>CM068981.1:44577012-45777012 GCA_035357415.1 Ophraella communa
CCACATATTTGGGTCGATTTTTCTCAATGTTAAATTAACCGGAGAAGTTTTTATGGAGATTCTGCCGATAATTCTTGAAATTCTGGAAGATAATCCAGATGAATTTGGCTACTTGGAAATGACGTTTCAACAAGATGGTGCACAACGAATTGTTGAAGAATGTACGACCAGAGTTAGCAATAAAATAAGTTATTTTGAACACTTATATAAGATCTTCAAATGTTCTGAGAATATCACTTTTGTTTAATTTAAATTCTGTATATTTATTTGCTTGCTTACACCTTTGTTTAAGTGGTTTGTAAGGGCTGCTGAAGTGTACCGATAACGACGCTTCACGAAAATCTTAAATAAATATTATGAGAACGTCGTCTTACAACGTTTAAGTAGAAATACGTTTTTGTTGGAAAGTGAGAGAGGCTGTAAGTTTAATCCTTATTTCTAAAGATCTTAGGAACTTTTGAAGGATGTAAAAACAAATATTGTAATCGGAGAGGAAGCGCGAAGTGGTTTGCTTCATAATTAAGTGATATACATTTTAATGAAGTAAATTTGATTATAATTATTTCTCGAAAACCAGATTAACATTCTTTTGAAGCATGTTAATTTGTATAAGGTTTTAATCTCTATTTATTTGATAAATTACGTCTACAGAGAGTTCAATGTAGCTGTGGTAAAGTAAAACGTTTACATACAAAATAACGTTGAAAATGTGAACAAAGTTAAACAATTCCTATTGTAACATTATTCTGTACAATGCAATTTCAACAGTTATTTATGCAAACAAAGCCACAAAGCATTTATTCAAGTGTTGGTGCTGTCTTTTAAAATATTACGAACTTTTGAAGCTCAAAAAGAGTTCGGTAATTAAAAAAAAATAAATAAAAATAAAGATTAAGTTTGGATTTAACAGAAATTTAGAACGACAAAAAAATGATAATTTCAATAAGGCGCAGTCAATAAAAAACTGAAAAAGTAGAAAATTGTTTATACCTGCACCCAAGGTAAAGAAATTTAACAGTTTCTATACCAAGCTTGACCGTTTTCTATGAAAAAACAACTACTTGCGCATTCTTGCTTCTAGTACTTTGAAAAACCCTAACGATTATCAATAAGAACTAAGAAATGTAAGCATAAAAGAGAGGACAATTAGGAGGCAACTTCGTACTGCCGAATTATCTTCAGTAGCTCATGAAGTAGTTTGAGTCAAATTATTCACAAATTCACAAAATCAAGAAAATGAACAATACAAAAATCTTCAATGTGAACTAATTACCATGAGGCTAAAATTTGGATCAAATGCTAGGACCTATCTCAAGAAGTGGCGTATTCATCTTATAAAAAACAGTTTGTAACTATTGAAAAAAATGTGAAAACTGAAATATCATTAAACGTTACATATATTATTTACTATTGGGGTATTTCCCTGTCAAGTTTATGAAGGGAATTCATACTCTATGGGGGGAAACTAAAGGTGAATTTAAACCAGAACTTGAGTAACCTATCGTTTTCCAAAGAGAAGTTTTTGCAATAGATATATGCCTGCAGGATATGCTTGAGTACGACTGGGGAAAAAGAACTATAAAAATCATTTCCGTTAGCCAGGAGATGCTGCAGTCACTGGGATTCAATCGGATCGACTCCAAGTTTGGAAATGCCCAAAGTAACCTTACCTGAGTATACTGTTATTGAAGGGTACGAAAAAGCGAACCTTCTAGCCAGAAACTATGCTGAAGGAATATTTATAGGCCTAGGAACAAGTTCCTAGAAGCCTAGAAGTTCTTACTGGTTTTAGCTAGAGGGTTTAAGTCACTCTAAGGCATTTATAAGAGATCTCTCAAGAACTACTGCTGTATACGAGCAAATGAACTGCTGAGTGAATTCAGTCGCTTCAATAGGCATATTAATACAATTGGACTGGCAGAGAGTGCAGACTGCAGATTCTGTCAGGCTAAGAATAAAATGAGAACTGCCAGGAAATAAACTAAGGATCAATAAATTTGATCTGCATTAATTCTAGCCCAAGGACTTCATGGAAGTGTCGCCAATGATCCTGATGAGCGTCATCAGAAGCATAGGGCTGATAGAACTACTATAACCTAGGGATGAGCCACAATAGATCTTTCAGGTCGTTGTGGAAAGGACGTTAAACAACCAGTCACCTAGAACCTAAGCTTACCTAACCATACCTACATATTTGCGACCACAATAAAAAAAGTAGTAGATGTTTTAAGTTTTAAACCACGTTAATTACTAATTATTTCAGTATACATACCTAAGGTTGTTGGTTGTTTGTTGTTATTAGCACCCTTTTCTGCTACAGCCTGCAATAAAAACCATAATTCATTAAAAAATATATAGAATATTCTAAAAATGGCGATAAAACAATAGTACACTATCAATATTATATTATATACTAATTAAATGTTTTGTAAATATAATTTGAGTCGTATTAATTTTGTCAAATGATTAAAAAAGTTTTAAATAAATTACACGCCGACTAAATTTTATGCAGCATCTATTTTGACAGTATGTTGTAATTTAATTTAAAATTGGCTCTCCGGCTTCGTCAATATAACCAATTCGGAGAATACAGTCCTTCTTTATGTAGTAAACTCTATCGAACGGAATTTGCATAATATGTATCCAACTGGACTTAACGATAAGCTCAAGCTTTTGATTTTTCATCCAGATAAACTTCAACTCTTATACACCCTATGAACTACAAAATCCGTATCGGGTAAGCAGTTGCGTTTCCAGATCACGCCAGCTTTTGCAGCTTATTTTATCGATGAAAAAACCGTATGGAAAAAAAGGAAAACTTACGATATTGTTACTGTTCGCGCATAAATAGCAATTTCCTTTACAAACATTCAAATAGTAGTTTCCGAGAGTGTAGAAAAACGATAAAATATTGATTGTTAATTTATTAGCAACAGCTTAATATTGATCACAATTTTAACTATTTCCCTTACAGATTAAAATTAAATTTATTGTACTAACCCTTACCTTTTGGAAGTCCATCTTATGAAGAATAATAAAAAACTCTTGTTTGTCCTGGGGTCCTCCAAACTAGTGCTCTTCGCGAATCAGAAACCAAGCCAAATCTTGATTCATCAGAGAACATCACGTAATTCCAGTTAGGACCATGGTGTAACATTTCTTGAGCCCATTGCAACCCTACAATTTTTTATTGATAGGTTAGTTTGGGAACACGTAGAGGTCTTCTGCGATACAAATTTACCGCATTTAATATTCGTGTAATTGTTTGCCTTGAGATATTCAGTCCTTCAAGTCTAGCAATTTTTCTGGATATGCCACTTGTAGATTCCTGTCGATTTCTTCGAGCTATCAATGTTATCTGCCGGTCTTGTGCTGCTGTTGTACATCATTTGTGTCTTGGAATTTTTTTTTAATTTATGATACAGCACCCTGAGTAACACCAACAATATTCGGGATATCACTTTGACTAAAGCCCTGTTGTAACAAAGCAATTACTCTAGACCTAATAAAATATAATATCATGTTTCTGGGCATTTTTAAACAGCTCAAATGAAATTTAAACAAGAATTGGAATAATGTGAAAGCACCCAAATCAATTAAATATAACCAAATTAATACAAAAACGGATCAAATTTAGTATTGTTTTGATTTAAAAATGCTTTAAAATAAATATTAACAAGAGTTTTTAAGAAACCATAGGCATAGATATATTATTTCTAAATATTGCAAACTTTTGAATGTATGTGTAGGTTGATTTGATCCAAATTACCTCTAATAAAAGTAAAATCTTACATTCGCTGGACAGTTACCAGTTTTCTTAATTATACAGTATATGCAGCCAACTTAAAATGTCCGAAGCATTAAAAATAAAATACTGGAAAAATAAAAAAAATGTTTACAAATACCCTTGTGTAAACTTTGCTGTCGTTCTAGTAATGTAACAGCGATAAATTTTCTGTAGATTTTTATCAACAGTAAATGAATGCCTAATTAAATCTTTGTCTATCTGCAATTGGCAAAATTAGCTCGTAATTATCTGAATGATCATGTAGTGCCAGCGGTTGGAAATTTATTGGGGTCCATGCGGGAGCTTTGCTAAATTTATTACTTCAATAATGAAAATTGAATTTGGTATTGTCGGGATTTGACAGGAGTTTTTTTGATTGTTTCATTGCATGTTTGCGAACATAAACGTGTTTACACAATTAGCGAGCTACTTTATGTACTTGTACCTTTTTGTACATTGTACATTTTACGTGTTTTTATGAATATTTCTTTACAAAGTTTTTGTTTAATGTTCTTAATAAGGTGGACATAGTGAAGAAGTCTTTCTACGAAATATCAAATATAACACCTTCATTTTATAGTTTACACTTTAATGTTTTTATTATACCGGGTGTCCCAGAAGTGTCTGACGCATTTTAACTGCAAATATATCGGAACACCCCATAGAGGGGTGCGGTTTTCGAGGAACAATTTCTTTTTATATAAAGTTTTTTTCAGTATAAGTATATGTTTAATTAGTAAAATCTTATATAGATTGTTTTAAAAAGAAGGTGTTTTTTAAATACAAATAATAATATAGTCGATTTTTAAAGGAACCCCCTATATATTTATATTCTATCTCAAAGACGAACTCTCTCCCTTTGAGAAAATGTAAAGTTTGTTAAAGTTTTGAAGAAAAATGAGCGAGTTATTTGATTTTTTGGGATAGGCCGAAGTTCAGAGATGTATGAAGGTATTGAAATTAACTCCTTATAAAATACAGATACACCAAAAAATATATGAAAGGGATTTTCAAACCAGAATTGTTTTTTCTGATACATTGCTGGATTTATTTAGAGAACTTCCTGAGTTAAGGCATACCCCACTTTCTTACAATTTAAAACGACTTCAAGTAGTTATGCCGTAGAGCGTTTAAAAATTGGGATAGGGTAGATATCTCAACTCTGGCTGTTAAAATTTTTGCGTCTATACTCTTAATGACAAATTTAATACTTACTTTTCATGGAATGTTTTTTACATTATATACAGGGTGAGTCATAACTATTGGGACATAGACTAAGGACAGGTTATTTGGACCAAAATATGGCTATTGGGCCAAATATGCCTTAATATAATGTTGCTGAGAAAAAAGATACAGGGTGTTAAAGTTAATTTTTGTTTTTCGTTTTTTGCTAATAGTTTCCCTGTATATTTATAAATTGATATCAAAATTGGCACAGAGGCATAATCTTAGACAAGAAATAATATTTTATTTACAATTCCACTATCAAATACCAAACTAATTAACAAAGTTGCAACTAACGTAAGGTTTCCGTTTTGACGATAAATCCAAACTAAACACACTTTAACTTAAAAGAACTCACAAAAACTCAAACTAAATGTTCTACATGGTCTCCTCCGATTTCTATGCCTTTTCTAATTCTTTTTATAAAGGATTTTCGGACGTTAAAAAAAATGTTATTCTGTCCCCTTATAAGATTAGCTGCATTTTGTATGTATCTCCAAAGTTCGTCTCGTGTATTAATTTAATTGGCATAAACTAAGGACTTCATATGTCCCCAAAAATAAAAATCTAGCGGGTTGTACTCAGGACTTCTTGGTGGCCATTGAAAATCACTGCCTCTGCCAATCCATCGTTGAGGAAATACGTCATTAAGATGATTTCTAACAGCTAATGAAAAATGAGGTGGCGCTCCATCCTGCATAAACCACATTTTTCTTCTTACATCCAGTGACAGATCATCTAAAATATCACTAAGAGTATTTTCCAAAAAGAATAAATAAAAATTTCCATTTAAATTCGGAGGAAGAACATAAGGCCCTAGTAGTTGGTCGCCTATAATGCCACACCAAATATTCAATTTAAACTCATGCTGAAAATGTCTAGCTTTAATAGCATGCGGGTTTTCTTCTTCCCAATAATGACTATTTCACCAATTAAAAACCCCTCGTCTGGTAAAATTTGCTTCGTCGGTGAACATAAAATTCTTAATAAAGTGTCTGTCATTGCGATGTTTATTCAGAATACGTTGACAAAACTGTAATCGTCGTGGAAGATCTGTTGGAAGTAAATTTTGAACAGGAGTGAAGTGATAAGGATGGAGGTTCTCTTTTTTTAGAATTCTAATTATAGACGACTGACTTACTCCCGTTGCTGCTGATAGATGTCGTGAACTTATTTCAGGATTTTCATCTACTCGAACCAAAAGTTCATCTTCTTGATTAGGTGTGATTTGTTTCGGTCGACCATCCCGATTTTTAGTGTGAAATGACCCAGTTTCACCTAAACTACGATATAATCTTGCAAAAGTTTTGTGATTTGGTTGCCTTCTGTTTGCGTATAACATTCCATACCTTCTGGCTGCCGAGCGACCGCAAAAATTTTCTTGTGCGTATACGCAAATCATATTTCGCATTTCTTCAATAGTAAAATGATTGTGACGAGGCATTTCAATCAAAAAAAGTAATGATTACTTTTAAAAAATGCAACATTACACTACACTGTCACATCAAAAATAATTTACTCTGAACAAATGATATTTACCAACAACAATTATCTGACAGTCCAAAGCATACTTTTCATAAATGAATTAATATTTGAAATCCTTGTTTAAGACTCTAAGCAGTTCGACTGCGTTTTTATCGAAAACGGTTGAAATTATCATGTTTAAACAAGAGTACTAATTTTACGTAAAAATGAAGTTTACGTCATATTTTCTAATAAAAATTACATTACTAAAAAATTTCATCAGAAAAAGTTTAGACACAATTTGATCATTAGGAATGATCCATGTGGTGCCCTCTATGACAAAACGTAAAATTGTAAATAAAATACTATTTCTTGTCTAAGATTATGCCTTAGTGCCAATTTTGATATCAATTTATAAATATACAGGGAAACTATTAGCAAAAAACGAAAAACAAAAATTAACTTTAACACCCTGTATCTTTTTTCTCAGCAACATTATATTAAGGAATATTTGGCCCAATAGCCATATTTTGGTCCAAATAACTTGTCCTTAGTCTATGTCCCAATAGTTATGACTCACCCTGTATACGTATTATGTAGTTTTTACAATCAATATCAAAAAAAGTTACTAGAGTATATAAGTAAAATGGTTCAAAAGTTGTATATATTAATTAGGTTAAGAACAGTAAACAACTAAAAGGTTGAATTAACTTTAATTCGTAAAATACTTTAAATATAATGACGGCCGTTTCGCTATAGAACTAGCATCGTCAGATAAACTTTCACGTAGTAAGGGTTTGTACAATAAATTTAATTAGGTTAACATTCATTTAAATACACTTTAATATTATAGAAACTTGTTTTAATTTTAATAACATTTATTAAGAGCTCTTGTTTTATATAAGTATTTACAAATCGGCTTTAAAATATTTTTTAATTAGTTAATTTTTAATAAAATTTGGTACATATCTTTCAAGTTTTGTGATTTTTTGTCTATCTAATAAACAATTATCATTAAAATCTAAATAACTCAATTATTTTTCATGTAAACTTTAACAAAGGGAAAGAGTTCGTCTTTCAAATAGATTAAAAATATATAGGGTGTTCTATTATAAAAATCGACGATATTTGCATTTAAAAAACACCTTTTTTTTCTAAAAAACAACCTATATGAGATTTTACTAATTAAACATGTATACTGTAAAAAACTTTATATAAAAAGAAATTGTTCCTCGAAAACCGCATGGTCTATCTTCATTATTCGTTGAAAATTGTCACGTGTTTTTTTCTTCATTTACTATTCTCTAGCATCAACAAGTAATATGTAAAGCGTGTTGCGTACCCCAGTAGTACTAATGCGCAAAGTGTGTTGCCTATCTGGGTTTGTTCTGTGGTTTAGGGAGAAAGGTACTTTCGTTATTAAATTTTGCTTAGGTTGAGTACAGGTATTATGTACGTGAGTTGTTATAGTTAAACTAATACATGTGTGTCTTTTAATTGGATCTCTCTTTAAATTTGTGTATGTGTAGTCGCCAATAGGTGCCTTGCGGTTGGTACCGACGATTCTATCAACGTTTATGTTGGCATATTGACAAGAAAATTCTTGTCAACCAGTAAGTGGGTCATTGTCATTGTCAGTTTTCAAGACATTCTCGTAAATGTAGGTTCTCAGAAATATTCTTCTTAGGTTTGGATTTTTATCTTTGGCAATTTGGGGCCATCTTAATTGGATTTAAAAAGAAAAACCATTTTTATAGTTAGTCTGACTATCGTACGTGATTTGCCTTATGTATTTTTGGATTCTGTCAGCTGACTAACCATTTTTGGGATTTGTTAAGAAGATATATTTTCTCACACACACACCACGTGTTCGAAATAACCCTTAACATCTAAAGGTGAGTTAATGACTTTGCATAATTGATATAAAATTGCTTTGGTGCCTACTAGAAATGTAAATGTGATCTATTTTGATTTTAATTTTTTTTCTAATTACTATCTTTTTCTTAAATTTTTTTTGTGTCACTTGGAAGATATAAAAAACTAGTGAACTGTTTGAATTATTTGATTGAATAGATGAAACGCTAGCTATTTTGTAGTATAAATCTTTATTAAAGTAGGTATATGCATTTTATTTTAAAATTACTTTACTGTAAACTTTTAATATGTAAAAAAATAACTTTATTAGCAACTATCTCATTTATTAGCCATTCTGTACTCACATGTTAATTTAAATATTGTTTCTTTTAGTCTATATTAGTAACCATTTTATTGTTAATCATTTTGTACTTACCTTTGATTTAAATATTGGTTCTTTTCATTTTTATATAACATGTGCAACTTAAATTTTCATGTAACTTATGCTGTGTTGCTAATTTGCATTGTTATAAAAATGCTGTTAAGTCTCTTTTCTAATTGAATTGTATTATCTAGGGTTTTTTATTACGGGTTTTGGTACCCCTATGTCCTGATATTGGAAGGATTACCATAGCTTGAGATCTAAGTCTCCACCTCCTTCAAAGGGACACTAGTGACCCGAAGAGCTGTCTGAACACCGATTGGAACACCTCAGGATCACAGATAAGCTCTTATAGAACATTTTTTTGTATCTCTCTATTGAATTTATGTTTATCTATTTGTAGCGCTGTTTTCAATACTCGGTACCTTTAGTGCCAGTACTGAATTATATATTTATTTATCATAGCATTGATTTCATTACTCGGTACCTTCAGTACCGGTACTGAATTATAATTATTGAACAATTGTGTCAATTTCATTGTTCGCACCCTACTGTATGAGCAAAGCTCACAGTTATTACTGTTTATTATTTTTTTTTCATATTGTGATATTGAAGACCTAAATTGTGAAGTAAAGTAATTTATTTCTTTTATTTCTATCTTGTTTTATTTGTCTGGTTCACCATATTAGTCCACTATTTGTTTATCTTGGTAGTTCTCTGCTAGTGCCTTAAGACTCAGGGGTTTCTGGCTTTAACCGTAAAGCCAGTGGCGCGGACTCAATTTTTTCTTGTATTTTTACTGTTTACCTCTACGGCTGAGCTCGGGCATAATTTGCCAGTAGAGAGTTACCGCTAGCTGAGTATTACCAAGTTAATTTATTTTCCTACCTTCTTTTTCTTTACTAAACTCAAGAAACGTGGCAAAATTATTTCAGCTGATCCCATAACGAAGGCTTCCAGTCGAATCTCAAAAACCTATATTGAATTTTTGATTGTTTCTGCTTGGTATATTGTAATTTTAGTTAAATACCCATTATTCCCCAGAGATTTAAATTATTTCTTGAATTAATTCCAAAGGTGCTTTCAAAAGGATGTACAGCAAAGAATGTCGGAATAACCATTCTTCTCTTCCCATCCTTCAATTTTTCTTCGCGCCCGTGGGAGTTTTAGCATTCACCGCTTTTATTCCATAAAATATCTTAGCCGATTAGTTACCCACTTCCCTGAACAGGTTTACGCATAGTGTGTTTTATCAAATATAATTTTTTTAATTGGATAAAAATTATGCTTTTAAGCTATGCATTAATCTTATTTGGTAAAAAATATTTTTACCCCTTTTGCGATCAAATTCCACAATACCTATTATGAACGATAGTTTCTTTAATTTTTTAAAAAAGTAGTAAGTAATAATTCTTCTTTGGAATTTGCAAGTGTTTTTTGATGATAACTTCTATAATCCACCATTTTGAAATGTGAATGATATATCATTTCAAAGATATTAAAAAGACGCTTCTTTTAGTGCCATCCACGATTTTTTACCTCGATTGATTCTTGAGATTGATCGTGGTTTCTGCAAGTTTCGATTGATTATGGATTTTGCATGTGTTTTTTGATGATTAGTTTTATAAGGCACCACTTTAAAAGGTCAATGATACATCATTTTAAAGATATTAAAAAGACGCTTCTTTCGGAGCCTTCCACGATTTTGTAGCTCTTCTGGTTCCTGAGATTGATCGTGGTTTCTGCAAGTTTGGATTGATTATTTAACAAGTGTTTTTGATGACAGCTTAAGGGCATTTCTACTGTTGAATATTTAAACAAATACAGAGATTTTGCTCGTGGCTAGTTGTACCTTTATAAAAGTTAAGAAATAAGGTAGTAATCAGCCCTCAGCTGAACCTCTGCACGCTGTATTTTTTGATCCATAATGTGGCGCCATCCACATTGAAATTTATTAACACCGAAACCTTTATATGTGGGCGTATTTTACATTTTGGACGGACTAAAAATTTTTACAAGCCATTCAAGAATTAAAGAACGTATTCTGGGTATCTATTTATGTGTAAGACTAAAAAATAATAATGTGAAAGAGTTGATACAATAATTTTTAAAAGTAAAAAAAAATATTGACAATCTTCGTTTCAGCAATAAGTAGAAGAGCTTCTTTTTTCATTGCTTTATTTTTCGATCTGTAGGTTTGTAAAAAAAAGAATATTTTTTTTAATCAAATTTCTGTGGAAGAATTACAATGGAATCAGTAAATATGAAAATAAAAGTTACAATATTTTCTATATGTATTTCAAACAATAAAAATCTTTAAGTAAATTGTAAATACAAGTTTCTCTCTTTTTCTCCAATAAAAATCTTTGTTTGTCCAGTTTATATTCTTGATAACATAACTCACTGTGATATATTTAGAAAATTGGCAGTAAACTTTGGATTATTTTACGGTTGATGAGAGTAAGATCAATCTCTAATCTTTATTTTTCTTAATACCAATGAGTTTGTATATAGAAGTGGAAAAAAGAAAATAGAATCAAAATGTACCGGTATCCATTATTCATCAAGAAAACAACCACATATGAGCTATAACTCATGAAATCTTTTAGGGTCTCTTTCCATTTTCTCTCGACGATGAAAAAGAAAAATCATTTTTAAAATTATTATGGATCCATTCGCTCGGCTTAGTCTCATTTTGGGATGTAGAAAAAGAAACGGTAGCCGCGAAATTGAAGATATAGACAACATTTGTTATTTTCTGGATGTATTTTTTTCTCGCTAGCAAAAATAAATTATCAATACAACAGCAAATTTTTTTCTGACAAAGTTTTGTGGTTTAAATCTTACTCAGTTGTCAGTTGCCACACCTCACATTTAATATTTCTAATTTTACGAGATTTAAGATATTTTTATATGGATATAAAGAAAAACTAATATTCTTTAGTTTAGATTTGGTACATATTTTTTTACATTTTTTATTAAGGATAATAAAAAACTCTTCGTTTTAACAAAACTTCCAATATTTATTTAAAAATTGCTTTTTTAAAAGACTCAATGACAGCTGTTTCGTTATGAAGCATCGTCAGATTGACATTTAAGTTACATTTTGTTTGTTTGTAGCTAGGTACCTGATGTTTAGGTAGTATTAAGGCTAGACCAAGTATGGAAGTAATAAGACATAACAATATTAAAGCCTAGATGTTATTAGCCCTAAGGGATTATCCTGGATGTATTTCCCTCTAAGATCAGTATAACTGTGCAATGATATAGAAAAACCAGGAAAAAACTATATCATGCTGATCTTTACAATAACTTAATATATTTGTGTTACAATTACGTCTTATCTATGTATAAAATGAAGACTCAATCAAAGCAAACACTTTAAAAGTGGAGAACTTCCCAGATTTATTTGTTCATTAACAACTTTAAATTGTGGATCTGCTAGATGTCTTTTTATTTCAAGTTCTTCAAGGAAATCTAAATTTTGTTTTTTATTACAAATGTGTAGTATTTGGATGTCATTGGTGTGAAAGAGTGAGGTTGGATGTTCAAGTAGGTGTTTTGCATAATTTGACTTATCTGGTTGTTTTAATCTATATGCTCTTAAATGTTCGTTAAATCTTACTTCAAAATTATATACAGCATTACACTTTGGACAATTAATTTTGTAAACACCAGATTTTTTTAATTTAGGTAATTTTGTTTTTACATTTAACAATTTTGTACCAACATTATTTTGTGTTTTAAATGATATTATTGCTGATGTTGCCGAAGCTTTATTTTTGATATTTTATTGGAAATACTTCCACAACATGTAATATTTTTATAACTTTTAATTTCTTTAGTTTGTTTAGGAAATATTAGCTGTAGTGCCACTTTCTGTTCTTTTTTATTAATTAATGTATTTATCAAATGTATTGGGTAGCCATTAGATGTAGCTATTTGTTTTATGATATAAATTTCTTTATCAAAGTTAATTTTGTCCATTGGAATTGAAAATGCCCTATGTATCATAGAATTATAAGCTGCTAATTTATGTGTTATAGGATGATTTGAATTATATGGTATGGTTACATCTGTTTGTGTTGGTTTTCTGTATATTGAATAATTTAGTAAATTATTAACTTTTTCAATTTTTAAATCTAGAAAATTAATTGAATTATTTTCTTCAACTTCTAAAGTAAAATTAATTTTAGGATGCAAGGTATTAATATAATTAAAAAATATATCTAATTGTCGTTCGCTACCTACAAATCCTGCTAACACATCATCAACATATACATAGATAAGACGTAATTGTAACACAAATATATTAAGTTATTGTAAAGATCAGCATGATATAGTTTTTTCCTGGTTTTTCTATATCATTGCACAGTTATACTGATCTTAGAGGGAAATACATCCAGGATAATCCCTTAGGGCTAATAACATCTAGGCTTTAATATTGTTATGTCTTATTACTTCCATACTTGGTCTAGCCTTAATACTACCTAAACATCAGGTACCTAGCTACAAACAAACAAAATGTAACTTAAATGTCAATCTGACGATGCTTCATAGCGAAACAGCTGTCATTGAGTCTTTTAAAAAAGCAATTTTTAAATAAATATTGGAAGTTTTGTTAAAACGAAGAGTTTTTTATTATCCTTAATAAGATGGACTTCCAAAAAGTAAGGGTTAGTACAATCAATTTAATTACATATTTTAGCTATTGTCAAGACGTTTGACGCATTTGTACGCTTGTATTTTCTTTTTTAGATAAATGGTTTTGACAGTGACAGTTAAAAAATTGTCCCAATTATTTTAAGTAAAAGCTAAAAAATTTTGAAGACGGTTGATTGGTACAATTTCTCACATTTTACATTATACCAAATTAGTAAAGTATAGCACCGAATCAATGTATGTTTTAATTCAATATATGTTTTATTTTCTTCATTAATTTTTTTGTACGAAAAATAAATACGGATTTGATTTAAGTATTACCGCAGAGGAATACAATTTAAAAAGTTTTAATAACCGCACAAAAGTCACTTAATACTAGCAGAAAGAACAGTTTTATTTCTTAAAATTAAATTGCTTTCTAGCTTAAAGTGGTTTTGAAACAAGTAAAGTGCACCATCAGAGATATAATTAACTTTAATATTGGATATTATGCAGTTTTAACCAATGTTCTATTTGCCAGACATTCTAAGAAACGTATCTTCTATAGTAATAAATTGACAAGAATGTTGGGTTAACAAAAATATGTTGATCCCTGTTTTTATCATGGTTTTATACAGTATTTACTAAAATAAACAGTAATGAACATAAAACAATGTATTTAGGTTTTAATTTTTATAGTGCATTTGTTCAAAATGATCACCATAGCGTTGGAAACAAGCTGCATGGTTTGTTGCGCCTTTTTGTTGTTGTCATTGTGAATATGAAGATTTTGCTATCTATGATTTTGATAAATGCAGTTGAACATTACCATAGCAAAGTAATAACAACTGACAGCTATCTGAAATAAAATTAGTTGCTATTTTGATTTTCGAAAGTTTGGGTGGTTTTTGGTCACAATAAACTATAGGAAGCAGCAGGTACAGGAAGTTTAAAACTTTGCTGCTACTGCAGCACAATTATTTCTTGAAAAATCAAAGTCCGGGTATAAAAGCATTTATGATTTGTTCACAAAATGGATAGATATGAACAAATGCAAAACTATTACAGATGATGTAATTTTGGCTTACTTGCCGCAGAAATACGACAGTGTCCAATCTTCTACCCTGTGGAGCATCTACTTTATGATAAAAAGTATATTTTAATGAAGAAAATGTAAACATAGCTACTTTAACAAAGGTAATCGCATTTATTAAAAGGAAGAATGTTGGTTATAAAGCAAAGAATCAGTCTTTACAAGCGAGCAAATCAATAAAGTAGTAAGGGAAGCAGATAATGATACATATCCAATGCTGAAGGTAATTTTAACAAAATACTAAGATAATAGGATATAAAGGTATCAACTAAAATTGCTTTACTTTCAGGTAACAATAATTATTGGGTTAGTCGGTGTGTGTAAACGGGAAGACCTAAAAAAAATGTTAAATGATCTAATAAACGACAAAGAAGACATATTGCTTGTGACAGTACCAGATTCTAAAACACATATCGTGAGAACTAATTGGTCAAGAAAACCTGCTGTTGTATAAGCAATATTTATCTTTCTATATCTATTTATCTATACTCCACAATACAGATTTGTCGTGAATTACAAAAAAGGTAAATATTTGATTTGGTCTGTTCGTATCCACAGTTTTAAAAATGGCAAAATTTTTATACAGGCCATAGCCAGCTTCTTACTTCAGCGACGTACCTTGCTGATAATGGTGGAAACGATGGCTGGAACTCTACCAATGTCTCTGAAGGATATATATTTTGCTAACAAAAAAAATTAAAATTGCCAAGTCCATTCAAAAACTATCAGATGAAAACAATCAATTTAAAACGGAAACTTTACCTTCTTCCTCAGACTTCAACAAGAAGCATTTAAATATACCAAGCATGTCAAACAATTTGAATCTTTTCAGTATTTACAATGTTTTTGTTAGTAGCTAAGTATCTTCTGTTCAAATTTTGAATATTTAATACGAATAATAATTGAAATGTTCGAAATATTGTTCTACAAAGAAATTGGTTTGTTATTCTACACGGTTGTCGAAAGAACAGTGTAAGCAACACGACCGAAAACAGTTTTTTTGGTTTTGGAATCGAAGACTTCCAGGACTCGGTAGAAAGAACAATAATGACGAACTGACGTGCGCTATTTTACCTGTACAGGTATTTAATTGTCACTAAAAGCTATGCAGTAATAAATACTGATACAACCAACTGTTTTTACTGTATAGAATTGTTTACAAAATTCTTTTATTGTTCGTTTTATTAATAGTACAATCCTGAGAGTCCTCGAATAATAGAAGGGTGAAAATAAAGAAAAATGTTCTGACGCAATAATTCGAAATATAAAAAGTTATAATCCCCGCTCGTTAAGTCATTCATCAAATCTGAACAGCCTAAAAACAGCGTTGTTTACCGTTTTTCACGGTGCTCATACCGACCCTAAATACACACAAAAATATTATACATCGGGTTGTTTCAGCGCCTTATTAATTCATCTAATGAGTTATAGGTGCCCTTACTGTCAGAAATAACTTTTTTTTGCCTTTATTAACCTAATTATGAGGGCGTATAATTGTTATTGGTTTTAAATACAGCAACTCTGGATAAACTTTGCTCAAATTATAAAATATCAATAGGATTTAAAAAAATAAAAGACTACTATTAATAAACGCTTTATTAAAAAATACATTATAATTTAGTTTTATGGTAACTCATAAAACAGTTCGTTTCAGAGACAATACATAGTCGTGCATTATATGTTTGGCACATAAAGGTGGTAATGAATCCGCAATATTTGGTTCTAAGGGAGTCAAGGAATTGTGTAAAACTCTTTCTGATCCTTAAACAGATTCTGTGACACAATCATTCTCACTCTGAATGGAATTGAAATACATAGTATTATTGTCAAGTATCATTTCAATTTCCATATTATTTAGGTCATTATTTTTTTCCAAAACATCATCTGTATCTGAAACATCGGAATCTTGCCATCTGAAAAACAAAAAATAAGTTAATTTATTCCTACCCCTTTATTAGGCAATGTATCTTTAAATAAACATATTTAAAATAGGACTTCATACAAAAATTATAGAATATATGGGACAAACACCTTGATATTATATCTGTGTACTTAACTTTATCAATATATTAATATGATTTAAATTTTTACTTTAATTTTTATGTTTGATTTATTATAGTTTTGTTTGTTAATATCCCACGTTGGTATTGTCAATTTATAATGATTTAATTTTTAATGATTATAATTTTATAATTTTGTTTTGTTTTATTGGTTTTGTCAAATGTTTTGATTGATTTTAATGATTGAATACTATTTAATTTTATATAAATTTTACTTGTTCTTCTGTAATTCTATTGTTGGGCGCCTTATCAAAATTTTAACTAGCTCAGACTATTTGTTTTGAAATTTAAATTTAAAATCTGACTCTTATCAGGGTAGGATTCAAATTAAAATATTATTTAATAATTAACACACAATAAATTTAATGTCAAGTATTTCAAAGAAATTTTACAAAAAACTGTTAATTGGTTTTCATATGTTTAGTACAAATAAATAAATGAATAGCCTTATATGAAAAGAATGGAGATGATACATACAAATAAAATTAATTTACAGTCACAAAATAACAAATACACAAATACCAAGTCTTAACTATGACACGTACCTTTTATTATAAAGTTTGTTCACTAAAAATTGCTATTGTCTAAATGGAACAGCACAAAACTCGGATCGGCTTCTCCTCGTCCCCTGTCAGAAATGCAATACCAACAATATGGCGGCTAAGGACCAGTTGCAGAAAGAATGCTCAAATTTAATCTTTCAAATTCTCTTGGAATCAGTCTCTGATTTGACAAATTTATTACTTTGGTAAGTAATTTAATAATGGTTGATTATTTTACTGCATGTATTTTTAATATTACATGTATTACTTTAACATAAACAGCTTTTAATTAATGCAAAAAATTTTCTAGTTAGTAATCAATTAATACATACGATGTTAATTGCTCTGCTACCAAAATCAAAAGAGAGGTGAATCATCAATTTTCCGGCCTTTTTATAGGCATCCAGGAAAAATGACAAGTATGACATCGAAAAACGAAATTCCATTGTTTAAATGCAAAATTCTAACCAAAATTCTTGAATATGAAGGTAATGAAATTACAAAACTAATAGTATCTTTGTTAACTTACAGTGAAATCTTATCCTTATATTTACTAAAATTTTGTTTGTATAATTTTCTAAGTGACTTTTCCCTTGTAAATTTATTATTAAAAAATAGGCAGTTTGCTGGAGCTCTCATATTTTCTAGACTTTAAAATTTGAAATAAAACTATCAATTGTACTTAAAATTACTATAAATCAATTAAACTAATCCTATCTTAACTAAAAATTACTATTTTTAAACCCTAACAACTAAAATTTAAACTTTTAAAAGATTTTGTTATTTGTATCTCTTACACATTATATAAGATAAGAGTCTCTGTGTTAACATAGATTAACATTTTAAAATTTATATAAACTCCTTACTCACTTATCCTACATACATTTTGTTACATAAAATGTCCTTTGTTAATGTTTATAAACTAAGTTTTTCAATAGTTTTTTTTATACTGTGTTCTATTAAGTGTTCTATTAAAAAAATTATGTGATTAAGACCAACATTATTGATATGGGAATTAGTTTACTGTATTTCACCACACCTGCTACATGTTTTTAATTGTTCTTATGTCTTTTTAAGGTACTCATGAGCTATTGGAATATTTGTTTGTACAATAGCGAAGACTATAATTTGTCTTTTTATAATTTTGTAAGTACTTCCTTTTTATAATATTAATTTAAATACTTTACTAACTAAAATTATATGTTGATTTCTTAAACATGTGAAAACCATTAATACTTTTGATTTTTATTTTCTTTTTATTGTTTCAGATTAAACTTAGAATTTTAAAAGAGAACTAGGACAACAAAAAAAAATTGTTATTTAAAAGTGTACTCATTATGGATTGGAAATATTTAATTGTTATAAAATAGCAAAATATGGATTCTATTCAATATAAAATGCCCATTACATTCTTTGTTTATATTAAATGTATGTCTTGTGAAAATTATGAACTTGGAAACTTTAGATGTACAAAAGAAAAAGTAAATGCTGATTCTATAAAACTTAATAATATATCCTTTTATTGTAAATTATAAGGTAAGTTCTACTTATTAAATTTTTAACTATTAGATATCTATCTCAATATATTGGTATCAACATAAAATCTTTAAAAACTTTTCTATAAACACTGTTTACATGCGACTTATACTTGTCGACGTAAACTTATGATGACGTGTATCAAATTTTGTTTTGCACGGACTATATGTTTCTACATTTAACTGTGTTGATTTGGATAATATAATCACGTTTACAGATCATACGTTAAGACCATACCGAATCAAAAAAATTGTGTAACAACACATCTAATAACGCTTATTTTTAATGAACGTAATGGTTTTAAACATTCATTAATGTAGGTATAGCTGTAGAAGTTTGAAATAATGAAAGAGACCAAAAAACAAAATAACCTTCCATTAAATTTCATCAGTTAAGTAAGAGATGTATATGGAGCCGGTCTCCTGCTGTTTAGAGTAGATAATTATAACATTAAGTGAAAGTGGTTTTTCCCATTTTCCCACTAACACGGATCTTGTATAAATTTAATGTTGAGATGAACAGAGGCGGTTGGAAAAAGGTTCTCATAACTCATTTCTAAACATCCATTTTTTTCTTAAAAATGTATTATTTAAGCAATTATATGCTGGTCGTTGTTTTGGTAAAGCAAGCCAGTTTCTTACCCTCCTTTTTGCAAAATTTTTCCATCCCTAACAGTGAAATATCGAATTGAATTAATTGCTTGCTCAATAATTTGTGCTGATAAGAAGGTGTTATATTAAATATTTGATATTTCCGCTGTCAAATTTTTATTGTTGTTTACCAGTGGCGTGAAAAAAATTTGATTTTACCGAAAAAAAAAGAATTACCAATGACAATCAAATAATCAATATTAGGTAAAGTGTGTTCAACAATGTAGTGCCTACAATAAAAGGGGACTGATGGTTAGGTTAGGTTAGGTGATAATAAACTTGTGTAATTTGTCAGAAGGGATGCGTTCGTCACTTCAATTGCAAGTGGGATACGCGTTTTTTGTTTGGCCTCGTTCAGGCGTAGTTACGCGTCGATAAGGGGTGTCTCGTGTACGGTAGCGTTAACAGTGATTCGGGGTCGGTTTTACGTTAATAATAGCGGTATCGTTTACGGTCGAATAATAGTGCCAGGTGACATGACGATAGACATGTTACACTTGTGCTGCCAACGCAGCTATTCTTATTCCTGATGTTATTAATGAAAACCAGGTTAGGTTTTCCTAGATTAAAAAAAATCATTTGTTTCCATTTGATCGTAACGACTCAAATGTAATTTATGGTACTAACCCTTACTGTGTGAAAGTTCATCTTATTCAGAACAATAAACAACTAAAAGGTTGAATTAACTTCCACTATTTATTCTATAAATACTTTAAATGCAATGACAGCCGTTTCGCTATCGGAATAGCATCGTCAGATTGACATATTGAAGTTACATTTTGTTTGTTTGTAACTAGGTACTTGATGTTGATAAGTAGTTAAGGCTAGACCAAGTAAGGAAGTAATAAGACATAACAATATTAAAGCCTAGATGTTATTAGCCCTAAGGGATTATCCTGGATGTATTTCCCTCTAAGATCAGTATAACTGTGCAATGATATAGAAAAACCAGGAAAAAACTATATCCTGCTGATCTTTACAATAACTTAATATATTTATGTTACAATAATGTCTTATCTATGTATAAAATGAAGACTCAATCAAAGTAAACAGTTTAATAGTGGTGAACTTCCAAGATTTATTTGTTCATTAACTACTTTATATTGTTGATCTGCTAGATGTATTTTGATTTCAAGATATATCACATAAATTAGCAGCTTATAATTCTATGATACATAGAGCATTTTCAATTCCAATGAACAAAAATAATTTTAATAAAGAAATTGAGATTATGAACTTCCAAGATTTATTTGTTCATTAACTACTTTATATTGTTGATCTGCTAGATGTCTTTTGATTTTAAGATATATCACATAAATTAGCAGCTTATAATTCTATGATACATAGAGCATTTTCAATTCCAATGAACAAAAATAATTTTAATAAAGAAATTGAGATTATAAAACAAATAGCAATATCTAATGGCTATCCAATACATTTGATAAATAAATTAATTAATAAGAAAGAACAGAAAGTGTCACTACAACTAATATTCCCTCAACACCCTAAAGAAATTAAAAGTTATAAAAGTATTACATATTGTGGAAATATTTCTAATACAATTTCAAAAATAATATCTTCGGCAACATCTGCAATAATTTCATTCAAATCACACAATAATGTTGGTACAAAATTGTTAAATGTAAAAACAAAATTACCTGAATTAAAAAAATCTGGTGTTTACAAAATTAATTGTCCAAAATGTAATGCTGTATATATAGGTCAAACACAAAGAAATTTTGAAATAAGATTCAATGAACATTTAAGAGCATATAGATTACAACAACCAGATAAGTCAAACTATGCAAAACATGTTCTTGAACATCCACATTCACTCATACACACCAATGACATTCAAATATTACACACCTGTGATAAAAAACAAAATTTAGATTTCCTCGAAGAACTTGAAATCAAAAGACATCTAGCAGATCAACAATATAAAGTAGTTAATGAACAAATAAATCTTGGAAGTTCACCACTATTAAACTGTTTACTTTGATTGAGTCTTCATTTTATACATAGATAAGACGTAATTACAACACAAATATATTAAGTTATTGTAAAGATCAGCAGGATATAGTTTTTTTCCTGGTTTTCCTATATCATTGCACAGTTATACTGATCTTAGAGGGAAATACATCCAGGATAATCCCTTAGGGCTAATAACATCTAGGCTTTAATATTGTTATGTCTTATTACTTCCTTACTTGGTCTAGCCTTAACTACTTATCAACATCAAGTACCTAGTTACAAACAAACAAAATGTAACTTCAATATGTCAATCTGACGATGCTATTCCGATAGCGAAACGGCTGTCATTGCATTTAAAGTATTTATAGAATAAATAGTGGAAGTTAATTCAACCTTTTAGTTGTTTATTGTTCTGACTCAAATGTATTTTAAGTACTTATTTAACTATAATATTACCTCTAACGACGTAATTTTTGTAACACCTATACTATGTAAAACATGCTGAACCTAATCTTTTATGGATATTGCTATGGAGATATATTTTGATCTCCAATATCATATAAAGGAGATTAGATGAAAAGCCGATATGCAATTTGAGTTAACGGTCTACTTAACTCACATGAAATTCAATCTCCAAAGCCATATATTAAGATTATAGGAAAACTTTTTATCCACTTAGTTATTTTCAGAATTATGTTAAAATGGCCGATTTTAAATTACAAGATTTTGATTGTTTATGCAAATTATATTATTATCTTTTTAAGTGAAAAAGATTCAAAGTAAAAAAGGTACGTGGTTTAAGGATAACAACAATATGCAAAAAATAACCACTTTTACAATTAGGTGTCTTAAAGGTTGCAATAAAGAAGATAATTAAATTTTCGATGTTTTTTATTAAAAGTCTTTGTATAGTTTTTGCTAACATCGAGAGCTAAAATACATATTTGCTTAATATTGTAACGTAATCAAAAGGCCTTATTAGAAAATTAACATATTTAACAAGAATCTTATTAATCAATGAGAGGAAAGGTAGTTTATTTAAATTTAAACAGATAAAGAAAAGTTATAAAATTTAAATTATATTTACATAAATTAAAATTGTCAACAAATCACCTGATACATAATATAAGATTTAATAATATAAGATTTACCATACAGACGAGTAGGTTGATGGTTTCTATGTATTATCTAGATATATATTCATGATGCCTATAACAAATTATTCAAAATTAGTACTTATAGAATTTTCACTGAAATTTGCTTACATCTAACTATACAATCTGAAAAATAAAAAAAAAATAAACAAATAATGGGGTTATGAGTCAAATGACAGTGACAACAATTGTCACCTGATATAGGGTAGCTTTTAAAGAGATATTTTGTTATGTCAACTATGACAGAAGAAAAAGATTAACGTAATTTAGATAAATTAAATAATTACAGATAAAACACAAACAATTCAATTTAGAAATATAAGATGTAATGTTTTCTATTCTCAAAGCAAATCTTTACTAGATATTATTAAATTTATTTATAAACAACCATAAGGTTAATTTGATTGGACAAGGAATGATATAAAATTTAGAGATATAGAGGGCGAATTTTAATATAAAAAAAGAAAAAAAGGAAAATCGGGGTAGTTATTGATTGATTTTTGAAAAAGAGAATTAGGGAGTTTTTTTGGTTTTTGTAAAGATAAAAAGGTTTTCTTTTTTGTTAAGAAAAGTTGTTAGAAACAGATTAATTAAAATCATATGTGAAATTTTGTTAAAATTGTAATTAGATAAATAAATAGTGATTTGTGACCAGTGAAAGTTACCTTTTACACGTGCTTTATAGTAAAAGGTGGTCCTGAGTGATCTTCGAAACATCTTGAACCGGATTCCACGAGGGAGGAAGGCGTGAGATCCCCACGTGCATTCTACCACAGTCTACAAAGCAATATAAAGGTATTCATATTGTTTTAAAACATTAAGACAGTATCAAACACTAATAGAAGAAGTATTAAAAAGGTATTTAATGAATTTTTGTTATATAAACTTACCAGTGCGTGAGAAACTAAATTTTCAATAACGTTGAGTAATCTATCGTTCATCTTGTATAACTGTAATTACAAAAAGGACTACCAACTGTAAAACTTAAAAAAACTCACTCATAATTGTTATGTGAGTTGCATATTTAACTGTAATAGGATTAGTTTCATTAGCGTGAATGTGTGATGTATGAAAGAACATTTAAACAATTTGAATTTGTATTTGTATAATGAAATGTGTCTTTTGAAATACTTATGTAATAAAACACTACATTGAATGTAATTGATCTGTTTTTAATATACTAGAAAATTTAATAATGAGAAAGTTTATTTTTGAACATAATGATAATAATAAAACAAAATAACAATTGATATTTGGCGTTCAAGTAATTAAAATAGTAAAACAATAATAAATCATAATACATAGAGCCTATGAACCCACAGAACCCTGAGAAAGAGAGACATTATTAATTCAGTAAGTAAAAAGTTATGTTAGTGTCTGTAATAAAATCAAATTCATTATAACATAATAAACATAAACAAACACACACAAAAACATAACAATATTTTAGAAATAACGGTTTTAATAAAAATGGAATTTTTTCGTAAAGCGGTTTTCCAAATCGAATAATAAATCTTAATTTCAAAGGTCCTCCCTCAAAATAATAATACAAAATTTACCCTCAATGAAGGGGTATCACTATTTAAACCATAACCGCATCGGTTTATGACCGAAATTTTAGCTTTGTTTGGAAATATTCGGACGAAGTGTGTTGCGGCAAAAACTCTCATATATTATAAAATCAACTTACAGGTCTGGAATGGACAAGCCGTTATTTTTTATCTTTTATTTCATTAAAAGAACAACTTTTCTTGTACGGCTAATGTAAGGCGGTGTATTATCTCGTTCTTGGTCTATTCTCTATTCAAGTAAATTACTTGCAAAAACTGGTCACATACAACTAGACATTTCTTTTAATTCCGGAATACACTGCTCAAAAATTGAAATGGATATTTTTTAAATTCCCAGTAAAAAAGTATGCCCATTAAGTCTTTTGCTTACTATATTTATTGCCACTATTTTTTGCATGTTGATTGTTCCTCCTTATTATTGGATTTTATCAAAAATAATACTACAAGTCTCAAAATTATTTCCATGAATTTTTAATTTCGGCGAAAATTTTTTTATTTAGCAAAAATACTTCTTCAGTTTATTTTGACATGTAAAAAAATCTCATATAAGGAAAGAACTGATGAAAAATAATATAAATACTAGACTTTGTATGATGAGAGTTCGCCGAATCATCAAATAGCAGATAACCTAACGATCAAAGTGGTTTAGCTATGACATCCATTAACTCCAAAGTAGGAAACATCATAGATCCCACTAGTGCATCTATTGGAGGAGATAGCTGTCTTTCTAGGTGATATTGTGATATTATAAACAATTTAACAAATACCTTGAGACTTCTATTTAAATTGAAATATCTAAAAAATATCTTAAATGTTACACACCTCAAACGCAGGTTCTTCCTGGTCATCGCCAAATATTTATTCGTATCCAGCGTATCGCCCAGGGTAATCCTGGAAAAACTGCATCCCTTGGTTTCATCCCATCTCTTAAGGGATTGAGTACGGGTGTAACGTTTGGCTAGTTCCGCAATTGTCGAAGTCGTCAAACCATGGGTGTCGCCTGATCCCAAAATTTTCAGTCCAGCCGCCATCTTGGCCAGAGAGTCAGCAATACGGTTAACTTTGCTCCTGTCGTGCCCTTTCACCCACCTTAGTACGATATTATTATCTACCGAGGCGTTAGCTAAATCTTGGTGGCACTTTAGAGCTAACCCTAAGATAAAACGTTGTCTATTCAAGGTTAGTAGGGCTTGTCTACTATCAGTGCAGAAATTTCTTTTCTGGTTAGCTCTTTTGCGGCGATTGAGATACCAGCCAGTTCTGTTTGAACTACGCTGGTATTTTTTCCCATTCCCCATTTAATCCTTAGGCTAAGTGATCTGGAGTAAAATCCACATCCTGATCCTTCCTTGGTTTTTGAGCCGTCTGTGTATATGCGTATTGCATTTGCAGCATCCGCCTCAGTGTTCTGTTTTATTTGTATTTTGTAGGGTTTATTAAACACAAACCTGGGATCAATCATGTGATATTTGTCCAAGAACTACACCCCCATCTCGAATAATCTCATGAAGGGTTCTATCTACATGCTTCTTTTTAACTTGGAGCAGCCGTCGAAGAACTTGTCGAATAGGTCGTGCATCGCTGGTGTCAATCTTATGTTTTACCTTAGTCTTTCTTCCGAGTTTACTTTTGTACCAAAGCCAGCTTTCTATGAGTAGACTGGGGGGTCTTGTTCGTTTTCTTTATAGTTCAGACAAGGAAGAATGATTTTTTTTTCCTACGTTTCATCTTGGCACTGGCGAAGCCAAAAGGCCAGCTATAAGGAAGAATGAAGACCAAAGTGAATATAAAGTGGACATCAGCTGCTATATTTCAGAGGTAATGTTTATTTCTGTAGCTTTTGTCTAATGAAGCAATAAGGCTGGATGTTTAGGTTCATTAATCGGAGAGATACTACTTTGCTTTGCCGATCAAAATTACTTTCTCCAGGTGCAGGACGTTATCCTTAGCCTCGACAGTTGCTGGAGATCTATTTGCTATTATTATTCAACATTTTTAAACTAAGAGAGTTCTTTTTTCACAAACATAAGGCACAATAGATTTACAAATCACGTAAATAACTTAAATTTTTATTTAACTTTACGTTGTATTTTAACGAATTTAATCTAAAAGCTCAGGATAAAATTTACGATTCCTTAAAAGTCGCAATTAGGTAGCTGGGATATTATCTTTTTAATTTTAAATTAGAATGCCGGATCTGAGGCAAGTAGGACCTTTATTGTTATATACAAAAATTCAGAAACGCCTTTTCTGTGAAGTTATATCTGAAAAAGAGATTTTGAATTATTTATGTGCTACCCGGATCCGCATATAACTGAAAATCTTTGGTTGTATTAGAGACTGAGGGTTGAACATAAACAAAATCAGTGAATTCCCACAACGATGTCTGTGTTTTTTTTTGTTGTTTTTTTGGAAGTAAACCGATGAGCATAACAAAAGCGTTGTTAAAAATATACTCGAACAACGGAGTAAAAAATAAAAATATCTGTCAAAGCAAAAAAAATCAGTAGAGTTTAATTTGTTTCGGCAATTTCCCATAATACATGTTTTATATACAGTGTGTAAAAGCCAAATGGAATAAATTCATTATTTCGGTTACTGTACATACAGTCGTCAGAAGCAAACATGGTCCGCGGAAAATATGCCAACTAATTTCAAGGTTTCACAATCAGCCAATCACGAGCCAATGTTAACGATAATATCAATTTTAGTTGCTGCATAAGTGAGATGAAAATACAACTACAGCGACAAGGACACGCCCACTCAGGGTTCATGTTTGCTTCTGTCAACTGTATTTATAAAAAATCCCGAAACACGTCAAATTTAAATTATAACTTGACATTCTTTAACGTGAAAATGCAAACCCTACCTTCAAGCCCCTTAGAATGACAGGTAAAACCCCCAATTTTTTAAATGGGAAGTATAGGCTTGTGATATATCATTTGAAATGTCTCTTTATTCTCTATTCAAAAATGTTATTGTTTTTAAATTTAATGCAAAAATTAACATAAAAAAAAATTTATATCATGTTGTTACCGAAATTCGCTACAATACAATCAAAAACTAAAATGTAATGCAAAACGTAATAAAATGTAGAACACGAAAAAGAACTATGAATGTTAATGAAGTAGATGTTCAAAATGTTCTCCGCGAACGTCTTGGCTACATCCTAATCTCAAATAAAACTGTCTTCTAACATTATTTAACATATCAGGCGTGATCGACCTAATCGCAAGCGTTATTCGTTCTTTTAAGTTATTTAAATCAGAAGGTTTAGTTTTGTACACATGGCTCTTCACATATCCCCATAAAAAGAAATCTAATAATGTAAGATCAGGTGATCGCGCTGGCCATTCAATCGATCCTCGCCTCCCTATCCACCGATTGGGAAATATTGTATCCAGGTACTGCTGGACATTAAGTTGGTAATATGGTGTTGCTCCATCCTGAGGAAACCATATCGTATTCGCTGGAACTTGAGGGTTACCTGGATCAGGATATAAATTTGCCAACGTTGGAATGACATCATTTTGAAGTAGTGCCAAATAATTGTTGCCATTCAAGTTGCCCTCAATAAAAAAAGGACCAATGATATTGTTCCCTACAATCCCTGCCCAAACATTAACCTTTTGAGGGTATTGAGTGTGTTCTTCTCTCATCCAGTGAGGATTTTCCGTGGACCAGTAGCGGCAATTTTGCCGATTAGTATGACCGTTAAGTAAAAAAGTACACTCATCAGAAAACATAACGTCTTCTAATTGGATAATATTGTTATCCAACATGTTCATCATTTGCTCACAAAAACAGTTCTCCTATCAAAATCTTCTTCCATGAGCTCCTGAGTAGGTATCATCTTATACGGATGCAATTTATTTTCTTTTAATATGTTTGCTATCGATGTATGGCTAGCATTGAATGTAGTGGATGCCTGTCTACTCGATGTATGTGGGTTTTCCTGAAACTCAAGCAACACATCTAATTTGAGTTCATCACTCAGAGCATTGGCAGCTGCTTTTTTTATCTGCCTTACATGACCAAATTCGCGAAACTGCTTTTCTATTTTACTTATTGTTCCTTGGGATATAGGCGGTAAATTAGGAAATTTCTCATGAAATAGGCGAGTTACTTCCCGTTGTGTTCGGATGTTATCTCCGTAAACAATCATTTGTAAAACTGTTATTTTATGCATTTCCATTAATCTAACCATTTTTCAGAATTGAATTGAACAAACTTTATACTTAAATTACAACAATGACAACTTAAATAAAACAATTTACTACTGCTTGTTAAAATAGCGTTGCCACGGAAATTCTTTAAAGTTTTTTAATGGTTACCATCTAAAAACCACATTGCTATGGTTTTTGTTAACTTTCTCATTATCAAAACCTAAACGGGAAATAAGTTTTAAGTATATTTTAATAAGTTTCGAGTATATTTTAGCGAATTTCGGTAACAACATGATTTTAATTTTTTTTATGTTAATTTTTGCATCAAATTTAAAAACAATAACATTTTTGAATAGAGAATGAAGAGACCTTTCAAATGATATATCACAAGCCTATACTTCCCATTTCAAAAATTGGGGGTTGTACCTGTCATTCTAAGTGGGTTGAAGGTAGGGGTTGAATTTTCACGTTAAAGAATGTCAAGTTATAATTTAAATTTGACGTGTTTCGGGATTTTTTATAAATATGTACAGTAACCGAAATAATGAATTTATTCCATTTGGCTTTTACACACTGTATGATAACTTTCTAGTTAAATTTTTTTTCAAACATAATATCAAATATCAAATTATTGGTCATTTTTTAAAGTAATTTTTAGATTCTTCATGTTCGACCTTTATCAGAACTGCAGTCGTTAGAATGCTAAAATTCTCATATAGCGAACCGCAGTCAAACATGAGTAACAAGCTTTCAGAGAAACGGAAGGCCGAAGAACAAATAACCGAATTCCTTTATATTTATTTAAGTCCTATTAAAATACAGCTTCGGACCTGCGGTGTGGTGGTTAATTTGTAAAACCCTGTTCGTCTGTTTTCCTTTTGGGTGATAATCAAGGGATGTTTTACACATTACACATTTTGCTGTGTTTAATAAGATATTTAAATTTTTCATTACCGCTAATATAGTTTTTATCTCGAGGCACTAAAAGAGTTACGAAATTAAATAAATAATTGAAACTTCAAAAAATAATTAAAATTAAATTAAAAAAAAAATAAAATACCGCTGTGAGTATTTTGGTGGCAGAAATAAAATAATATCAAATGATGCAAAAGATTTTAAAATGGCTTTCATTTACCAGTACTTACTGTAATATTTTTCCTATTTCTTTATACAGTTTTTGTGGATGGGTTAAATTATACACACCACAACTAACTACTATCTATTTATTTACTAAAACACACACTTAAATCAATTAATTTAGATACACCTGGAATATTAGTCCCAATTTATTTATTCTACTTCGATATAACACTATTTATATACACTTTTTTTACTTACTTACTTTCCGCGCACTAATTTTTCACTGTTTACTAAAACTGTTCTATCTGATAACTGAATTTCTCATGCGTGTGTCACCCAAGGCATTCTTAAACCTTCTTTTAAGTTTACCAAGCCAAAGGCCAAACAGTCTAGTCGACATCATCTCCGAGAAATAGAAAACAGAGGGGATTATTCTAGAAGAAGCATTCGCCATTATTTAAAATTTTTGACAAGTATGGCTTCTGAAATCGACGACTTTGTAACAGTACCTAAACTAAGACTTTTTGCGTGATAATGTGTAGAATTTCTTCTGTCCAGCTGACGGACCTGCTTATAAATAAATCGTCGGTTTAGAGGTAAAAGTCACTAAGTCTCATAAGTTTTTGTTAAAAATAGGCAAATCTTGTAAATGCTACATAAAATAAAACTACTGGTTGTCTTTAGTAGATCTGCTTATTTTTATAAAATCATAAGATTATGAGGATTTTTGTACTTAATGAATTTTACTCTTATTATTATTTAAGGTTGAAACACTTAGTGATAAAACCATATTGTTAACCAGTGAAACAAAGGACTATATTTAAAAAAAATATTCATAAATATAGTTAAAAAACTGCTTTTTTCTTATCAGTAATTGGTAGTTGATCAGAATAGGCGGGCCCTATACCATAAGGCTTTTGGCGGTTTCTACCTCTCCCCTTAAAATAGATTCGTTTAAATTATGAAAAATGACCATATTTATAGAAAATGTAATCGGAATTCCTTCTTTTCTATTTGAAACACTTTACTTTTAACCATTCAACTTTATTACCATCTTCATCCATGTTTCTATTCTTAATAATATTGGATGCAAGTTCTTGAAAATCTAAAAAATCCGTATACTTCAATTCGATGACTTCATAGGGGTTTTTCTTTGATTAATGTTTGGTTCGTGCACTTTTAAAAATCTCCTTCCAATTGTTCATTATAAAAAGTGTTCTATTCTTTTTTTCCTTTTCTATAGCTGAGGGCATATACTAGTGGCCTGACTCCAAAAATGTGTGTTCAATAGTTTCAATAGTGGCATGATATTTAACACAATATAACATTGCTGCTGCTACATTTTGGATTCGGTTCTCACCTCCGCAAGTGTCAGAAAACATAGACAAATGTGTAATGTTCGAGGGGATCTTATCTATGTACTTGGTCAGTATAGTTGCATTTTCATTAATTTTATTCCAACAGAAACAAAAACCTCTATTTTCTTTCCCCCTTCATTGTTGAATTATATATGCACAATTTTCTGCTATAATGTAATTGACCCACGTCTGAAGATGGTAGTTGAAGCACACTCTGCAGATTAAACGTAATTGCCTGAAAACTTTCGTCATCGTTGGCTTTTCTTTTATCTTCTTGTTTTGCTTAATAGCATTCTTCTTTCCTGTTCACATGATCCTTGTACAAGGATGATTTTTGAAATCATCTAGTCACGGTTAACAAAGCCGCAAGAGTATAGTGTGCTGAAAACTGACTAGTAAAAACTAAAGATACTCTGATAATACTATTGATAAAACTATTATCAAAGTATCTTCAGTTTGTACCATAATAAAATATGAGGCAGTGATTTAACATTGCAGTACAAAACGTAATAAAACTAAATTGTACACTTACTGAGTGGTGTTGTATCAAAGAGGTTATGGCAGAGGTAATACTCGATCTCACTTGGTTATAAAGAGAGCCGCCAGCACTGCTATATGATCGGTTAGGAAGGAAAATAGGGAATTTATCGATTAAAAAGCATAGACATACAAAACATGAAGTATCCCATATTCTATTTTCCCAAAGACGGTACTCTCTGAAAAAACACTATATAATAATATATGGATCCAATAAGGGCAGTTGGGCAGTAGTTTATGGTTTTTACACACTCCGCACATAACAGCTAGACAAATTCACGCAATTGTAATATGTACTGCCCTAAGAAATATCGTTATTTTCACTGAAAGTCAAACGGCCATATCAGCACTAAGCCTCACGTTCCTTTATAAGGAACTCGGCATTACCATCATATTTTATACTTCTTAATTATTATCGGCCAGTAATAAAAGCAAACCACTTTTCTCAATTCCATTTTACTTAGATCTAGAGGATATTTAATACTGCACCAGGTGCCTACATCTTTTTCTTGAACCGAATATTTTCCTCTGTTCTTTCCCAGCGCTATCGGTGTTATTTTTCCACCCAAATGGTAAAAATCTCCTTGTGCTAGGCAGCAAGCCACCTAACACATCGGTTCTGGTTAGAGACCACTCTGTGGCCTGAAATTCACAGCAGTCCCATTTGCTTGGTTTCTGTCAGATCTTTAAGAAGTTGATACCAGTTCCAAACTGCCTTTTAGTTAAAGACATATCTTTCCATTGCTATCAGTACTTCCTTGCTGTATGAATTCGTATAGATAGTGACCTACAGATCCTTTGACGCACTCTGCCAAGGTCGTAATTTTCATGTTAAATTCTGTGGTCAGCTTCCCCAGTGCTAAAGTACACTCTAAGTCTGATCCGAAATATTTGTGACTCAGTTACCTGGATTATTAGAAGACCAGGTGATCCATATTCTTCATATACTCAAGAATATTGGTCTCATATGGTTTTTTTAACTCAGTGACTTTAAACATCCTGTCTAGTAGTAGGTATCTTTAATTTATCAGTTCTTATCATGTTACCAATCATGTTTGGTTCACTGGAAATATTGCATTGCCAGTTGCCAGTGCATCTGTTATACTGTATTTGAAAATCAAGAGAAAGTAAATTCCCAGAATAAAAACTAATTCGGTATGCAAAACTATAGTACAGTACGTGCGGTAAAACTTCAATATTTGTAATGCATTCTAAATTGTTTTTGTTAATTTCAATACAAAATTTATTAAATTTCTTGGATAATCACATTATTTTATGATCTTTCATTGTTACTACAGTAGGCCTAAGAGGATTAACGTGCGTCATAGGCGTAACCAGATTAGAAAGGGATAATTGTTATTTAACGACCTCCGAATGGCAACAGCTTCTAATGACAGATATTTTGACTTAGATAGTGCTTAAGTTAGAAATGCAGTTATTTGATTTTCGATAAACGAAAATGGAAAATCTACAATATATAGAGTTCTAAAGGAGGAAAAATCAGGTGGAGTAATCTCACCAAAGCCGAAACCAGGTAGACAAACACTATTAAAAGTCAACGTGGACGAGTTTTTTAAAAATGCTATTCGTAAGCTTGTTCACTCATTTTTTATAAACAAGCAAATATCAACTTTAAATAAAGTTTTGCAAGCCTTTACGAATGATGTTGATTTACCTACAATAAGCCGGGAAAAACGTTACAGGAGTTAAACTTTAAATTTGAAAAAATGGGCAGACACTCAATGCTAATTAATTCTGAAGAAATTGTATGTTGGAGAAGACAGTACCTCAGAAGAATACAACAAGTTAAAGCTCAAAATAAAAATAAAAACAAAATTTATTATTTAGATGAAACATGGGTTAATGAAGGACATTGTGTAGGAAGAGTTTGGAAAGAAAAAAATATAAAATCATCCCATCAAGCTTTTCTAGAAGGATATACTACTGGTTTTAAGGAACCTATAGGAAAAGGTAAAAGATTAATTATTTGTCATATAGGCAGTACGAACGGTTTTCTTGAGAATGGTTTACTCTTATTTGAATAAAAAAACCGTTGATTATCACCAAGAAATGAATGGAGACGTGTTTGAGGAATATTTTGAACAGATGATTCAATTCATACCAAAAGGATCGGTTATTGTAATGGACAATGCAAGTTACCACTCCAGATTACTTGAACCTTTACCAACCACTAAATGGAAAAAGGATGAAATTGCAAAATGTTATCTTCTAAAAATTTAGCCTTTGACAATACAATGCTGAGGGCAGAATTGTTAACTATTGCTAAAAAACATCAGCAAAATTATAAAAAATATAATATTGAGGAGATAGCCAAAAAACGAAAAATTGAAATCCTTCGTTTACCACCCTACCATTGTGAGCTGAATCCGATAGAATTGATATGGGCTCAAGTTAAAGGTTATTTTGCCAGAAATAACACTACTTTTAAATTATCAGATGTTAAAAATCTCTTCAATAAGGCAATATCTGAAGTAACAAGTGAAAATTGGCAAAAATGTATTAAACACGTTACAGAAATAGAAAAAAAATGTGGGAGCTAGATAACATAATTGATATTACTATAGAGCCCATTGTAATTTCTCTAGAATCAGATGGTGAATCTTCTGACACAGAGTGCGAGGAACCATAACTTTAAAATTATTGATTTATGTACTTTAATTTTATTTTTAGATCATTATTTTTTAAGATTTTATATTGTCGTATTTTTTGCATGTTGCTCGTCAAATTTTATCCTTGCGGTTGGTTTTTTTTCCTCATATACCTACTTAATTGTTTTTTTAGCTCCTCATATTAATTTATAAGTAATTGTAATTATTTATACATATTATATACATATTTTGTAAATAAACATATGCCTAAAATAATATTGACTTTTTCTTCATTTTATCCAAATTAAATTAATACTTACGAATTATGTTTATCTATCTAAAATTGGTAATCTAGGTATAAATAACTAAAACAAATTAAATATTTCTATTTCCATATTAATTTAATTTTGAAAACGCACGTCTATGGTTTACTGCCTTTAACACTGATAACTGCAAAACATTTCTGGGAATTTACTCTCTCTTGATTTTCAAATACACTATAATAACGATTTTTAGCTAATGTAGGTTCAGCACTACTTCCATAGATGTAATTGATGTCCCAGATTATAGTTCTTGATATTTCCCAGCATTTTCCTTGCTGCGTCTTTTGTAGGGTTCTTTCCGCCGTAGATTGATGGACTTTGAGCCCTCATACCATTGCTCCGTATGTCAAAAGTTAAATTAGAGTTAGAGTTAGAGTTTAATTATATTAAAATATGCACAAAAGATCTAATTAGGAAGAAGTCTTATTGGTACAACCTAGGTTAATCAAATCTAATCTGAGATATCCATAATTGCTCTGTAACTTGACCATATTTTTCTCATTATTACAATCACAAAACCAACTTATTATGAAACTAAGGGTAATTTTTACTAACTTTTCAGTGTAAAACAAAACATTCTTATTACTTTCTTAATATTAGTAAAAACATTTGTTTTATTTATGGCCCATTTATTTCCCAGTAACTGTGCTGAAAGCCTAATAATCATGATATTTTATTGCCATTAAATCTACATCAAAATCCGACAATAATAAATTTTATTGTTCAGGATAATCTAGTTAAAGAAATATAGCAATTTTCTTAGACATACTGGATGGCGCGGATTTAAATTTTCTTTCTTGTTTGTTTTAATAAGATATAATAAATCTTTTCTTGTTTTCTAACCCCTTTCTAATCAAATTTCTTTAGACATAATTTCTTTATATCTTTTCTATTAAACACTAGGACACATCTTTTCTTGCAGTCCCAGCAAGGACCCAAACAATAGTAGAATAAAATAATTTTGACTTTATTTTGATTTAATATTCTTTAGCATAACCTTTTTCAAATGGAATTCTTTCTTGTAATAATTTTTGATAATTTATAGAAAATAAGGTATCTGGACTTCAAATAATCAATTTATTATATTTTCTCCCGAGCATCTCTTTGTTTGTAATGATCCAATAGTCATTGGGGGTAGATATGGAGGTAACCATACAAATAAAATGGTTAAGTTAGGTTAGGTTAGGTTAGAATAAAATGGACAAGAAGGATCCTAGAATGGAGAACAAGGGAGGCAACAAGGAGTAGGGGAAATCCTACTTCGTTATGTATAAATGTACCTATATTAAAATTAATTTAACCAATAACGAAATTGTCTACATTTTTGTCGTTTTCGAACTACGCAGGAATATAACGACGTAATTACCGTCGTAAATGAATGGGTTAAATGGAAAATTTTCAAATTCTTGTAGCGGCAATACTAATTGATCAACTTAATTTAACCGTAAAACTTTTGCTCAAAGTGCATGCTCTACTAGTTCTAATATTTCGCGAGAAATTGAAAATCAGACGGGAAATCAATATTTTCAATTAGAGTTTCCATCGCCTAGTACAGAAAATTAACGAATATTAAATGTTCCCGCGATTTCCCGAAAACATGGAAATTGGTGAGACGATATATATTCCTCAAAATTAATAACACTGTAGGGTTGAAAAGTACCTAAAACTATGAAAATATGAAGCATAGGTACACATTTTTAATCCCTTATACATGGGGTAAATTGCTGGGAAAACCAAAGCAAACATTTCAAATCGTTGTCACAGAATGTGGTATTAATCAAAGATTGACAGAGAATAGTTACTAGTTTTGGTAAATTTTAGTTTGTGTAAAAAGTCTTTTGAATCAAAGATGCAACATATGCTCTAATGGTTCTTAATATCTTCTTAATAATTATTGTATTTTATCGTTAGTAGATATATTTTCCAGTTAGAGTTTTCGTTTTTGTGTGATGGATAGTATTGTATTTTCTCGTTAAAAATTATAATTTCTCGCTAGTAGTTATATTTTCCAATTTTTGCAGTAATTTATTAAAATATAGTTTTTATGTGTTCTGTTACGGGTTGCCTTTATAAAAATAACTATGAAAAAGTGCATTGTTTACCAAAAGATCCACAGGTTACAATTTGTATGTATTAGTATATTATGCATATTATGAAATTGATAGTGTTAACCTTTACTTTGTGGAAGTTCATCTTACTAAGAACAATAAATAACTGAACGGTTAAACTAAACTTCCACTATTTATTTGAAAAATACGTTTTAAAATTCAATTACAGCTGTTTCGTTAATAACCAGCATCGTCAGATTGACATATTGAAGTTACATTTTGTTTGTTTCTAATTAGGTACTTGATGTTGATAAGTAGTTAAGGCTAGACCAAGTAAGTAAGTAATAAGACATAACGATATTAAAGCCTAGATGTTATTAGCCCTAAGGGATTATCCTGGATGTATTTCCCTCTAAGATCAGTATAACTGTGCAATGATATAGAAAAACCAGGAAAAAACTATATCATGCTGATCTTTACAATAACTTAATATATTTATGTTACAATAATGTCTTATCTATGTATAAAATGAAGACTCAATCAAAGTAAACAGTTTAATAGTGGAGAACTTCCAAGATTTATTTGTCATTAACAACTTTAAACTGTTGATCTGCTAGATGTCTATTAATTTCAAGTTCTTCTAGAAAATTTAAATTTTGTTTTTTATCACAAATGTGTAGTATATGAATGTCATTGGTTTGTATAAGTGAGTTTGGATGTTTCAGTAGGTGTTTTGCATAGTTCGACTTATCTGGTTGTTGTAATCTATATGTTCATTAAATCTTACTTCAAAATTTCTTTGTGTTTGACCTATATATACTGCATTACATTTCGGAAAATTAATTTTGTAAACACCAGATTTTTTTAATTTTGGTAATTTTGTTTTCACATTTAACAATATTGTTCCAATATTATTTTGTGTTTTAAATGATATTAATGCTGATGTTGCCGAAGATATTATTTTTGAAATTGCATTGGAAATATTTCTACAATATGTAATACTTTTATGGCTTTTAATTTCTTTGGAAATATTAGTTTTAGTCACTTTTTGTTCTTTCTTATTAATTAATTTATTTATCAAATGTATTGGATAGCCATTAGATGTAGCTTTTTGTTTTATGATCTCAATTTCTTTATTAAAATTCCAATGAACAAAAATAATAATAATAATCTATATAAGTCAATACCAAATTGTTAAAAACATTAAAATACTTTAAAAATATTTTGAAAAATATATTTATCAAAATATTTTAAATTAACCAATAAAATTAAAATGCAATTATATAGTTAGTACTCAGGTCACGAGCGGCGCTGTAAACACGTTTTTAAAAAACCCTTGGATTCGGCTATCTATAAACTTCTTTTTAATCTATGGTAAGAACATTAAATGTAGAACTTTTTAAAAAACTTTCAATGTTTATTTAAAAAATGACAGCTATATCAATATATTTTCATCAAACTATTAAAAAAACTAAAATGCAATTAATTTATAGCATTTCAAATGAACATAAATCCTAACAAAAACATTTTTGGTATAGTTTTAAGCAAGCGTCAACCGCAAAGTTGTATTTTACGAGGGTCTCGACCTTCATGTCTCTAGAACCGAGTTAGAAAATGTGAAATCCTTTCAATTAACAGGCGTTTAAAATGGACACTACGGTATCTTGTTCCCGTATTAAATACATTCTGTATGAATGCCTACTGAGGGAATTTAGTTACTTGGGTTTGGCTTTGAATTACATTTAATTTTAATGGAACAGAGAAGGTGGGTCTACATGAAATGTGATTTTATAGAAAAACATGCAGAGTAAAGAGAAGAGAAGAGAAAATATTGGAAGGTGACAAAAATATGGGATACAATCATTTAGAATAGTTGAAATAAAACACCCTATATCTCAGTTAGGAGAAATATTCAAATGTTTTGGCTTAAATATTAATATTTAGTGCTGTTTCTCCAGTTACCACTTGGATAATTCTTAATGAAACACCCTGTATATCGCCCCAACGCCTTCTCGAATCTTCTAGGTTGAACATTCTAGTTGACATTATCTTATTATTATTGTTTCTTTACGTAAAATTACTATTTATAAACGCAAAAGAAAGATTATTGTTTTAATTTAAATTCTTTAATTTTATTTGCATTATGTGGTTGTGTGTATAGAAAACTATCGGAAAGTAAACAATGCGTTGTTTGTAATGTACTTTAGAGCACTGCCGAAACCAAGTTAGAGCCGTTGTATAATATCAGTATGAGACAGACAGGGGGATGTAAAAATGTAGAACGTGTGCCCACCAATTTTGTCGGATACAATATTTGCGCTGGGAGATGTCAAATATTTGTCCTGCGGGAATTTTTATTAGAAATGTATCCAAACACACTTCCACCTCCTTTCTCGTTTTGTGTGCTTGTTCCTGTAACTTCGAATGACTGTTCGCCGGATAACGATTTCCATGCGAATAAATATAAGCGAGAATATCCGTTTTCTTGTGTTTGCACAAAAGAAAGGTACGGAATGAAAACTCCAGTTTTTTTGTAGTATGCCGATATATGTGAATATTTAACTTTTCAGTTATTCTTGTATATACTGAGCAAATACTTAAAATGTCTCACCACTTTACGACGAAGACAAACAAAACCGGAAAAATCGTTTTTAAAATAAAATGTGTGCTACGGTATGCGCCTAAACAAAGGACACTGAAAGCCTGTGAAATTTAATCGCGTCATATGAAACAAGTGAGAATAATTGTCATAGCATTTGTACACATTATTTATTTAAACAAACTGTCAAAAAGTGCTTACGACGCAAAAAATGAACGATCAAATGGACCTAGTTTGTTAATGGTTGCTAATCAATTTGGGAAAGAGTTTCAAAAGCCTCCACCGACTAATAAGGACTTGTTAAGAGTTGTAAGCTGTTTTTTTTACAACTTTGTGGCCCCCCTTCTTCTTTAGGTCACTCACGAATTGTCAGATTAGTGGAATATACACATTTTAGGATGTAACTAACTCTCCCTAATCCGGCAAAAACCTCCGTGATAGCGTTCACCCTCAGAAGGAACCTCGACTTGAGGGAACTTCGTATGTGGGGCCAAACGCTAAAGTTTAAAGGGGAAGTCAAATACCTAGGGGTAACCCTAGATAGCAAACTAACCCTTTCCAACCACATTAGAAACACAACAGATAAAGGCCTAAGAGCTCTCTGGGCATGCAGAAGAGCTGTGGGCAATACGTGGGGGCTTAAACCCAGTATGATGCACTGGCTCTATACGAGGGTGGTGGCACCCATCATAACCTATTGTTCTGTTGTGTGGTGGCATAAAGCGAGATGCTCAGTAGCATCTAGACAGCTAGGCAGGGTACAGAGAGTAGCCTGTCTAGCCATAACCGGGGCGATGAGAACAACGCCCACGGCGGCCCTGGAAGCTATGCTGGGACTACCTCCACTACATCTTATTGTGGAAAGGGAAGCACTGGCAGCTGCTTACAGGCTGAAAATAAACAATGAATGGGGCAGGGCGATCCCTAGGTACCATTCCACAATCTCGAAAGAGATTGAACATAATCAATTACTGAACATGCCCTCAGATAGAATACCTATCTGCTACGACCTTTCCAAACCATATACGGTTCATATTCCGGATAGGGACGAAGCTCGTACCAAGACTAGGAAACAACATGAATCCGTTTGGTACACAGACGGATCCAAAACAAGCACTAGCACTGGGATTGGAATCTACAATGAAAATACAGGGAAGACGTATAGTCTCAACCTGGGTTCAGTAGAGACTATCCTGCAAGCTGAAGTGGTTGCCATCAACACATACTCGGAAATCATCCTGAACGAGACGGTCCCTAACAGGACTGTCAGGATCAGAAGTGATAGCCAAGCAGCTCTCAAAGCAATAGAGAGCGTACACACTGCGTCACGAACAGTGAAGCACTGCCAAGGAACTGTAGCTGAACTGGCACAACGCCACAAGGTTATCCTTGAATGGGTACCAGGACACACAGGGATTCTTGGAAATGAAAAAGCTGACCTCCTAGCCAGGGAAGCTTCAGAAGGAACCCTGATCGGACCTCTTCCCACATGTGGGGTCTCATACCAACATGTAAGGGAAACAATAGAGGAAAGACTAAGGGAACAACATAAGAAACTCTGGATGGAACTGCCTGGACTCAGGCAATCCAGATTATTCATAACAGGTCCATCCAGGGAGAAAACTACAGAACTACTCAGCCTAAGTAGAACCCAATTGAGAAAGGCAGTGGGACTGCTTACAGGACACTGCCATCTCCGAAAACACATGAACATAATAGGACTCGCTGAGGACCCATTATGCAGAAAATGTGGTGAGGAAGACGAAACTCCTCTTCACGTAATATGTCACTGTCCGAGCCTTAAGTGGCTTAGACAGAGACACTTTGGCATTCAGTTTCCTGAGCCAGAGGAAATCGTAAAAGCGACTATCAGGGACGTTCTAGAATACATGAAGGAAACGAACCTGGTATGATTACTTCAGGGGGGTACAATGAGCCTAGAGCTCCAGTACATGCATGAAACGCACCCCAGAAGAATAGAATAGAACTCTCCCTACCTTAATCTGACGGGCTCGAGAATTTCAGGCCATTTTTGTACCAATCTGATTCTTGATCATTAAAAGGCGGTCATATATTGAGATAAACAACTAAGATCAGAAAAATTAATAAGTAAAACTTACCTCAATGAGTTATAATAAAATGGATATCTTAATAATTTTCATCTAATCATAAGTTACTTTTTCTTTATTACATCTAAAGTTTTCAATATAATAGTCTTCAATAGTAAACATTCAAATAAATAGAAAATGTAGTTGACAAAGTTATCTTGGATAGGATCCATGGTGACAATCAATAACAATTCAATATGTACAATTCCAATAACTAGTCCCAATTCATATAATAATGTATAATTTATACAGTTTTCTTATGAAGTCAAAGTTATAATCTAAAAGAAATAAAAATGGTACAAAATTAAAAAAAACTATTAATCCCATTCATATTTTTAACAAAGTGATGTGTAATTTTAAGTAGTTAAGTGTTTAAATTTGTTTTATAAAATGAAGTACTTACAAGGGTATAAGGAGACAAATATAGTCTTCGATATTAATATAACTCAACACAAATCTGAGATGTACCTGAAAAAAACCACAAAAACAATATAAAAAAATGTAACAAACAAAGTTAAATTTAGTGAACAAATCCTTATATCTAAAGTGTTGGACATAATTAATTGAACTAAAGATAAAAACACTTAAATAGTGAAAAGTAAAAGTATTATTGCAAAACATAATTAATAAAGGACATTTTATGTAACAAAACTGTATGTAGGTTAATTAAGTAAGTTTTTATATTAGTTATAAGCTGTGAATCTTTGATCACATCAAGAAAGTGTAATTGAATTATCTCATCTAAAATTTTGTAGACATAGTTTAAACAATAATCACTTAAAAGTTTAAATTTTAGTTCTTAGAGTTTAAATTAATATTTAAAAGTTGAAATAGGATTAGTTTAATAGATTCATGAGTAATTCTAAGAGTAATTTACAGTTTTAACTCAAATTTTAAAAGTATAGAATGAATTTGACAGCACTAAAATCAGCCTATTTCAAATCAAAATTTTATAAGGAAAAAGTGAAATAAAAATTAAGTAAATAGATTTTTTGTAAACATAAGAATAAAAACTAGCTTTATGTTATCAAAGATATGATCGGAATTGTAAAAACATTACCTCATTATTCGAAAATTTAGGTTAATTTTTGGAAATAACGAACAGTTGAATTTCGATTTTTACTTCAAATTTGTCATAAGGTAAGTTTTGGGTTGGGGTTAAGGTTGAGGAAACAGTTTTCTGCGATTTATGACAAAATTTGACCTCTTAGGTTGTCAGGCATGGGTTCGAGAAGGCCGTACGCAAAGAGCAAGGGGCTCCGGACGTCCCAGTAGAAAAGCAGACCGTGAAGATCGCCGCCTAAGATTATTGGCCTTAGGGGACCGTTTCTCCACTACCAGGTCCATTGCAAATGAATGGTTTGCAGAACACGAAAGACCCATTGGCATGAAATGCGACCACATTGGGCCTTGAGTGGTCCACTAGAACGGTCACTCTGAAATTTTATAAAAATGAAATCATTTAAACTGGGTGTTCGGGTCACTTAGTATATAATATGAAAATCTGATCTGGAAAAAACAAGGTAGGATATCCCTCTGGAACCTCACGAAAATATATTCACAATTTCGGATAGCCAGGTAGCTCTAAAAACATTGAATTTCAAGCTGGTGATAAATAATCTTGGAGCAAATAACAGAGTCTCGCTACTCTAGGTTCGAGGACATACAGGAGTAGAGGGCAATGAGACAAAGAAGGGAACTGAGTCCACGTTCATTGGACCGGCACCAGAAGTATAACAAAGTAGGACAAAGCAAATGCTGAAGCCTCCGAAATTAAAAATCAACGGGAAGATCAAGAATGAAAAAAGTTATAAATATTAGAATAAGTAAAATGTTGCCAGTAAAACACACGACAGTAGAAGACATATATAAACTGTAATGATTTAGCCACGTACAAAGAGTTGAAAAAAATTGGTTGTAGTTTCTGTGTTTACCAATTTACACTTATAATATTATAACTTTATATTATACATATTTACAATATAAACTCTGACTAAAACCATACAATAATGTAAAAACAGACATGGTTAATTATATTATAGTATATCTACATAAAGTCTACGTAAACACAGATATAATATTTTTATTACATTACCCTAATTTTTTTTTCGAAGTATATAAAACATTAATTTTTGATAACATTACGTTAACATACCCATAAAAACAAAAAAAAGTATCATGTTTGTGTGCCTCTGCGGACTTAAGTATGTTTGTACGTCGAGTTATATTGTTTAAACTACAAAACATAACACTTTAGTGGTTGCCACAATTTTCACTTATTTCCCTGAGGCTTACAGAGGAAGGTAATTCTCCAAGATTAAATGGAATCGACAGTCGTGATTTTACTTTGGAATTTTATTGCTGTAAGAAATATTTGAAAAAAAATATAACAAATTGAAATGATACTGAGTTATATATTACGTAATAAATAAAAATTCTCTCTTTAATAAAGACAAAAAAAGTGTTTGAAATGACTAAAATTTCGAATATCAAGCTTTGTTTGGAGTGTTACTTATTACATAATCTGTTACGCATACCGTTGCATTTATCCAGGTGGAACATTTGTTATTTTAAAGCCCTTTTCCTTTGTCAGGTGTCTAGTTCATCCAGATCCCAAGGGATTTAAAAGGGTTTACATGACAGTTGTAGTTATATTTTGGAGATTATATGTTTTCATATTAAAATGTAGTTGATTAATTTTAATAATAAATCCGGTACACAATACATACGGGGCCGAACATTCATAAACTCAAAATTGATATATAGGTATATGAGAAACAAAAAATATGTTTAAAAAACAAAATACTCTAATTGCTAACTTCTATTCGCTTGCCCTCTTCCTCCAGCTTTATATCCTTAATATTTATTTATGATACTTTATCTAAAAACTTAAAAATTGTCTTCAATTATCCCCTAAAAAGTTCAAAATTTTCTTTCCTATTCCATTTTTTGATAAACTTCTATAAGCAAAACGATTGTGATAACTTCTGTCCATATTTAATAGTAGAAAACGAATTAGACCCTTTAGTTGTAAAAGCCGAGATGCACATCATAAATGTAAAAGAACCTGATTCAGCTAATTTTGTTTCTCAGAGAGGGATTGTAGAAGATTACAGCTTACACTTCTTGTTCATTTTAGTCTTTGTATTGAAAGTGTTCACGTGTTACGGCGTGCAATAATTTTATAACATTTATTTGTTATTACAGACATTAATAGCAAATATTTTATAAGTAATAGTGCTTCTTCCAGTGGTTCGTTAAAGAAGAATCACTTATCTTTTGACGCGAAAATCACTATAAAAAATGTATATAGTTCCTTACTTCAGCAAGGATATAACGCAGGTGCTGCAGAAAGAGTAACCAGTAATTTGACGAAGGTGCCTCTTACTTCAGTTACACGAAGACGAAGACGAAGATTCCGGTGTCACAAAAAGTCTAGACGACTGGGAAAAAGATTTGATAAGGCGAAAAATCTACACTATGTACGATGAGCAGCGTGTCCCTACAATCAGAAGTCTGAAACAACGGCTCATCAATGACGAAACTCACATCAACCGTGGCCTCACTACTCTTTGGCGAGATCTGTCTGCAATGGTCTTTAAATATCGCAAAATTGACAAGAAACAAGTAATAATGGAATCCACACGTTTAATAAACTGGCGTTCTGAATATATAAAGTCAATAAAAAAATACCGGTCTGAAAATCGACCAATACTCTACCTCGACGAGACGTGGTTTGACACGCAGGACTGTTCATCCTTCCAAAGAATGGTCTGATTGCTCTGATAAGGGTAAAACAAAAGCACCATCAAATAAAGGGAAGATAATCACAATATTACACGCAGGATCAGAGAATGGTTGGATTCCAAACGTTATGTTATATGTTTTATGCCAAAAATATTAAGGACTCTTGTGTTGATTATCACGAAGATACGACAGCAGAGCTTTTTGAAGATTGGTTTAAAAATTGTCTGTTACCCAACATTCCACCAAACAGCGTTATAGTAATGGACAACGCAAGCTATCATAGTCGACAGTTGCAAACAATTCCTGGCTCAAATAATACGAAATTGGAGATTCAAAACTTCATGGCTGCAAATGACATATATTTTGAGGAAAATTATACAAAAAAAGAACTTTTACAAATGCTGCAGTGATTTAAAAAAAAAACGTTTGTGATACAATTGCAGATGAATTGGGACATACAGTGTTACGACTACCTCCCTACTACTGCGTGTTCAATCCCATAGAGCTTATGTGGCACCAACTTAAATCGAGTGTGCTCGAAGAAAATACTTCTCCAATTTTAAGTGGTAGTGTGGTAGAATTAATTAGGAACTGTATGAATGACATTCCTACCGAGAGTTGGAAAAGTTCTGTTAGTCATGTTATAAATGTTGAAAACTCGTACCTTTCTGTAAAATAAATTGCGCCAATTATAATTAATTTAGAGGAGGATAACGATAGCCACACTGAACTAAATATAGAATAGAATTGTATCATTTAAATAAATTACTTGTATATCTCCTATATTATGCAAAATTCAAATTTCTTAAGTTTGACCCTGTAGCAAGCACATTTGCATCTTTTACCTGATGATTTTCTACACAATGAGATTAAATCGGGTAGTTTATTGCAGTTAATAAGCCAATACCATTTACTGTGAAAAATACTACAAAATAAAACCTTTTGAATGTCTACATACATTTTTTAATAATGGAAAAAGATCATGGGTACACAGGCAGAGAAGTAGAAAACATTTACGCAAACAACAATATAGAAATAGAAACATGCAACAAATACACCTACCCTCGATATCAAATAGATAAAATGGTTTGAATAGAATATGAGTTCGAGGAAAGGATTTTGTAAAGCAGAAAAGTCATCGGATGCCTGAATTCAATGTTATAATTCAAAAAACATATCAAGTGCAAAGAAACACCTTATCTATAACTCCATTTTCAAAAGTGTGGTATTTTATTGAAACACGGCAATTAACGTAAAATATGGAGCAACTACTTCTATCACTTGAGATGAACTCCTGGGGAAAAGCTGCAAGAAGGTCAAGGGTACAAAGAATAAAACAGGGACATCATGCATGTAGAGAAAATAATTATTGACGATATACAGAGAAGGCAGCTGATGTGATTTGGCCATGGAATAAAAGTTAGGAAAAATCCCATTAAAATGGAAACCATCAGAGAAAAGAAAACGAATTACCGACAGCAAAAGTTCATTACTGAATCGGTGGGGATTAACACTATATATAATATCACCAAGAAGATTGCAGATTTTTTGAAACTTGCAAATTAAGAAATGTACACGGGGCATTGTTTCCGTCGTTCTTCAGCTACTATGTTCGCAAATTCTGGAGCTTATCTAGTAAAACTTAAACGTTAAACGTAAATGCAGATGTTTCGCTAATTTAAATAATTTTTCAATAATTATATGTAATAAAATTTTTATAATACTCAAAAAATCCTTTTTCTGGTTTAAATCCTCAATAACCAAAAAGCAATATGTCAAGAATGCTTTTGACCGATTCTTTGTATTCAAAAACATGCTAGACTCCAAATAAATGTTGTCAGCACGAAATCTCCTCGCAACAATTAATCTGTGACAGAAGATTTTATGATGCACGATGCGGTCCCACCTATTCTATCGGTATAAAATTTATCATCTCTAGTATCACGCCTCGAAAATATGAAACATATCATCGGAGGGCTTCTTAGTAGATCGATGCCGAAGAAACTGGCTATGAAAGAAAAAGATAGACTTTAATAAAAGTGATGTATTGTCCAACTGCCTTACTCCTTATGTCGTCTGTGATGGCACTGATAAAGAATTTATGGACGCGGAAACTAAGAAGGTTTCTTTTAAACTGTTTGCAAAAAATATTTATGGCGTGCAGCGATGTTTTGATTGTTATTTATGGAACAAATCAGATTCAGTTGCACAGATCGAAGCTGTGATTGACAATTTTGTCAAAAAAGACTATTCTGAACTTCGGTCATAATTTAAGGAGTGATGATGTGGGTGGGTTTTTTTTTCTTTTCTTTTTTTTTTTCGGGGGAAATGTTTTGGATTTTTTTTCGGTTTTTTTGGGAATCTGTAGAGAAACGATGTGCCTTTTCGTCAATATTTTAATTTTTTTTCATCAAGGACTTTGTGGCAAGACGTCAAAGTCAAAATTTCACTTTTTTTTTCGCGAAAAAAAACTTTGGGTCCGGAAAATAAGAAAACTGTTGGGAAATCGAAAAGTTTTCATTCCGAACGTATACAGGATAGGACGAAATTTAAGAATCCGATAATGGCATTTCTCGAGTAATTTTGGATTTTCCGGAAAAATGGAAAATGTGTTTTTTTTGAAAATCGATTTTTAGCTCTAAACATTCTTCCATAACTTTGATGTTTTAAAGATATTTTTTTAAATGAGGCCTCGATCGACATACTACGACATACTAAATTTTGAAAAAAATCCATAAGCCATTTTTCTTTTTTTTAAGGGTTGAATTTGAAATTTCGTCAAAAATCGCTTTTTTTCTTTCTTTTTTTCGATTTTAAACCTCGATAACTGCGACTTGGTTTAATAGAATAACCCTTAAAAGTTATACATCATTATAATGTATTTGAAAATCAAGAGAGAGTAAATTCCCAGAAATGTTTTGCAGTTATCAGTGTTAAAGGCAGTAAACCATAGACGTGCGTTTTCAAAATTAAATTAATATGGAAATAGAAATATTTAATTTGTTTTAGTTATTTATACCTAGATTACCAATTTTAGATAGATAAACATAATTCGTAAGTAGTCAATATTATTTTAGGCATTTTGTTTTTGGTATATGTTTATTTACAAAATATGTATATAATATGTACAGATAATTACAATTACTTATAAATTAATATGAGGAGTTAAAAAAACAATTAAGTAGGTATATGAAAAAAAAACCAACCGCAAGGATAAAATTTGACGAGCAACATGCAAAAAATACGACAATATTAAATCTTAAAAAATAAAAATCTAAAAATAAAATTAAAGTACATAAATTAATAATTTTAAAGTTATGGTTCCTCGCACTCTATGTCAGAAGATTCACCATCTGATTCTAAAGAAATTACAATGGGCTCTATAGTAATATCAATTATGTTATCTAGCTCCCACATTTTTTTTCTATTTCTGTAACGTGTCTAATACATTTTTGCCAATTTTCACTTGTTACTTCAGATATTGCCTTATTGAAGAGATTTTTAACATCTGATAATTTAAAAGTAGTGTTATTTCTGGCAACATAACCTTTAACTTGAGCCCATATCAATTCTATCGGATTCAGCTCACAATGGTAGGGTGGTAAACGAAGGATTTCAATTTCTCGTTTTTTGGCTATCTCCTCAATACTATATTTTTTATAATTTTGCTTATGTTTTTTAGCAATAGTTAACAATTTATTGCCCTCAGCATTGTATTGTCAAAGGCTAAATTTTTAGAAGATAACCATTTTGCAATTTCATCCTTTTTCCATTTAGTGGTTGGTAAAGGTTCAAGTAATCTGGAATGGTAACTTGCATTGTCCATTACAATAACCGATCCTTTTGGTATGAATTAAATCATCTGTTCAAAATATTCCTCAAACACGTCTCCATTCATTTTTTCGTGATAATCAACGGTTTTTTTTTTTATTCAAATAAGAGTAAACCATTCTCAAGAAAACCGTTCGTACTGCCTATATGACAAATAATTAATCTTTTACCTTTTCCTATAGGTTCCTTAAAACCAGTAGTATATCCTTCTAGAAAAGCTTGATGGGATCATTTTATATTTTTGTCTTTCCAAACTCTTCCTGCACAATGTCCTTCATTAACCCATGTTTCATCTAAATAATAAATGTGTTTATTTTGAGCTTTAACTTGTTGTATTCTTCTGAGGTACTGTCTTCTCCAACATACAATTTCTTCAGAATCAATTAGCATTGAGTGTCTGCCCATTTTTTCAAATTTAAAGTTTAACTCATGTAACGTTTTCCATAGTTTATCCCGGCTTATTGTGGGTAAATCAACATCATTCGTAATGGCTTGCAAAAATTTATCTAAAGTTGGTATTTGCTTGTTTATAAAAAATGAGTGAACAAGCTTACGAATAGCATTTTTAAAAAACTCGTCCACGTTGACTTTTAATAGTTTTTGTCTACCTGGTTTCGGCTTTGGTGAGGTTACTCCACCTGATTTTTCCTCCTTTAGAACTCTATATATTGTAGATTTTCCATATCCCATTGCCTTAGATGTTGTTCCAACTGCACTGTCAATAGTGTTTGAGGGATTTTGATGTTTAAAATAGTGGTACACATTCACTACAGCACTCTTTTCATTGAGCGATAAATGGTCTAGTTTAATTTTTTCACTGGCGTATACTCACAAACTGCTTCCATTTTTAGTCACTACTATTTGTCACGTTTATCGAAAATCAAATAACTGCATTTCTAGAAACTTAAGCACTATTTAAGTCAAAATATCTGTCATTAGAAGCTGTTGCCATTCGGAGGTCGTTAAATAACAATTATCCCTTTCTAATCTGGTTACTCCTATGACGCACGTTAATCCTCTTAGGCCTACTGTAGTAACAATGAAAGATCATAAAATAATGTGATAGTCCAAGAAATTTAATAAATTTTGTATTGAAATTATCAAAAACAATTTAGAATGCATTACAAATATTGAAGTTTTACCGCACGTACTCTACTATAGTTTTGCATACCGAATTAGTTTTTATTCTGGGAATTTACTCTCTCTTGATTTTCAAATACAGTATAGATGCGCCCTTTTATCTTCTTTTATAATGTATGTTTATTTTTTCGATACGCCCTTTTGGATTTAAAAAAAATCGAATTTCATGGTTTTTTCGTTTTCAGTTTTTCGCCCTTTTTTCCTTTAGAACTGAAAAAATTTTGAATTTTTTTTTCTTAACTTTTAAGCCTTTAAAAAATCTATTTAAACGTGGAAAAAAATTCGGGGGTTGGGGGGTTAGTTTTTATTGCTATATTGACTTTTTTGAAATAATTTAATAAAAACTGATTTGTGGATACGCCCCTATAACACGTTTTATTAAATTAAGGCTATAAGATGCTGTACACTAAAATAAAAGCAGTAGAACATTTTATAAATGTAAAACCAAGGAAATGAAAAGATTTTAATTTAGTTTAAGCAGGCTCACGTTTTCTTCTTCCAAAATACTAAAATAAATTAAAAGTTGAGTATTTCTGGAGTAACCTTTTGAATATTGTCTCTCTCGGATTCAATTAATCCTTAAAAAAGATTTTAATATAACCTAGCTGGAAATATTAAGGTTGATGGAAATTCTTCAAGCGAATATAAATAATAAAGAAGATACTGAAAAGGACTTTTTTATTTATTTGAGACATTGTAAATTCGTTAACTAATAAATCCAAAAGTAAAAATGCAATTTTTATTTGACCGGTTTTGGTATTGCCAAGTTAATCTGAGAGAAGTCTTGACATATAGTTTGATTTAAGAATAATGGGGCAAACTATCATGAACGACAATGTTAGATAGGGACAGGTTGTGCAGTCCGCCAAGACCACATTGCATTGTAAAGCTGCCAGAAGATGTTTTTAGTATTATATGATAATGTTGATCGCAAGAAAAGACAAACAGGACACATCAATAAGTGTATACTTTAACAATTTTCAAATATGTAATTTTAAAAAAACAATAATTGATTAATTGACTAAACTACTTTCGACTATATTAAATAAAAAGTTTTAACAAACTTTTACCATAAATGGATAATAATCCGATTGGAATTAATTATTCGACATTTTGTTCATTTTAAACTAAAAGTAAGGTTAATCAAAAACTGGGTCTGGCTGAATTTTTTCCCCAGCTTTTTTAGCTGATAAAACTTTAAAGTGTCAATTGATAAAAGTTAAAGGAGATAATGTCGTTAGTAATAAAAGATCGATAATGCCATTTTGGCAAAAAGCCATCCTATAAAGTAATTGGCTGAAAAATGCAGCATAGATAGAGAGTATATTGACTTACGAGGCAACGTATTGGTACATTATGGAAAATGATTTTTTTTCTTAATATTAAGCATATAGAATGGTGTACAGTTATTTTTTTATAGTTCTTTATTTAGAGTTGGCAGCTAAGCAAAGTTATTAAATCGTAAAATGTTGCAAACAAGACCCATTTTATTCCAAGAATATTTTCGGTAGTGAAAATGGCGTCAGGTTCGAGTTTTCTAATCCCTAATTATAGGGTGGACTTTTTGAAAAATAACAACTATGACTATGTTTCAATAGAAATGTATACTACTTTTAATTATTTTTCATGAACCACCCTTGCTTGAGATTTGAAGGATATGCAGGATATCATCTAGTAGGTGATAAACAAAATGCTTTCCAAATTTATGTTCATCTCTTTAAAAAGGAATCAGTGAAATATTTTCTTTTTACTAATGAAACAGTCAATTTCACTATGGAAACACTATTTTTTAAGATAAATGACATTCCTTCTGTTTTTGTATTTCACTGTTTTTAAAATAGTAAAGCAAAGTTCAAAATAATAATAATTTTAAGTTCGATAGCTACAATTACATTAGATCGAACAAAGTGGTATTTCTAAATTGTTACATTTACTATACAGTGTGTAAAAGCCAAATGGAATAAATTCATTATTTCGGTTACTGTACATATTTATAAAAAATCCCGAAACACGTCAAATTTAAATTATAACTTGACATTCTTTATCATTTAAAAGGTCTCTTCATTCTCTATTCAAAAATGTTATTGTTTTAAAATTTAATGCAAAAATTAACATAAAAAAATTAATATAATGTTGTTACCGAAATTCGCTACAATACAATCAAAAACTAAAATGTAATGCAAAACGTAATAAAATGTAGAACACGAAAAAGAACTATGAATTTTAATGAAGTAGATGTTTAAAATGTTCTCCGCGAACGTCTTGGCAACATTCTAATCTCAAATAAAACTGTCTTCTAACATTATTTAACATATCAGGCGTGATCGACCTAATCGCAAGCGTTATTCGTTCTTTTAAGTCATTTAAATCAGAAGGTTTAGTTTTGTACACATGGCTCTTCACATATCTCCATAAAAAGAAATCTGATAATGTAGGATCAGGTGATCGCGCTGGCCATTCAATCGATCCTCGCCTTCCTATCCACCGATTGGGAAATATTGTATCGAGGTACTGCCGGACATTAAGTTGGTAATGTGGTGGTGCTCCATCCTGCTGAAACCATATCGTATTCGCTGGAACTTGAGGGTTACCTGGATCAGGATATAAATTTGCCAACGTTGAAATGACATCATTTTGAAGTAGTGCCAAATAATTGTTGCCATTCAAGTTGCCCTCAATAAAAAAGGGACCAATGATATTGTTCCCTACAATCCCTGCCCAAACATTAACCTTTTGAGGGTATTAAGTGTGTTCTTCTCTCATACAGTGAGGATTTTCCGTGGACCAGGAGCGGCATTTTTGCCGATTAGCATGACCGTTAAGTAAAAAAGTACACTCATCAGAAAACATAACGTCTTCTAATTGGATAATATTGTTATCCAACATGTCCATCATTTGCTCACAAAAAAAAGTTCTCCTATCAAAATCGTCTTTTACACACTGTATACAATACCAATAAAACTCAAAGTCACTCCACAATTTTAATAAAAAGAAGCTTATTACTGTAAAAACGATATGTTTCGGTCCTTAGACCATCAACAGGCTATAAAGAAAACAATGGTATCAGCGAAGAATCAAAATTAGTTACATCCACATTTGAAAGATGGATTACCTTTTCAATTTAAAAGAATATTGTTGTACAGGGATTTGTATATAATATCACACTGTAAAGACCATATTATACCCCCCTATGTACGTCTACCTGTTGTAATAAATTTATTATCTGTTTAGCTCACTTCCTAGACTATAGTTTATGTTTTAAAATAGGCGGCACTGGCTTTATATTATGATGTTGGGTCTCCTATAATCTTCTAGCAATATCCGTTCGAAACGAATGGAATTTGGGCAATGAAATAATCCATCGATTATTATACGGGGATTAAAAAGTGATATATTGGACACGGTAAAGGCAACCGATAGGATCATAAAATATTTAAACATGCATTTAACATTTTTTTAAGTCTTGACTTTTTTGAAATAGGAATATTTGGTTTTACCGCAAATTTATTATTTTGGGATAGTAAATTAAATCAACTGGGTCTAATTTGGATGTGTTTTGTATTTGAAGATTATATTTATGCTACTAAAGGTAGTTTTCACTCAAAATCCATATGGTGAAAAAATTTGACAGCTGTCGGAACAATAGTTTGTACTATGTAGGATTTTGATTGAAGCAAATTTTGTTTCATGTGAAAAAATGGATGTAAAAGAATTTTGTGTTTTGATTCATTAAATACTTATTGGTTCTTATATACCTCGGAATTCAGATGCTTTTTCTTTCTTTAATTATTTTAAAAATATCACTAATAGTGTCTTTCTCAGGCCAACAGATAAATTTAAGTTAATACATACTATAAACAGCATCCAAAAAAAAAGGTTCTTGTGGTTTTGACGGCTTGTCCTCGAGAATTTTCTTAAATATTCCTGAGGTTGCAATAAACATGTTAACTTTAATAATAAATGATTCCTTTGAAGAGGGTATTTTGGACTGGGCCGTTTCTGCAAACTTTCATATGTAACCGTACTTCTAACATAGTGATAGGAAACTAAATTTGGCATCGGTACACTGCGATTTCGAAAAAGAATAACCTTTCCCTAATAGGGTAATAAATCATGGAGCTAGAGCAGTTGTTCCTGAGATTTGGCTACACTTTTTTCATTCTGCGATTCTTTTTGGTTGATTGGATACAGCGAACGCTGTTTCGGAAACAAAAAAATGGGTTGAACGACTTTGAGTACATATTACGGTGTGAGTCAGCTCAAAACTGAAGCTTTTTAGCGTGCAAATTTTATAATAAAATCGACAAAAACAATTTATTTGATATGTTTTCATAAGAATATTTATTAACTCGCTTTTACTATCTTGGTTCCTATACAGTATGATCCAAATGTATGGACTAAATTCATTATTTCATAAAGAGAAGACTTAAAAAAATTTAGAGAAACGGGCCATGTTAAAGATCTTCCCAGTGGTAGAACATCAATATCCGAAGCCAAAAAACTGGACGTTGTACTGGCATTTCAAGAAAATCCTCATACCAGTTCTAGATAGGTCGCACTAGATAATAATGTCCACCAATCAACTGTTGTAAGAGTGCTAAAAAAGTAGAACTAGCATCCATACAAAAGACATCTGGTCCAGGAGCTAATAGAGGATGACTTTGATAGAAGAATCGAATTATGCGAAATCGTTATAGAACAATGTAACAAAGATCCAGGTTTCATACAAAAGGTACTTTTTTCAGATGAAGCGTCTTTTATGCTGAACGGTCACGTAAATCGCCATACATGTCGATATTGGGCAAGTGAAAATCCACATTGTATGGAAGAGTATAGGACACAATATCCCGAGAAGGTGAATGTTTGGGCCGACATTATAAACAATCAAATTGTAAGGCCATAATTTTTTGAGGAAAACCTAACTGCTGCTAGTTATCTGGAATTTCTTCAAAATTATCTGTTGGCACAGTTGAATCAGCTATTTCCAAATAGAAATGATTTATGGTACCAACAGTATGGGGCTCCCCCACACTATGGCGTTGAGGTACGAAATTACCTTAATAACGTCGAATGGCCACCAAGGTCTGCAGATTTGAATGTATTAGACTTTTTTTTGTGGGGATATTTAAAGAGCAGAGTATATCAAAATCGACCGAATAATGTAGAAGAGTTGAAGGAGCGAATCCGAACGGAAATTGCACAAATAACACCTGAAGTCCTCGAAAACGTTAGGAAAGAATTTACTGCTCGCCCTTCACATTGTATCATTGCTGAACACAAACTTTAAATTTAAAAATGTATATTTATTAAGAACCCATTGTAATGCAATAATTTAAATAATTAATCCTGCTTTTTATCAGGACCTAGAGTAATAAGTAAGTTTTGTTGACTGTCTTTGAAACTTCATTTTTCATAAAGGGATCCCTTATTTACACTCTTCTTCATGATGAAGGTGTAATAATTTATTTTTGCTTTCATTTGAATACATGTCATGTAGACTAACCTGTTAAAAAGTTAAAATATTACTGTTAATTGTCAAAAATCCAAGTTTCAAACTGACAATATGCAGATTTTCGCAAAAACGCATCCAAACAAAGTTGAAGATTTTTTAAAATGAAATTGACAAGAACGTGACAAACTCATAGGCTAACGAGGTTAAATAAATTAATAATAGTACATAGTACATACTGATACATAAATAGCTACAACTTGAGGTAACCTCTGTCTGATTCATTATGTTTAAATTTTAAAATAATAAATTTAAATTTACTTCAAAAAACAAAATATATATTTATAGAAAGATTCTACCATGCCTATAATATTGCCATTATTTGAGTTAAAATTCTTCTTTGACTGGTGTTTGAGTCATTATACAGACTACAAAACATTAAAGAAACATATTACAGACTAAGTTAAATATTTACAAAGTCAATGGAGCTTTAAAATAAATTATGGGTTGTGTTTTACAAAGAATTACTGCTAACAAATCAAGAAGACAATTTTAAAGTGGAAAACTTTCCCGATTTATGTGTTTGTTGACGACTTTACACTGAGATGCATTTAATGTATTTTTTTTTATTTACAGTGGTTTAAAAGTCGATGTCATAAAAAATATTTACGTTGAAAGATTATTTTCAAAAAGGTTAAGCTATTGATATTCAATTTTTAATAATCAAAGATGACATCTGTAGAATATTGTGTATCTTAAAGATATTCAAACCAAACTTTTCCTATTTTTTTGCAGATTACTTTAAAATGAATTATTATAAATTTCTTCTGGGTTCCTTTGAATAAGATTAATGAAGGTTGGTTGACTGAATATTTGACAGAGTGGATACCAACATTATAAAACCACATTCACCTTAAATAAAAAGTATTAGATGTGGACAACTTCGGGAATAGCATGGTCTGCTGTAAATCCAACGTCACATAACCTGTTTTCGTTCTTTTCAACAGATATTTGTCTATCTATTTTTTGGGAATTAATAGCAAATTTCCAGTTTTCGTAATACTACTCTTCCAAATTATCTCCAGCATGGCAAACAGTGCATGTATTATTTTTTTATTGTCCAAACAATACCTTCCTTTAGCTTTTTTCTCTTTACACTGCTCGTATAGTACACCAGAAATATTTTTGACCATAAAAAAATAACAAGCTGCGATAAGCTGGAAGTGGCTTTTATCAGTGGCCTTCAAATATAACGGCAATAAATTTTGGAAATGTTTACAAGAAATACCGTAATTTTATATTTATTTCGACTAGAAATCCGTTAAGTGTGCCATTTTGCGAAAGTCTTTGACGGTCCGGAAAATCGGTTAGGATAACATTAGTCAAAAGCAATAAAAATGGGGATGATAACTTTTCTTTTGAAAAATAAAATTCAAGTTGTATTGACGCCAAAGAGATGTTTTTTTTAAATAGAAGTTAATCATTCTGAAATAAAAATCGAAAAAAAAAATAACTAAACAAACGTTGTTTGTACAAATAAATGGAAAATTATTTATGAAGGTTTCTCAATGTTAAAACCTTTATATAATATGTGGTTAAATATTTATTTAAAAACATAATTAAAAAAAAATATTTGTAATGAAATCGTCTACTTAATAAATATATCGTCGGGTTGCAGCAACTGACATTTTTTTAGAATTGTGTTTTATGAGAGGTAACTACTAGTTTTCAATAGTTCTATATATGCATAAAGTAATTAAGTGTGAATAAAGTCACTGTTAATAATAAATTTGAATCACTAACTATAAGGTGAAACAATATTTCAAAACATTAAGTCATGAAGTTACATTCCTTAACTCGATGTATTGCAAAATGTTAATGTCACTAAATCATTTTTTTTGCCTTTTGCAAGCTACAGTAATGGATTGCCAGATTTTAATGAACTTATCATCAGGTATAACAATCAGGAAATTACGCTGCAAAAACAAAACCAAATCAAATATCTAGGTGTTACCCTAGACTCCCACTTACGATGGAATAAACATATAGATAATTTAACCAACACTTTAAGGATGTTACTTTTTAAATTTAAAATTCTCAAAAATATATTAAGCGTCACTCAACTTAGAACTATTTACTATGCACTTGTTCAAAGCAGACTTCAATACTCTGTTATTTGTTGGGGGGCTACCACTAAGAACCATTTACATAAACTGGAAATTCTTCAAAAGAGATTACTTAAAATTATATACAGTAAAAATATTAGATATTCAACGGATTCACTATATGATGAAATTAAAATTATGGACATCAGACAGTTATATATTTATGCAGTTTTAATGTACACTTACAAACATAAAGATATCCTACAAAGAAAGACATTTAACTATGAAACAAGACTTAAAAAAACAGGCTCAGTATATACCAAATTAGCAAGTAAATCAATATTACAAAGATATTATTTATATATAAGTGGGAAAATATTTAATCACCTCCCAGAAATGTACAAGATATATTTAAATGCAATAAACTCATTTTCCCTCTTTAAAACATTAATGAAAAATTATGTTATAAATAACAGAATAATCTTAAGAACATTAATTGAATAGCGTGTGAGAAACTTAATGATGGTATGTGATGAAAATATGCATACCTACTTGATATTTTATTATAAAAAGAAAAATGTAGATATTAGACTTATTTATTCATATCTATAGCCATTGTTTTATATTATGTTTATTGTATTAATTTTATTAATTTTTGTAATTGAGTAAGTGCGAAAATAATTATACCTATGCGTAAACAAATAATGCATTCTATTTGCAAAATTTTAAAATTAGTTAGAAATGTTACAGTAGTGGCTAGACTTTAATTTAAACATGTTTATTAACAGTAAGTAATTCAGCAGCCTATGCGCAACCGTTAGGTCATCAATGGGCTACCAAGTTACCTACATATTTAAAGTTTAATATTGTGCTAATAATATTGTGTGTATACGTGTACCTACTTTATACAGCTGAATAAAGATTATTATTATTATTATTATTATTATTCAGGAGGTCCCAGCGGCTAGATTTAGCCACTCAGTATGTTGTGGCCGCTGTTAATAAGCGCCTTCGTTTCGGCTGAATGCGTGGCTCACTTACAGCGGAACGAATGTCAGTTGTTCTTTTGGTGTTTATATGTCTGTGGTATTTATGTGCAGATTAATACAATAATACAATAAAAAATGAAAAAAATCTTTAAAAAAAGATGTAATCATGCAACCAATATTAATATCAGTAAGACCAGAAGTGTGCTTGTGAATAGAATTCATATTCATATCGTATTCATCTTGATAATTATTAACCTCAGTTATCACATGGAGAAAAGCAATATTAATTACATCCCAACAATCAACACAAACATACGTAACCCAATTTCGAAATGTCATTAATGTCAAAATCGCGATACGCTTTTTCCAAAGCGAAGAATTTCTACGCTGAGCAAAACATTCAGGCGCTGTTGAATAGATTTCAAGCAGCGCTACATTCAGATAGACTTTTTTCTAAGCAAACCGACGATTTATTTCAATGGTGTTGGTAAATATATGAACTATGATGCAGCAAAACATTTTCCTTTGGCATATCTTAAGAACAAATGACTTGATTTTACTTGTAATGAAAGAAGTTTTATATACTTTTGCAGAATTTCTAAATATGGAATTTTATCGTCTGGTTTATTAACGATTGTAAAATTACGCTGGATGTTCGTTTTTGTATTGGGTACTTTTACAATCATTAAACCATCGGTTTGTTGGATGTCATTCATAGTAATAATTTATAATTCTTTTCTTCTACAGGCACCAGATATTCCCAATATCATTGCGACCTACAAATTATGAAAAATTCTTCATTAGAGTATTTCTTTTATCTAAACTAGCTTACATTACCTTGTGAATTAGAAATTCTTTATCCGGTGCTTCCATCAGAAATTTTTCAAATTGCTCCCGTGTAAAAATGTTCGCTTTTTAATAGTGGAGAACTTCCAAGATATATTTGTTCGTAAACTGCTTTAAATTGATCTGATAGATGTCTTTTTATTTCAAGTTCTTCAAGTAAATCTAAATTTTATCACAAATATGTAGTATTTGGATGTCATTGGTGTATATGAGTGAGTTTGGATGAACAAGAGTTCATTGAATCTTTATATAAAGAGGTGAAATACCCAAATAAAGTACTAAGAAAACCATTAATATCACAAAGGAGTAAATTATACATTCTTATTTTTGTTTTAGTACGCTGGCTTCGCTTACAGAAGGTTTTTATAAGAAATTTATCCTTTGAAGGTTGAATGCGCAACTATTTGAAACTCGATTTTCTCATATTATTAGGAAACATACGAATTAAGTTTATGCGGCAAATGTTAAGCGCGTTACTGAATAAAACAACTACTGTGTCTGCGTTCTCCCGGCCTTCATTAGTTTCCAGACACTCCTTATTACTGGAATTCTAATTTCATACCAATCTTCGCTGTTTATTTCCCGCCCGAAATTCCATTCTACAAAACCCTGTTACATATCTTCTCATCGTGAGTCCCCTTTCTCTGCTATTACTACCTACACAAATTCAATTTTCGATATTACTCCTCGGCCCTCAAGTAATTCACTTAGTATTTAGTTTAGAAGTAGGTTTTGTTGCTACTACTTGATGGTTTTGACTGAAAATGTATAAAATATGTTTATTTGTATCTCATTTATAAACGTCAGTTTCCAAAAACACAATATTAATCAGGAAAGTTTATTTTATCAAGTCACTAACTTGTAAAACTGACAGTTAAATTGCAAAATTTTTACAAGTTAGTGGTATTATTTACATTAGTGTGATTGGGGTAACTGAAGATGTTTTGTTGGTCTACTTGAATCAACTATCAGCTAGATTCATAATTTACCACTGAGTCACCTCTAGGTGGCGCTGCTTTCTAGGAACGTACTGAAAATATGTTTTTTGGTTTTATTATTTAAATGTTTTATTATATTTTTACCTTTCCTGATTTTGTTTTGGATATCCTATGTATCTCGTTTATTTATTTCTAACCCCCACAAATCTAATTCTTTTATCAATTTTCGAGGGATATAGTTTGCATCTTCTTCGTCTTGATCTCCATCTTTAATATTTATTCCCATTGAGCTACATTTCTTCTTCCAGTTTACCATCGCTTTTTCGATATACAGTGTGTAAAAGCCAAATGGAATAAATTCATTATTTCGGTTACTGTACATATTTATAAAAAATCCCGAAACACGTCAAATTTAAATTATAACTTGACATTCTTTAACGTGAAAATGCAACCCCTACCTTCAACCCCCTTAGAATGACAGGTACAACCCCAATTTTTTAAATGGGAAGTATAGGCTTGTGATATATCATTTGAAAGGTCTCTTCATTCTCTATTCAAAAATGTTATTGTTTTTAAATTTAATGCAAAAATTAACATAAAAAAATTAAAATCATGTTGTTACCGAAATTCGCTACAATACAATCAAAAACTAAAATGTAATGCAAAACGTAATAAAATGTAGAACACGAAAAAGAACTATGAATGTTAATGAAGTAGATGTTCAAAATGTTCTCCGCGAACGTCTTGGCAACATCCTAATCTCAAATAAAACTGTCTTCTAACATTATTTAACATATCAGGCGTGATCGACCTAATCGCAAGCGTTATTCGTTCTTTTAAGTCATTTAAATCAGAAGGTTTAGTTTTGTACACATGGCTCTTCACATATCCCCATAAAAAGAAATCTAATAATGTAAGATCAGGTGATCGCGCTGGCCATTCAATCGATCCTCGCCTCCCTATCCACCGATTGGGAAATATTGTATCAAGGTACTGCCGGACATTAGGTTGGTAATGTGGTGGTGCTCCATCCTGCTGAAACCATATCGTATTCGCTGGAACTTGAGGGTTACCTGGATCAGGATATAAATTTGCCAACGTTGGAATGACATCATTTTGAAGTAGTGCCAAATAATTGTTGCCATTCAAGTTGCCCTCAATAAAAAAAGGACCAATGATATTGTTCCCTACAATCCCTGCCCAAACATTAACCTTTTGAAGGTATTGAGTGTGTTCTTCTCTCATCCAGTGAGGATTTTCCGTGGACCAGTAGCGGCAATTTTGCCGATTAGCATGACCTTAAAAAAGTACACTCATCAGAAAACATAACCTCTTCTAATTGGATAATATTTTTATTCAACATGTCCATCATTTGCTCACAAAAAAAATTCTCCTATCAAAATCGTCTTCCATGAGCTCCTGAGTAGGTATCATCTTATACGGATGCAATTTATTTTCGTTTAATATGTTTGCTATCGATGTATGGCTAGCATTGAATGTAGTGGATGCCTGTCTACTCGATGTATGTGGGTTTTCCTGAAACTCAAGCAACACATCTAATTTGAGTTCATCACTCAGTGCATTGGCAGCTGCTTTTTTTATCTGCCTTACATGACCAAACTCGCGAAACTGCTTTTCTATTTTACGTATTGTTCCTTGGGATATAGGCGGTAAATTAGGAAATTTCTCATGAAATAGGCGAGTTACTTCCTGTTGTGTTCGGATGTTATCTCCGTAACCAATCATTTGTAAAACTGTTATTTTATGCATTTCCGTTAATCTAACCATTTTTCAGAATTGAATTGAACAAACTTTATACTTAAATTACAACAATGACAACTTAAATAAAACAATTTACTACTACTGCTTGTTAAAATAGCGTTGCCACGGAAATCCTTTAAAGTTTTTTAATGGTTACCATCTAAAAACCACATTGCTATGGTTTTTGTTCACTTTCTCATTATCAAGACCTAAACGGGAAATAAGTTTTAAGTATATTGTAATAAGTTTTGAGTATATTTAAGCGAATTTCGGTAACAACATGATATTAATTTTTTTTTATGTTAATTTTTGCATTAAATTTAAAAACAATAACATTTTTGAATAAAGAATGAAGAGACCTTTCAAATGATATATCACAAGCCTATACTTACCATTTAAAAAATTGGGGGTTGTACCTGTCATTCTAAGGAGGTTGAAGGTAGGGGTTGCATTTTCACGTTAAAGAATGTCAAGTTATAATTAAAATTTGACGTGTTTCGGGATTTTTTATAAATATGTACAGTAACCGAAATAATGAATTTATTCCATTTGGCTTTTACACACTGTATATATTGTGAACAGAGAAGGGGAGAGAGAGCAAACTTGAGGCAGTCCTTTATTTACTAAAAATTCCTCTGATATATTTATCCCTATTTCTACCCTATATTTTTATATTTTTTAATTTCTCTAGTTTGTTTAGGAGTTATTAGATGTAGTGAAATGTTCTGTATAACGGATATCCATTAGATGTAGCTTTTTATTTTAAAATTTCATTTTCTTTATCAAAGTTAATTTTGCTTATTGAAATAGAATTCCAGCTGCTAATTTATGTGTATTTTTAATTTATGTTTGGGATGATTTTAATTAGATTAAAGTAATATTTGGTTATTAAATTTAATATGTCAATGTAAATCTATCAGGCATTATTTTTTTAAATAATGAAAATACATTTTCAAATAGCAAATCTTACTAAAGATGTAAAACTAAAAAAATATAATTATTCCCTTTAGAATTGTTAGACGAATTCTAAATTCCCTTCTGATAATTGACATAAAGAGATCCTAATTATATAATATGAATGCAAGCTTTATAATTATTTTAGTAAGCCCTCTAACATAGCTGTTATACATTAAGATTCGACTGCATCTAATTAAAATCTTGTTTGTTTTAGAACTTTAGCTATAGGTACTAGTAATAAGTGCATCACATAACTCAAAGGAAACTGGTAGCCTATTGTTTACTTGCATAGTTCCAAATAGTAAAAGTTTTCAATCCTTATTGAAAATTATTAAATGCCAATTAAATTAACATGCAAAGTTTTTGTTATCCAAATAAACTGAATAGCTGCTATAAGCCTAATTGATTTTTATTTTTACTTTCTTGAATAAAATAACCTTTAGGAGGGTCCTATATTTATCACCCGAAAAAGCTTTCAATATCCCAGTCGAAAATGCTTTTACGTGTGAATCGGCAGGAAAAAATATATTTGTTCGCATTACTTACCTACTTTATGTTTTTGTGGATTAGAAAAAAACCGATCAAAAGGCACGGTAAACACGAATAGACCAAAGTTATAAATCTTGCTAAATACACATATGTCCAAAAGTTTGGAATATTTCATATTTTTATTAATTTTTATAAAAAATTTTTTTGATATAAGTAAACATTATTTTTTTTACAACTCTAACCAATGCTAAATAAGTCAGTTAAACATGAATGTATGAATGTATGAATGAGTTAGGGGTGATGATTACACTGCGACCTATAGGATCTATTATGTCCCCCCTTACTTGCCATGTTCTGATGTTTTCTCAGATTTATAGCAGCTCTTCGAGTCCTATTTTCCTGAGGAAGTTTAGGACATCGTCGGGCTTCAAATCAGGTAGATCCCCTTCCTCTATTTCATGTGCTCCTAGGTATCTAGCCCTAGAATTTTGCAAGGCAGGACATTCTGAGAGTATATGTATTGAGGTTTCATCCTCTTCCTCACAGAATCTGCACTTTGCTTCATCTGCTAACCCTAGTTTCTTCATGTGGCTTCTTAATCGGCAATGCCCGGTTAATATTCCCGTTAGAATTCGGAGCCTTTTTTTACTGAGGTTGAGGCAGCTAAGAGATCTCTTCTGGTCATAGTTCCCCAGTAGTATCTTAGATTGCCTTAGCCCTTCCAGCTGATTCCAGTACTTGTATTTTTCTTTCTCCATTTCCCATAAACATACAAAAAAATGATATATTCTTTTGAGGTGAAAAATGTACAATGTATTACAAATTTTTTTAAATAAAGTAATAAGCAAAAAAAGGTTTTTAAATAAAATTAATAGATGTACAACAGGATATAAAACTTCCTCGATGTACACAGCATCAGTGATTCTTCTCTCCAAAATCAGGAGAGGCGTCCGTGTACCTCTCATGATACCACTCCAAACCATAATACTCCCACCTTCAAATGGAACACGTGGTTGAGCTGTTTCTAATCGGGCTTGTCGTCCTGGGGTCCTCCAAACTAGCGTTCTTCGCGAATCAAAAACCAAGCCAATTCTTGATTCATCAGAGAACATCACGTAAATCCAGTTAGGACCATGGTGTAACATTTCATGAGCCCATTGCAACGTTACAATTTTTTATTGATAGGTTACATGTATTGGGAACACGTAGAGGTCTTCTGCGATACAAATTTACCGCATTTAATCTTCGTGTAATTGTTTGCCTTGAGATATTTAGTCCTTCAAGTATAGCAATTTCTCTGGATATGCCGCTTGTAGATTCCTGTCGATTTTTTCGAGCTAGGTCTTGTACTGCTGTTGTACATCCACTTCTGGGACGATCCTTCACATCATTTGTGTCTTGGAATTTTTGATACGGCACCCTAAGTAATATCAACAATATTCGCGATATTACTTTGACCAACGCCCTGTTGTAACAAAGCAATTACTCTAGACCTATTAAACTACGATATCATGTGTCTCTGGGCATTTTTAAACAGCTCAAATGAAATTTAAACAAGAATTGGAATAATGTGAAAGTACCCAAATCAATTAAATATGACCAAATTAATACAAAAACGAGTCAAATTTAGTATAATTTTGATTTAAAAACGCTTAAAAATAAATATCAACAAGAGTTTTTAAAAAACCACATATGCGTAGATATATTATTTCTAAATATTCCAAACTTTTGGACATATGTGTATTTAAAGAAGAATCACAAATTAAATATTAAAGAGAAAAAACTTACTTTGAATTATTTACTGCGTGGCATAGAAACCCGAACACCCAGTAAAAATGATGGTACTTTACAAAAACATTAGGAGAATAGTGGTAAGCAAACGATCAAAATTTGGAACCAATTTATTCATTATAAACCATTTTTTAAAATAATAATTTTCAATAATGAATAGATGCGCCATGGTGTCTTACACATTCAGCGATATGTCCATACAGGGTGTTTCTTAAGTAATCTAAAATATTATATGGGGCGCTTCGTTACTCAATTTTAAGACGAAAAGTTCATATAAACATGTGTGATAGGTGTTGTCGTTTATGAGATACAGGGTGTTGAATTTATTGTAATAAGTCAGTTCTGATTGTACGTGAAATTAATTTTTCCCGGTGACGCTACTGGTTTTTAGAAGTAATACGCAAAAACATGCTTATTTTAAGTGGCCTTTGAAATAATGTTGACAAGTGTCAAATTTTAAAACCAACGCAAAAATCGTACATTTTTATTTGATTGACTCTGTGTTTAGTTAATAACTGCCAGTGTTTACTAATGTTGAAATGGCTAATATGCATTTTTTGTACGGATTAGCGAATGGTAATGCCTTAGAAGCTAGACGTACGTATGCCCAGCGTTATCCAAATAATCGTTTACCATGTTCAGATACGTTTACTAAGTTACATATTCGTTTACAAGAAACTGGAACTTTTGCTAAATCGAAGAATATTATTGGACGACCCAGAACTGTGAGAAATCCCCAATTGGAAAACCAGATTCTTCAAATTATTGACCAACATCCAGAAACGAGTACAAGAAAAGTTGCAGATGAAGTAAATGTTAGTAACAAAACTGTTTGGAATATTCTAAAAGATAATTTATTGTATCCATATCACGTTCAACGTGTTCAACATTTGTTACCTACTGACTATCCATTACGCATACAGTATTGTCAATGGATTTTACGTGAAATCGCGAACAATCCGAATTTTGTGGCCAATATTCTATTTACGGATGAAGCCAACTTTTCTAGACATGGGATTATGAATTTTCATAATGACCACATATGGGCAGATTTAAATCCACATACCATAAGTGTAAAACGATTTCAACAAACATTTTCGGTCAATGTTTGGCTTGGCATCATCGATGATTATTTAATTGGACCATTTTTCCTTCCTGTACGGTTAACCGGTGAGACATACCAACATTTTCTAGAAAATGAACTTCCACTTCTTTTGGAAGATGTACCTATTATTATTAGAAGGCGCATGTGGTTCATGCATGACGGAGATCCTCTACATTTTTCAGTGATTGTACGCGAGTTTTTAAATAATGTTTTTCCAGGCCATTGGATCGGACGAGGATCTCCACACCCGTGGCCCACTAGATCACCTGGACACAATCCTCTGGATTTTTTTGTGTGGGGATATTTGAAATCGCTTGTTTACACAACACTGATATTAAACGTACAAGATCTTCAAAATCGTATCATAGACGGCTGTAATGTTATTCGTAACAATCCTGGTATCTTCGAACGTATTCGACAATCCATTAGACATCGAGCGGATTCTTGCATTTTAGCTGGAGGTGGATATTTTGAACATTTGTTCTGAAATGTATTATTTTTTCTTTATGTTTAACACATGTTGCTTGTAATAAAATAATAAAAAAAATATAAATCAGTAGCGTCACCAAGAAAAATTAATTTCACTTACAACACCCTGTATCTCATAAACGACAACACCTATCACACATGTTTATATGAACTTTTCGTCTTAAAATTGAGTAACGAAGCGCCCCATATAATATTTTAGATTACTTAAGAAACACCCTGTATATACCTCTTACTAGGTGATCAATATGCTCCTAGTGTATCCCATTCCAGGCGACCTCAACTGTAGCTGTAGATTATTAAGTTTTCTACCCACCATCTCCCACACATGTTCATCTGGGGACAAATTCAGAGACCAAGGTAGCCAGGGAAGCAAATTTATTTCTTCCCTTTCTTAATAGTCTAAATTTGCCATTGCCACATGAGGTTGAGCATTATTCCATTGAAAAATGGGACCAAATATGGTTCCAATATCATAGCATTCTTCATGACGTATTTGGAGTAGAAAAAGACTAGCAATGGATCAGGAATGGAATATAGTAATTTTTAGCGATAAATCCCGATTCTATTTAGTAATGAATGAAGGTCGGGCACATATAAGAAATTTATAACTTTACAAAAATTGTAGTAATGGTCATTTTGGGCCTTAAAGGTAACTCAAAATGTCATCGCCCTATATTTTTGGTAATCGGTCCTCTTTCTTGTGCAGTAAGTTGTTTCTAAGTATGTGAGCCTGGGGAAAGTTTGTGGAGATGAAATACTTCTTGGCCCAAGTACTCTCTGGACATTGATCAAGGGTGAGGTATCTGAAGACTGAAATGTACGAGAGCTGTGAAGTAGAAGATGACACGTGTTTATGTGCTGGAAGAAAGAGAAGGTCTTAATGCAGTTGGAGGGGAAACTTGGAGAGGTAGTGTATTAGGAGATAATTTTGAGAGGAAGAAAAGGTGTTGGAGATTATGATTAGGGAACATTCTTGATTGCTTCTTGAAATATGTTAGGGTAGTGATTCCAAGGTGGAGGTAGCGGGTGGCTTTGAGGGGGTTTGGTTGATAGGTATCCTCTTGGTATCCCCTTGAGTTCAACACTGTTGGGTTGGGTTCTGATGGTCAAGAACTCATCGAACATGAGTTTCCCATCTCACTCCGAAGAAAAGTATGTGATCCATCGGTATAAATGTTAATATGATTATAATAAATATTATGTTCCTTTTTTTATCAACCAAGAATTTTTTTGCAAACCTCGAATATCAAAAAAATTTAAACTAACTGGTAGAAAAAGGGAGGACAAATATAATATCTCGTTAATTTTTATTATTACGCGACCCTTTTTCGACCCAAAACGGTTTTGTGCGGTTGTATGACAAATTTTAATTTAGGGTCGTTCCTTTTATTTACAATTCAGCCAGGTCGTCCCCTTTAATGTTTAATTATTTTCGTGGAACACTGGAAAGTTTTCTAGAAATAGATTAGGTTAAAAAGTTGGAACGGTAATAATTGCAAAAAGTTTTTAAATTTTTTCTTAATACTTGGATCTGTTCTCTACAAATATTGCAAGGTTAACATCTTTAGAATTATAAACTATGAAGTCGAAGTAAAAGTTATTGTGAAACACTTAATCCAAATTAGTTTATAATTGGATAAATCTATAAAATATCAATCAAATATTTGTAGTAGAGGATATTTCTTTAAAAAATTGTACATAATATGATTCAAAACTTACCTTTTTTGGTACATCCAATTCTTTAAACCTTCGGAAATGATTTTAAAGATGGAATATCTGAAAAAAAAATTCATTTTAGCCACAGAAAATTTAATAAACAATAAACTTAAACTTAAAACCCTTCTTAATGAAATTTATTTACTAACCCATACTATGTGAAAGTTCATCTTATTCAGAACAATAAACAACTAAAAGGTTGAATTAACTTTCACTATTTAATCGTTAAATACATTAAATTTATATTGATATGATGCCTTTTTTTTATTCTCAGGGTTAAGTCTGTGAGTTTTTTAATTAATATTGTTGAAAGTATTTATTGTTAATTCAATCTCAGGGTTACTATGTATCGCGGCTTATCGTCTCCTTAAATTTCCATATTAGAATTGCCTCCTTGTTGTAATATATGTATTGTGTGTTGCGTTTTAAATAATGAAGGAAATACGACAACCTTGCTTATTTTTTATATAATTTACAATAATTTCCACAGAAAGTAGTAAAAATAAATCAAATAAAAATTAATATGTAATATTATCAAACAAATTTTTGTTATTACAAAATTATTGAGTTCAATGATGATTCTTTCAACACTGCAAAAAGAATCTATTTAAGGCGCAACGTTGTGTCGTTAAAAAAAAATTAAAAAAAATTATGCGTGAGAAAAATCTGTCATCATTTGTATACTCATAAATCATAATACAAATTAATTTCTTATATCAAATAAACTTGTAAAAGAAATTGAGATTAAAATAATAGACAGTGGTGACATCTAGTAACACTGCGTCGAGGTTCTCATACTGTCACATTTTCTGAACACGTTTCTAAAGTGATTATCTCGACTGAGAACTGGAATTTAGTGTACAGGCTATGCATGAGATGAAGTGTTGTGAAATTAATAGTTTTATAAAATGTGATATCACTGTGATGGTTTTTTGTGCTCGTTCCTGTTTCCTATGGTGAAATTGTGAATATATAATTGGAAAATTCTTACATATGTCTTGGGTTTCTTGAAGATTAAAGTCTGCAGCAGAATGGCGAAGATTCTAGCTGTCTTCTCCACGTATGCCAAATGGATGTTTTGAAGTGGTCAAAATGGATTAAAATTCAGTTACAATTTGCAAGTTTTTTGGTTAAATGTATTCGTTTCTTTTAAACGTAAGTTTTGAAAGTAACTATGTGACTTGGAAGTGACTGCTTCCTCACAAATTTAATTTTTTTAACGAACACTCGAGAATAACGTGCTCTCTCTTCGTGTTCCCAAAATGGACTATTTGTTTATTAAAAAAATGAATAAATCAACAACTGACCAGCCTTCCCTATCTTGAATTATTTAACGTGTATTCTTATGGCCCAAAAGTTAATTGTTTATTTCGATTTTGTTATGCTGCAAATATTTGTTTACTTTTCTTAAGCTAGGTTTTTGTGACAGATTTTTGTTGCGTATACATTTATATTTATAACCTATCCTAACATCTAATACTGTACAAACTGTCAAATATATTTTATTAAATTACCTAAACTATATTTCTTACTTGTGTTAACTAATAAATGTCCTTTAATTTTATTCAATTGCCTTTTTTTATATAAATAGTTTGGAGGTATAATACTGTTTATGCCTTAAAAGGCTTTTAAAGCTTAATTCATTAGTCCAAACACTACCTCCATTCACTTTCATTGTCTGCCATCTATGAATGTTAGTTCGCACTGTCTCTACATATATGTTTGTACAACAAATAAATGTTCTTAACACTTTGTCTATTGATAAATACACTTACATGGTATTCTATGAACATAAATCTTTGATTTATGAGTATTCAAATTCTAAATGACATTCTCATATTTTACTTTCTTATTATTAATGATAAATGAACTTGATTAAATTATGTATTAATATCTACCTATTCTTTGTAGTTTGTCTTAATATAGGTATTTCCATATTTTTTTCTATATTTCTATAGCAAAATGGCCGTCATTACATTTAAAGTATTTAACGATTAAATAGTGAAAGTTCTGGATTAAAATCCTTTATTTATATAGAAAATCATTCATTAATAGGGGTCATTAATCAATGATTTTTAGTACGTTGAAATTCATCATAAATGAAACGTCGACGAAATCCTTTATAATTTCATTTTATTAAATTAAATGATCTTACGTACATTACAATTTTACACTTTGGTAATCTATCAATTATCTTTGCGGTTGATTAATTTATCTTGAGAAACTAATCTTTGTTTCAGGGGTCCTCTTTTAAAATGTTGACCGTTAAATATAACCACTAATCATCCACTCTTCTTTCTTTTCTTCATTAATTTCTCTCGGAACATCATTAATATCCCTTTTGCGCATCGTTTCACTCCGAAATCAATTTTAATTTGAAAACATCGAGTTACTCACTGGATCGACTGTACGCCTGACTCTACGACAATTTTTTCCGGAATTCCGAAATGTAGGAGACAATTGGTACGGCCGCTTATCACGTCAAAACTTTATCACGTTTATTTTACCAATAAATATTAACCGATTTATACTTGAATGAAAGAATGTAATGGGCCAGGTGACTGGTGGCGGGCCCTTCCGTCCCTTTTTGATATACCCCTCTGCACCATTCGATCACTTCGTATAAAAGCCATAACGATGTAACCCTCGTAACCCTCAATTTTGTCGAAATTGGGTTTTTTGTTTTAATTGATGTCTACAGTTAAACTGCGCATGCCTGCAATCTCTTGTAACCCTAAGAAATTTGTACCAAACTGTATTAAAGTTATAGTAATAGGACGCATCCTTCTCAAACCATTTTGTAACTGCAATGAGACGTAACCCACACCGTTTACATGAAAGATCGCAAAACGACAAGTCACAGTGTGTTTTTTCCGATTTTATGTATTAGTGTATTTGGAAAAGCAAAAGTACTAGTAATATCGTAAGTATTCTTTTTTCAAGTCGTTGTTGTTATATTGGTATTATAAATTATACTGTAACTGGTTTTCACTAGTTTTAACAAAGATTATGATACGTCTTATTGCCATTTGCGTGTTAAACGTAAAATAAGTGAGACGACATATTGAATTTAAGGTTTTTTGGTTTTGTTAAGCTTTTAAAATAATAATAATTGTGTTATTAAATAGCGAAGAGATTCGTAATGCATGCCCGTTTTTATTTTTACAGAAAATGGCTGGTGGAGAACGTGGAAAACATTTGGTCAACTTAGCTCTTCTTGCTTCAAGTGCATCAGACGATTTTGAGAAACAGTATGTAAATAATGCGAGTAATAATATAGCAGAAATTGTTGACGCAGGGTTAATTTTTGAAGATGGGACTTATTACTTTGGTCCAAAAACTACAATGAATCTGAATCCGATTTAAATAATGTGCTAGCTGAATCTCTTTTTGAAAATGTACCAGTTACTAACTATGACCAGACTTTGACTCCGACTTTGTTCCAGAATCTGAAAATGAAAGTGAAGACAGTTTGCAAGAGGATTCTGATCAAGACGAAGAACAAGAAAATGTTCAAAATGTAGAAGAGCAGGGTGTTGAAGAAGTTATGCGATTAAGAAACGAAACTGATAAACATACTACACCAGGTGTGGGAAAAAGACGTAGAAAGGCAGACCCTGATAGTTGGAAAAGAAGCGCAAGTAAAATAAAAAGGATACATCAGAACTAGAAATGGAGAAGTAAGACAGAACCAGCAGCGTCCAGCCAGATCACAATGGTTGGGTTGTATTTCAAAAGAATGTTTAAAATCCAATGGATGCACTTTTTATAAAATTTTGGAAACTTTCTTGGGAAGAAAAAAAGGTTTAAGAGTGCAGCTCAGTTGACTTCTCTAAAAAACAACGAAGTTAAATCAATAATCCTTCAAGAAAACGAGGTTCATTTATTTATCACCTAAAGAAAATATTTTTAGGATGTCTTGGATTGAAAGATAAGCTTAACTTTGACGATAATTATATGGAACTAGACCAAAGAGCAAAAGAATGTAATAAAAACAATTTTACCACTAGACGGTCATTCAAGGAAAAATTATAAATAAAATTTTCAAAATGACAGCTTAAATAATTTCTCTCCCAAGATACACGTATTTTTTATGATTCGTTACCACATTACGAGAATTAATAAATAAACATTGTTTAGTTTAGGTTTTTGTTCAAATAAACAATAAAGACAAACCTCTGGCATTTTGTCGTAAGGTTCAAACAAATATCATTTTAAAGAGAGAATAAGTCGTATCCCACAAAAACAATAAAAGCAATTCAAAAATTGTTTTGTTTTAAAACAAAAATTCACTGAAAATTTATAATGCTATGCAGTTTTTTGTACCTCCTATAAAATTTGCTGTTTCGGGGTTACGTCAAATAAGCCATCGATAAGGTCCTTTGAAGAAAGGATGTATAGGTTGGTGTTCTTCCTCAATTTGGTACACACCAAAGTTGTGCATAAAGTTCACAGGTGTCCAGAAAGTGGTAAGAATTCCCCTCTCCCCATATTTTGGACAGTCTGGGTCTTTCACTTAAGAAGTGTAGATGTCTTCAAGTCCCTAGTAGCGAGTAAGGACAAGCAATCTGTAGAGGATCTGCAGTTGCTCCAATGTTCTACTTATCCTCTTTCCGCCCATTTTTAAAGCAGAGTTAAAGTTTGTACTCTACTTAGCCCTATTATTGGCTCGGATCCATAGCAAGATTTGTTAGCTGCGTGGTGAATTCATCTTCCCGCTCGTTGTCCACTTCTCTCATCTTGAAGACAGGCTTTATAGGATATTTGTGCATTTCTGGACTAGTGCCGTGCTATTTTTGAAGCTAAAAATCGCATTTAGTGTTGCCTGGCTATCTAAACAAATTCTGACGAAGCTTCCTCATTTGTCACGTTCTTCTATTTGTTCTGCTGCTTTGAGAATGGCAAATATTTTCGATTGGAAGACCGTAAAGTATTTAACAAGAGCCTGGCTATTTTTGTATGGCCTTCAGCACGCCCTTTCCATTGTGTAGTGTCACTTAATTTACTATTTGGTTAATTTGATTTGGTCACATCATTTTAATCTACCATATTTCTGTGATTAGAAGGCACACGCTGATATAATCTTTTTTAACGTCTTATATAGCCATAGAATAGTTAAAATTTTTTAAAAATCTTGTTTGTAATTTTTCTTATGGTCTAGTTTATTCGACATACCACTATCTCTCTGAGAAACTATATTTATTATATTTTATTTTACATTTTTATAATAATTTTGGCATGACGTCAAAGTCTGGAAAACAACAGCTGTGTGTGTTATGATTGGTTAGTTTACTGCGTTAATGGGAATATTTCTTGGATATAAAACATAATACTTAAAGATTGTGAGGCTCGGACGCCTGAATGAAGTTTCAAAGTTTGTTTTGTTTCGCAGATAATGACGCTACGCACTCTGATAGTAATGTACAATGTCACGTGACTAATAGTAATTTTATATTTTTGATTCCCAGAAATACTAATATAACGATATTAAATCTATAGATGATATTGATATTCAAGTGTTTCAACTCAAAAACTATCAAATCTCTTAATATTTGTCTTACTGTCAACTGCCGTATTTGTCTTTTGCTGGAAAAAGGACTATTGTGATTTGATTAATAAAGAACAATTTTTCCAAAAAGTATTCCTTTGTTTCTTTCTTTTCTTTTATTTCTGTTTCTTTTGTCCATAAAGAGCATTATATTATGGTCGGTCGAAGTAGGGTAAGTTGATGATTCTGTTAAGGAAGGCACAAACAAAAATAAAACTTTTACACATGTAATTTCGTTAATGCTATTTTGTATTTTGTAACGTTTTAAGGATCTAGAAAATATTTTCTCACTTTATTGTCCAGCCCAAATCAAACCACTTCAATTTTAATTATTTTTAAGATTTGTTTTTGACGAAATTTGTAGAAGGCTCTAAAACTCTTCAACTCGGAGTTGTTTACCTCACTACGGTCAGTATAAATCTAATAATTCCTAGAGACAATGAACTGGTGGCGACATCTCTCCGCCAACATCACATTGTTATATTTCTTACTCAACGCTTAAACGCATTTTTCGAGCTTTCGACTTTAAAATACAAGATTATTAGTCCATTATTTTCTTTTTTAAGAATATTTCTTAAATAAATATCCAGTTTTTACTGAAAGATATTGAAGTGTAACACCATCAGCATTGTAATTTTTTGAACACGGTTTTAAAAAACTTAACGAGTTTGCTAATATTACAAGACAAATAATGAAGTCGATGAAATTAAAGTGTTTGTTTTCACGATATACAGTAAATTAGCAAATGGAACTACATCTTATAGTGTTCGACAAATATCCCACGCAAATAAGAGACCATTTACAAGCAAAGAGCAGAGCAACTTTTTAATCAACAGAATAACTTTTTTACTAAAAATTAAGCTAATTAAACATTTACTTCCGGCATAACTAGGAGTCATCTAAAGCCAAACATATTTTTACTCAATATACCCCTGTCTAAAACGACATTGACAGAATTCAATTCTGACTGGAATGCTTAATATAACTGACTTAAAATACAAATAATAAAACAATGCGATTTAAAAGGGAAATTTATATTTTGAGAAGAACTTACAATTTTGACTGACTCAACTATGAACTTTATAATTACATCCTGGCGATAGAGAAAGGATGTCAGTAGAAAATATCATACGACCTAAGGAGCTGTACTATATTACGTAGAAGCGGCGATTATCTGAAGGAAAATAGATGGTTTCTCAAATGGCTGTCAGTTGCACTCTGGGCAGTCATGCTAACGTTAGCTGTCAATGTCAGCTGAATTTTTAGATCGGACCGCTGAGTTATTACGATACTATAGCAGCAAATGTAAGAAAGTTTTATGTTTAATTATATTTTGTTAGTGTTTACTAATTTCTAATAATCAAAAGTAAGCCTTTTAATATGGCGCAATATATTTCAGAACAGTAATTCAAGCAAATACAAAAAAGAAAGAACGTACCTGAGTATCAAAATTTTTATTTAATTTTAATCTGTTGGTTTAAAAAAAAGTTGTAATCTTACACTTCTTGTTATTTTTCATGTTTTTACCTATATTGCCCTGTCTAGCAATGCTTACATGTGTTGTTAGTGTGGTTTGACTCTATAGGATCAAGTCTATATTTATTTTGATACTGAGGTACACTAAACAGTTAGATTTCTTGTATTTCGAACTATGAAGGCACGTTGGTGTCTACCTTAATCTATTAAAACTTTAGAACGCCAAGCAAGTTTCTAGAGTTCAAGTTCCTAATTTCATACGGAGTCAGAGTAATTCCTTTTAGGAACTTAAGCCCAGAATATTGCTACAGTCAATTTTATACCTTTTTAAATATCAATTTGGGAGTGTTGGTAAATGCAGAACAACGACAGAACGGCAGGCAGGCAACAAACAAAATAAGAAATTATTAACTTATCAAATTAAAAGTAAAAACACTAAGGTACAAATGCCACCTATATTAGAATAATAGCTTTATATGTGAAACAATGTTCTTACCAAAAATACACGAGTGTTCGAGAGAGAGATTTCAAGGAAAAAAATTGGGACCAAACAAATTTTAGGCCAACGGGTATGGACCACACCAATTAATTAATATTTAAAAACATTATTACGGAGAATATAATGAATTATACAAAGTCACAGAGAAAAGAATGGAAGAGAAGCAGACGCAGTAACTGCAGCTGGAGATCGATAGAAAGCAGACCAAGGGGAAGACTAAAAATAAGATGGGAAGACCAAGTTATAAACGGTTTACGGTGGCTGGAAATTGGGCGGAAATCATTAGAGACAGAAAATAATAAAAATTAATAGCAGAAAAAGCAAAGGATGACAGTTAAGCTATGGATTTAACTGTTTGTTTCTATCAATCAGGGTAAAGGTGAACTAGAATATAGTATATTTTTATTTATAGTTTTCTATATTATGAAAACAAAACATCAAATGTTAAATGAGGGGATCGGGGAGCAAAAAAAAATTGGTCCATAACGTTCCATTCATCGCCCAGGAAAATATTAATCCAGCCATCCTCTTAGCAGAGAATATTTTCTAATTCAGGTATTAAGAAGTTGTCGAGCAAATACAAATATAGCACATTTATGCAAGATACTCCGGATTAGAGAAATTGTTAATGACAGAACCAGGAGTTTTCGTATTTGCTTACCCGCAACATATCCTCTTTAGATAATCTTGCACATCTTTTGCTTAAAAGAATTTGGCCCTTGCTAGTGTATTTTTTTTTTCAACTCTACAAAACGCACTTTATTCATATTTCAGTAAATAATGGCTTGCCTTGTTAGTGGAACGTATTCTTTGGGAAAATTTAATTTTCGCCATTGAAAGGTCATTTTTTTGTACGGTAGCCATCTACCGGTAAGTTAAAAAAGCACACTTTTATAAATTTTATTATGAAATAAACAACATTTCATTTTTCGTATACGTAATTTACACATCCTTTTGTCTTTTATAAACAACAACATGTTTAGTGTAACATACCTGTGGATATGTATATTTTTAATGTTATTTTTTATTAAATATTAATACACAGATTGCTGTTTGTTTATTCATAGAGGAATTTTCATGCGCTCCGATCAATATCCAAGAAGTGTTTTGGTAGAAAATTTTAATCTCATTTGCGGTAGGAAACATAAACCTTATAAAGGTAAAGTAATCTAATAACATTAAAGGATTTTTCTTTAAATAAATCAAATTATTGTCTGACACACTCGTGGCGTACTTTTAACATGTCTATCGACACTTCAAATTAATCTCACCGTTAATCTCACCATAACTGAACACTTCAAACGCTTCTGAACGCACCCAAATCGAACACACCCTAGGTATGAGGTTGATTGACAAGCAACCCCTACAAATTGAACAGATACGCTTTTTGCTGACTACAGTAAGACCACTTTCTTACCTACTGTATAGTTGTGTGAAAAATACAGCCCCCAAGATAGCTAAGGTACACCAAGATATACGAAGGATATAAGTATATCGCTAAGAGCTCTATTAAGCATAAATACTGTATAAATACTGTTAATCCATCCTTAGATTTCTTGGATCTAAAAATATCGTTTCTTGCTTTTACTTTCTTCTCCTTTAGTCTTAAAAAATGTCTCTACATCAATTGTAATTCACCAAGTCCTCTTCGTATAGTTTTAAGGCAATTCACCAATTTTCTCCGCGCAGATATTTGGATGAAACAATTTTGATCGGCCCTGTTGATTTAAACAAGAGGCAAAATCATAAATTTAATTAAAAGCAAATTAATTTGTCGGTAAATGAATTAACATAGCAGTTGCTACCTGTGTAATAAAATTATTATGCAACTGATCCCGCTGTTTTGTATACCTGTGCTTAAATTAATTAAAAGGGAACAAAGAATATACACATTTTTTTAAATAACTGTCTTTTATCATCGGAGAGGAAATTATTTAGTATGGAATATTTTATTAAAATAAATTTGTTTGATAATTTAATAAATATAACGTGGAAAATCCAATTTTTTACTCTAATATAAGTATGGTTGTTTTGAGACCCAGTGTGTAAAGGAAAAAAACAAATTTCCATTAAAGATAATGGCAAAAAATGCTGTTGTTTAATGAATAACATACACTGGAGCTGAGAAGCCACACATAGATATATGTGTGGGAGAAACCAATTTCGGCTACATCCATTATATCTTCCATCCAATAAGTCATTCTATGTTACGGTTATTAAAAATATTCATCACGTTTATAATGAATCACCCAACGACAAGAAAATATTTTCTTAAAGAGTACAAAAACATTTTTTGTAATGTATTTCTGTACTTTTTTAGAAATCATAATGTAACACATTGTGGGCTATAAGGGTAAGAATTTTTACTTATATATTATATCATACTAACTAGTTGACCCTGTAAACTTCGTATCACCGGAAGTTTACATTTTTTTACAACTTTTGATTCGTGATTATCAACCAATCCTATCATAGGATGTCAGAAATGGAAACTTTGACAACGAAGTACAATGGCACACCCTTTCCTTCAAACGATCTAATGTAATTTTACTGTCAAATGATATTTTAGCTGTCAACTGTCATTTTTCCGCTACCAACTGTAATTTTTTAGCTGTCAACTGTCATTTTTGACATTTGAATATCATTTATAACTGTCTTATGTCAATTTTTACTATTAAATGTGTTTTTTAACTGTCTTATGTAATTTTTTTACTCTCAAAGGTCATTTTTTAGTTGCCAACTGCCATTTTTAGCTGTCAACTGTCATTTTTAATTTTAAAGATCATTTTCCAGCTATCAATCGCTGCGCTCGGCACGCAGTGATGGGTTTTTAAAATATAGTCTGTATCACAATGATGTAGTTGATAAAACTATGTAAGATACTGTAAATTTAGTGAAAAAATAATAGTGTATCATTCATTTTTAAAAATTTGTGAATTTTAAATACTTTTAACCTTTAACTATTTAAAAAAAATGTATTTAAAAATAAATTTGGAAAATGTGACTATTAAATACCATTTCTATTGATGAGATGGGTAATTAGATAGTAAAGATTATTCTTAATTTACATAATATTTATAATATATTTAATTATGGACTATAATCATAATACTATATAAATAATTATAAAAAACTCACTCATACTTTAACACAAATTTTGACGACAATGCCACACCCTTTCCTTCAAACGATCTAATGATATTTATAAATGGCTTTGTTCATTTGTTATTGGATCGGCCAATGAAAATACCATGCGCATAAAACATTTTTTAACGATTTAACCAATCATATCATAGGATGACAGAAATGAAAACTTTGACAACGAAGTACAATGACACACCCTTTCCTTCAAACGATATAATGTAATTTTTAATGTCAAGTGTCATTTTAGATGTCAACTATCATTTTTTCGCTACCAACTGTAATTTTTCAGCTGTCAACTGTCATTTTTGACATTCGAATATCATTTATAACTGTCTTATGTCAATTTTTACTCTTAAATATAAACAATTAGTTTTTTTTTAGCTGAATTTTTGGGTTTTCCAAAAAGGTTTTTAAACCATCCCTAAACTATAGCAAAAAAAACAAAAAAAATTTTGAAAATCGGTCTTGCCGTTTTTGAGTTTTTGCGAGACTAACGCACAGCAATTCATTTTTATATATATATAGATATACACTGCTCCACAATTGAAGTGGATATTTTTAAAATTTCAGTAAATTGCTGTTTATAGCAAATTGTTTTTGGCGTTTTATTTTTGTATACGCTGTTACCTCTTTAACCAGAATTGTAGGAATTCGACTTCAAAATACTAACATTTTAGTCGCGTAGAAGTACTTGCAGTGACTTTATCATGGTTACTGTAGTCCATAAATCTGTCTAGCTGGAAAAAATGACGCTACGGCGATTAGAAATAGTAAAACTCGATCAATTAGTACGTTGGATACACAAAGGCTTAAGTCAAAAGTTGCTACACAGCTAGTGTGTCCCAAAGTGTTGTCAGTCATGCATGGAATCGATATTTGGAAACTGATTCGGCAGCGTACAGGCCTGAAGGAGGACGAGAATGAACTACAACTCCTGCTCAAGACCGCTTTATAGCTGTAACTGCAAGAAGAAACCGAACATTTACTGCTTCGAGAATTAACAGCTTCTTTAGGCATGCTACCGGAAAAGTGATATCCAGTCAAATTGTTAGAAGAAGGTTGCATTAATGTAATTTAAAAACTAGAAGGCGTTGTTCACATCTACTGCGGATCAGCGTGCATGCAGATATCGTTGGAATTTTCAGAACTGAAGGTACTATATAGAGAAAGAACACAGTGATACAATAAACGTTTAATGGCGCCAACCATTCTTCTTGGTGGTGGCTGAGTTTGCGTTTAGGGAGGCATATGTTATGATGGCTGCACTGATTAAGTCGTGTTAATGAATATGGCAATGACATCTGTACGATATAGAGACATGATTATAGAGCCAACAATTGTACCATTTATTTACTATTGTAACATATGGTTGTTCGACCTAATTTGCTTGCGATTATTTCTTATTTGTCTAATAATTAGTTCTTTATCATACTGCTAATTTCATCCACAGACATTATGTTTTCATGACTGTATTGTATTCCACATATTTTATGTTTTATGAATTTATGTTCCATGAATTTCTTTTGAAGCATCAATACTCTGATCGCCGCCATTTCATACATAGTGTGGTTTCTGAATTTGAATTTTATTTGTGTCTCATTATATGTATTTTAGTTTAATGTTATGGACAATTTGTACACAACTTTAAATTGTCTTTTAAAACTTCAATAATAATTAATATTTCACTTATGGTATTTATGACTTGTGGCCCTTATGAATGTCTAACAATTATAATACCTAAGTTAAATGTTCACAATCAAGAGCTTACATTCAAGCTAAGCTCACATTTAAGATACTTAACCACTTACTCTACCGATTTTTGGTCTATTTAAGACTTTCACTCCTATCTCTGATTTGGATAAGAATATAAGAATTTTTCATCCTCAATATGCTCGCCTTTGCAATAATGATCTATTTTGTTTTCTGAAGAACTGAAATTCTTCAAATTTTAGTAATAATTCCATAATTGGTCTGTAATATTGTTTATCTTTTCTTACATACATTTCCCTTAGATCTTAACTTTTTAATTTGATTTCACATCTTTTTTGTTCATTAGTTTTACCATAAACCTTGATGGAAATCTAAGCTTGTTGGTTCGAGCAGTTATTATTTTAATTTTATATTAAATGTAACTAATTTTATACATAGATAAGACATTAATGTAACATAAATATATTAAGTTATTGTAAAGATCAGCATGATATAGTTTTTTCCTGGTTTTTCTATATCATTGCACAGTTATACTGATCTTAGAGGGAAATACATCCAGGATAATCCCTTAGGGCTAATAACATCTAGGCTTTAATATTGTTATGTCTTATTACTTCCTCACTTGGTCTAGCCTTAACTCCTTATCAACATCAAGTACCTAGTTACAAACAAACAAAATGTAATTTCAATATGTCAATCTGACGATGCTAGTTATTAGACAAACAGCTGTAATTGAATTTTAAGGCGAATTTTTCGAAGAAATAGTAGTTTAGTTTAACCGTTCAGTAATTTATTATACCTAATTTAATGTTATTAGTTTTTGAAACTCCCATTCGGGTATTTATTACATTTTATCTATCATTAAATAGAAATAAAACCAAAACATTATTACTGACCGTACAAAATGTTTAAATCAAAACTTTTTTAGTCGAATGGTATACGATATGTTGTTTAACATTTTATACAAATTCTTTACCTTTTGATTAATGCATTACTGTTAAGTTGATATTTTGTTAGAATTTTAGCTGGCAGCTTCTCTTTCATGTTGAGTCAACAGTTTCCTTAATTCTGTTATGCAACATGCGAAATTAAACCAAAACTTTAAATATTTGCTTTTATTCAAGTATATAGACAATAGTAGAAATATTACAGTTGGTTCATGAATATTCAAAAAGTTCTATTCACAGCATTATATAAAGCTTGGTGAAAATTTAAATTTTTGATAAAATGAAGTACGAGTAAGTAGTTGCAGTATTTAATACAGTTAGTACATAACATTAGAGAATACAAAGAGAATATTTGAGAACTTACCGGAGGCCTGGTATAGACAGAAAAATAAAAAATATATAACCAACCGACAAAACACTGCTATAAAAATGTTATTTTACCTCTTTTAAACTAATCACAATTCGTTACGATATTAATAAATAAAACACATAATGGTAGGTATGTGATTCCCGTGAACTTGGCACACCATATTTAAAAAGTTTTAAAGTTTTTTTAGTGTTCTGGCATCCTTTGCAATAGTCCTAGAATTCTCTGTAAGTATTTTCAATAGTTCCGGTTGTGACCTTTTCCCGCAAAATAATTTTTCTTTAAATATCGAAAAATCGACTTTAATTACAAAAAAAATATTTAGAGTTATGAATAACTATCCTTTAGTTCTACAATAAATTCATTACTTTATTCTTAAAATAATATTTTTTCCAATTAAAGCGCAATTTTTAACATTTAAAATTTTTGGAAAATTTTTACAGAAAATCTTTAAAACTTTTTTCTGTAAAATTATTTTTCCAGTTATTAAAATATCTATTGTAATTAATTTTTTGTTGTTAATAAAGCTATATTAGCTTAAAAAATAATGTTTTTCATGAAACGGTGCGCTGCGTGAACTTGACTCACCATATTTTAAAATTCGATTTTTCGTAATTAATAACTGGAAGTATTGAAAATACGGTATCCGCCAAAATAAACAGTACCAAAACAGAGAGTGCTGTGGAGTTGTTTATGTAATATGGATTTGTCATATTTGACTTAACTGTCATTAGTTGATATATTAATAGTACGCTGCAGTTAAATTTGATTTAAAAATGGTTCTAACAACGGAAGAAAAAGTGTTTTTGGTAGAGCATTATTTTCGTTCATAAGATAAAGGTCGTAATGATGGTCCAAGCTTAGAACACGTGTCAATAAAATATCAACTAAAATTTAATAAAGCAGCTCCTAGTAAAAGTGTAATGTTACCTGTTGTTGAAAAATTTCGTCGCACTGGTAGTGTATTGTGTCAACGTCAGGTCAGGTCGTCGAAAAACAGTATGCACTAACGAAAATGAAGGAGGTATTTTTAACCAAGTTGTGCAATCCACTCAATGAAGTCTTGTAAGAACTGCATGTAAACTCAACATTAATGAAACGTCTTTACGTCGTAAGTTCAAATCAATTGATGGTTATCCATACCGTATTCAAGTTGGACAACGACTAAATGCTGCGGACAAACGTGCAAGAGAAATTTACTATGGTCACATGTTGAGTTTAATTTACGAAGATCCCGAATTTTTGAAAAACATATGGTTTTCGGACGAGAGTCACGTTCATCTTAGCGGCTATATTAATCGACAAACAACCAGATTCCTTGGATTTGAACGTCCTGATGTCATTGTAGAGAAACCACTCCACAGTCTTCGAGTTACCGTTTGGTGCGCGGTATCTGGTAATGGAATGATTGGTGCTTATTTTGTTGAAGATGATAATCAGAATCCACTTACTGTCAACCAAGAACGTTATAGAGAGAAAATTATTATACCTTTTGTGAGAGATCTAAATAACTTTTATCGTGCACGAAATCTACAGTTTCGCACACAATGGTTCCAACAAGATGGTGCAACGAGCCATACAGCTGTGCGCACCTTAGACTTACTCCGTCAGCATTTCGATAATCGAATAATTTCTCGGGGACAGACTTCGAATATCCTTCTCATTCACCTGATCTGACGCCACCTGACGCATACATTGGGGGCATAATGAAGGAAAAAATATTTCATTCGGAAAATCCACCGGCAAATATTGCCGAACTACGGGAAAGAATACAAAATATTTTTCGGCAGTTCCATCAACCACTTTTTATAAATATGTTTATTGACTTACAAAATCGATATGAAGCTTGTTTGCGTCCAAATGGTGAACATTTTGAACACTTACATTACAGAAATTAAAAATTAATTTTTATTTTTATTTTCAATACTGTTTATTTTGGCGGATACTGTACTTACAGAGAAATCTAGAACTGTTGCAAAGGATGCCAGAGCTCTAAAAAAACTTTAAGATTTTTAGATATGGTGTGCCAAGTTCGCAGATCTAGGTATGTGTCATATCTGGAACTATTAATTAACATTAAATTGAAAAAAAAATGGGTTTGACACAGTACCTAACAATAAATTTGCCTAGTTTTATTAAAATATGGTATTAACCTTCTATTAAATAGATAAAATGATAATATTTCTAATATGTAACCATAGATTCAGTGTCTCAACAGGAAATAATATTAAAATGAAGCCATTCATTGGATGAACGAGTCTTGTAAATAAATTGGCGCGTGAAATATGCTCTTTGGCTTTGTTCGGCCGATAATTAATTTTCTTTGTCCAGCCAGAGTGAATTTCGTGTCATTATTTACTCTGATTCATTATATATTCGCCCCAGTACGTACCTACCTATGTTATAACTTTGTTGTGAAATGAACGGTTTCAACAAAATACGTGTATCAATCCTTATTCATTATAGCAAACAGTATGTTAATATTTTACTGACAAAAAGGATCTTTAAATAGGGCAGATTATAGTTAATTTCTGTTACTTTCCGGGATTTGATCTTTGATCAAAAGACAAAAAGTATATAATTTTGGATTGTAGCCTCCGATTTTTTGTCTTCATGAGACATTTAATATATCGAATATGTCCAAAAGTTTGGAATATTTAGAAATAATATATCTACGTCTATGGTTTTTTAAAAACTTCTGTTGATATTTATTTTAAAGCGTTTTTTAATCAAAATAATACTAAATTTGATTCATTTTTGTATTAATTTGGTCATATTTAATTGATTTGGGTGCTTTCATTATTCTAATTCTTGTTTAAATTTCATTTGAGCTGTTTAAAAATGCCCAGAGGCTTTGGTCAAAGTGATATCGCGGATATTGTTGGTGTTACTCAGGGTGCTGTATCAAAAATTAAAAAAAAAAATTCCAAGACACAAATGATGTGAAGGATCGTCCCAGAAGTGGCAGAAATCGATGTACAACAGCAGCACAAGATCGGCAAATAACATTGATAGCTCGAAGAATTCGACAGGAATCTACAAGTGGCATATCCAGAGAAATTGCTAGACTTGAAGGACTGATTATCTCAAGGCAAACAATTACACAAAGATTAAATGCGTTAAATTTGTATCGCAGAAGACCTCTACGTGCAATGGGCTCAAGAAATGTTACAGCATGATCCTAACTGGAATTATTTAATGTTCTCTGATGAATCAAGAATTGGTTTGGTTTCTGATTCGCGAAGAACGCTAGTTTGGAGGGCCCCAGGACGACAAGCCCGATTAGAAACAGCCCAACCACGTGTTTCATTTGAAGGTGGGAGTATTATGGTTTGGAGTGGTATTATGAGGGGTACACGGACGCCTCTCCTGATTTTGAAGAAAAGAATCACTGGTGCTGTGTACATCAAGGAAGTTTTAAATCCTGTTGTGCGTCTATTCCAGGGGCCGGTAGGTGATGGATTTGTGTTTATGCATGACAATGCACCTTCACATCGAACAGCTGCAGTACAAAATTTTTTGGAAGAAGAAGGAATATCCACTTTAAGATGGCCATCAAATTCCCCTGACATGAACATCATTGAACATGCCTGGGACATTCTTAAAACACGCATTAAGAAGCGAAACCCTCCCCCAATTACTCTACGAGAACTGAAAGATGCTGCTCGTGAAGAATGGGAGAGAATTCTGCAAGCCTAGCTCGACCATTTAATCGATAGCATGCCACATCGCCTACAGTCATGCATACAGGCCCATAGAGGAAATACTAATTATTAATTTTATTTAAAAACCTTTTTTTTGCTTATTAATTTATTTAAAAAAAATTGTAATACATTGTACCACATGTTGGACCACATCTATTTATACCTTTTATTTTCTCTGTTATTATTTTTATTTTAATAAATCTGCTGGGCAAAGGGTTGTAATGCCATTATAGCTCAAACAGAGCTCACTGCCGTTTTCATAGCCGCAAAAGCTATCACCAAAAGAGAAATCACTGGTAAAAACATCCGTATCCTTACAGATAGCAGACAAGTACTATTAGCCCTGAATAGACCACGGATTACATCAGGTCTAGTATTAGAATGTCACATGGCCCTTATCAAAGCCTGCAACAACAATGTGGTTATCCTAGGCTGAATCAAAGGTCATGGAATTTCAAAAGGCAACCACATAGTTGACTCGTTGACTCCCAAAGGATCTTGGGACCTGGCAGTCCTGTCAGCTTGCCGGCATCAGTGATGGTTGACCTAGTAAAGGAATTCTCCCTTGACAAATGGGACGAAGAAAAAGGTTGCAGACTATCCGAGCAACTTATGAAGTATCCGAATAGCAGAGCAGTCAAGAAATACGTGGTCATGACCTGCATTTGGTCACAGGTATACTTACTGTCCATTGTCAACTTCTGAAGAGGTTGGGTTTATCTGACACCCCACTATATGTAGAGGATGTGAACAAGAGGATGAGACAGTTGAGCACGTCATTTGTGACTGTCCGGCACTCTCTCTAACAAGACTTTGGCGAGAACTGGCTAACTTATGTCAATTTGAGGGTGCTGCCTACTGGCGACGTTATCACCTACATTAAACAGGTGGGATAATAGAGCTAATAGATGGGCTCAATCTCAGAAGGACGCAGAATGTGCCAAATGTGGCCTAAGTGCAGTGGGGCGACCCACCCCTCAATAATTACAGATACAGATAGTTGCCTGTCAGAAATCAGAAACAAAAATCTAAGTGTTTCGTGATTTCCAAAAAGTCAAAGGAATTACTGCCAAAAATCGGAGTGGACTGATTTTTATGACCACTCTGTATATTTCTGACATGGTTGGTAATCGTATTTACACGATCAGGTTTTTAGGTAATATGAATACATACTCAATCAACCACTCAAATCCCAAATTGCTGCAATTCCAAGCAACAATTTCAACCATTCTTCGATAAATAATCTACAGTGCAGAATTTTTTGCTGTGTATGCGGTAAAAGTCGCAAAGCTTGTGTAACTGTAAATCTAAAACCCCATCACACAATTTTCCGGTTTCTCTTTAATTATGTGAAAATGTATGAAAAAAGCACTCATTCGATTATACCCCGTCAACTGGTTGACTGCGAAATGTTGGTGAACATTTTTAATAACCCGGGAATACGACACCGAAAAACAGTAATTAGGAGTATTTTCATAGTAGGTACATCGTTAGGATATGTTCATTATCGTTGGTATGTCGTTTTTTTCTACGAAGTATGTAAAGTTGATGGTGTGTCGAGGGAACGTTAATTCAAATAAATGTAAAAGGCTTCCAGTTTTTAACTACTTTCATAATTTAAAAGCTATACAGACATTTTAGAAAGATTCTAAATACAGCAAAGCTAGTAATTTGAAGAAATTTTAGATAGCGCCTAGGATTAAGATGAAAAAAATATTTTCCCACGACCATGCATAACTTTTTTTAATAATTTTTAAATCTTTAAAAGAAGATTAATTTATTTGTATGATTAAGACAATATGCCAATCTGACGATGCTTTATTAAAGCTGTCATTAAGTTAAAAAAGAAATAGACATACCTTGTAATTGGCATTTAACAATAACATGCGGGGAATAAGATCTCATAACATACACATGCGTTTAGTGTAATATTATTTGTGCGTTGGGCGACAATTTGTAATATTAGTTGGTCGTTGATAGAGAATTTATAAAATTATTTAGTTAACTTTTAAAAAAATAACTATATACCAAAAGAAAAAATGTAATTTACAAAAAAACAAACATTAAGCTTAATTTCGTCTTTAATTAGTTGTAATAGATACTTCAATAATTAACAGAATTTATAAATGTTTATCACACAAAAATTATGATAGTTAAATACCTCGGCTAGGGGTGAGTAAGTTCATTAGCTCTGACTATTGTACAATATTTGTTTCTTTAAGAAATTATAAGGGCGCCACTGAAATCTTTTTATTTTTTATGATACTACTGAAAAAAGTTGTTTTAAGCTGAGTTATTTAAATAAGTATCATAAGATGACAGAAAGATGTCAGAAAAAACTGTCTATGAAGATAAAAAAATTATTTGAAAATGTACAAACATATAAAAGATAATAAGATTTCCTTGGTGCTGAAATTAATGAGGTAGAGAATACGTTACAACAAAATAATCCGCAAACAGTTCTTTAAAAATACTTATTCTAATACAGTTGACGATATAGATAGATATACACGGAAATAAAAGAGAAAAAATATGGGAACAGTAAACTTGATAGATCTCAATAAACTTATCTGTTACGATAGTGGACGATCCTTCGCCGCACCTTGGGGTCGCTACGGCACTGTCTAGGTGGTTCCAAGTGATTATAGAATATCACTAGTGGAGGGATGATCTGCCCCAGTTGTAGAGATAATCCAGTTAAGAAGCTTACAGTTTACAAGTTATTCAAGTTTATGTAATCTCCAAATTCAAGAGATGCTTCTGGTTTTTCTGGTTCTTCAATTAAAGAGTTGCCTCTAGTTTACTAAAGAGTTGCCTCTAGTTTACTGTTTTATATTCCAACTTTCTGAAAATTACCAGTGTCAAACACGTGTTACATTTACTTTTCTGGCACAAAAGTACAAATCAGCATAGTTCGAAATCTACAGTTAGATGCTAACGTATTTTAATAGATTACAAAAGATACATTTTTACATTAAATTTACTTTTTAATAATCTTACACACTAATCAAAATTCCAGAAATGTACTTTTACAAGCCTTTTATAAAAAATTATCATTAATACTTTTAATTACCATAAAAAGATTCTTTGAATAATAATGAAATATGTTGAAATTCTCATCTGATATAATAAAATATAATATAACTTTCGATATTTTATAAATATTTTAACAAAACGGAATTATAAAATTGGAAAAAAACATACCTGTATATGACAGTAAATCAATAGAAGAAATGAGACTCGAATAATTATTAAAACTTATTGAACTCGATAATGCCAACTCATTAATACACCTCGTAGCGTAGCTACTTTGAACTTCCAATTATAATTATAGAGACTGTATTCATTATTTTATTATTAAAAATGTTTTAGGATAGATGGAGCAGCTAGCGGTACTAATTGAATTTAATATTTAGGATACCAGGTGTTTAAAATGTTAACAGGTACTGTTACATTAGATAATAAAAGAAAATAAAACGTTATAAAATTATTAATATTAGAGACATTCCATTAATGCCCCTAAATCTCGGTCACACAATATAAAATTTCTCAAAAATACGTCTCATTTTCTCATAGTATGTTATGAAATAAACGTCATGTCATTTACACTGTCAAGTTTTGTATGCGAATGAACATTTTCCCAACTTCACCTACAAAAATGTGTTCTAAGTAGTGGAAATGATGACATTATGAGCACTCAGACGGGGATATTAGACAAAATTCAAGCTGCGACACAAAATTTGTTACAGCGAAAATCAAAAAAAGATACAAACTTGCCCATCAAAAAACTTATGGATTGGCGACACAAGCACAACGTAAAATCATTTTCTGAGAATGTTTTCCTTGCGTAATTTAAATAATTATCAAAAACTATGAAACCATCTCCACTATGGGCCATTAACATATCAAATTATCCAAAAATAATCACCCTACTGAAACGGCGATCGGGTGGATTTAAAAGTAAAAGATCAAAAATCCTGTCTACAGAACAAATTGATACGTATCTGAAAGATGCTCCAGACGATAAGCATTTGTTTGCATAGTTAAGAATTAAAATATTTTGTAATTATCATCACATAATAATGGTTTTTCAGGTTATCCTCATTATAGGATATCTTCAGCTGCCGGAACCAAAACAATATACTGGCCATTGTTTTAGGAGATCGGCAGCCACTATATTAGTTGATGCAGGAGGTGATATGCTGTCATTAAAGCGACTAGGTGGCTGGCAATCTTCTACAGTGGCGGAAGGCTATTTGAATCAGTCACATAAAAATTTAAAAGACAATCCTTCACGAATATCGGAAGCGATTACCAATAATAGTGATCAATCGTCACCTTCATTTTTTAGCTGTCAAAAGTCGTTTTCAGCTGTCCACTGTCATTTTAAACTGTCAACTGTCATTTTCAGCTATCGACTATCATTTTGAACTATTAACTGTCATTTTTCAGCTGTCTAATGTCATTTTCAGCTGTCAAATGTCAAGTTTAACTGTCAACTGTCATTTTGAACTGTCAACTGTCATTTTTCAGCTGACAACCGTCATTTTCAGCTATTTAATGTCATTTTTCAGCTTTTTTACTGTCATTTTTGAGCTGTCCACTGTCATTTTAACTGTCAACTGCGTGCCGAGCGAAGCGAGGTTCGCAGCACAACATTTTTGATCTGTCATTTGTCATTTTGATCTACCTTTTGTCGATTTGAACTGTTATTTGTCATTTTCAACTAATACGCCACATTATTGTGACGTCACTGTCACCATTGCTTGACATAATTCATAAAATTATATCCAAACAAACTATGGCCTTATGGTAATTAGTTTGCATTATAGTTTTTTATAAGTATTATTATACTTCTACTTTATTATGAATTATGCTATTCATAGGCAGTAACGCTAGAAAATGCAACAAATTACACCTTCAACATTAATATTGTCAATTATTACGACAAATCTATCAGTGTTAGAAGTTGACTGAGGTGTAGCAGAGTTCGGGGATGTACTTGATGTACATCTAATAGTATATTATTCAATAAGCATATAATAGCCATTACATGCGAGTAGAATACTTTACTTTTTTTACGACTTTCAAATAAAATATACTAGTAATTATAAAAAATCTTTATTTTATGAAGTAAAGTACAATGTCGTAGCAGCATTATCATTTGAGTTCATACTTAAATTACTCCTTATTTAAGTCAAAACTATCAAAAAGCCAATATTTGATTTTGATGTAAATATTGCTTTTTTCCGTTTTTTACACAATTTTGTTTGATTTTTAAGTTTTTATGTCACTAACACATATTTTAGGACAAAATTATATTTATTATTATAGTGCCAAATTTATTTAATCTAATAAAAATGTATTAAAATAAATTCTAACCTTAACATCAAAAATATCATATAATCCGCCATCATCAACTGTATCCTATAAATTTGGATTTTATTTTGTTAAATACTTCGTATTTAACACTATTTAGCAAAATTACAAATAAAAAAAACTGCAAAGACAAAGAAAATTGCAGAATAGCATGTAAATAAAAGTTCATATAAAATACTCGTATTGAATAATATTCTTGTGTATCTGTGTATAAAGTATACCATATACCAGTACATTCTGTATAGGCAACATTTATTACGCGTGTGTGTATTGGAGTGTATGCTACCGTGTTATGAACAAAGAATATTCTCATACCAAGTTTAGACATACGTGCTGTTTTGACGTCATACAGTGTATAATGGTTCATTATTCACTAGTTAATAATGGCTAACATTATACTTGAGCAAGCACATGTATAATTAAGGTTTTATAGCATGGTCGTGGACAAACTTCTTTACACCATATACTACACATTTTCAATTGGATCTACAACATTTTTTAAAATTTTGTTGAACTTTGAGTCTAGAAATGGCATTTTTGTAAAACGGATTAAAAATTTGGGCAACTTATTTTACCTTGTAGTCATAGCATTAGCTCTATTTCGCTCATAAGTATAAATTTAATTTTTATTAGCAATTTTTGCTAAGATTACTGCGCCTTCTAGCGTCTTAAAATTACTATAGGTGATATAAAGTTATTTTGACATTTTGGTAAGTAGTATTTATAGTAAAAAATTGAATGGTTCTAACTTTTTATGACCAGTAACTCGCTCAAATTCTCTAATTTCTCAAGGTGTATTTAATTTTTATAACTTTTTTTAAGGTAGCGAATACTTTAGATATTGGAAATGGAAACTACATTTAGATTTTCTATGCTGGAATATTTTAAATACATATCTGGTGAGATAAATTCTCGATATGTTCAGGAAAGTATGTAGTATTTCAAAGAAGGAGGAGCAGGCTTTCATATTCTTGGTTAAATCCCTTTCTACTTTTAACAATTGCATTTTTAGATCAATGTGTTCTTCTCCAAACATTGTTTCATTTTTTACCGTTCCTTTACATTTATTTGAAAATGTAAATAAGGATAATTCTGGATTCCTTTTTTTCCAAGATGCAATAACAATTTGATTTGATTTTATTCATAATTCTTTTCTTTCATTAGATTTTGAGCTTCTTTAACTTCTTTAATGAAGAATAATAAAAAACTCTTCGTTTTAACGTAACTTCCAAGTTTAATTGTCAATCTGACGATGCTAGTTCTAGCGAAACGGCTGTCATTGTGATTTAAAACCAAATTTTTTCAATTAAACTTCAAAGTTACGTTAAAACTAAGAGTTTTTTATTATTCTTAATAAGATGTACTTCCAAGAAGTAAGGGTCAATACAATAAATTTATTTAATGAAGTTACAAGTTACACAAAATATGTCACTTTTGCCCGACAAAGGCGTGTTTCTTCTTAAAAATCTCGAATAGAAATGTTAAAAATTTAAGATTGTGTGTTTTAGTTAAATCCAGTTTATCACCGCGTACAAAAATTTCAAATGAGTTGACACGGAACGTAGTGACAATATAGGTGTAAAATATCCTCCGGGACAGTAAAAAATGACATGTAGCACATTCCGCCTCAGCTCATATTTAATAAAAGATTTACCCCCGTCTAAATGTGTCGTCCCAACTCATCTCGTTTTATACTTTATTTCCAGTTTTATTTACATTTGTATCAAACAGATTTTCAATCCTAAGCACCGGCTTTCCGGCCTCTGCGCGAAAATTTAATCCGTACCGTTAAAACGTCGATGTGATCCTTTAAGGGGTCCTTTATCAGATTTTACTGCAATTTCTAACGTCCAACCTTTTCGCTTCTGATCTGAAAAAAAATTTAGATCCATTTAATATAATACGGTTGGGTAGTTTACGAGATTCGTCAGTAGCGGGCTGTCATCTAGATGCTAATAATAAAAACCAAGTGAGAAATAGATAAATCAAATTAACATCTATAGATTTAAAACAAATTTAATATTATAACTTCAACGAAAAAAGAAGTGAGATCTACAGGGTGGTCTTTAAGTAATTGTACAAAAAGAAACAGTAGATTCTACACTCTAAAATATTACCATTTAACCCAACTTACTTTAATAAAATGTTGATATTAAGAAAGATACAGGGTGGTAAAGTTGATATTTAAAATTTAATTTTTCGCCATAACTTTCATGTTTATGGAGATTTATTTACAAAAATTTATAAGTAGAGGTTTTGAGTATGAGGAATAATAATTTGATGCATAATTTTAATGTATCTCATAGAGGACGCCACATATGCCACATATTTGACACAAATTTGCGCTTAACTTTTTTGCTCTTCGACTTAACAATATTTTTCTGATGAAATATGAAAGATACGATATTTCAACAAAAAAAAGGTGTACCTGTTAATTATCTTAATGATGTATGTAAAAAAAATAGCCTATAGTATTTTTTCTTTAATGTTTTGGAAACTATCAACTTTAGTTGAAGATATTCCATACCAAAATTTATAATTATTGATGTTTTTTTCTATTTTTCATTCGTTGCCTGGAATAATTGCGTTACACGGAGTTATGCAGCTGATTTGTAAAATGCGATTATCTCGAAAACTGTTGAGTTTTGAAGTTATTAGTTTTGAAGTACACCTTTTTTTTGTTGAAATATCGTAACTTTCATATTTTATCAGAAAAATATTGTTAAGTCGAAGAGCAAAAAAGTTAAGCGCAAATTTATGTCAAATATGTGGCATATGTGGCGTCCTCTATGAGATACATCAAAATTATGCATCAAATTATAATTCCTCATACTCAAAACCTCTATAAATTTTTGTAAATAAATCTCCATAAACATGAAAGTTATGGCGAAAAATTAAATTTTAAATATCAACTTTACCACCCTGTATCTTTCTTAATATCAACATTTTATTTAAGTAAGTTGGGTTTAATCGTAATATTTTAGAGTGTAGAATCTACTGTTTCTTTTTGTACAATTACTTAAGGACCATCCTGTACATGAATGTCAACTTCAATAGCCAACCAAGAAATTTAGTTTACTAATTATTTATATTTAAGATCCTTGCCCTTGTTTGTAGATTAACTACCGTTCTTTTATATTCATCTCTCTGTTTTTGACATCCTAATTCGGGGACCGGTTAGTTGGACCACGAGTACCTGCATTAATCATTTTTTAAAAAAGGTCAAGTTAAGTCCACCCTTCAGTTCGACCACGATAAAATGTTATTTCCCAATCGATTTAATGGAATTCTTCGAAAATATGTAATTAAAATATCATTAGGGTACCTAGTAATACCCTAATCTAACCTAACCTAACCTAACCTAACCTAACCTAACCTAACCTAACCTAACCTAACCTAACCTAACCTAACCTAACCTAACCTAACCTAACCTAACCTAACCTAACCTAACCTAACATAACATAACCTAACCTAACCTAACCTAACCTAACCTAACCTTTTGTAAAAGTTATGTCTATAGTATAATTTACCTTGATAATAAATAATCTGTTAGGTAAATACTGATTATTTTAATTCTTAGAATACAACCTTAATCCGCTCGAAGGGCTGTCGTGGTCCAACTAATCGGTGTACTTAAAACAGGTACCTGGCCGTGGTCGAACTGTCCGACCCCGTCTAATTCGACGTTAAGTTAGCTCATAGTAAGTCTTTATGGATATTTTAGGTTTTTACAGTTCTTTTTCGCCACTGAAATATTCGGAGTGAGTATTGAATCTTAAAGACAATTACAATACATCTATTAATATTTTTTTAAACTTTAACACTGTCATTACTGTCATTGTCATTATTGAAACTAATGGTCCGCCTACACTCAACGTTTTACCTGAGAGCATGCCTGCAGAGGCTTGTTTGCACAGATAAGAGCGTGTGTATAGACAGCAACACGCACGATGTTTACACGACGCGCGATACAGTCAGGACGAAATTGTGTCTGTTCTCTTTCACTTTTAAAGTCCACGTTTTAAATGAGTTTATCGATAATGACTGAAGGTCGCCCACTTTCTTTCTTTTTGAAGGCCCTAATCTATTTCCGCACCATTCCTTCACTCATAATGTTTTTACCATAAACTTCACTGATTTGACGATGAATTTTAATTGCTTTTAAGCCTTTAAGACAGAGAAAACTGTAACATGTCTATCGTCATGTCACCTTGCACTATTACCGACCGTAAACAATACCGCTATTATTACCGTTAAAACCGACCCCGATTCACTGTTAATGCTACTGTACACGAGACACCCCTAATAGATGCGTAACTATGTAGCCAAACAAAAAACGCGTATCCCGCTTGCAAGTGAATGTGAATGTGAACTTACCGCTAAGTTAGCGCTAAGTTCGAAACAAGCTTAGGCCAAGTTAAAAAAATCCTTTGGAAGGTCCCCATGTGGAGATAGTCCTTCAAACTATTTGGAGCTGATGTTGAGGCCGCCGAAGCCTGAATCTAAACCACTTCTGAACCGTTAAGAAAACCACTACATTTCAAGCTGCCAGAAACAGTGGATAAACACCCTGAAACTTTCATCCCCAATTCTCTACGAAGAAGCTGAAGCCGCCCTTCTAGACGGTACAGAAACCTAAAGTTAAGTCCACTTTTTACACTTCCTTTCTGTTCATTTTCGGCAAGTACAGTTTCAATAAATAATCAATATTTTCAAAAACCGTATAAGTCTTAAGGGTGTAGCGTGGTCGGTATTTTGTTTTAAGTAGCTTCCTTATTTGTTCAGAACAATAAACAACTAAAAGGTTGAATTAACTTCCACTATTTATTCTATAAATACTTTAAATGCAATTACAGCCGTTTCGCTATCGGAATAGCATCGTCAGATTGACATATTGAAGTTACGATGCTATTCCGATAGCGAAACGGCTGTAATTGCATTTAAAGTATTTATAGAATAAATAGTGGAAGTTAATTCAACCTTTTAGTTGTTTATTGTTCTGAATAAGATGAACTTTCACACAGTAAGGGTTAGTACCATAAATTTCCTTATTTGTTGTTTAATTATACTAATTAGAAGGTGTTTCTATCTTTCTTACCTTAGTTTTTGTGTAGTTTGTTTGCTTTATGGAAAACGTAAAAAAAGATAGTGGCGTCCTTATTACTTATACACCCCAATCCTTCCTATAATAAGCATTAACTTCCACCACTTGGAGAGGGTCCCTTAGCAAGGATCTTTTGAAGAGTTTTGTAGTTAGAAATTGGCTCCCTGCTTTTTGGGAACTGTGAAAGGTTAGAAAACAAATCACAGCACGCACACTCGGCAATATTCTCGATAGTCGGCGGCCTTTTTAAATCAAATAAACAAACGAAGACTCGATCAAACGGCGTCGTAATAGCGTCTATGGCTTCCCAACTAAACAGCAACTGCAGCGTAATTTAAAAACGGTACTTAATTTAAAAACATGCCCCGTAAAATATTAAAATTTCACAAATTTTATTTCATACGTAGAGATATTGCTGGATTTTTTGGTAATACCTTACCTATATTAGCAGTAAACAATATAAAAACATTTCTCAAACTTACCTATCGACTTTAATTCCGATAAGTTTAAAAGTTTTAATGTTCAAACTTGAACTATTACCCCCAACAATAATTTCTTAACTATATTCTATCCATGAACATAACTTGTGCTTTGAACCAGACAATAGTTATCCCGTACTGGTACAACCATTATTACCATAATTTGCGGCACATTTTCAGTGATAGATGTTATACTAGTATACATCAAACTAATAGTTTCTGTTCACCAATAGCAATTTATCCTTTCCAAATATAGTATAAGAGAATGTATTGAATAAATATTGTTTTAAAAGAGTATTTCTTACATTTAAACCACAAGAAAGAAAAAATTAAGAACGTCAAGAACATTTAAATATGTTTAAATAACATTAAAATGCATTGCTTAACAATTGAAGTGGATATTTTGATTTATTAATAACTAATGACAAAAGAAAACTACAGATTTTTGTAATATCCACTTCAATTGTTGTGTATTTAATTACTCTATTTAAATTACCCTAATATTGTTCCAAATATAAACTGCAAGAACTAGAATCTACAGAAAATAATGCGATATGTATTAGATTTAGTGTTCAATAAGCAAATGTTGGAAGTATTTAATATATTTTCAATAATTTTTCCTCTACCAAATGTACCGGGTGTCCGAATAAGAACGGCTCTCGGCCAAATATCAGTAACCATTGATAGTACAGCTTCGGGAAAACAAATGTATGATAAAAATGGCCTCGAGAAACACCTGGAAATTATTTACAGACTCGTAGGTCTACCGCTAGAGGGCGTAATTTAATACTAAGAATTAAGAAATCAAAATTTTACAAAAACTGCCTTATTAAAGGGCATTTTTAATGCGATAATCAAATTCTACGAACAATTCTGCGTATTTTTGGTTTCAAAAGTTTTAGTCTATATTTTCAAATATAAGGTGGGGGAGAGTGGGAACATTATTTTAGAAAATGGTTGTAAGTCCGGTCCTGTTTAATCGATCTTTGCAAACTTGGTCTTGTTGATAACAGCTTTCTTCCACCAATATTACAGTTATCATTTCCAAACAACCTAATAAGTGACGTGCCCGCTAGAGGGCGAAACTTTTTTTCTTTTTTTAATCTAGTTCTCTTTGAAAAATATTAAATAGAAGCATGCAATTTTAACCATGAATTATAAAATTAGACCAAATTAGCAACAAAATGGTGAAAACCGCATGTCAATATCTTTTTCCTATCCCGAGATATCTTAAGAAACGTGTAAATTTTAAGTATTTTCCTTTGAATATTAGAATACTCTGGTTATACTGAACGGCATTTAATAATTTTGGACTTCCTAAAATTGAATGTTCTTGTCCTCTTTATGATGTTTTTAAATATTTCAATATCACTGTTACTGTCACCGGTAAACGCCTGTAAGGTAGTTGAAATGGAAAAAATATAAAAATAGTAGTGGGCCATGGAAAACAAAGCACGCAGACATGTGTCAAATTATTAAACAAAGTAAAGTAAAATTATTAAATGCCTTTCAGTATAACCAGAGTATTCTAATATTCAAAGGAAAATACTTAAAATTTACACGTTTCCTAAGATATCTCGGGATAGGAAAAAGATATTGACATGCGGTTTTCACCATTTTGTTGCTAATTTGGTCTAATTTGATAATTCATGGTTAAAGTTGCATACTTCTATTTAATATTTTTCAAAGAGAACTAGATCAAAAAAAGAAAAAAGTTTCGCCCTCTAGCGGGTACGTCACTTATTAGGTTGTTTGGAAATGATAACTATAATATTGGTGGAAGAAAGCTGTTATCAACAAGACCAAGTTTGCAAAGATCGGTTAAACAGGACCGGACTTACAGACCATTTTCTAAAATAATGTTCCCACTCTCCCCCACCTTATATTTGAAAAGATAGACTAAAACTTTTGAAACCAAAAATACGCAGAATTGTTCGTAGAATTTGATTATCGCAATTAAAAATGCCCTTCAATAAGGCAATTTTTGTAAAATTTTGATTTCTTAATTCTTAGTATTAAATTACGCCCTCTAGCGGTAGACCTACGAGTCTGTAAATAATTTCCAGGTGTTTCTCGAGGCCATTTTTATCATACATTGTTTTTCCCGAAGCTGTACTATCAATGGTTACTGATATTTGGCAGAGAGCCGTTCTTATTCGGACACCCAGTACATTCTGAACCCACATGCCTATATGTGCATTAAAATATCCAACAAGAAGTTCAGGAGAAGGCAGTCAATTCAGTAGGTCATTAAATTTCTCTTCACTAGCTTTGTAATTAGGAGGAATGTATAGGCTATAAATATAATTTTATTGGGACACCAAATAGTGATTGATATATTCTCAAAGTTTTTATTTGAAAGCACACAAGTACCCAGACAGGAATAAATGTTGAAAATGTGTTAAACATTATTGAAAAAAATTAAGTCATTCTACATTTCCAAGGGAAAAATCCGGATTTCGACAATTGCCTATTGCCTGTTTCATTTGAAACTGCACAGTTAGCTTGTAGTCTATTCACGAAAAAGGAAGGATGCTGTAAAAGACACTCCTACATATTTATTTATAATTATTATTTTTTTAACATTTTAATTACTTGATCATTAAAATTAAAACTATAGTTTACCTCTATAAAACAAACTATTTACTGACAATTTGTTGATCAACATAATACAGCATGTCCACGGATGGGGTATCCTATAGGTGAAAAATGTTTAAATATTAGTTTTAGTGAAAAATGTCATTCTTGATAAAAAGTTTTACTTGGTCTGAAACCCCATAAAATATAATAAAATTCAAGTATTTCAAAATCCGTCTCATTTTATAGCCAGTTGTATGAAAACGGTATGAATTTGTGCACTAAGTTCGAAAATAATGTCTTAATCTAGTGAGTGACGTTTACGATGTACTGCCAACTTTTATAAATAATTGTCTTTCTTTAATAAATATTTGACAACAATGTTAACTATTCAAGAATTATAATCACTATCAAAAATAACAATACAGAACAATAATGTAAGAAACACTAAGCAAACTAAATAAATCTATTCAATATATCGTCCCCCAGTTTCTAAACATCTCTCAATTCTCTTTCTAAATTCTTTTTAAGTATTTCGCAGCATTTCTGGGGTAATTTCGTTAACGGCATCAGTGATAGCTCGTTTCAAATCAATATTATGGTTTAAATTAATTGCGTAAACTTTTTGTTTTAATTAGCCCCATAAAAAAATCTAAAGTAGTTAAATCGGGGGATCGGGGCGGAAAAAATAATGGTCCATAACGTCCCATCCATCGCCCAGGAAAACATTCATCCAGCCATCCTCTAACCCCAACTATGGTCACGCTGTATATTTTTTTTAAAAGCGAAGTTAATTAATGTAATGCTATACAAATTTCCCCATTATTTTACATAATCCATTCTTTCCATCAGCTTACCTCCCCTTACCTATCGCTAAAACTTTACAAGAGTTTCAGACAGCAAGAGATTGATGATTGTTTGAAGTAACTGTACCCGAGAGGTCGTAGCCAACGTGCGAAGACGACACCGGCCTTTTAATAGTCAAAGACACTTTAACGGTAGTTTGTGTTGTTTAGTTTGTAGTTCACGAGTAGTTTCTTTTGTAATATCGTCAGTTCTGGTATAAGAAACTTCAGTTGTATCGTAAAGCTCAGAAAAAAAAAGAATGCGACAAAGGGGGAAGCAGATGGTATCGAAGACAGCTAAGAAAAAGTTTCATTCAACAAGCTGTTAAAGCTCAAACTTTTATTGAGGATTTCGAGGACGAACACAGAAATGTCTTTGTGGAATACCTTTAAGCGATATAGCCAGCTTTTATGCTTTTGGATTAATCTTTTGGGAAAAGTTTCCAAGATGTTTTTCTCCGCACGTTATTAAACTTTCTAAATGAGAGAAAAATTGAAAATCAACGCGGTGTCGGCTTAAATTTGCTGGATCATAAGTCGGACTTGAAATATTTAACAAATACAGGGTGTTTCTTAAGTAATCTAAAATACTATATGGGGCGCTTCGTTACTCAATTTTAAGACGAAAAGTTCATATAAACATGTGTGATAGGTGTTGTCGTTTATGAGATACAGGGTGTTGTACGTGAAATTAATTTTTCTTGGTGACGCTACTGATTTATATTTTTTTATTATTTTATTACAAGCAACATGTGTTAAACATAAAGAAAAAATAATACATTTCAGAGCAAATGTTCAAAATGTCCACCTCCAGCTAAAATGCAAGAATCCGCTCGATGTCTAATGGATTGTCGAATACGTTCGAAGATACCAGGATTGTTACGAATAACATTACAGCCGTCTATGATACGATTTTGAAGATCTTGTACGTTTAATATCAGTGTTGGGTAAACAAGCGATTTCAAATATCCCCACACACAAAAATCCAGAGGATTGTGTCCAGGTGATCTAGGGGGCCACGGGTGTGGAGATCCTCGTCCGATCCAATGGCCTGGAAAAACATTATTTAAAAACTCGCGTGAAAAATGTGGAGGAGCTCCGTCATGCATGAACCACACGCGCCTTCTAATAATAATAGGTACATCTTCCAAAAGAAGTGGAAGTTCATTTTCTAGAAAATGTTGGTATGTCTCACCGGTTAACCGTACAGGAAGGAAAAATGGTCCAATTAAATAATCATCGATGATGCCAAGCCAAACATTGACCGAAAATGTTTGTTGAAATCGGTTTACACTTATGGTATGTGGATTTACATCTGCCCATATGTGGTCATTATGAAAATTCATAATCCCATGTCTAGAAAAGTTGGCTTCATCCGTAAATAGAATATTGGCCACAAAATTCGGATTGTTCGCGATTTTACGTAAAATCCATTGACAATACTGTATGCGTAATGGATAGTCAGTAGGTAACAAATGTTGAACACGTTGAACGTGATATGGATACAATAAATTATCTTTTAGAATATTCCAAACAGTTTTGTTACTAACATTTACTTCATCTGCAACTTTTCTTGTACTCGTTTCTGGATGTTGGTCAATAATTTGAAGAATCTGGTTTTCCAATTGGGAATTTCTCACAGTTCTGAGTCGTCCAATAATATTCTTCGATTTAGCAAAAGTTCCAGTTTCTTGTAAACGAATATGTAACTTAGTAAACGTATCTGAACATGGTAAACGATTATTTGGATAACGCTGAGCATACGTACGTCTAGCTTCTAAGGCATTACCATTCGCTAATCCATACAAAAAATGCATATTAGCCATTTCAACATTAGTAAACACTGGCATAGTTATTAACTAAACACAGAGTCAATCAAATAAAAATGTACGATTTTTGCGTTGGTTTTCAAATTTGACACTTGTCAACATTATTTCAAAGGCCACTTAGAATAAGCATGTTTTTGCGTATTACTTCTAAAAACCAGTAGCGTCACCGGGAAAAATTAATTTCACGTACAATCAGAACTGACTTATTACAATAAATTCAACACCCTGTATCTCATAAACGACAACACCTATCACACATGTTTATATGAACTTTTCGTCTTAAAATTGAGTAACGAAGCGCCCCATATAATATTTTAGATTACTTAAGAAACACCCTGTATAACTTTTTTATAAACAGAATTTGTCGCATAATACAGGGCTTCAATTGAGTATGAAAGAAAATTTGTCTCCTCGTTTTTCCGTCAAATTCTGATTCCGCTCCTTACGTCTCCGTAACTTCAACCACCTACTGAGGGGTGAGCATAACCCCTTGATTTTGAATAGAAAGATCTTATCAAGTAGGTACTATCTGATCCTGAATTTAATCTTCAAAATTTTCATGATAGACGAGATAATAGGTGAAATAGTGGAAAAGAACTTACTTTTGTGATTTGTTTATTAAATACTATGTATAAAATAAAGACTCAATCAAAGTAAACAGTTTAATAGTGGAGAACTTCCAAGATTTACATATTCATTAACAACTTTAAATTGTTGACCTACTAGTTCGAATTTTTCAAAGAAAAAAACAATCTATCTTTAGTGGAATCTAGGCTTCAGTAAGGAAATAATCAGTTGAGATTAAGCAGTTTGGTACCTAAAACAATTAGAAATTTTACAAAAAATTGCTAAGAAACTGGCAAGAAACAATGTCATCTTGATGTGGCTGCCAGACCACAGAGGATTAATGGATAATGAGGAAGCTCCTAGACTCGTACGTAAATAGAGCAAAAAATAACATCAAAGAAATACCGGTCCTAGTCGACATTCTCCATTGAGATAAAACATTTACTGCACTTAGTTACCCCAAGTGATTTAACGTTAATTTTGCTTAATATAATAGGTACTTGTCAGGGCAGGAAAAGTTATATTAATAAGCTAATGGAGATGGAAAAAAGAGTACAAAAGCAGCTGACAGTGAATGAGTAATATGAAATAATGGTAGGTAATAAAGATACCTCAGATTATGAACAATATATTATTCAACTTTAATTATACTATGTTACACTGGGGTAGAATGATTATGAAAGATTAGACATGTATGATACATGTATGAAATTAATAGTTTTGTCGAGATTATGTAATATTAATTACGACTTTTTTTGTGGAAATATACTGCTAATAGAATATATGTAAATAATATTACAGATAGGGGTGTGCGAATAATTCGAATTTACGAATAATTCGTATCGAATCAAATATTATTATTCGATTCGAAATTCGAATCGAATAATTCGAATTTGCGAATTATTCGAAAATTCGAATTATTCGAAAAATCCACGAATTATTCGAAAATTTTCGAATAATTCGAAAATTTTTCGTGATCCGTGAATGGATGAATAATTTAAAAATTTTCGAACCCATCGTCAATTTTTTTGATATTTTTCGAATTTTGAGATGTTCAAACCCCTGATTTATCATGCTAAACATTTTAAGTACTTCGTAAACAAATAATAGCATTATCATGAAAAATATTGAAAGTACAAATTACAGATAAATATATTATTCGTAGTTTTATTTAACCGGAGTAATGGTTGAGGATATTTAAAGCAGAAGATATTCTATTAGAAATACAAATTTATTTAACAACATATTAACTACAAATTCTTGTTTAAAAACAATAAATAAGACACTGAATCAGGTGATAATGACGTACGTTTGTCTGTGACAATATCTAGCTGTTGAAAATAATATTAGTAATATTTTGAGTAATAAATTAACTTATTATGGAATATAATTCACAAATCACTCGGAAACTTTGAATTAATTCTTTATATTTACGAATTATTAATTAATTAAATAATTAATTAAAACAGAATCGAACTTTTTGAAAAATTCAAATTATTCGAAAAATAACGAATAATTCGAAAATTTACGAATTATTCGAAAAATTTTCGAATAATTCGAATATTTCGAATAATTCGTAAATTCGAATTATTCGATTCGAATTTCGAATCGAATAGTACTATTCGATTCGATTCGATTCGAACGCTATTCGCACACCCCTAATTACAGAGTGTTTCAATAGCCTAGGAATAGGTCACTGCATTTTGAAATGTATTTTCGTTAGGTTGATAGATTAGATTTAAAAAAATATGAAAAATAATATCTTCGGCAACATCAGCATTAATATCATTTAAAACACAAAATAGTATTGGAACAAAATTGTTAAATGTGAAAACAAAATTACCAAAGTTAAAAAATCTGATGTTTACAAAATTAATTGTCCAAAGTGTAATGCAGTATATATAGGTCAAACACAAAGAAATTTTGAAATAAGATTCAATGAACATTTAAGAGCATATAGATTACAACAACCAGATAAGTCAAACTATGCCAAACACGTTCTTGAACATCCACACTCACTCATACACACTAATGACATTCAAATACTACACATTTGTGATAAAAAACGAAATTTAGATTTCCTTGAAGAACTTGAAATAAGAAGACATCTAGAAGATCAACAGTTTAAAGTAGTTAATGAACAAATAAATCTTGGAAGTTCTTCACTATTAAACTGTTTACTTTGATTGAGTCTTCATTTTATACATAGATAAGACATTATTGTAACATACATATATTAAGTTATTGTAAAGATCAGGATGATATAGTTTTTTCCTGGTTTTTCTATATCATTGCACAGTTATACTGATCTTAGAGGGAAATACATCCAAGATAATCCCTTAGGGCTAATAACATCTAGGCTTTAATATTGTTATGTCTCATTACTTCCTTACTTGGTTTAGCCTTAACTCCTTATCAACATCAAGTACCTAGTTACAAACAAACAAAATGTAATTTCAATATGTCAATCTGACGATGCTAGTTATAGCGTAACAGCTGTAACTGAATTTTAAAGCGAATTTTTCGAATAAATAGTGGAAGTTTAGTTTAACTGTTCAGTTATTTATTGTTCTTAAAAAAAATATATTTATATTTCATAGTAAATACAATGTATTTAAAATATGTCCTGACTGGTATCGTTGGATGTTTCATTTGTCTTCTGTTAATTTTACTAAAAGTTTCTTAGTTTTCAGAATTTCCCACTAATTTGGTTCATAGTCTCTAAGAGTTCATTCTCATTATTTTCACTTTAGCTGCACGTGATAGCTCAACTGCTTTATTGACGATGCTAATTTTAGCAAAACAGCCCAATTGCATTTAAAAACCTATTTTTCGAAAGTAAATTAATCCTGGGACCTTGAAAACATTTATGTAACTTAGAAACGTTGAAATAAGAAAAAGTGTGATTTTCAGCTATGATATGGTAGGCAAATGGTCAATTAGATTGATCATAGTTTCTTTATTCTGGACTAACCAATATACTGCAATATTGCAGTAAAAGTATTTCCCATTGGTGATGAAAGATCTCACGTTATTGTTGGTTTTAAACCCAACATCGGTCTCTGAAGAAGATAACTTGGTGGTAGTGTAAACGGTTTTCGGTATCTTCTACTTGACATAAAAAACCGTGCGTTACTGTATTTCATTAATACATTTATAAAAAAGTGTTTTTATCGAATTTAGCTCGTCTGTAAATAACTGCTATCAAGCAAGAAGTACATTGTGGATAACCAAATAATTGCAAATACAGTATAAATTTACCCATTGCCATTAGCAGGGATTTTATTACCGTGATTGAGATCCGATTTTCTCGACCGAACAATAACTTTAGTTGTACGTAAAATATAGTATTATAACTACTTAATCTCCATTATTAGCAAAACGAATATTATATATGTGGTAATACAACACGTTATTAAAACTGTTGTAATCCAGGAACAATTGCACCACTGGAAATTGTATCCTTTAATTTAAGCAAATAAATACGAAGGATAACCTTAAAACCCCATGTTATAATTTAAGCACACACACACTCTAATCCGTTTGGCAATAACACTATGGAGTTTTATTTTAAGATGTATAATAAAACGGATTTAAAAGGAAGCTAAATAATTTAATACATATGATTATGCATTTTAAGGTCAAGCACAAGTTCTGTTTTCATGGTACAATTTTGTTTAATAATTAAAACTTTTCGGTAAATGATACTTGAATTAATTAAATGATTTATTTGTCAAATATACTAAGTGACATCAAAATCCGAACACACAGTTTAAATGATTTTATTTTTATAAAATTTTGTAAAAGTACTTACTGAAGCATAATAGGTAAATGATAAAAATTTTAAGGGGTGAACAAATATAAGGATCACATGTTCTCAAGAGGAGAAGTACTGTCATTTTCAACTGTCAACTGCCGTTTTTCAACTGTCAACGGCCAACTATCATCTGTCATTTAAATATCAAATATAATTTTCAACTGTCATCTGTAAAATGCCATTCTTGAACTGTCAAATGTCATTTTTCAACTGTCATCTGTCATAAAACCACTGCGTGCCGAGCGACACGAGGTTCGCAGCACAATATTTTTGAACTGTCATCTGTAAAATGTCAACTGTCCTTTTTGAACTATCAATATAAATTTTCAACTGTTATTTTTCAACTATCACCTGTCAAATGTCAAATTTCAAGCTAACTTAAGATAACTTAACCTAACCTAAGCTAATTTATTAGTTTATTTATAAGATTTATGGAATAAATATAAACAAAATTAAAAATTAGTTTCAAAATATTATATTAAATAATTATTAACTAAATAAAACTATACTTTAAACCGACACATTTTGTGAAAATATATTTGCATACGTGGTTCTTGTGTAAAAGTTGTCATCAATTTTGTCTGTTCTAGCGAAAAAAATAAATAAAAAGACAAAAATCCACTTTTCACACTGTCAAAGCTTTTTCACAAAGAGACGCTAAAAGAAATGAAACTTAGAGGTCGAATTCAAACACTTTTATCATAAATGATGTACCTATTGTATATTTTAATCACTTCAGCACAATCAATAACGTAAAAGTATTGTTCATATCGACCATTAAATATAAACAGATATAGAAACTAAACAATGAATTTTTGTTTTTTTATTATTTTTTTGTTCTTTCTGTTGCTGATGGTCGTGTTAATGGGCATTTAGATTTGAGAGCTTAATTTGTTTGTTATTTTTACTTTACTCGGGTTATTTCAGATAGGAAGAGACATCGAAATAACTTAAAGTACTAAAATATATAATTAAATTATAAGAAATCTATTAAAATGCAAGAAAACAATCCATGGAGTTAGTGTAGTTTTGGAAGAAATAAAAAATGTTTAGAAACAAAACCATTTGAAGCAATATCTGTATCTGTAGAGTAGGAAGGGTGAGTATAGATCCACAGCACTTAGGCCCATTGTCCATCCTGCCTTATCCAGAAAGGAAGACAGCTCACCAGGGGACATCTCCTTAATGTCGGCAGGTGTAGGCCAAGACTCACCGAACACACACTCTCTTATCGACGATAGCTCCGGACATTCACATAAGACATGCCTGACAGTTTCATCTTCCTGTGCACACATCCTGCATAGAGGTATGTCCACTAGCCCCATAATATGAAGGTGTTTCCTTAGTTGACAGTGTCCAGTCAGAAATTCCACTGTTAAACGTAGGTTCTTCCTGGTCATCGCCAAATATTTATTCGTATCCGGCTTCTCAGGGTCGCCCAGGGTGATCCTGGCAAAACTGCATCCTTTGATTTCATCCCATCTCTTAAGGGATTGAGTACGGGTGTAACGTTTGGCTAGTTCCGCAATTGTCGAAGTTATCAAACCATGGGTGTCGCCTGGTCCCAAAATTTTCAGTCCAGCCGCCATCCTGGCCAGAGAGTCAGCAATACGGTTACCTTTGCTCCTGTAGTGCCCTTTCACCCACCTTGTACGATTTTATTATCTACCGAGGCGTTAGCTAAATCTTGGTGGCACTCTAGTGCTAACCCTGAGATAATACGTTGTCTATTCAAGGTTAGTAGGGCTTGTCTACTATCAGTGCAGATTATTATGTTTTTGCCAGAAATTTTTTTTCTGGTTAGCTCTTTTGCGGCGATTGAGATACCAGCCAGTTCTATTTGAACCACGCTGGTATTTTTTCCATTCCCCATTTAATCCTTAGGCTAAGTGATCTGGAGTAAACTCCATAAACTCATGATCCTTCCTTGGTTTTTAAGCCGTCTGTGTATTGCATTTGCAGCATCCGCCTCAGTGTTCTGTTTTATTTGTATTTTGTAAGGGTTTATTAAACACAAACCTGGATTCAATTGTAAGATACACTAACAACTAGTAAGAGTAGAAGGATTTGAAGCTCTAAAATTTATAACTTAAAAATAGAAATACATTTTAAAAGGAGTTTAAATTATAAGTAGATGAACAAGTGCCAAAAGATAATGAAAATAAAACAAAACTAACAGGGAACTAATAGATTGATATATAAATCAAGACCGGTGATATCACATGAAAGTAAGAACTTGACAATGAAGTTGAAGGTAGATACTTCTGTCATTAACCTAATATAAAGACAATTAATTTGCAATAGAATTGCGAGCAAAAGGCTGAAATGTACGAGTACCTAAATAATCTAATACTTTTACTCCCCAAGAAATCGCCTCCGGCTAGTATTGCAATTTTATCTTCGTGTGTAATAGCCATCTTTATACTGTTGTTGAATAATGTACTATTAATTTCTCTCTCTTGCGATGGAATAATATTCTTACACTGTGATTCGGTAATTTAGAATTAAATTGTGAAAAAATACACTACTTGAAATTACAAAGATTATAAATAATTTACCTACTGGAAAAATTAGTATCAAAAACATCAAAGAATAAATATGAAAAGTATTGATGGATTTAAAATCTTTGGTCGTGGAGAAAGTGTAGTCTCCTACTCGATTCGACTAGATTAGATTCGCAATGCTCCAATTTTTAGAAATTTGAATTTTGGCGAATGCGCTACAAATATTTTACCGGATGCTTTACTTACATAAAATGGCGAATGCTCCGGTCTCTTAACAATTTCAAACAAACAAAATTAAAAGAAACAAGCAAAACCTATTGGGAAATAATAGTTTTTATATTGTTTTTGTTTTAGTTACCGATTAAAAAAGAATCTGAAAATGTTTTTATTTCAAGGGTACTTCTGAATGTATCACGTTTCTACGGTGACTTTGTATGCCCTCTCGCATCAGACGTGATTATCGTAGTGCTTCGGTTTATGTATCAAAAGAGAGTTCCATTGTTAAGGAACGTGTCGATGAGTGGGTTTTTGTACAGATAAAAAAGATGTGTTTGTATATACAACCTTAATCGTGATCGATGTTTGCAGGGATATTTATTTACCGCCTGTCTCTACATTTCAAAGGTAATGTTGTTTCGGTATTGGAAATGTGAAAACATCTACCTACACGAAACAAATGTATCAAAAATCTAATGAAAAGTGGTTGGTAGTGGGTAAAAAATGAAATACGTATACAAGTAATTTCGACTTTTGAAAGAAAAAGTGATGAAGCTCTAATATTTACAGAACAGTTAAGAAATGACCTTAAAATTCATAGTTAAGGAGCCCGTATCCCATGCAGTCGGAAACGAAAATATGTCAATGATTTTTTTGTCCATGAAGTGCAGACATCTCTTAGTAATAGGATAAACTAACAGAAATAATAATAGAATCCTTTCACTAAATTGCTCTATTCATCGGAAAAAATTTTACCTGCTAAAAACACATGTTTTAGGGCTAAAAACCAGTTATATAATTCTCATTTCTAGACCTTGCCAGCCAACAAAATATATTTTGTATTTTATCTCGGGAAAGAACGAGGGTAGATCAACATTTAGTAATATCAATAGGTGCTCTATAGTAATTATTACTTTTATCTTTAGTTTTTATTAAAAACATTTTTTATTTGTATTTTTAATTCTATATAATATATACCTAATCACCGGTAGGGTAAGTTTGTTATTTTTATAAGCTTATAGTTGTGTGTGATTCTTTTTAGATCAGTTCTAGGTAAGTGTCAAAAAATTAATAAAATATTATTAACTTAGAGGCGATGCATTTACAAATGACACATTAAAGTGGTCAACATATTTTAATTTTGTAATACCTATTTACTTGCGTCGAAAATTCGGAGACTAGATACTTATGAAGAATAATGATGTTTTCTAGAACGTTGCTGGATTTAAACTAATGTTAACCCTTCAGGATTATTTTTTGACTTGAAATACGGTTTCTTAGGTGCATCGCCTGATGGTAAACGAATTATTGTAACTATTATATACATATCAGAGTTTAATAACTTATTATGTTTTAGGTTTAATTGATTCAGATGAACTTGTTGAAGTAAAATGTTTTTTAAAAGTAGTCACATCAAAAATATCATTGAGAGAGGCCGTAGAAAAGCGTATGGTTCCTTGCTTAAAAATTGAAAATAGTGAAATTCACTTGAAGGAAAACCACAATTATTATTATCAGGTAAGATTGGTTACTGGCTTTTCATTTTACTAATTTTTTTAGAATATCTTGTACGTTTAATTATCAGTGTTTTTAGATACAAGCGATTTCAAATCGGCATCACAAGAAGAAAAACATGCCATTTTATTATTTATACTGGAGATATGAATCCACTTTTTACCGAAAATATAAATTTCAACGAAACTTTTTTTAACAATATGGTAGAAAAGTTGAGACGATTCTATGAGGATTGCGTTGGGCCGGAAGTTATTTTAAACAGGAGAGGCAAAAGATTAAAATATAAAGATCCACCAGAAAATATTTAAATGTAATAATAATAAAAGTATATTTTTTAAATAAAATATTTTGATGCCAGTTTTTCTTTTTACTTAATTCAGAATACCACGTATACAAAATTTACGCTAAAATTTTTTTCTCTCAGAAACCTGTGACCAGATTTCTTCCAAAATTTGACCAAGAAGTGTCTATATGGCCACCAATAATTGGTATTTTTTTCAAGAATTTTGAATTTACAGTTTTTTGTTATTAACAATTTTATAATTTTTATATTTATTTACAACGATGTTTATTCTGTGTCTAATGGTTTTTTAATTGTGCTGGGAAAATGGAATAATAAACACTTATTCTGTAAGCGATCGCTCGGCACACAAACAATAATTTTATTTACCCTCATATATAACTATAGATGGCCAGCCGTACGCTGGGCATATTATAATTAATATTTCTTCAAGATATAACAATGATATAACTGGTCTGCTGACAATCAATATCCGCAAATCAGTATTCTTTTTTTCATTTTACTAATTTGTTTTATTGAATAATTGTTTTGTAAATATCGTAAAATATTTAAAAAACGTTACATTAATTTATAATACAAAAATTTTTTTTGACTTCGTTAATAAAAAAAAGAAAAAATACATAGTGCCTAGTTCCATCTATGATAAAAGTTATAAACTAAAGTACAATTATTTCGTCATTAACTACGTCCATTTTTGATCCAAAGTGAAAAAATAAAAATAAAATGCAGCATGATTTTAGTTTCTAACTATTTCTTAGGTCTGATCTCTTTAGAAAATTCTGATTGGGCTATTTGATAGAAAAATGTTCAACTTAGGAAAGGTTTAGTTTCATTTTAAGAAAATTTATTTAGATTGTTGTTCATTTATACAAATGTAAAGGTCTAAAATAGTTCGCATTCAACAGCTCTTTTTCAATATTAAACCATTAATTAACAAAAAATAAATGTAATCCTTACCTAAGTTAGACCTTTATATGCAATTTAGTGAAAAAAATAAAACGATTTGAGTTATAATAACGGAGAAAGTTAGAATAAACTTTTGGTCTGCAGGTGCCATTCTGATGTACAGCGATACCCCGTCCTTAAATAAGTGTAGTTATTAGATTGTTACCAAACAGTTTTCTCTTTGGTCGAAAAAATCTACTGATTATATTAATGAAATAAACAAACATTACAGTATTACTGTACCACTATTTGCATCTGTGGCTTTTGCCTTTGCAGAAGTGAATAAAATTAATCAATGTCCTGGTCAAGAACAGAAGACCTGTGTTTGGAATTTTTGCCCACGTCAGAACATAATATTAAGAAAGTCAGAACAAAGTTCGCTATAGGACGCATGATTGGGAAAAAAAAGAAAGATTACTATAACGTTATGTTCCTGTCAACATCAATAGACGCCTGATCCCAGATGTTATAAAAAGGGTCAACAGTAGGCACAGAAAAACGAACAATCTGCAGCACTACTAGCTCCAAAAAAAATCCCGGCTAAGAGACTCTCCCAAGGTTTGGTTCGACTCCAAGTTAATGCTCACTATAAAAAGGATTGGTGGTATATAAGGGTTAAGGGCGCCACTATCTTTTAAACGTTACGAATAAACAACAGAAAATATACAAAAACTAAGGTGAAAAAGATAGAAACACCTTATAATTAAGCTGAACTTGATGGCAAGAAAATAAACTACATTTAATATCAACCGAACACGCTGCACCCTTAAGACTTATAGTCCATGGGTATATAAATCAAACTGTGAATAAGAATATTGGTTTATTGATAATAAATTGTTAATTGCCACAGGAATTATAAGTGGAAGTGTGTAAACGGACTTGACTTATCTTTAGTATTTGTGTGATCCGGTGGGCTCGGTTAATCCATTGATGTTGTAGTGGAAGTATTGGTTGTTGGGGGTTGGTTCTTCATCAAAGGGACTGCTAATGTGGGCTATATTTCTTCAGAAGAAGGACTGCAACTATTGGCTAGATTTCTCCATAGAAAGGACTGCAACTATTAGCTATATTTCTCCATAGAAAGGACTGCAACTATTGGCTATATTTCATATATTTCATAACGTAGCGGTATCGGTAACCTAGCGGTATCCTAGCGGTAACCTAGCGGTAACCTAGCGGCTGTATCCTCTGTGATACAGCCAGATAAATGTATTTTCTGAATCTCGTGAACGACTGGTCTCTAGGGGTGGTTTGATCGAAAAGAGAACGAAGCGTGGCGTTTTGCTAATTTATAAGGGTACTGACAGGGGCTTCCGGTTACGTTCGTTCGTTTGCAAGGGTTTTGTACGTTCTGTTGTGGGGGGTAAGTTTGACAGTGGTAAGGTTGTGTCTAATAATACATTGGGTCGGAATTGATTTTAGAGTTCGGGGGGACGGTGACTTAAGGAAAGGTAGCATGGCGATAGACATGTTACAAATCTTTTTTACAGTCTGTCGGGTGAGTGAATGTTCCACAGCCTAGACTAATCTTATTGGAAAAACAATTAATGGCAGCTACATTATTTATTGCAGTCACATTGATACAGATCAATATACACATAATATGTCCAAGACTATAGTTTTTTAAAAACTCTTGTTGATATTTATTTTAAAGCGTTTTTAAATCGAAATAATACTAAATTTGATTCGTTTTTGTATTAATTTGGTCATATTTAATTGATTTGGGTGCTTTCACATTATTCCAATTCTTGTTTAAATTTCATTTGAGCTCTTTAAAAATGCCCAAAAACATGATATCATATTTAAATAAGTCTAGAGTAATTGCTTTGTTACAACAGGGCTTTGGTCAAAGTGATACCGCGAAAATTGTTGGTGTTACTCAGGGTGTCGTATCAAAAATTCCAAGACACAAATGATGTGAAGGATCGTCCCAGAAGTGTAAGAAGTCGATGTACAACAGCAGCATAAGACCAGCAGATAACATTGATAGCTCGAAGAAATCGACAGGAATCTACAAGTGGCATATCCAAAGAAATTGCTAGACTTGAAGGACTGAATATCTCAAGGCAAACAATTACACGAAAATTAAATTCGGTAAATTTGTATCTACATGTTCCCAAACTAACCTATCAACAAAAAATTGTAAGATTGCAATGGGCTCAAGAAATGTTACACCATGGTCCTAACTGGAATTACGTGATGTTCTCTGATGAATCAAGAGTTGGCTTGGTTTCTGATTCGCGAAGAACGCTAGACTGGAGGGTCCCAGGACAACAAGCCCAATTAGAAACAGCCCAAGAACGTGTTCTATTTGAAGGTGGTAGTGGTTTAAAAAATCTGTAATACATTGTACATTTTTCACCTCAAAAGAATAAATCATTTTTTTGTATGTTTATCTGACTACGAGATTTATTTAATATTGTAGCAAAATGATGTTTCCTTATATCAAAAGAATTATTTAAAAAATTAATAAAGAGAAGACATATTCCATTATTGTATACGATGTAAAATCTTTAAATGTAAAATTGCTGCCAATTAAGAGAATAAAACGTGTACAATGTATGCATATTAAATAGGTAGTATTGTTATAATACAATAATTCCAGAAATTTTGGTCAAATAGTTACGGTCGTCTAAAGCGCAACTTTTCGGTATGCTACTCGCTTTTGTGAAAGGAAACTTGAGTGAATCTAGTGGTCGACTGGCGGTAGAGAATCGTAGCGAGTTACATCCGAAGTTTAGTTTTACAAATAAAATTAAACGCGGGAATAGTCGGTATCAGAGTTGGGGCGTGTCTGAGGGACTAACTAGATGAACCCTCAGGCGAACACCGCCAACTTTGCACTTTGATGCGCCTTTTACCAGTAAATGACATTAGATCAAGTCTTTACCCTTGGTAGGTTTCCGTTGTTCGGATACTTTTAGTCACAATCCGACTACATGTTCTAAATCACACTGTTTAATGATAAAGTTTAACCTCTCTTAACTTTATCTGATTATTTTTAATGATACATTATTTTTGAGTTAAAGTTTACCATATAAAATTTCATAAATATTGTTTAAATACGTATCGATAAAATTATGTAGTACATGTTTTATGTTAAACCAAATTTATGGGTTAGAAATTACAAAATTAAACTCGAAAATCGTTTACACACGTTTTTAATCAACGTTTTCTTGAGATACCGAAGGAAACTAAAGCTATGTCTACACACTAACCCAAGCTATATTACATTTTTAGCGCTAAACTGTTTTAGAATCTGTAGCTAAAATTTCTTTTATACTATTTGTAAATTTGGGAGGTATGCAATATTTTAAACCCTTATCTAAAAATTTATTTTCATTATTTGAAAAAATAGTGTCTGATAGATTTACATACCGAGGAGCAAAATGCACTGGTACGTGTTTGTGTTGGACATTCATTAATTTTTCTAATTTACTTATCTGTTTTTGATACTTTTCATGTTTCAAAATACTGACCTGTTCTCTAATTTTATCATCTAGGCAGTCAAATTCTACAGAATGCATTGAATAAGTTAATTTTGAATGAACAGTTTTAATGTAAATGTCTAGAGAATCTCTTATTTTCAACCACTTTCTACTTTCCTCTTTAATTCACATTCTTTGTGCCTTTTTAATTACTTTTTGTGCTTCCTTTGATTGAGTCTTACATTTTATATTTACATATTTTGGTATTACATTTTTCTTGAGACATTCTTGGTTAAACTGTTTTGTTGGTAAATTATCGACAGCAAAGCCAATTTTTACGAGCAAAATATTTTTACAACAAATTTTCTGTAAACAAACTATTAAGAGGATTATTTGATATAGAACCTTTGACCCTTTTTAGTCTATACACAAATATTTTTAAATATTGTGAAGCGAATCTCCTCGTTAAGAGATTGGAACCGCCGCCACTGACACTTGTTTAAGCTACGAACTGACGAACGGTGACAGAGATCTTTGAAAATAAAGTAGAATGGTTTAATTCGACTGAATGCAATAATGTATATATAAATAGACTCTTATGCAAAGAAACAGTAGTTTTGAGGTCAGTGTAATGTAAAAAAATTCTGTTATACATAACAGGTCGGCTGAAAAGTCCCCGGTCTACCATAGTAAAACACAATATTTTGACAAAATTCATTTTTTTTATTCAACATAGTTGCCTTCAAGGGCGATACAGCGATTATAGCGACCTTTCAACTTTTCGATACCATTTTTGTAGTACTCCTTCGGTTTGTCCTCAAAATAGGCTTCAGTTTCGGCGATTACCTCAGTATCAGAGCCAAATTTTTTCCCGCGAGCATTCCCTTCAGGTCAGAGAAAAGGAAAAAGTCGCTGGGGGCTAGATATGGAGAATACGGTGGGTGAGGAAGCAATTAGAAGCCCAATTCATGCAATTTTGCCATCGTTTTCGATGATTTGTGACACGGTGCATTGTCTTGATGAAACAACACTTTTTTCTTCTTCATATGGGGCCGTTTTTTCGCGATTTCGGTCTTCAATCGCTCCAATAATGCACAGTAATAGTCGCTGTTGATTGTTTTTCCCTTTTCCAAATAGTCGATGAACAATATACCGTGTATATCCCAAAAAACTGAGGCCATAACTTTGCCAGCTGACTGTTGAGTCTTTCCACGCTTTGGTGGCGGTTCACCGGCCGCAGTCCACTCAGCTGACTGTCGATTGGACTCAGGCGTGTAGTGATGGAGCCAAGTTTCATCCATAGTCACATATCGACGAAAAAAATCGGGTTTATTACGACTTAACAGCTGCAAACACTGCTCAGAATCATCAATTCGTTGCTTTTTTTGGTCGATTGTGAGCACGCACGGCAACCATTTCGCACAGAGCTTCCGCATACCAAAATATTCGTGAACGATACGTCCAACACGTTCCTTAGATATTTTTAGAGTATCAGCTATCTCGATCATATTCATTTTACGGTCACTCAAAATCATTTTGTGGATTTTTTTGATATTTTCGTGGGTAACCACCTCTTTTGGGCGTCCACTGCGTTCACCGTCTTCGGTGCTCATTTCACCACGCTTGAATTTTGCGTACCAGTCAATGATTGTTGATTTTCCTGGCGCAGAGTCCGGAAACTCATTATCAAGCCAAGCTTTTGCTTCAACTGTATTTTTTCCTTTCAAATAACAATATTTAATAAGCACACGAAATTCTTTTTTTTCCATCTTTTTGAAAATAACAAAAGTTGCTTCAATAAAAATGCAATATCTCACAAACTAATAGTCCTGTCAAATTTTTACACGACTCTTTTGAAGGTTGATACAATCTAAAAATGAAATGGATTTAATTCTAGTGTCGTCATCAATAGGTCAGACCGGGAACTTTTCAACCTACCTGTTAAGTTAAGCTGTTTATGTGCAGAAATTAATTAAATATTACACTGTAAAAAAATAAACGTTACAATGGTGTTAAAAGTAGGATATACTATAAATAAATGTCGAAATGTAGACAGGCTATAGAGGATCAAGGATTGGACCTAAAAGAATGTCTATTTGCTATGTCTACTATAATAAGTGTCATTGAGTCTTTTAAAAAAGCAATTTTTTAAATAAATATTGGAAGTTTTGTTAAAACGAAGGGTTTTTTATTGTTTTTACTAATATTTATTCTTTAAAAAATAAAATTTCCTATTTTGAGATTTTTTCCTTGACAAATAAAGTTTCTTCTGTATATTGTATGTAAGTATGTATGAATTAGGGGTGATAAGTACACTGCGACCCATAAGATCTATTGTGTCCCTCCTTACATGCCAATCTCTGATGTTTCCTCAGATTTATAGCAGCTCTTTGAGTCCTATTTTCCTGAGGAAGTTTAGGACATCGTCGGGCTTTAAATCAGGTAGATCCCCCTCTTCTATTTCATGTGCTCCTAGGTATCCGGCCCTAGAATTCTACAAGGCAGGGCATTCTGAGAGTATGTGTATTGAGGTTTCATCCTCTTCCTCACAGAATCTGCACTTTACTTCATCTGCCAACCCTAGTTTCTTCAAGTGGCTTTTTAACCGGCATTGCCCGGTTAGTAACTATTCCCGTTAAAATTCGGAGCCTTTTTTTACTGAGGTTGAGGCAGCTAAGAGATCACTTTTGGTCATAGTTCCCCAGTAGTATCTTAGATTGCCTCAGTCCTTCCAGCTGATTCCAGTACTTGGATTTTTCCTTTTCCATTGCTTCCCTTAGTTTTCCTAAGATTACTCTACTGCTCATCCCACAAGATGGTTCTGGTCCCAAATGTGGGGTTTCAGCTCCTTTTTTTGCCAGCTTGTCTGCTGTTTCGTTCCCCTCTATTCCTATGTGTCCTGGGACCCATAAAAGGGTGACAGTGTTCTTCTGGCCTAGTTCATTTAGTTTGCATATTCTTCTTTGTAATTAACATTGCTTCTTTAGAAAACTAAGTGTAATTTAAGACTTTATCCTAAACAAAAAACAGCATATGACATTGGAAATAATATATGCAAGAATCAGATTTGAATATATATCACCTGAAAAATCAAAATCCCTTAAAAAAAGCTATAAAATTAACCGCTGGTCTTCCCAATGGACATTGCTTTTTGAAGTATCACCTTTGCTAGCTCTTAGACTATCAGGTCCATTTATATATTTGTAAGACTAGAATAGAATATTACCTTTAGGTAATAAAAATGATCAAATTTACATACTGGACGTTGTTGGTGGCCTATTTTTTTTATTAAGTTAGTATTTTATGCTCTAGGAAGGCTAAATAAAATTTCCGTTTTCATTTCAGAAGTACGTACTTCCGTAAACCTTTGAAGCGTAAATTATGCAGTTAAATAATAAAAAATTTATTAACATGAACGAAATAAAAATTCATCAATGCAAAATAAACCTGTTATAGAGTAAAATATTCCGAAAGGGATGTTCTGAAGCCAACAAAAAAATTATCTGGTAAACGCATTTTACATATAGATTTTCCGTAAGATATAAAAAAATGGGAAAGTGTTTTTGTCGAACATTTCGTGGAAATTTAACCGAATTTACCCTTTCCATCATTTATATCAAAGCGTTGAATAAAAAACCAGCAGAATCAAACATAATCTGAATTCATAACTTTCTCTCTAAACCTCATCTGCCAGTTCATCATTCCTGTTCTTTTATGTATAGGCTTTTTTCCATGAATAGTCTAGCTATAAAATACTGTCTATACAGGGATACAGCGCGTCCTGATTCAGGATACGAGTTTCGAACGTCGGGTCTCTCAGACCCCATGTCAATACTTGTTTATTATTTTTTTATATTAAACAAATTTGCTTAAATATTATTATTACAAATACCAAAAAAATGTAAATGTAAACATCTTTGTGCATACAGACTTTTTTCTACGCCCATGTCTGTAAATGTCAAATATCGCACTATCAACTCTGCTACTTGTAAATGACATTTTACAATAACATTATCCTTAATTATCCTTGTTTAATCAAATTTTTATCTACGTATTACTTTATTTGGTCGATTTATATAGTAGTCCAGGCGTGCTGTACTTTTAGACGGAAATTCTAATACCTGGAATGTAACAGTTGGAGGTAGTAAAGGGGCTTATAACACATGAAAAAAAATACATTAACTATTTCAATTATGATCATAAACTTTTTAGGGGTAAAAAAGGGTGAAAAAGGGATAAAAAACTGAAGTATTGCTGTTTGCGGCTAAAATTGACGTCAAAATGAAAAGTGCCCAATAGAAAAGTTGTAGATCATGTAGAAATCTAAAACTTTTCTTTCGGTAATTTTCTCACATAACCTCAATTTTTCGAGGAAAATGAAAAAAAAACTATTTTTCGTTTTTAATTTTTAATTTTCCAACGGATTCGTTAATCTTGGTGAAACTTGGTGAAAACTTACCTTTTTATGTCCAAAATAACCTCTATTTTTCTCAACCTTGTAACATAATAGTTTTCCGAGAAATTTGATTTTTCTGGAAAAATCTCTTTTTTTTTCAACTGAAAAGTTTGCTCGGAAAATATTATTTGAAAAGATTTTCCTGCGGCTCATTTTTTTCGTTTTTACGTCTACTTTCACATGAAATAAAAAATACACCTCTCATTTAAAAATGTGCTCAAAAATGAATAAAAAGCAAAAAATAAATTTTGCAACAGCTAAATTTGATATAATTGTTAAATTTCTGTTATAAAATATTAAAATATGCAAAAGCCGACTCTTGCATTACATTCTACGGGAAAAATTACAAAAGAAAATATATTTCATTATTTAGTCGGATTTTTATTTCATTTGCAATATTATTATAAACACTCAAGTCTATTAATGAAGTTAATAATCCGAGCGGGGATTTCATGGTTTTTACTATTGTTGTATGCTGATTTGTTTATATTATAAGGTTTTTCATGAGATAAATCGATTTGTTGATAATTACAAGGCCCAAATACCCTTCCATCAGAGCCCTATAGCCACCTTTCATAAGTGACAAAGTGTAGACATGACAACTCTAACTAGCCTAGGGGCCTAGGCCTTTTGTTTTCTCTTTGACCTTGCAACATTTCAGTATATAAAATATACTATCATTCGTAACAAACAAAATATTGTCTTTTCAATATATTTTTTAATTACAATTACGAAGTACTTAAAACCGAACGATTATTATATTAAAAACTTTGATGAAAATTGGGCTATAGGGTTCTGATGGAAGGATATTTGGGCCTTGTAATTATCAACAAATCGATTTATCTCATGAAAAACCTTATAATATAAACAAAGCAGCATACAACAATAGTAAAAACCATGAAATCCCCGCTCGGATTATTAACTTCATTAATAGACTTGAGTGTTTATAATAATATTGCAAATGAACTTAAAATCCGACTAAATAATGAAATATATTTTCTTTTGTAATTTTTCCCGTAGAATGTAATGCAAGAGTCGGCTTTTGCATTTTTTAATATTTTATAACAAAAATTTAACAATTATTGCAAATTTAGCTGTTGCAAAATTCATTTTTTGCTTTTTTTTCATTTTTGAGCACATTTTTAAATGAGAGGTGTATTTTTTTATTTCATGTGAAAGTAGACGTAAAAATGAAAAAAATGAGCCCCAGGAAAATCTTGTCTAATAATATTTTCCGAGCAAACTTTACAGTTGAAAAAAAAGAGATTTTTCCAGAAAAATCAAATTTCTCGGAAAATTATTATGTTACAAGGTTGAGAAAATTCGAGGTTATTTTGGACATAAAAAGGTAAGTTTTCACCAAGTTTCACCAAGATTGACGAATCCGTTGGAAAATTAAAAATTAAAAACCAAAAATCGTTTTTTTCCATTTTCCTCGAAAAATTGAGGTTATGTGAGAAAATTACCAAGAGAAAAGATTTAGATTTCTACATGATCTACAACTTTTCTATTGGGCACTTTTCATTTTGACGTCAATTTTAGCCGCAAACATCAATATTTCAGTTTTTTACCCCTTTTTCACCCCTAAAAAGTTTATGATCATAATTGAAATAGTTAATGTATTTTTTTTCATGTGTTATAAGCCCCTTTACCACCTCCAACTGTTACATTCCAGGTCTCAGATATTCCGTATTTTTAATTTTTTTAGTACAGCACGCCTGGACTAATAGATACTTTTAGTAAATAAAAAAAAACGTTAAAAACTATTAGTATTAGAGACATTCCAATTAAATTAAAATAACAATTTAAAGTTTTTTTCCTGGGTATCGGTAAAATAAAAAAAAATAAAAAAATAACAATTTTTTTTATATATTACAATTGGCATACAACGTTTCGGCCATGGGCCATCATCAGGTGTATATAGATAAAACTAAAAAATTATTAACTAAATCACAGACAATAATATTCTTTTTTAAAAACTTACAAAATCACCACTAAGTCTACATTTAAAATTATATACGTTTAAAATATTTGAAGAAATGAAGTAAAATTGTAAAAACATACAAAACAGTAAAAAAGTAAAAAAAAATGTAAAACTATCACATAGGCGGGTAATAAATATTATATATAAATCTAGATCGAAATGCAGACAGGTGTAAGAGACAAGACCACACAAATTACTTTATTAAAGGAAAATAAATTGGTGATAAACATTCCAAATTAGTGTGACTGTTAACACTATGTAAATCTCTCTTTATTTCCACCATTTCTAGAAAGTTTTGTTTGGTTAAGGTTAAATCACTTTCCTTAGAGACTATTTTAATATTTTCGAAATCAAAGTGGTGAAAATTATTGATGGAATGTTTGGATAAGGCAGTTGCATTTTCGTTTTTTGTCTTAACATCATATTTATGTCTGTAAATACGTTTGCCCAAATATTGTTTGGTTTGTCCTGTATAGGTAGATGGACAGTCTTTGCAAGAGATTTTATATACTACATTGGTTTGATTTAAGGTGTCGATTTTTGGTTTGAGATTGGTAAAGAATCGTTTATTTAAATTGTTTATTGATTTATGTGCAACATTTATATTATATTTTTTGAGAAATTTAGAAATATTTTCAGATACACCTTGTACATAAGGAAGTGTTATATAGTGTTTGGGTTGGCTTATTTTGGATGACCTTGAACTATTATAGTAATTGTGAATTCTTTTTTCAATTATAGGATTAAAGAATGTGTTGGGATATTTATTATTTCTTAGAACGCCTTTAATTTTTTTAATATTGTCAGGTATGTTTTTTGGATGGGAAAGTTTAGGTTAGGTTAGGTTAGGTTAGGGAATATCTGAATTAAAATTTAAGTATCTTCCAGACCAAATTTCCTTGGTAAACCAATTAGTTTCATTCAGAACAATAAACAACTAAAAGGTTGTATTAACTTTCACTATTTATTCTATAATTTGCAATTACAGCTGTTTCGCTATAACTAGCATCGTCAGATTGACATATTGAAATTACATGTTTGTTTGTAACTAGGTACTTGATGTTGCTAAGTAGTTAAGGCTAGACCAAGTAAGGAAGTAATAAGACATAACAATATTAAAGCCTAGATGTTATTAGCCCTAAGGGATTATCCTGGATGTATTTCCCTCTAAGATCAGTATAACTGTGCAATGATATAGAAAAACCAGGAAAAAACTATATCCTGCTGATCTTTACAATAACTTAATATATTTGTGTTATAATTACGTCTTATCTATGTATAAAATGAAGACTCAATCAAAGTAAACAGTTTAATAGTGGTGAACTTCCACACAATAATGTTGGTACAAAATTAATAAATGTAAAAACAAAATTACCTAAATTAAAAAAATCTGGTGTTTACAAAATTAATTGTCCAAAATGTAATGCTGTATATATAGGTCAAACACAAAGAAATTTTGAAATAAGATTCAATGAACATTTAAGAGCATATAGATTACAACAACCAGATAAGTCAAACTATGCCAAACACGTTCTTGAACATCCACACTCACTCATACACACTAATGACATTCAAATATTACACACCTGTGATAAAAAACAAAATTTAGATTTCCTCGAAGAACTTGAAATCAAAAGACATCTAGCAGATCAACAATATAAAGTAGTTAATGAACAAATAAATCTTGGAAGTTCACCACTATTAAACTGTTTACTTTGATTGAGTCTTCATTTTATACATAGATAAGACGTAATTATAACACAAATATATTAAGTTATTGTAAAGATCAACAGGATATAGTTTTTTCCTGGTTTTTCTATATCATTGCACAGTTATACTGATCTTAGAGGGAAATACATCCAGGATAATCCCTTAGGGCTAATAACATCTAGGCTTTAATATTGTTATGTCTTATTACTTCCTTACTTGGTGTAGCCTTAACTACTTAGCAACATCAAGTACCTAGTTACAAACAAACATGTAATTTCAATATGTCAATCTGACGATGCTAGTTATAGCGAAACAGCTGTAATTGCATATTATAGAATAAATAGTGAAAGTTAATACAACCTTTTAGTTGTTTATTGTTCTGAATAACATGAATTTTCACACAGTAAGGGTTAGTACCATAAATTTCAATTAGTTTCAATTTTACCACTATTATCATACTTTAAAGATATATCAAGGAATTTAATACTATGGTTCTTTTCTTTTTCGAAAGTAAATTGAAGGCGAGGGTGAAAATTATTAAATAATTGGTGTATATTTTTAACTTTATCTTCAGGAACACAAAGTATACAATCATCGACATATCTTTTGTAAAAGAATGGCTGAGAATTAAGTTTATTTATACAAGTGGTTTCCAATTCTTCCATAACAAGATTGGCTATAGTTGAAGAGATTGGTGAACCCATTGCTGTGTCTAAAGAAGGTAGATGACAGACAGAATTCAACGCCTTCAATGAACTCATGGATGTGAAGCGTGGTATAGTTCTCAATTTCATTCCAACGTTTCTTCAAACAAGTAACGGCAAGGTCAATGGGAACATTGGTGAATAATGAGACAACATCAAAAGAAACAAGAATGTGTTTTGGGTGGAATTATTTAATTTTTTTTATTTGACCGATACCCAGGAAAAAAACTTTAAATTGTTATTTAATGTACGGTCAGGAAAATTTCCAATTTTTAAATTAAATGTCAGCAACACATTATAAAATTTCTCAAAAATACGTCTCATTTTCTTATAGTAAGTTACGGAAAAGTTTTGTATGCGAATGAACATTTTCACAACTTCACCTACAAAAATATCTTCTAGTAGTAAAAATAATGACATTATGAGAAAAAGCTCAAGCTGCCACACAAAATTTGTTACCGCGAAAATCCAAAAAAAGATACGAAATCACCTATCAAAAACTTATGGTTTGGCGACACAAGCACAACGTAAAATAATTTTCGAAAAATGTTTTCCTGGCGTACTTTAAAGAATTATCAAAAACTATTAAACCATCTCCACTATGGGCCATTTATTCGATACTGAGAACTACACTAAATAACTACAGAACAAATTGATATATATCTGAAAGTTGCTCCACACAATAAGCATTTGTTGTCAAAGGTAATGAATGAAAATATTGTGTAATTATCGTCACATAATAATGGGTTTTCAGGTTATCCTCATCGAGCGATTGTTTTAGGTTTTCTAGGATTTAGTACTGGTATAACAATCGCAGTAAGTTTTTTGAATAAAAAGGTCTAAAAAGTAATCTATTGTATTTAATTTAATTTGAAGTAACAACTGGTGTACTGCAAGGGGAACCTTAAAGCCCTTTATTATTAGTGTTATTATTTCAGATCTTGAAACCTTTTTCTATGCAGAGTGAGTGAACATTGACGACAGATACGATGTATTATCCTTGTTATATGCGGACGATTTAGTCATTTTGGCACACTCAGAGGTTAATGTTGCAAGAAAATTAAAGATAGAAAAATATACCACTAATAACAAATTAACTGTCAACTTAGCTAAAACAAAGATATTGCAATTCTCTAAAGGTGGTTTTCGGAAGCCTACCATTAACTTTCACTGTCCAATATAGCTGTAAATAAGGGCTTGCAAGCCATAGGTTCACTTCTTCCCATTCTTTCAAAGTCCAAAATTGATACTTGGTCTCCTAGAATAAAACTGTTTGAATCGCTAGCTCTCAGTGTGGTATATAATTCTATACCGGTTTGGGGACTTATTTAGAATTATTAGAAAGGGTATAAACAAACTATATAAGAAGAATACTTTTAGTTCCTGTTAATATCCCTGATGCTTTAATTAGATAAGAAACCGGTAGGGTTAAACTGGCTTACAATATCTCAAACTCACTATTAATTGGTTACAAAAAATGTTATCTATGAACAAAACTTTGTTTTCTGCAGCAGCTAAAACTTATTGATTCGTCAAATATGAAATATAATTGGGCGCATCAACTCAGAAAAATGTTTTCAAAGATAAACTGCTTGGACACTCTTGATCTCACTACTTTAAGATCACAAAAAAAGAATTTATTATCTAACTACTACAAATATTTACATAACCTAGATGCTTCTCTCGCGTCGAGATATTCCTTTATGTCAATTTACCAATTTGATATGAATTTGATATTTTCCAGACTCCTAGTGCTTATTTAGACCTAAAGCTACCTATGCAAGTAACTCGTACTTTAGCACAATTGAGATTAGTAAATAGTTTTAGAATTAAATTTACTCTAAAAGGCATTCTAAACTCTATAGACCCAGTAGTTAAATATCCAGTATACTCATTAATGTCAAATAACGTACCCTATTTCCAAAGTTTGGATTCATTTATATACTCACTGATACCTATGGTTTGGAGTGGTATTATGAGGGGTACACAGACGCCTCTCCTGGTTTTGGAGAAAAGAATCACTGATGCTGTGTACATCGAGGAAGTTTTAAATCCTGTTGTGCATCTATTCCAGAGGGCGGTGGGTGATGGATTTGTGTTTATGCACCTCCACATCGAACAGCTGCAGTACAAAATTCTTTGGAAAAAGAAGGAATATCCACATTAAGATGGCCATCAAATTCCCCTGACATAAACGTCATTGAACATGCCTGGGACATTTTTAAAACACGCATTAAGAAGCGAAACCCTCCCCCAATTACTCTACGAGAACTAAAGAATGCTCGTGAAGAATGGGAGAGAATTCCGCAAGCCCAGCTCGACCATTTAATCGATAGCATGCCACATCGCCTACAGTCATGCATACAGGCCCATGGAGGAAATACTGATTATTAATTTTATTTAAAAACCTTTTTTTGTTTATTAATTTATTTAAAAAAATTTGTAATACATTGTACATTTTTCACCTCAAAAGAATAAATCATTTTTTTTGTATGTTTATCTGACTTCGAGATTTATTTAGTATTGGATAGAGTTGTAGCAAAATGATGTTTACTTATATCAAAAAATTATTGTCATATTTTAAGGTATTGTTTTGGACCGAACATGGAACTCAAGAACTATGAACTTAAAAATCAGTTAAGCTAAAAAACCAATAATGATATTTCTTTTACATATTTTATATCTTTTATCCTAAATTTTGTTTTCTGATGTTGATATAAAATCTATGTCATTCTTGTTAAAAGATGGAAACTGAGCAATTAAAATCGAATAGAGCAATAGTGATACAGTCCAAAGATTAATCAAGATACCACACTGAAATTCATCGTTCAAACTTTCCCGGAGGTTTTTGGCTGACTTTTATGGTTGCAGTCCAACTTTGTGTTGGTCATTTTTATCTAGGTGTAAATAAATTTAACGAAAATCTTCGAGATCAATGATCCCAACTCACGTTAACACGTTCGTTTTTAATAAACGTCAAGTTAGACGAAAAAATTATTGTAAACAGTTAACTGTTTTTGATTTATTAAAACATAATGTTACTTTGACATTTTTTACAAGAATCCGGATTAAAAATTGTTCCATACAAAAAAAAACAAATAAAAAGGCAAACTTTGTTTGCTTTGAATTTCCCCTATATACAAAAGATAAATATGGGGTGACGGATGAGTATCCCGAGATAGGTCACTGCAAATTAGTGCTGGATGGATTAATAATACTTTTTGTGAATGATTGATGGGTGAAAATTACTTCGCGCTGGTTAGGTACATCGGTTGTCATTTGAAAGGTTTGGAATAATAACGTAATCAATAACAAAGAATCGAACAATGCACAACTCTAATCGATTGTTTAAGTACAATAATTAATAAACAGTTTGGTTTCTATTTGACCGGGAAAAAAATGTCAATGGACATATATTCTATAAGTTGTGGTACAAAAAAAACATTTGGCAGTTTATTAAAAACAATACAGTAAAGCACAATAAAACCCTTTTTAATTTTAAAAGTATAAAGTAATTTATAATTTGAATGAATTGCTCTCAATAATAAAAGATTGGTTAATACTGAGGAGAATACTCATATTAATTTTGTTCTAAAATCAATAAGAGAGGAGATGCAGTTCTAAAATTTATAAATAAATTCTCGAGTTGCGTTCAAACATTAGCAGTTAATTATTAATGAACCAAATCAAATTAAACTAATTTATCACCTAATTTCTCTATTCTAAATGTAAAAATACACCCTATACTGCATTAAAAGAAATAGACCCCCAGTTAACTGGCCTAGATGCGCTATAAATGATGTATTTTGCTCCAGATACCAAGTAATTATGATAAATCACTTTTCACTTCGGTTTCGCTATAAAAATATAATTTTTCCGTAGCAATAATTCGCATTTAATCTAGAACCGATAATCCGATAGCATCTTGGAAATTAAATTAAAGTGAAGTTGATATTTTTCTGAATTTACAGAGCAAACTTTACAAAAAAAAATAGAACATCATTCATGATGACGCCTACGGTTGTATTTATCAACATTTTTTATTTTCTGAACAATATGATCGAGTAGAAAACTGGACATTTTTATGTTACAAACATTATCGATGTGTTGACGTTTGAACTATAAATATTAAGAGGAATACATACCCTGTCCGTAGAATCGGTGTCGGAAGCACCCTCAAAGTTCGAACAGAGATAAGCCGAGATATTTTAAATGCTGACGTAGATTACAAATCATAAGTCGACGTATATTAAATCTTCCATGGGCTAGAATTTTGGGTGGGTAGGAAATTAGAGATGGGCTTGGGTCCGGGCGGCATACACATATTAAATTCGTAATATTATTACATCGGTAGTTTCAACTGATCAGATAAGGATTTTACAACGAATACAACAACCACCCAGCCGATAATTTTATTACCAGGCATCGGTCCTATTTTTTTATTCTGAATATCTCCAAAACTATTAATATAATTTAATTATAAATAAATAAACTTTAAAAAAATTAAATTAGGCTACATTATTGAGGGAATTAAGGAGAGAAATTAAAAAAACATTTTTAAAAAAATTGAAATGTATAAAATTTTTAAAGAATCGTTAAATTTATAGACACCTTTTTAGTTGAAATATTTTAAGATAACTTTTCTATTCTATTTCTGGGAAAGAAATTATTATTACTAATTAAAAATCGATAAATAGACCTAGAAAAATAAAAAACTGTGACAATATGGCAATGTTTTTTATGTATGATAATCCAGGAATTTTGTTTTACGTGTCTTCAATTATTCATCCCGTATTCCGTTTGAATATAATAGAGGGGAAGAATTATTGTGATAAGAAAAAAATTGGTTTGATTGATTTTTACGTTGTGGAGATACCTGACCGAAAAATATTTGTTTGCGGAACCATTTTTGGATGTCAGTGTGAAGTAAATTTGTTAACACTGTCTAGAAAAAACGGCTAAAGGGATTTTAAAGAAATTTTTACCATGACTGTGACAAGTGACAAGTGACAAGGGATATTTAATGGGATTTTACCATTTAGAAAATTCATAAGACTAAGAAAACTAATTGAAATAAAATTTAATATATACGTGAACAAAAAAAACCTTTTTAATCACATTTACATACCCCCTTTTATTTGAAATAAAAATCAAACGCCGTTATTTTCCGATCGATTGTTTTGAAAATGAAATTAAATGAACATTTAGGACTTAATATTTATTACCTATATCTTTTTAAATATATTTTATAAGTAGATTTGTCATCGTACAAAAGAATTCTGAATATTAAATATGATATTAGCCTAAATTCATGGAATATTTAATCAAAACCAAATTTATTGCTATCAATCCGCAATTTCCTTATTTACCTTTAGAATAACCATACTTTATAGAAATTTAATCTTAGTAGGTACATAATAATCTTTATTGCTTGATAAATAATAAAAGGGAATTAAAATAATTCTTTGGAATAACTATAAATCCAGAAAAACCTTTTTATCTGTAGGTAGCTACCTAATAATTATTATTCCATAAATAACCGAAAATTGGTGAATTTATTTTATTCTTGTGTCAGTTGGCTGCTATTTCCTATAACTCGAAAGATACCTACCTTCAACAAATAATAAATGCATTTCAAGAAACTACCGGAGATTACACAAAAAAATTTTTAGCAAGAAGAAAACTCAAGCGGCAAAGAACTCAAAATTTTAAATGTAAACGGGGATATAAACCAAAATTAATTATTTCAGTTGCCGATGAAGATTATGGGGCAGTGCAAGATGAAGTAAGTGAAGAAGAATTAAATGCTAGAAAAGAAAAGCTCCAGAATATATTAAAAAAAAAACAATGACAGATAAAATTAGTATAGAAATAGCTACAAGAGGACAACATTTAAATCCGTTATGGCATCAAGTACGACAGTATAGACTAACTGCATCTAATTTTGGAACTATCTGTAGATTGCGAGAAATGACAAATCGTCTTACAGAGGTTTTACAGGTAACAGAGCTACACGATAGGGTCAGGACAATGAAGCAACAGCAATTCGTGCGTTTGAGGAACTGACAGGTTTAAATGTTGCACCTTGTGGCTTATTCATTGGAACTGGAAAGGAATATTTTCTAGGGGCAAGTCCAGATGGCGTGATTAAAGATGACAACAATTTCACTATTGAAGTTAAATGTCCCTTGGTCCTAAAAAGCTGCTCAATAGAACAAGGAGTAGCTGAAAAGAAAATTAAATTTCTTGCGTATGATGAGGATGGTTTTTTGTATTTAAAACACACTCATCCGTATTATTATCAAATATAAGGGCAGCCACTTCTTTCAGGCAAGGAATATTGCTATTTCATTGTCTGGTCTCCTTTAGGGCCGATACATGCTGAACAAATAAGCAGGGATGATGTGTTTTGGAAAAATAAAATGTTTCCTAAATTAAAGTGTTTTTATTATAATGCTTATTTAAAAGAAATAATAAAAGATGTTATATAACCTTTATGTTGTTTTTAAAATTCCTTATCTTAAAAAATATCTAGCAAACTCAACCGGTTAACATATCTCATAAAAACAAGTGTTCGGTGTTTTTGGCATTTTGTTTAGCGAAGCACTTAATATGAAGCAAAAGTAACCATTAACGTTTTTTACAATTAAGCTCCGGCTCTTAGTTACTTAATAAATCAAAAAAATATACTTCGTAACTACAGAATAATATCCCTATTTTATTATCTAATTTCTCTCTACTATAAGTTATATTGTTAAACGATAATTCAGTAAACCGGTACTTAGATTAACTGATAAGATTTAAAATAATTATACCTAAGCTTGGTTGCGACATTAAAAATTGCTTTCAACAAAGTTGATATAAAATGTCTTTCAACCCTATAAGAATATCAACCTTAAGGTTTTTACGTAAATGCTAAAAGAAACAACACCTAAATCCATAAAGAACTTTTAATAAAATATAAATGCCAATTATATCATATACTCTTCATACTTTTACCTTTTAAAACCTTCAATATTAATTAAATAATGATTACTTTTAAAATACTAATGCAAAAGAAATACCTACTTTAAACAGCGCGTGTTGAAAACAGCGTATTTTATTTTAATTTTTATTACCTATTGAAGCTATTTTACCAAATCTTTATTTAGTCGTACTAACCGTTACTTACAGTAACTAACACAAGTAACAGAGTTTACTGTTACCACCTCTATACATGTTAGTAGTTCCGTTTTCACAGAATTTAGAAGAGGGCGCTATCAATCAGGAAAGAAACTTAAATGTTTGTTGTGCGCCCAAACGACTTAAGATAAATTCACGAAATTTTGGGAATGGTTACATCTAACTAATGTCTAAAAAGTTATGGGAGCGAATTTTTGAAAAATTAAAAATCGGAGTGTAAATAATTTTTTTCTCAGAAATTAGACTTTTTTAAAAGAATCTGTTTCCATACTTTTTTTTAGAAGTATACATTAAATTATTTTCCAAATTTTTAAAACAATCGGTTGGTAAATAACGGCGTTTGACTTTTATTTCAAATAAACGAGGGTACGTATTCCTCTTAAAAAGTCGTTTCGTCGATATACGAATGTGCCGATTGATTTTAAAAAGCGTTCAAACGATCTTAGATATGTCTAGAAGATTTTCAGATACACAGAATTGCAGCAGAATAAAAATTCCAAGCGACAGATAATAGAAAGAGACTTCTTGCAGTATTTATTTCAAAATAACTTGGTATTTATATTAGTATTGGTACTTATTGTGAAACTACAATACTTTGTATTGAAAATCAGTTTGTGGGGTTTATAAAAAAAGGTTATTATTTAATTGTTTACTTTGAACAGTAATATATTGGGTAACCTTAAGAAAACATTTATATTTACTCGAAACAATTAGTTAAATTTTATAACTTTTCCATCAAGGTCAGAGTAAACTGAGACTTAACATGGTTGCTTTAAAAATGACGTCATTCTGCAGATTCCAAGTGATTATATGAAGTCTAGTGTTTCTAATAAATAAAACATACAAGTAAAAATAGTCTTGATATTCAAAGTACCAAGTTATTGTTACCATTAAGTAATGATTTGTTTAACTTCACATAATTTTGTAACGTAAAATTTGTAATGGCGTTGCATTCAAGGGCTTTGTTATAATATATTTTCGGCCATTTGTTTTTCTGTAGATATTTACTGAACTCCTAATTAGCCTTCTGTTACTGGCCTAACGAAGTGCTTTATGGTTATATATATTTTGTTGGTCTATGAAACTTTAGATTCTAACTTAGCAGAATTGCTGCCGTATTGTCAACTTCAATTATTGGAACTTGCTTTAGAGTTACAATGTTTTTGAATAATGCAGAGAGCCAAATGATTTCTTTGGCTGCTTCTATTGCTGCAATAATTTTAGCTTCGTTAGTGAAAGTGGCCAATTAAATTTAAATTTAATGTCAATTAAAAATAAAATTTTGAAATTAAAGTTATTTAAGCAAAAATCAAAATAACAGAACTATTTAAAATGAAATAACGTTAACTAAATAGTCATTCAAAAAATAGTAAAATACAAATATGAAGTAACTTTTATTTTGTTTATTTGTTGATCAAAATAATACACAAAATAGGATATTTAGTTATGTTGAAATATTGCAAACACACACAAATCAAAACTTTTTTAATTAGGATGGAGAATTTAAAATTAATTCAAATTATCTCTTTAATGTTAGTGATAAAAATATGTACCTAGTACAAAAATCCTCAATTTTTAGAATAAGATAGATGTTAACATAGTAAATTAGATAAGAAATTAAGTCCAAATAAATATGGTTCCACATCTAAATATTTATACAGCATATTTTTACAGCATGTCCACGGATGGGGTTTATTAAAATCCGTTTGATTTTATAGCCAGTTTTATTTATGAAAACAGTATGGAATTTTTGCACTAAGTTCGAAAATAATGTATTAATCTAGTGATTCACGTTTACGTGTCCCAAGTAAGTGTCAACTTTTATAAACAATTTTTAAATTGGCATTCTTTAATAAATATTTGACATATTGATAAAAAGTTAATTTTCTTAAAAACAGTTTATTTGTACATCGTTATCAATTGTACACATCAAACCAAATGGATTAAATTTACGGTATCGTCTATTCGAAAACGACATATCAGTCGGTATGTCATTTTTCGATAACTATAACCGCAACATTATCAAATGTCTCAGTGGGGGAAACTAACGCAATAACTGAATTACCAGTCTAGCTTTAATGTCAAACCACATATGTTATTACAAGCATTATGAAATCAGTTATCTGGATAATCTACACCGCAAATAGGAAATGTAGTTTATCCAGAAGAAAATAGAGCCTGTAAAATTTTTGGTTGTATAATGGATATTGAAGAACAAATAGGGAAAGACAAAATTTATACCATTTAATAATAAAATAGTTTTTTGTAAATGACAATTAAAGGACCCCGCACTTTTCTTATGGAAACGGGAGCACCGTCAAATTGTCAGAATTTTTGATATATACTAATATTTGATGTCCTGATCAAAAGTCTCCAGATGCCAAACCTTATCATATGGCTAGATTTTGAGATACAGGGCGCTGAAGTTCAAAATCCGGACTTTTTTAAAACGGTCCCCAAAAAGTTGCTCTTAAATATTTTTTGATGTTACTGCCATATATATTAAGACAAAATACATACCTAATAGAGAAAATAAAATATCTGTTGTTTATAGGATAATTCGTGCTTTCACAGACCTGTTTTTGTTAAAATACGTATTTTTGCAGTAAAAAAAAATATCAAATATCATTAAAAAAAATCAAAGTTTCTGAATATTAGATATATAGTGTAGATCTCGATGTTCTCTTTAAAAGTTTTGTAAAATTAGATCCTATGACTACTTTTCTAAATATTAAATGTTTAGTCTGTAAAATAACATTTTCCTACGACCACATATGAAAGTGCTAGATTGCACACTTATTTGTACTTAAGAAAGTAGCTAATATCAATACACGTATTGAAAAGTAAATATCAATACACGTATTGAAAAGTAAAAAAAAAATAGTTCTATGATCTGTGACATTTACGTCAAATTTATCAATAGTAAACACATGAATGACAAAGCAAGGACCATTTAATTTTTTTTTTAAATCTTCCTTGTGTCAAATATTGTATTGTAATTGCCAATACAAATTTTTCTGTATAAAGTAAGAATAAAGAATAAAGTTTCTTATAGGGTTTTAAATTTTTAAAAAATAAACAAATTTTTATTTAGTATTATTATTTTTATAAAAACACTTTTAGAAAGAAGAACAGTTTATTCTTCTTATTTATATTGGGTTATGTTCCGTGCATGTGTCGAATGTGGATTTTTTGAAGTTATGTTTGTGTTTCTGTTTACAATTATCTTTGCGTCTATTATTATTACATTACTTTTCAATTAATTTCACCAACTGACCATTTTACTTTTAATTTTTATAGAGCCCACAAAAAAATTAAAATGTCATTTATCTAATAAAGAATTTTGATGTGAATTCCTGAGAAAGGTGGTTATTTGATTTTAATTAATTATATTTCCATGCAATATATAAACTCGTTTAAATCCTAATTTTTAACATGACTAACAATTAAAATAAATTTTATAAATAAGTTTAAAATATTTATTATTATAAGAAATATTGGGGTCGTAGGAAAAATCGTGTACACAACGCGTTGGAAAGTGTATTTCTTGCACTCGTTCCGTTTCCGCACTCGCCACTACGCGGCTCGTGCTAAACTTCACTTATGCGTAATATTTCACTTTCCACACTCGTTATGTAATATACTATTTTTGGTGATACAATATAAATACAAAATAAGAAATATTGTAAACTAAAAATTTTGACACACTGTGTTAGATTATATTGCAACGTTATATTATTGGGTGGTTTTAAAAAAAATAAATTGATGATTATTAAATCTAGATTCGTCACTGATAAAACTGTAACCCTATCTTTAATAGCCCAATTCTAAAATTCTTGACCTCATTCCAGTCCAGTGAGATTTCTACTACTAGAATCATCAAATTATGAATTAATTTAAAATTTAGCAGTGTAGTATTTCTACGAACTAGTATATTTATCATTAGAAATTGAGTACATTCCTTCCAAGTGTTATTTAATCGATGCAGTAATTAATTATATCTTATTAAGTATTTTTTTTAAATTATCCCCAGACTTTATGTGCTTATTTAGAATAGAGGATAAAGACAGAAATAGAGAATAAAGGACATGATATTAAGCTAATAATTGACTAAATTATTTATTGCACAGAAAACCATCTCAAACAGATGTAACTATAACATATAAATAAAATAATTCTTTCACTGAAATCGGTGGATAACACAGATATAATTTTCAACTTCTATTAATAAAAATAACTTTGATAGAGAAATTAACAGAAATTTTTAATTAAAACCGTAATAAATATACCTGCAGCTACATTTATAACAGATAAACATTACATTTGATAAACAGAAATAAATAAAAAAGAAAAACTAAACACTTTTGCGATTTGTTTAAACTAATAACTTAATTTCCTGTTTCCTGTTCCTGTTTTTGTGTTGTTTCTTTTGTAGTATAATCGAGATTTTTTCCAAAGCATTTTTTTCTTGTCAATATTTATCATTATTTCCGTTTATGAGGAAATGAACGAGATAGGCCAATTCTAAAATTAGTTTCCATGAAAATAACGACAAATGGAAGCTTTATTGTAATAAAAAAAAATATCCACTAATTATAATAGCCCAAGCACAATTTTCTTATATCAATTAAATATTAATTGATCGTTTAACTAAGTCAAATAATAATAATATTAATAAAATTTAATTGCTTTAAAAACAGGGGTTTACAGCAATGAGTACAAAGAGATGTCTTATATTAATTCAAACTATAGCTAAGTACAAAAAATAGTAAAGTGTTATTCATTTAGAATAAAGGAACGTCATTTCAAAAAGTTCCAGATATAAGCACATAGGTAATACTGTAACGGGTGACAGATGTGTGACGGATGATTGTGACAGATGCGAGAGGAATGCATGGATTTTGATGTAGCTGCTTGCCTGGTGTTTTAAAATTACTACCTTGACCATAAGAGGGGCTTTGCAATGGTTTGGGGTCGATGTCGCCCTTCAGGAGTCGACCCTTTTTAGTTTTCCTGCTGTTGGGAGACAGTAGCAGAATACGTCTCCTTGCGTGAGTTTTTCACGTGCCCTAGTTCTCCACAATTCCAACATCGTATAGGTCGCCGTGTCCTTGTGGGTAATAGCCTTTCCACTAATCCATCGACGCCATCAGCAGTCATCTTCCTTATTCGTGCAACTCCCCGTGATGCTTCCGTTGCCACTTCGAATTCAAGTGCAATGGTCAACGTGTCGACAAGGTCTTTTGGTCGGGCAAACCGCACAGCTCTTTGTAACTCCGGGTCTCTAAGGCCATCGGTAAAGGTTTAGATTGCTAGACACTCCAGGAACTCTTATGTTGCTGTCGGATAAGCAAATCGAACCATTCTAGCTACCTCCGCCTCGAACTCCTGGATAGATTCTCCACTCTTATGTTTACGGTTCTTCAGCTGTGTTCGGTACACGGGTTGTAGGTGGGTCTGACCATACCTCATCTCCAGGCGATGTACTAGTAGCTCGAAGTTGTCAGCTTCGTCGGGCTTAAGGGAATGAAAGACAATCAAAGCATCGCCTCGCAACGCTGTGGTTAGAGATATTGCCTTTTCTCTGGATGACCATCCGTTCGCCCTGGCCGCCGCGTCGAATTGCTTGACGTAGTTGGACCACGAAGTTGTTCCATCGAAGATAGGGGGTTTCATTGTTGACCGCATCTGTGTAGTGTCTCCGTTTTCCCGTCGATCGACATCCACTATGAAAGTTTCCATTCTTTCCGCGTCTCCCTCGCCACGGTGGACGTAGCGATCTTGCCGAAGGACCTCTATTTCTTTCTGAAGTTGTTGAATCATCGCATTCATTTTGGTATCTTCATTGCGTAGTTCGGCTATTTGCTGGGATTGTTCATTTTTTAAGGTGGATATTTGTTGTGAAACATAGCTTGACAACTCTTCACGCATTTGATGGACCAGTTCTTCTTGTTTCTTCATCTGCTCCTCTTGCTGGCTCTTCATTTGATCTTTCAGATCTTCTTGTTGACTGGAAATTCTAGTGGCAAGCTCGGCTAATTGTTGTGCTTGGTCTTCTTGCTGGCCCTTTATCTGACTGGACAGCTCGGACAATGCTTTGTGCATAGGATCTTCGAATTCCACCGAGTCAGGGTCAATATTTATACTTAAATAGTACTCACCAATACAAAGGAAGAAACCCACGGACTATTGGAGGGTTCAACTATTCCATCCCGAATCATTTCTTCTAGGGCCTTGTCCGCTTCTTCCTTTTTAACTTGAGGCAATCGTCGGGGTACCTGAAGAATCAGACGTGCATCGCCAGTCTCAATCTTGTGCTTGACTATGTCGGACCTTCCCAGTTTACTTCCAGAACCGAAGACAGGTTTATAGCGGTAGATTAAGTCTCTTACCTGCTTCTTTTCTATTTTTGACAAAGATGGGTCTAGCCTAGTCATTAATTGTTCTACGTCGTTGGTTCTGTCTGATTCAAAGGCTCCTACCTGGTGAATCACGGCCGTTACCGGTTCCAAGGTTCCGATTTCGGTGTTCTTTCGCAGAAGAACTGAATAATCATTCATGTTAATGATTCGGATTGGTACCTCTTTGGCTGATCTAACAAGAGCTTTTACGACCAGAAGTCTTCTTCCCAATATCTGATCATGGTTCTTGGGTTCTACCATAGCTGGGGTTCCATCCGTCACACATCTGTCACCCGTTTCACCTTCAAATGGAACACGTGGTTGGGCTGTTTCTAATCGGGCTTGTCGTCCTGGGGCCCTCTAAACTAGCGTTGTTCGCGAATCAGAAACCAAGCCAATTCTTGAATTATCAGAAAACATCACGTAATTCCATTTAGGACCATGGTGTAACATTTCTTGAGCCTATTGCAACCTTACTATTTTTTGTTGATAGGTTAGTTTGGGAACACGTAGAGATCTTCTGCGATACAAATTTACCGCATTTAATCTTCGTGTAATTGTTTGCCTTGAGATATTCAGTCCTTCAAGTTTAGCAATTCTTCTGGATATGCCACTTGTAGATTCCTGTCGAATTCTTCGAGCTATTAATGTTATCTGCCGGTCTGCTGCTGTTGTACATCGGCTTCTGATACTTCTGGGACGATCCTTCACATCATTTGTGTCTTGGATTTTTTTAAATTATTCATACAGCACCCTATCATGTCTCTGGGTATTTTTAAACATCTCAAATAAAATTTAAACAAGAATTGGAATAACGTGAAGGCACCCAAATCAATTAAATATAAATTAAATACAAAAACGAATCAAATTTAGTATTATTTTGATTTAAAAACGCTTTAAAATAAATACCAACAAGATTTTTTAAAAAACCATGATCGTAGATATATTATTTCTAAATATTCCAAACTTTTGGACATATTATGTGTATCTTATGCCAATTGGACTTTTTCACAATCACGCCTGTTTATAGAATCTACAGATTTACCCACATACACAGCAATATCCTTTAATATGATTGCGACTCGTCAGCATGTACGGTCTGATACGGCAGAGCAGAGAACTCATTTCCAACTTTCCTCACGTCATGTTAAAGCGTAAACTCCATTTCTCGATACCAAAGATTTAAATTGCTTTCAATTATGAATCGAAGCTTTTAGTGGTTGTGAAAGCTCCAAGATAAGTAGCTCGGATTACCGAGGTTTGCGAAATATGCTTGGATTGGAGTTAGGACAAAGTGTGTACAGGATATTAATCTAAATTATAGAATCTTAGCGCCACCAAATTGAGTAACAGGCGTTAACTAAGGCACGTAATTTGATTTCTGATTCTTTTTTATAAATAATATTAAACATCTTTTACTAAATGCGAATAATATTTATTTAATTGTTCCACAAACATATTGAAAGATTAAGATTAATAAAAAACTCTTCGTTTTAACTTCCAAGTTTATTTAAAAAAATTAGGTTTTAAATCACAATGACAGCCGTTTCGCTAAGATTGACATATTGAAGGATTAAGAATAATAAAAAACTCTTCATTTAAACCTAACAAGTTTATTTGAAAAAATATGTTTTAAATTACAATGACGGCCGAAGCTTCTGCTGTGATTAATCGTTTATAGTAAAGGTTTCAAGATCATTTTATTTATCATAAATAAGGCTTCAAACTTACATATCAAGTATTTATAAAAGTCAAAACCATTAGAAATAGACTGCATTTGGTAGTGTTAAATTTTTGAAAACATGCAAGAGTGTTATCTGTGTTATCCAGAGCAAATCTCACAGTAGGCACAAGAACACGCAAATTTGGTTAAATGTGACTGGGCTTCCACTTAGTTCACATATAAGTACCGATTTGGATTGGCAGCAGATACAAGATGGATAAGAAGTTAAAGACGATTGGCCACCATGCGGGAGGTTCAACTATAGCAAGGAGGAAGTGTAATAGTATAGGGTAGCATCATTGGAGTCCTCATACTGCCAGAGAAGAGCTGTGTTGTGAAAAGGGCAGGGTCACTATGATGGGTGTTACATTAACTGTTGAGTCTTAGGTTTGGATGAAAACTCACTTGATGGCTTTAACATTTTATGCAAAACTATAATTATTTACTGGTACATCACTTGAAATTAAAAATATATAATAATTATCTATATTGTTATGTTTATGTGTGTGTTTGTTTATGTTTATTTTGTTATGTTAAAATGAATTTGATTTTACATGAATAATTGATTTTTTTACAGACACTAACATAACCTTTTATTTACTAAAACAAATAAAAACTTTCCTTCTCAGGGTTCTGTGGGTTCACAGGCTCTAGGTATTATAATTTATTATTATTTACTATTGTAGTTACTTGAACGCCCTATATCAATTGTTGATTTATTCTATTATTATTATTATGTTAAAAAAAATGGAAGTTTTTAATTAAATTTACTGTTAAATGCAAAACAGATCAACCAAATTCAATGTAATGTTTTATTACATAAATGTTTCAACAAAAAAAATTAACACATTTCATTATACAAATACAAATTCATGATCGTTTAAATGTTCTTTCATACTTCCCACATTCACGCTAATGAAACTAATACTATTACAATTAATTATGCAACTCACATAACAATTATGTGTGAGTTCTTTTTAAGTTTTACAGTTGGTAGTCCTTTCTATAATTACAGTTACAAAAAAGAAATGGACGATAGATCACTAAGCGTTATTGAAAATTTAGTTTCTCACACACTGGTAAGTTTATTTAACAAGAATTCATTAAATACCTTTTTATTACTTCTCCTAATAGCGTTTGATACTGTCTCGATGTTTTAAAACAATATGAATACCTTTATATTGTTTTGTAGACCGTGGTTGACTGTTCGTGTGGGTCTCCTGCTTTCCTCCCGCGTGGAATTCGGTTCAAGATGTTACGAAGATCACTCAGGATCCACCTTTTACTTTGGGAACTTTTAAAAGGTAACTTACACTGGTCACAAATCACTATTTTACTATCTAATTACAATTTTAACAAAATTTCATATATGATTTTGATTAATCTGTTTCTAATAACTTTTCTTAACAAAAAAAACCTTTTATTCCTTCCAAAACCAAAAATTCACTAACTCCCTTTTTTTAAAACCAATAACTACCCCGATTTTCCTTTTTTTCTTTTTTTATATTCAAATTCGCCCTCTATATCTCTAATTATGCTTATATCATTCATTGTCCAATCAAATTAAGCTTATGGTTTTTTATAAATAAATTTAATAATATCTAATAAAGCTTTGTTTTGAGAATAGGAAACATTACATCTTATATTTCTAAATTGGAATTTGTTTGTATCACATCTTTTATTATTTAATTCATGTCAATTACGTTAACCTTTTTCTTCTGTCATAGTTGACATATCAAAACATCTCTTTAGAAGCTACCCTATATCAGGCGACAATTGATGTCACTGTCATTTAATTCATAACCCCATTATTTGTTTATCTTTTTATTTGTCAGATTGTATAATTAGATGTAAGCAAAATTTCAGTGAAAGCTTTATAAGTACTAATTTTGAATAATTTGTTATAGGCATCATGAATACATATTTAGATAATACATAGAAACCATTAACCTACTCGTCTGTATGGTAAATCTTATATTATTAAATCTTATATTATGTAACAGGTGATTTGTTGACAATTTTAATTTATGGAAATATAATTTAAATTTTATTACATTCCTTTATCTGTTTAAATTTAAATAAACTACCTTCCCTCTAATTAATTAATAAGATTCTCTTTTTAAATATTTTAATTTTCTAATAAGGCCATTTGATTACGTTACAATATATTAATATGATAGAATCAAGAACTGACATTGACTGTGAATGATAATTATTAATAATCTGATTAAATAAAGATAACGTTATATTTAATATTTCACGATTTTTGTTGATCTTAAGAAATACTCACTTTTAAAAAATATTTCATGTTGAAGAAGAAGCTCAATTTAGGAAAATTTTTATTGAAGGAAGGATGGTATTTACTAAAAACTGTGGAATTAAGAGATCGAAGAAGCCAAAAAAAATATAGTCACGTTTGCAAAATCCCAACTTCCGACAAAACTAATTTCCAACATTGCAATGCAAAATTATACACGGTAGGAGGCAAAATGTGTTACATTCCGTTAGTTGTTAATTACAAAAGGGCTAATTATTCTTGTTAATGTAATTAAGGTAGCGATGTAGCCAGGAGTGGTCTAGCCGTTTGAAATATTCTCCGAAATGAATTCAGTTGGCAGGATAAGCGGAAAACGTACATTGTTATATTTCAAATGCTACAATTAAAGAAAAACTTTTTTCTTTATTTCAACAATTAGTTTGTTCATACGCTTATTTGAATAATTGTTCCCTGGAAAAACTCTATTATGGAGGTTTTGTGTAAATTATGCATAAGGCTTGCTTATGTTTATTTATTTATTAAAAATTATTTAGTTTTTTGATTGTAAATATGGCTGTTTGCAGGTGTAAATGTTTAATTCGGTTACCAACTAGTGTACGGAATGGAAAATAAACATTTTTCGTTGAATTATAGCAATAGCTTTTAATAAAATCAAAAGAGAACTCCACAAGAAAAAATAGGGTAAAAATGTAAAAAAAACTAATTTGTTGCTCCTCAACTTCCAGCAAAGTAGTCTTTTGCAAACTCATGATCAGAAAGTCAATATCTTGTTGCTGTCTTGTAACAGGTCGGCTGAAAAGTCCCCGGTCTACCATAGTAAAACACAATATTTTGACAAAATTCATTTTTTTTATTCAACATAGTTGTCTTCAAGGGCGATACAGCGATTATAGCGACCTTCCAACTTTTCGATACCATTTTTGTAGTACTCCTTCGGTTTGTCCTCAAAATAGGCTTCAGTTTCGGCGATTACCTCAGTATCAGAGCCAAATTTTTTTCCCGCGAGCATTCTCTTCAGGTCAGAGAAAAGGAAAAAGTCGCTGGGGGCTAGATCTGGAGAATACGGTGGGTGAGGAAGCAATTCGAAGCCCAATTCATGCAATTTTGCCATCGTTTTCGATGATTTGTGACACGGTGCATTGTCTTGATGGAACAACACTTTTTTCTTCTTCATATGGGGCCGTTTTTTCGCGATTTCGGTCTTCAATCGCTCCAATAATGCACAGTAATAGTCGCTGTTGATTGTTTTTCCCTTTTCCAAATAGTCGATGAACAATATACCGTGTGTATCCCAAAAAACTGAGGCCATAACTTTGCCACCTGACTGTTGAGTCTTTCCACGCTTTGGTGGCGGTTCACCGGCCGTAGTCTACTCAGCTGACTGTCGATTGGACTCAGGCGTGTAGTGATGGAGCCAAGTTTCATCCATAGTCACATATCGACGCAAAAAAAAATCATCGGGTTTATTACGACTTAACAGCTGCAAACACTGCTCAGAATCATCAATTCGTTGCTGTTCTTGGTCGATTGTGAGCACGCGCGGCACCCATTTCGCACAGAGCTTCCGCATACCCAAATATTCGTGAACGATATGTCCAACACGTTCCTTAGATATCTTTAGAGTGTCAGCTATCTCGATCATATTCACTTTACGGTCACTCAAAATCATTTTGTGGATTTTTTTGATATTCTCGTCGGTAACCACCTCTTTTGGGCGTCCACTGCGTTCACCGTCTTCGGTGCTCATTTCACCACGCTTGAATTTTGCGTACCAGTCAATGATTGTTGATTTTCCTGGCGCAGAGTCCGGAAACTCATTATCAAGCCAAGCTTTTGCTTCAACTGTATTTTTTCCTTTCAAATAACAATATTTAATAAGCACACGAAATTCTTTTTTTCCATCTTTTTGAAAATAACAAAAGTTGCTTCACTAAAAATGCAATATCTCACAAACTAATAGTCCGACAGCTGTCAAATTTTTACACGAATCTTTTGAAGATTGATACTATCTAAAAATGAAATGGATTTAATTCTAGTGTCGTCATCTATAGGTCAGACCGGGGACTTTTCAGCCGACCTGTTATTGAACGCAATATTTGATTGTAAAATGCATCTGTCCAATATGCCGAATAGGGTTTAAATCGGGTTATTGTGTAGGCTATAGTAACCTAACCTAACCTAACCTAACCTTAATTCTATGAACTTCAAGGAATATTCGCACTCTGATGATTAATACACACCCCGTATATTATTTTATATTATTTTAATATTTAACAATGAAATATTAAGTATACAAAGCGAAGGATGGTTAACTAATTTCACGAGCAATGAACGAACGTGATTATATTAAAATAATATAATTTAGGTGTAGTAACTAACCTGCATAAATTTATCGGTTTGGATTATTAATAATTATTTTATAGATAGTATTGAACATATTGTGGAAAGTATTATAGATGACGAGCAGTGGAAATTTTGCAACTTTAAGCTACATCCCACTTTTTCAAAGTTTAGTGCATTATCAATGGAAGATTTGCGAGTGATTGTTAGCTCTTTAGATAATAAAAGTAGTACACATGAAGTACTAAATTCAAAAATTCTAAAAGAAATTTTTCGAGTTAGTGGTCACGTAATATTAAATTTAGTGAATACCTCACTGAGGACATGCAAAGTACCAAATGCTTTAAAAACTAGTACCGTGGTTCCAATACGAAAAGTTAACAGTACCATAAAAGCTTCAGAGTTTAGACCTATTAATACTTTACAACCTCTTGAAAAGATTCTCAAAATAGCTGTTCATGATCAAATTTTAGAACATATTGAATTTAATAAAATTTAATAAACAATCAGTTAGGATTTCGTAAAAAATATTCATGTGAAGCAGCACTTTAGCTAACATTATGTAAATTTATAAAGGAAATAGATGCTAATAGATATGTGGTAGCTGTTTTTTTAGATCTAAAGAGGGCATTTGAAACCATTGATCGTCACATACTGTTACGTAAGCTTCAAGGTTATGGTATAAACGGTGAAGTATATAAATGGTTATCCCACTACTTAATGGATAGAAAACAAAAAGTAAAAATATGTGATACTATCTCAAATGTAATAAATATCCATGTAGGTGTACCCCAGGGTAGTGTATTGGGCCCCCTCTTGTTCATTATATATTTAAATGACCTGGAACTTTTTGTGGATGTTGATTTTCTCAATATTTTTGCAGTTCCTACTTTAGTTACATGCTTTGATTAAGTTTTACAAAATGCTATAAATGCTACGAATTTAAATATTTAGCAAATTTACAGTGAAAAAAGATACTGATTGACAGTAGCAAACGAACGAAGGAAGTCAAACGAACAGAGTGATTTGTTCACTTTGATGACGTGCAATTATATTTATACTGGACAACCCATATGCTAAATTAAATTTACTACGGATTTTTTTGGGAGTCTTTTACGAGATGTGCCTAACCTTTAGATATATAAACAGGTCCATCAAAGTATATTTCGTTGTTCATTGTAAAGTAAAAAACAATGTTGATGTAGAAGATGTTAAAATTCAATTAATTTAATGATTTGTTTTAATAAATTACCAATTTTCCCAAAAAAAAATACTTTCCTTGTCCGTTATATAATAGAATAAAACCTTTCTTATTATTTTTATTCGCCGAAATCTCCTTATTTAAAGCAAATAAAATTATATCATGTTATTTCCGACCTTCCTCTAATTCAGTCATAATATACTTTCTACCACTCAGCCGCATCTTTGAAAATCCGTAGAATAATTCAACCCGAGAGATATAAGGGACGTTTCATATGAACAGTGGAAAATAATGGTTCTAGATAGTGAAATTTCCTTAAAAGTTTTAGTCCTGACGATTTAGAGTTTCCGCAATCAGAGAGAGAAAAGTTTCATCTTACGAATACGAGGAAGTGTTGAATTTTTATGCTGGTATCTAGAAAAAGTAATGAAATATGGGAATATATATTTCGGTTATGGTTTCACGGAGCTCATAAAGGGCTGTATTTTCTGAACATACTTGGAGATTTTCTTGTGTCAACAATGCCACCTCCGGACATGGCAGTATACGTTTGCATCTGGTTTTACGGTTTTATTTTTCTTTGTAAATGTTATGAACTTTCATTATGTTGGAAAGCACGCAAGATTCTAATAACTATTGGATATTCCAGAAAAACTACATCAACAAACCGAATGCCAAATAAGGTTTTATAGATAATGGTGAGCTGTGTGTCAAAACTAATTATATTTGTTTTCGCTTATGGTTATTTATGTAGCAAGGACGAAAAACTGTCTATTATAGTTGAGAGTGTAAATTGTGACAAATAGATGACTAACGAACGAATAAAGCAAGCAATTTTGGTGGAGATTTGATCATTTTTCTACGAGGGTGCCAATTGGAGGTAGCGAGGCTTGGGGCGTGGCTTGAAGAATTCGCAGAGAACGGCGTTTGGACATCGTGGGGAGTCCGGTACATAGCTGTGGCTGTATTGTTCCCTTGTGAGAAAATAAAAGTACTTATTAGAGGTACCTTCCTTTGGAACAGTATTACAGTAACCACAGCTGACGAAAATAGTTTTGTGGACAAAAATACTATTCTTATTTTTCAAAGAGTCCACCCTTTATTTAGGGATTAACTAACTCAAACACAATATAAACCCTAGATAATATTGTCAGAACAGGTATTAGGTTTAGTGACACTTTCTGTTCTTTCTTATTAATTAATGTATTTATCAAATGAATTGGTAGCCATTAGATGTAGCTATTTGTTTTATGATATCAATTTCTTTATCAAAGTTAATTTTGTTCATTCGAAGTAACACATAAATTAGCAGCTTATAATTCTATGATACATAGGGCATTTTCAATTCCAATGAACAAAATTAACTTTGATAAAGAAATTAATATCATAAAACAAATAGCTACATCTAATGGCTACCCAATTAATTTGATAAATACATTAATTAATAAGAAAGGACAGAAAGTGTCACTAAACCTAATATTTCCTAAACAAACTAAAGAAATTAAAAGTTATAAAAATATTACATATTGTGGAAGTATGTCCAATACAATTTCAAAAATAATAATAGCTTCGGCAACATCAGCATTAATATTATTTAAAACAAAAAATAATATTGGTACAAAATTGTTAAATGTAAAAACAAAATTACCTAAATTAAAAAAATCGGGTGTTTACAAAATTAATTGTCCAAAGTGTAATGCTGTATATATAGGTCAAACACAAAGAAATTTTAAAGTTAGATTTAACGAACATTTAATAGCATATAGATTAAAACAACCAGATAAGTCAAATTATGCAAAACACCTACTTGAACATCCAACCTCACTCTTTCACACCAATGACATCCAAATATTACACATTTGTAATAAAAAACAAAATTTAGATTTCCTTGAAGAACTTCAAATAAAAAGACATCTAGCAGATCCACAATTTAAAGTTGTTAATGAACAAATAAATCTGGGAAATTCTCCACTTTTAAAGTGTTTGCTTTGATTGAGTCTTCATTTTATACATAGATAAGACGTAATTGTAACACAAATATATTAAGTTATTGTAAAGATCAGCATGATATAGTTTTTTCCTGGTTTTTCTATATCATTGCACAGTTATACTGATCTTAGAGGGAAGTACATCCAGGATAATCCCTTAGGGCTCATAACATCTAGGCTTTAATATTGTTATGTCTTATTACTTCCATACTTGGTCTAGCCTTATAACTACCTAATAAACATCAGGTACCTAGCTACAAACAAACAAAATGTAACTTCAATATGTCAATCTGACGATGCTAAGTCTAGCGAAACGGCTGTCATTAAAGTTAAGAAAGCAATTTTTTTTTTTTAAATAAATATTGGAAGTTTTGGTAAAACGAAGAGTTTTTTATTATTCCTATCTACTTTTAATTTTGATTGTTGTATTTTTATACATATAATATAATGTATCCATGTAATAAGGAAAATTTGCCTGTAGATACAAACAAATAAATAAATAAACTCTTATATACACAAACATAACCCATATTGAAACATTAACTTGCAGTCGAATAACTTTTTGAAAGAAGATTTAGCCGGAATCTGCTCATAGTGAGTAATATCGTTACAAATTTGGCGCCCAACGTATTATATTTATTATCTATGCTTTTAAAGTTTAAAAAACTAAAATTAACATATTTATACAAGTAGGGTATTCGACCACATACTTGCAACTTCCGCCATATTAGTTATTCCGTTGGAGCCGCCATTTTCATCATTTGCAACAACCACATTTTGAACATTTATGTTATAATTATAAACTTTAATTAATAAATATACTTTTCTTACATGGAGTACCGTTTATTTTGTCAGAAACTGTATATTATTTGAAAAAAGAAAAGCTACCTATCATATAAAAATATCTGCTAATATCTAAATGAATAATTTTAATAAATTAAACTTATTAGATCATAACAAACTATTCAAAAATTAATATTTGTCATAAACATAACAAAAACTCGTGCATATTTTATTTATATTGATAACCACTGTAATATTCCTATAAATTCTTTAATGCTATATAAGGGAAATCTTGGTTTTTGTGTGGAGAAATAACGTTAGAAGATAATTGACTCGCAGAGCTATGCAATAACTTACCGCATGTTAACGTCTTATGGATAACCTCCATAATGGAGGGTTAGAAACGATCACGATTTATGCAGGGACGGACTCAAGTTTGATTTGAGAATTTACATAAAAATTTCCTTGATTACCAATAAAAAAGGATCATTTATCAAAGCAACCTCATTTAACATATGGAATTTTGGAATGGGGAGGGATATCAACCACATATCGATATATGCTGGAAATATATCAAAAGAAGTTAATATTAAATACACATAATAGATATCCAAAGTTCATTTTTTAAAGAAACAAAAATCTACGATAGAAAACAATTATATTACAGACATCTAGCTATTACACAATATATCCATAAATCTGAATTGAAAACAGTTTCACACAAATACCAAACCAGGCAAAAAAGTTAATTTGTACTACCGCTAAAAAGCAAAAAAGTTGGTCAGAGACCCTTTGAATATTTAGGACCAAAAATCTTTAACTCTCTAATGTCCGTCAGTTGTGTTGACATCTAAATATCGTAGTTGTCAATTCTTAATCAAAAAATAATATCTTGCGAAGTAATAATGAAATATTTAACTGAGACTCACCGGATTGAAATTTTATTGATGATTGGTTACGGCGATAACTGCAGAAGTCAAGTTGAAGTGGCAGATTTATTTAAACTTATTTAAAGGTACCCTCAGTTGCCTAATATTTCACTAGATACTGTGTCTAAAATTCATGCATAATTCAGAGAACTTGGACATGTCAAACCATTAAAGAGAAAATAGCACTTCGTTAAAGATGATGTGGAAGTGGATATTATGTTAAGTGTCGTGGAGAATTCTACGTCAAGTTCACGTCAGATTTTTCGTCAAAATAGTATGTCACACAATTTTCCTATCCGTATAAATTGACTTTTCCGATGAATCAACACTCTCTTTGAAGGGGGAAGTAAACAGACAAAACTGTAGATATTGGTCAGAGGAAAATCCTCATTGGATGCGTGAGAATGTTGAATATTTTATTTATATATTTTTTTGGTACTTAATAAAAAACAAATCATTCTATTGGAAAAAACAAAATTTTTTTAACGCCGTTGAAAATGACTATTTTCATTAATAATAATTAAAATAAAAAAAAAACATGTTCTGTGGCTACTAAATTTAATGAAGGATGAAAAATTATCTGGGTACAAAGTACGGCGCTGAAATTACCGACGTCGTTGGCCGAAAAAATGAATTTCTATGCAGCATTTAACTCGATCCGCTCGATATACATATAACTTAAGCGGAGAAGTATGGCAAATCCTTCGAAATAAAAAGATACGGTTTTTAAATTTTAAATTGGTGCTCGTAACACAGAAACGCAATTTTATTCCGAATAAAACATCGCACTGATAGTGTAAATACATAAATATTCAATTGTAAATCTAATCGAATATCTAAAAATCCAGAAATCCTTTTACTACCAAAATCGATCAACAACATAAGTCATAATATGACACTTTTTATGCCCAATAACCGAATAAAATAACATAAGAAATTATATTTATAAATTTTTATATTAAAAACATGTTTTTAATATATTGTTTTATAAAGTTGAGATCTTTGCATTGTTATTTGATCTCATAGAGAACTCATATTACCGTAAACTATTTTGGAACAAAAATTATAGTTTCTTATCATGAAATCAAATAAAATAGTATCTAACAGAGAACTTTATATTAAACGTTCTAAAAGAATGGAAGCATTTTAAAGCACTACCAAAATAATTTGATTGGTGAACCAAATATCTGTCTGAATCGTTTCAAACTGTTGAAAGGTTTAAATCATATTTTATAAGACAAACGAAAATTCAATTTCGTAATATTCGGAGCACGGCCATTTTGGAAATTCGCTATTGGATAAATTTTATCTCAATCCATATATTTTTCACATTTTAGAGACATTTTACCTCATCGCCTTTGTGATTTAAAGGCTTTTTAGTTGCAATAGTTTACATTATCCAAATATTAAATTGATTGTACTAACCCTTACTTTTTGGAAGTCCATTTTATTAAGGATAATAAAAAACTCTTCGTTTTAACAAAACTTCCAATATTTATTTAAAAATTGCTTTTTTAAAAGACTCAATGACAGCTGTTTCGCTAAAACAAAATGTAACTTAAATGTCAATCTGACGATGCTTCATAGCGAAACAGCTGTCATTGAGTCTTTTAAAAAAGCAATTTTTAAATAAATATTGAAAGTTTTGTTAAAACGAAGAGTTTTTTATTATCCTTATCCAAATATACCTTGCTTCTATAGTCCAGACGTGCTGTACCAAAAAAATAAAAAATACGGAATATCTGATACCTGAAATGTAACAGTTGGAGGTGATAAAGGGGTTTATAACACATGAAAAAAAAATACATTAACTATTTCAATTATGATCATAAACTTTTTAGGGGTGAAAAAGAGTGAAAAGGGGATAAAAAACTGAAGTATTGCTGTTTGCGGCTAAAATTGACGTCAAAATGAAAAGTGCCCAATAGAAAAGTTGTAGATCATGTAAAAATCTAAAACTTTTCTTGTGGTAATTTTCTCACATAACTTCAATTTTTCGAGGAAAATGAGAAAAAAACGATTTTTCGTTTTTAATTTTTAATTTTCCAAGGGATTCGTCAATCTTGATGAAACTTGGTGAAAACTTACCTTTTTATGTCCAAAATAACCTCGAATTTTCTCAACCTTGTAACATAATAATTTTCCGAGAAATTGGATTTTTCTGGAAAAATCTATTTTTTTTTCAACTGTAAAGTTTGCTCGGAATATATTATTGGAAAAGGTTTTCCTGGGGCTCGTTTTTTTCGTTTTTACGTCTACTTTTACATGAAATAAAAAAAATGCACCTCCCATTTAAAAATGTGCTCAAAAATGAAAAAAAGCAAAATGAATTTTGCAACAGCTAAATTTACAATAATTGTTAAATTTTTGTTATAAAATATTAAAAAATGCAAAAGCCGACTCTTGCATTACATTCAAGAAAATGTATTTCATGATTTAGTCGGATTTTTAGTTCATTTGCAATATTATTATAAACACTCAAGTCTATTAATGAAGTTAATAATCCGAGCGGGGATTTCATGGTTTTTACTATTGTTGTATGCTGATTTGTTTATATTATATTATATTGTTGATATTACAAGGCCCAAATATCCTTCCCTCAGAGCCCTATAGCCCAATTTTCATCAAAATTTCAATTTTTTTTGACTTTTTGGAATAATTTGTTTATTTTTAATATAATAATCGTTCGGTTTTAAGTAATTCGTAATTGTAATTAAAAACTCTATTGAAAAGACAATATTTTGTTTGTTACGAATGATAGTATATTTTGTATACTGAAATGTTGAAAGGTCAAAGAGAAAACAAAAGGCCTAGGCCCCTAGGCTAGTTAGAGTTGTCATGTCTACACTTTTTCACTTATCAAAGGTGGCTATAGGGCTCTGATGGAAGGGTATTTGGGCCTTGTAATATCAACAAATCGATTTATCGCATGAAAAACCTTATAATATAAACAATTCAGCATACAACAATAGTAAAAACCATGAAATCATCGCTCGGATTATTAACTTCATTAGTAGACTTGAGTGTTTATAATAATATTGCAAATGAAATAAAAATCCGACCAAATAATGAAATACATTTTCTTTTGTAATTTTTCTCTTAGAATGTAATGCAAGAATCGGCTTTTGCATTTTTTAATATTTTATAACAAAAATTTAACAATTATTGCAAATTTAGCTGTTGCAAAATTCATTATTTGCTTTTTTTCATTTTTGAGCACATTTTTAAATGAGAGGTGTATTTTTTTTATTTCATGTAAAAGTAGACGTAAAAACGAAAAAAACGAGCCCCAGGAAAACCTTTTCCAATAATATATTCCGAGCAAACTTTACAGTTGAAAAAAAAATAGATTTTTCCAGAAAAATCCAATTTCTCGGAAAATTATTATGTTACAAGGTTGAGAAAATTCGAGGTTATTTTGGACATAAAAAGGTAAGTTTTCACCAAGTTTCATTAAGATTGACGAATCCCTTGGAAAATTAAAAATTAAAAACGAAAAATCGTTTTTTTCTCATTTTCCTCGAAAAATTGAGGTTATGTGAGAAAATTACCACGAGAAAAGTTTTAGATTTTTACATGATCTACAACTTTTCTATTGGGCACTTTTCATTTTGACGTCAATTTTAGCCGCAAACAGCAATACTTCAGTTTTTTATCCCTTTTTCACCCTTTTTCACCCCTAAAAAGTTTATGATCATAATTGAAATAGTTAATGTATTTTTTTTCATGTGTTATAAACCCCTTTATCACCTCCAACTGTTACATTTCAGGTATCAGAATTTCCGTCTAAAAGTACAGCACGCCTGGACAACTAGTGATTTACTATCTGACAATAAGGGTGAAAATTGATTGGGAAACAAGTTATTGGATTAGTGCTGTAAATCTTAAATAAACTGATTTATTAAAACTTAATTACGCAGGTTTAAACTTTTTTATGAATCTAGAAATACAGTTTAACCGTCCATTTGATATAGTAGTTAAATCAACTGACTTGTGGTGTAATCCATATCAATAAAATATTTAATTTATTAATAAATGTTGGCCTCAGGTTATGGTATTTTTTTGTAATTGACACATTCAATGGAACGCACATGAAACAAAACCCTTAAGTGAATGCAACCCAAACCTCAAACCAAGCGAAAACATTGAAAACCCTCACCTATAAATTACAATGCTCCTAATACACCGCCCTTTTTCTTGCCGAAAACTCGATGAAGATAGTCGCTTCTTAAACTATCGTATTCCTTTGGCTGTACACAAAAGATACAGCCCGGTAAACAGCCCCTTAGATGTAAGAAGCCCAGAGAACTAGACTTTCTTTAAATAAACAATTATTTTTTTTTTGTCGATTTATTTATAAAGTGTGTCCACTTAAGTTCGCACCATATGGGAAACTTTCTTATTATTAGTTTTACGAAAAAAAGTTATTCCTCATAAAAAGTTCTGCATGGTGTAAAAAATAAAATATAACCATCAGATATTAAAATTTTTCAGTCGTATACGAGGTATGTTCAAAAATTTGAATTTTACCAAGAGCGAAGTACCTCAATTTTTTATAATATCGAAAATTGTTATCAAGAAAATTTATTTAAAATTGTAAACTATATCTAACAAACATTTAACTCATTTGCAACTTGACTGTTGCAGCATTTTGTTGATGTTTTAAAATAATTCGTACATATAACAACGTTATTTTTTTTACAATCCAACATGAATAGCAATTATAACAATAAGTTGTTAAAAATATTTGCAAAAAATATTAAGTAATAGATTTTCTTTGATCAAACCGCCATTGTCTCAACGTACCCACCTTCTCTTTCAATACAAATTTTCGTTCTACGACAAATTCTAATCATGTTGGGAGTTATAGTCTGAATGGTTTCCGTAATAACCCTTTCCAAATGTTGGAAGTTTGTAAACGGCCCTTGTTTGTATACATTCTCTTTCAAGTAACCCCAAAAGAAATAATCTAACGGGGTTAAATCTGGCGACCTAGCTGGCCAAAAAGTCTCTGAATTTCTGTGGATTACTCTTCCGTTAAACAAATGATCCAGATAATGCCTTACTTCCAATGTACTATGACATGTAGCGCCGTCCTGCTGGTACCATATTTGTTGCCGTTCATGTAGTGATAGGTCATCAATAAAATCAAACACGTGAGTTTATTAGAAATTTAGATAATTCTCAGAGATCATGGATTGTCGAAAAAAAAAAATGGCCCAATTATTTTATCTTTGTAAATGCCACACCAAACATTTGTTTTAAATGAATATTGATCACGAGTCCTAATTGTGAAGTTAGGATTGTTGTCACTCCACCATCGACAATTTTGAGAACTCACCGTTCCATTTGAATTAAATGTAGCTTCGTCTGAAAACATTATTTTTCTAACAAAAAAAGAATCGTCTTAAATTTTTTCTCGAATAAGAAAACAAAATTCTATTCTCTTATCGTAGTCTCTAGGTTTCAATGTATGAATGAATTTAGGCTTATATGGTTTAAATTGATTTTCCTTCAAAATTTTTGCAATTGTACTTTTACCTGCATTTTGCAACAACAGTGCCCTCTTTCGTAGAGAACATTTAGGATCTTGGACTGTAGATAACATTACATCTAATTTCGTCGCCTCATTTGCAACGCGTTTTTCACGTTTGTTGCTGAATTTATTTTTAACATCTCCGTATACTTTGAATTTTACCATATGGCAACTTGATTAAAAATGTACTTATGCATTTATTACTGTTATAGGGTAGACATGCAATAGCAAAATGTAGAAAATCTCCATTTTAAACATTTTGTATACATAGCTGTAGATTTGAACATGTTGACTTCTAAATAAATTTTCTTGATAACAATTTTCGATATCATAAAAAATTGAGGTACTTTGCTCTTGGTAAAATTCATATTTTTGAACATACCTCGTATACGACTGAAAAATTTGATGGTTGTATTTTAGTTTTTACACCATGCAAAAATTTTTATGAAGAATAACTTTTTTTCGTAAAACTAATAATAAGAAAGTTTCCATTTGGTGCGAACTTAAGTGGACACACCGTATATTTATTTCAGCTATAAGAGCTAAAGTGTTCGGTATAGCTGTTCATTTTCGACAAATCAATACTTTTGCATTCCATACAAACGTATACAAGGTGTTTCTATCTTTTTCTCCTTAGTTTCCTTGGGAAAAGTACCTTAGCCGAGCTCTGCCAGAAAGGTGTTTTGGTGTTACGTAATGATTTTACTTGAAAAATCAGAGACATTTCATTCACTTATATTTAAAATTTTATTCATCGTTCTATTCATGAAATCAACCTTTTCCTTTGTTTAATCCATAAAACTTCTCCCAGGTTTTCTTGCTCTTGTTTTTTTGTCGTATTAACGGTCCTCTCATATTCTTTGTTTTTAAGGCTGTTTTTTATTTAATTCAGATTGTTCACTTCTCATTTTTTTCGCCTGGCTTATCTTCTATTATTATTATATTATATTATTATTATTATATTTGTTAAATCATCATTTTTATTGATATTAATTTCAGGCCTGATTTATAAAAATAAATTAAATTGTATTGGATATTAATTTTAGTTGAATTAAACAAATATTGGCAGAATAAACGGAAAAATATTGGAACGTAATCAAATTAATAAATTGCTCCCACCAATACAATATAAAAATAGATATTTATCAATAATCGTTTAAAATATGCATATTTCCATTCATTTTAAATAAGTACCAATTAGTTAAAAAATTATCTAGGTTAATATTTACATATTTTCTATCAAACATTTGTAGGGTAGAAATAGGGGTTGCTAATACAGTAAACGAAATAAATTAATACCATTATGGAATTTTAGATTAACGATTTTAATGGCGATTCGTGCATAAAATTTAAATTTAACACACCAAACAACCCTTTAATGGTTCACAATGTACATTATAAAGTTGAATTTATTAAAATGTAAAAAAAACACTGGGAAATAAATATTTAAAGACCTTTCGTATGCGCAACAGCCTAGCGCTCCATAAATTTGCTCGTGAACGTTTTGGCAACAGAAATATTTTTCATCTCACAAATTCCATGATGAAGCCTTATTTAAGGTTATCAGCCAAATATGGAAGAAAGAACGACTACCTAAAAGCTGGAAAAAAAGCATCTTATTACCAATACTGCCGGAAAAAGAAAACCCAATCTAAAAATCATAGGGGAATAAGGGAGAATATCGTCGAGTGGTCAAATATGTAGGGCTAATCCTAGATAGCAGGTTATTCTGGAATAAACACGAAGACGAAGTAATACACAAAGCAACCAAGGCCCTCATGGTGTGCAGGAACATTGCAGGAAAGAACTGGGGATGCAACCCACGTATTCTGCAATGGATGTACACAGTAATAGTGAGACCAATAATCACTTATGGGGCAGTGGCTTGGGGAGCAAGGGCTAATCTGAGTACGACGAGGAAAAATCTCTCGAAGATTCAGAGACTAGCCTGTTCATGTATCACTGGAGCAATGGGAACTTGCCCTACTGCTGCAATGGAGGTGATTTTAAACTTGACCCCACTGCACATTCTGTTAGAAAGTGTAAGGAAGAAAACGATATATAAAATGATCAAAGAAGAAATTATCAGGGAAAAACCTCCTCGATCACTTCATTTTGATCAAACTTGGGAAATGCCCCAAGATGATATGCCAAAGAAATTCAACTTTGTGAAAAAATTCATCACAAGGTTGAGCAATAAATCTAAATGGGATGAAGACACCATACAGAATTTAAATCAGAATACCATAGAGTGGTATACGGACGGTTCCAAGATAGAGGAGGGAACTGGGATAGGAGTTTTTGGACCGAGAGCCAAATACTCAGAAAGCTTGGGCAGAGCATCTTTCAAGCAGAAGTCCGCGCCATCGAAAGATGTGTGGAATTCAATATTGGAAGAAACTACCGCAGACAAGAGATTGTGATCATGTCGGATAGTCAAGCAGCCATCAAAGCGCTGAGTTCAAATATAATCAGCTCAAAGATGGTTTGGGAATGCCTAGGCAAACTAACTGAACTGGGCCAGAAGAACACTGTCACCCTCCTATGGGTCCCGGGACACATAGGAATAGAGGGGAACGAAACAGCAGATAAGCTGGCAAAAAAAGGAGCTGAAACCCCACATTTGGGACCAGAACCATCTTGTGGGATCAGCAGTACAGTAATCTTAGGAAAACTAAGGGAAGAAATGAAGAAGGAAAAATCCAAGTACTGGAATCAGCTGGAAGGACTGAGGCAATCTAAGATACTACTGGGGACTATGACCAGAAGAGATCTCTTAGCTGCCTCAACCTCAGTAAAAAATGGCTCCGAATTCTAACGGGAATATTAACCGGGCATTGCCGGTTAAGAAGCCACATGAAGAAACTAGGGTTAGCAGATGAAGCAAAGTGCAGATTCTGTGAGGAAGAGGATGAAACCTCAATACACATACTCTCAGAATGCCTTGCCTTGCAAAATTCTAGGGCTAGATACCTAGGAGCACATGAAATAGAGGAAGGGGATCTACCTGATTTGAAGCCCGACGATGTCCTAAACTTCTTCAGGAAAATTGGACTCGAAGAGCTGCTATAGGTCTGAGAAAATATCAGAACATGGCAAGTAAGGGGGGACACAATAGATCCTATAGGTCGCAGTGTAATTATCACCCCTAATTCATACATACATACAATACGGCCGTGGTATATCTCTGATTAATACAGGATATAAGGTGCTATCACTTATTGTCTTTGAAAGACTGACCACTTATGTGGACTGCCAGACAGGTGACTACTAGTATGGGTTTTAGAGCAAGAGCCCGTGAACCCCATTTTTCTTTTTTCTACTTGAGACTATTTTACAAAACTCACATCTGTTTACATTCAACAATATTTGATTGATACTGTTGTCATGCGATTTTAACCATAGCCTACTATCAGCACAATCTACTTGACGCATTACTTTTGTGTTAGAATGTTACGAAAAGACAATATATTAAAATAAGGAAAAATAAAAATTCCTATTAAGAATAATGAAAAACTCTTCGTTTTACCAAAACTTCCAATATTTATTTAAAAAATTGCTTTATTAACTTTAATGACAGCCGTTTCGCTAGACATATTGAAGTTACATTTTGTTTGTTTGTAGCTAGGTACCTGATGTTTATTAGGTAGTTATAAGGCTAGACCAAGTATGGAAGTAATAAGACATAACAATATTAAAGCCTAGATGTTATGAGCCCTAAGGGATTATCCTGGATGTACTTCCCTCTAAGATCAGTATAACTGTGCAATGATATAGAAAAACCAGGAAAAAACTATATCATGCTGATCTTTACAATAACTTAATATATTTGTGTTACAATTACGTCTTATCTATGTATAAAATGAAGACTCAATCAAAGCAAACACTTTAAAACTGGAGAACTTCCCAGATTTATTTGTTCATTAACAACTTTAAATTGTGGATCTGCTAGATGTCTTTTTATTTCAAGTTCTTCAAGAAAATCTAAATTTTGTTTTTTTATTACAAGTGTGTAGTATTTGGATGTCATTGATGAGTAAGAGTGAGGTTGGATCTTTAAGTAGGTGTTTTGCATAATTTGACTTATCTGGTTGTTTTAATCTATATGCTCTTAAGTGTTCATTAAATCTTACTTCAAAATTTCTTTGTGTTTGACCTATATATACAGCATTACACTTTGGACAATTAATTTTGTAAGCACCAGATTTTTTTTAATTTAGGTAATTTTGTTTTTACATTTAACAATTTTGTACCAATATTATTTTGTATTTTAAATGATATTAAAGCTGATGTTACCGAAGATATTATTTTTGAAATTTTATTGGAAATAGTTCCACAATATGTAATATTTTTATAACTTTTAATTTCTTGTAAAACGAAGAGTTTTTCATTATTCTTAATAAGATGGACTTCCAAAAAGTAAGGGTTAGTACAATCAATTTAATAAAAAATTCCGGATACTTTCTAGACAGATTATAATTATATCATTCTAATATATTGTAATATAAGAAAAGACTACTCTTCTATTCAAGTTATCTTTATTGATTGATTTTATTAATTCGCACGTCAAATTACAATAATAAAATGCATACGCTGAATTAGCTGAATTAGCAAAACAATACATTATATTTCAATATTAATTAAAAACTAGGTTACCAATGTTTATACAGTATTAAATTACACAATAACTAAAAATATACTAAGTGATATAATTTATCCGTTACACCTCCCTTTCCTAGAGAAAGACCTTCACTATGGCCACTTATGAAGGGCTTTCTTGTGCAAAAATATAGACAAAGAAAACATTCTAGTATAATAACGATAGAACAAACATTAAACTTGGTTAAGGAGAAATTATATACTTAGATAATGAAATTATCTTAATTACCTAAATTACCCAAAATTAACATAAACCTAAAGAACAAGAGAGAGAAGGGAAAAAAAATACATATATATAACCGAATATAAAAGGATATATGTATATATTATAATGAAATAATAAATATAAGAATTAATCAATAATAATTTAGTTAAAAATAATAATAGTTTGTTAAAAAGAATAATAATTCAAATATAATCAAACAATGATATAATCTAACTCTCCAATTTCATTATCAATTTAAAAAGGATATTATTAAATGATTTACTAATCTTTAAAACATTATGACAAGTAATTAGTGTACATATTATAATTTAAAAATAATTATCTAGAGTTGGAATCTATATGACATTCTTTCTTTATGATTTTGATGAATCGTTCCAATAATGTAAAGGTGATTACAAATTTTCATAGTATATTCCATTAAACTCTTCAAACTCAAATCTAAAACAACAAAATATAATAAAATTACTTATAGTGAATTTAAAACAAACAATTGTATAATTTAGTTAGGTTGTTCAAATTAGCATAAGGAAAAACTACTTATTTTTTTTGAGTGTTGTGTACTAAAGTATACGGTCAAAGATAGGACTTTGAATTATGCCTCTTGTTAGTACAAATGTGCTCCAAAATCATAATTGCTAGTGAATGCACAAAGAGACAACTTCAGTGTTGAAAACCCAAAGTGCCTATGGTATTAAGAGACATAGAATTTATCTGTGTGGTGCTCCAAAGAAAGTACAATAATGTACATGTAAAGACTAAACGTCAAATCTAAAATTGTATTATTTTAATTAACAAAAGGTTGTATTATAATGTTTTCATTTTATTTTATACTGTGTTCTGATTAAAAATTGTATATAAGAATAATATTTACAACATTATCAAAAATTTTAAAAACATATTTATCAAAATTTATATGTCAAAGTGCAGATTAATTTTGAAATAAGTATTTTCAATAATTCACATTTTGAGTATCTAAAATAGTATTTAAAAGGATTATTAAATGATCTTAATTAAGTTTTCAATAAAATAAGCACAGAATAACATTTAAAAGCCCTAAAATAATAAAAAGTTGTAACATAAACATTTATGCAAATTAATAAACAAATACACAAAATATCAACTATGGATACATGTGAATATTGATTTTTATAAGTAAGAATGATAATTTAAGTAAATATTATTCAAAATATGTCTTAATTTATAAAAAATTATATTGTTAATATTATTTTAGTATAGGTTATGTTTGTATTGTAAAACAAAATTATTACCTTGCATAACAACAGTCGTTAGGGATTCAATTGTTTTGAAAAAGATATAAATAATCGGTGCACAATCAAAAAGCTCTCTCTTGTCTCCTGGTCATCTCTGAAATACGTGCTTCTGTATGGAATAATTGTAAATTTTGCCGGTTGACTGGTCATAAAGATGTTATTTCCAGTTATACCTAAAAGTATGGTAAATATTCACATCTGATACAAGTTTAACAACACTTTATAACCATCACTTACTTGTAAAAGATTCTAACACAGTTAAATTGATACAAAGTGGAATCATTCTGGGACGATTGTAGCAGCGGTCGGCTGGATTCGCCATTTTGTAAAAACGATCTCTACGCTTAGGAATGCATCGAGTCACGTGAACAATGTCAATGTGAGTACTAACTTTATTTGCGAGGCAAATTCAAAATTCAAAAAAAAAACTATTTATAATATTTCTCTTAATCGAAGTGACAATTTATATGTATTCACGATTGTGAACAAATTTGTATATTTGCGTAAAGGTAATTTCTCTTAATATACTTTGAAGGGTCGATTAAAAGTTTGAATAATAATAAATTCACGATATTGTACAAGTTGTTTTATTATATTTTGTTCAATAATATAGGCTGCTAGAAAAGTATACAGGTAGAAAAAATTTAACAAATATAATAAATTTATATCAAACAAATTAATAATTATAATCAACTAGAATTGACAGCTGAATCCTAACTCTAGAGAAAAGAAGTTTCATGCTCATTATAATCTAAATCATAATATCTAAACTTATAATATTATTTGTATATAAAACTCTAAACCATTATAAAATAAAATTAAAATTATTTAAAATAAAAGTAATACAGCGCCATCTATTGAGATAAATAAAAAATAAAACGTTTTAACGATATTAATAAAGAATATTTCATTTAAATCATTTATTTTAACAATTCATTAATGAGATAAATAATTATAATATTTCTAATTAACATTTATACTGATATTGGTATGAAACGATAATAATTACACATATAATAAACATTCATTATAAATCTGGTTAGCCCAACGTGAAATAATTGATATAAACATTATAATCTAAATTAAATATAAAAACATTCTCTCAAATAATTATATCACTATAATATATATATATATATATTATCGGAATGTTTTTGGGGATGTGGCAATAAAACCAAAGTGTACTCTTTTTAGAATTTATTAACCGAGCTTTCGAACCTCTATGGGTTCATTTTCAAGGTCTAAAAATGTTTTAATTGTAAAGAAATTATATAGCAAGTAATAAAATAAATAATACTTACATATCTAGGTGAGATTATTGGTAAAATTTTGTAAAAAACTGTAATAAATGTGACATGTTATTATAAAAAACTCAAAAAACAATATGATTTAAAAATTTTGATTGATTTATTTAATATATAAATTCAATTGTTCTAAATTCTACATACTAATTCGTTTTTTTTAATTTTTTAAATTTTGTTTCTCCAAATCCAAAAGATATGCATATATTACACTTAAATTATTTAAATCAGTTTTTTTATTAATACATCGATCCTCTTGTGCTATGTATTAATAAAAAAACTGATTTAAATAATTTAAGTGTAATATATGCATATCTTTTGGATTTGGAGAAACAAAATTTAAAAAATTAAAAAAAACGAATTAGTATGTAGAATTTAAAACAATTGAATTTATATATTAAATAAATCAATCAAAATTTTTAAATCATATTGTTTTTTGAGTTTTTTATAATAACATGTCACATTTATTACAGTTTTTTACAAAATTTTACCAATAATCTCACCTAGATATGTAAGTATTATTTATTTTATTACTTGCTATATAATTTCTTTACAATTAAAACATTTTTAGACCTTGAAAATGAACCCATAGAGGTTCGAAAGCTCGGTTAATAAATTCTAAAAAGAGTACACTTTGGTTTTATTGCCACATCCCCAAAAACATTCCGATAATACAAATAGTTGGCAAATATTTCTATTTAAATTATATATATATATATTGTAATGATTAATTATTAAAATTAAAAATAACTTACCAAATTAAGGTATAAGATAATGATAAATAAAAATTAGAACAAAAACAACAAATAATAAAAAAATTATAAAAACAAATATATTTTTTTTTATATAAATAATAAATGTAATAAGTGTAATTTATTACATTATATATGTGTCCAATTGGAAAATGTTGCACGTTTAACTTAAATTATTACTATTTCTATCACTACATATTTAATATTCATTGTTTTCATGTTACATATGTTTTAACGCGATTTTTGTGTACTGTCACTTCTTTGCCTTTATTATTTTTAATGGTACAATTTGGATCGCTTACTGAGACAACTGAAAATGGTCCCCAAACCACGAATCAAGTTTTTGACGACCTTCATTATTTAGTAATACGAGATCTCCTGGCTTAATTGTTAAATGTTTTGAGTTTAGGTCCCATTGAGTTTTCCGAGCTTTCTTTGCTGCTTCAAGAAATTCTTTAGCTCTATTTTGTGCGAATTGTAACCTATATCTAACTTCTTGCTCATAAGCATCAACATTATAGAGTGGATCTATGTGAGCATCACTTAACGTTCCCGATAAATCAGCTTTTTTCCCAAATACTAATTCGAACGGTGTATAATTGTGGTAAGTACTGGGTGTTGTATTATAACAAAATGCAAAATATTGTGTCCACACGTCCCAATCGGTAAGTGCGTTGTTCACATACATTCTCACAAATTCGTTTAATACGCGATGGTTGCGTTCACAGCCTCCGATACTTTGACTATGATAAGCTGTAGATGTACTATGTTCAATATTTAATAGTTTTGCAAGGTTTTGGAAAAGTTCATTCTTATATTCGGTACCTAGATCTGTCCTGATTTGCTTCATCGGACCGTAAATAAGAACAAAATTTTCGAAAATTGCTTTAGCCACTGTGATAGCTTCTTTATTAGGAATTGGTTTAATAATAACGTACTTAGTTAATTCGCATTGAATTGTTACAGCATAGATATTACCAGCATCAGATTTTTGAAAAGGACCTATTGTATCTATACAAACTATATCAAAAGCTTTTTGTGGGGTGGGTGTTAAAACAAGTGGTTCCGTATGCTTGAATGATGCTTTATTAACTTGGCATTTATGACATTTTTTACAAAAATTGGCAACGTCTCGCGACATGTGTTTCCATCTATAAAATGCTTTAATTTTTTTGAGAAGTCTTTTTTGACCACCATGACCTCCGTAGAGAGGATCATTATGGAATTTTTCAATCAGACGCTCTTTTTTATCCCTATCTGTAATTAATACTGGAGGGTTACAAAGTATAATAGTCACATTTTTAAGTATTTTATTCCCTATATTTTTAAATTCATTAGCAGTGCACTGGCTAAATAATTTATCATTTAAATTTAATCTTAACTTAGGAAACTTATAATCACCAGCCAATTTTTCTAGCTGAGATAATATTTGCTCTAGTGCAAAATTATCTTTAATGATTGAAAGTTTGCTTTGAGCGCTCATTTTTCTTTCGTGACTTATAGTTATATTAATGTATGTGGGATAAATATTAAATTTTACTAAAGGTAATTTTAAAGCGTCTGCGTTATCTAGAGTTTCAATTACTCTAAGACTGGGTGTAAATTTTTCTTTAGTTGGCGTTTCGTCTTTACTTATATTTTCTAATTTTTTTGCTTTTGACCGGGTCGTGACAAAAATTGAATTTGCGTTTGTATGAATTTCTTTTAAATGTTCTATGTTTACCCTTGATAGTGCATCTGCAGTGACATTGTCTTTACCCTTAATGTATTCTATATCAAAGTTAAACTCTTCTAAGTCTAGACGCATTCTAGTGAGCTTTGAATTAGGATCTTTCATTGAAAATAAATAAACAAGTGGTCTGTGATCTGATTTGACTAAGAATTTTTGTCCATATAAATAACAACGGAAGTATTTTATAGCCCAATGAATTGCTGTTAATTCTTTTAGAATAGTAGGCTTATGGGATTCTCCTTTCGTGAAAGTACGAGACGCATATGCTATGGGAAGTTCTTGTCCCTCAAATTGTTGGCAAAGTACAGCTCCACATGCGATATTTGATGCATCTGTCACCAAAATAAATTTTTTAGAAAAATCTGGGTATTGCAAAATTGGTGGATTTATTAATGCATTTTTTAAAAGGTTAAACGATTTTTGGCATTCCGCTGACCAAACAAACTCAGCATTTTTCTTTGTTAGTTTATTTAATGGATATGTAATAGTTGCGAAATGTGGAATAAATCTACGATAATAGTTACAAAATGCAACCAACCGTTTTACATCGTCTGCAGTTTGAGGAATTGGGTAATTGTTTATGATATCGTACTTTGACTCGTCCGGCAAAATTCCTTTGTCTGTGATTTTGTGTCCTAAAAATGTAACCTCTTTTCTGAAAAAATTGCATTTTTTGGGATTTAATTTTAAACAAAATTTCCTGCAAGTATTGAAAACGTCTCTTAAATTATTTAAGTGATGATTTTCGGAACAGCCAATTACGATAAGATCATCCATGTAAAGAAAAGCCTTTTCCGGGGTTACTCCCGCAAAAGCGATGGACATCATCCTTTGGAAACTATTAGGACTTACTGATAATCCGAATGGAAGTCTAGTAAATCTATAGGACCCACCATCTACGCTAAAAGATGTTATATCACGAGAAGATTCGTCTAGAGGAATTTGATGAAAACCCGACATAAGATCAATAACAGAAAACCATTTTGCTCTTCCAAGCTGATCCAGAATGTCATCTATGCGATTAAGTGGAAATTTATCAGCAATTAAGTTTTTATTTACGGCTCTAAAATCTATACATAATCTCCACGCCTTTTGACCATTTGTAGATTTTTTGGGTACAAGTAATACTGGACTATTATAGTCCGATACTGAGGGTTCAATAATATCATTACGCCATAATTCCTGTATTTGTTTATTTATTTCTTCTTTCAATACTCTGGGTGTTCTATAATTTTTGATATAAACGGGTTTGTTATTTGCCAATTTCAATTTTTGTGTATAAAAATTATTTACAGTCAACTTATCAGTTTTTAAAGCGAAAACATCTGAATATTCTTTGCAAAGTTTAAAAAGATCATTTTTAATAAATTCGGGTACATCCTGATTAATTTCAGACATTAATTGAGAGTTTCTATCTTTCGAGTCTATTTCAATATTGTAAATATCGAACTCATTTAAACTTAGTGTTTCTAATTTTGGTATTTCACAGTGCACACTGTTAGAAGTAGTGTTTATAATCCTAATTATGGGATTTTTATTTGAAACTATGGATCTAGCAATAAATACTCCGGGATAAATCTCTTTATTTACGACCACCGAGTCACCCTCTAAATTTTTAAGTTGATTAATTTGTCTATTAACTTCACATCTAGGAGGAATATGTAAAAAATGTTCATCAATGCTACTAAAGATCGGGATAACAATATTGATATTTTGAAGTCGAATGGTCATTGTCCAGTTGGAGTAATCAATGACCGCTTGATGTTTGACGAGAAAATCCCTTCCTAGAATTCCGTCTGCGGGTATGGGAAAATTTGCATCAACTATATGGAATTTATGGCTCAGAGAGATTTGATCTAACCAAATGTATGTTTCTGTGACCCCTAATGAATTAACTATTCCGCTGGTTACGCCCTTAATTTTACTAGGATTAGAGTAATCTAAAATTTGATTTGGGTATACTTTTGTTCTTTTAAAAACTGATATGTCTGCACCTGTATCTACTAAAAGTAATGATTTACAGCCGGTCATAGCAATATCTAATGATACGAAATTTGATAGATTTAGGTTAAATGAGTATATTTTTACATGTCCCCCAACATTGCTTGACCCTGTTGGGGGTCGGGGGGGTTTTCCGAATCATCCATGTTATCCATGTACCGTATGGATGTATTATTATTAAACCCGTTTCTTTCCTGACGATAATTATTATCATTTTTGTTATAATTATTATTGATGAAGTTATTATTTCCGCGCCCCCTATAATTACCGCGTCCACGATTTCCTCGATAGTTGTAATAATTATTATAACGGCCTGAATTAAAATTACCGCTAATCTGGCCTCTGCCACGGAAGTTACGCCTGTTATCATATGAAAACCTATTAGATCTGAAATGAAGTACTTTTGAAGTGTCCATGGGCGAGGAGTTTACGAACTTTGTTAAAACATCTTGTGTGGTAGAAAATGATCCAGCTTCTATTATTAGTTTAGCCCTATCTGATTGAGCATTTTGGCTAATTGAACGCACTATAGTGTCCACTGTATAATTTTCTGCTACTTCGATTGGTACTCCTTCAGTAATGTACGACTTTTTCAACTTTACTGCTAGCGCCTCTATTTCGCCTGCGTAACTTGGAGCATCTTTGTTAAGCTGTTTATAGTTCATTATTTTAGCTGACAGTAATCTGGAACTTTCGCCTTTTATGTCTTGCCTAAGCTTCGTTATTATGCCTTCAATAGTTGTCTCATTAGCAATAAGGTCTCTTGCCCTTCCTGTCAAACGAGTACGACTAAAAGCTACAGCGTTATTTTCATGTCCAGTAGCATTTTGTTTTAATAGCTCTAAAGCGTCCAGAAATGATGTTAGATTGTCCGGAGAACCATCAAATGCAGTTGGCACTAGTTTACTTGCAAAATTTATAAAATCAATTGCACTTAAAGCCATTTCTGCTAGTTTATAGTCGTCAGAGTCTGAAGTTTCCTCGTCCTTTATCTCCTCGTCCAGAACCAATATGTCAATAGTTCCTATACACGAGTGCGGTACTTTATATTTAACGTTTAAACACTGAAAAGCTCTAACTACTTTGTCCCTAACTTTATAAAAATATTTTTTACAAATTTCTTTTTCTAAACTATCTAAAGAACTCCAAGAATTTGCAAGATTAGAAGTAAACTCATTAAACAAACTAACCAGTTGATCTCGGATTTCGTGTCGTATTGATTCGGTCCTAGGTACTTGTTTTTTAATTGCCCTTTTGGCCTGACCCGATATATCCTCCGTTAATTGTATAAGAAGTACATTTAAAGTTTCATGGGAGGCCTGCATGAGAAATTGTAACCATACCAAAAAAAAAAAAAATCTAATATACGCTAATAATATGCATTAAAATTAAGTGTTGATAAGGCAGAGAAATGTATTAGTACAACAAAAAAACAAAAACTTACGATTTCAAGCTACACCTCATCACTGCACTACCTTTCACTTTCACTTCTATTTTCATTGTTTCTTAGCTCACTATTTGTAGGCTCCTCTCAGTTGGGGTGCTCCTTGGGATTCTATGCAGCCGTATTTACGTTTCCCATGGATACTGCTTCAGCTAGGTCTCTGCGAACTTGCTTCCTAACTGCTTTTTTATACCCTCTGCAGAACTTCAAACTTACGCTAATAACCAGAAAAACGAGAATCAGATACAGTATAACTTTCACATCTTTGGTTACGTTGTACTCTGTCTCTTGTACAATGAAATTCGAGTTCACAACTCCGTTTTCCTGAACTTTTTGCTCCGTAGATTTTGTTTGTCCCATCTTAACATTAATAACTGTTTATCTTAACATTAATAAATGTTTATTGGCTGTTTATCCTTATTTCTTTTCCTTTCCTTAACTGACCGAAGAAAAACCAAAAAACTTTGGCAGGATCGCCATGTAATATAAGAAAAGACTACTCTTCTATTCAAGTTATCTTTATTGATTGATTTTATTAATTCGCACGTCAAATTACAATAATAAAATGCATACGCTGAATTAGCTGAATTAGCAAAACAATACATTATATTTCAATATTAATTAAAAACTAGGTTACCAATGTTTATACAGTATTAAATTACACAATAACTAAAAATATACTAAGTGATATAATTTATCCGTTACAATATACCCTTATAAGCAAATATTGCTGACTTTGTATTATCGATTCATAACAATTCTCATCATTTACGTTATTATTTTTCATCCGAAATTATTTCTTCCGCAAACATTAATCTGTTGTTCTCAATGGCAGGTATATTAAATCCAATTTAGCTTGAAAACCATATTTTCGAAGCGTTAAAACATTATCCTCTTATATATTTAGCCGTACAAATATTTACATGCTCATCACTAATTTGATAAAGATTACAAGGGTTCCCCTTCACATTTCCTGTTGTATTATGGCTTTAAACCTTCTCGACGGGATTAAGAGACCTACCAAATAATGAAATATATTCCAAAGTGAAAAAAAAATCATGTTTTGCTGAACGTAAATAGGCATTAAAGTTGATGAACGTACAATGGAAAAAAGGGATTTAAACTTTATTATAAACAAATTAAAAAAACATCTACCTAAATATTATACATAATATTGGGCTTAAATTCGATTTTAAAAACATGGGCGAATTAAAAAAAATGTTTATTTTTGCTTTGGCTTGTTTTTTAAAACATTTTTTAATAAATTTATAGTTAAAGTAGCAATCCGAAAAAGATTCTCTTTAGATCTGAACTCAATCGTATCTTTTCAGTTCTCTGTGATTCCTTTAAGCATCCAGTGCGGATATCTTGAGCTGTCGGAAACGGGTAGAATGGAGATCGTTTTTTGATTGACCCCTAAAGACGGTTTTCACATTTTTCGTTTACAACCGAGTTTTTTCGCGGAACGAGAACATGTTATCGGTGAAAGATTTTCTTTATCGCCGCCTATCCGTTACTAAAGTTCCAACTGCAATTTCCTATATATAGTGCACATAAAAATATAAAAAAAGTAGAGCAATGGTGAAGCCAAATACAGCCAAGTCAATATTTGGGGGGTTGGGGAAGACTACTATAATAAACGACTAGAAAAAACTGACACAACAAGGTTTTTTAACATTGTACACTAATAATAAGTTGGAGTATTATGAATTTAGTACTGGAATGACAGGTCCTTGCTTAGTAGTTAATACGCATGTCACGGAAGTCGCCACTATCGAAAATAAAATTACAACCAAAGGGAAATCCGTTAATAATAATAATAATAATGACATTACAATTTTGAATTTAAATGTTGTCCACAGTATTGTTTGGTAGTTAATATTGTATGTTCTCAATAATTATTGTATTTTCTCGTTAGTAGAATGATATATTTTTCAGTTAGAGTTTTTGTACTTGTGTGATAGATAGTATTGTATTTTTTCAGTAATTATTGTATTTTCTCGTTAATAGTTATATTTTCTCGTTAGTAGTTATATTTGCCAGTTAGAGTTTTTGCAGTTATTTATTAAAATAGTCGACGCATTTTACCCCAACTACCTGCTATAGAGCGGGTCACAGTTATTATGCAGCGTGGCCGGCATAGGCCAATATAAATCTTATGGGCGAATATTCAACACTGTTGCCGCTTTGGTTACGGCTTGAACCACAATTAACTCAGCCAATTTATTTTCGTAGAAACGTTTTATCATGAATTTTGCAAAACAGATGTATTCTATATAATAAATATTATTAAAAAATGGAATTCAAATCTATTTATGTAGATTGTAATCAGTATATACCTGATCACTTGATGGATTATTTAGGTTTCTACTAAATCTTTCAGACAAATCCTAATCCTATTGCCAGTGAAAATATTATTTAATTCCAAAGATGCTAATTATTTTTACCTGTATGATCCCTTGATCCTCGTAAACCGTTATGTAATATTCCTGGAATGTAGAGGTAAGTAAATGTACAGGTAAGTAATAACATAGGCAGGTACCTATCTGTTTCTGCTGATAAACGAAATGGCATTATTGAAACAACAGCCATGCAGTTAGCAGCACCGTTTGAAAAATTTAAACGAGGTGAAAATCTTCATCGTCAAACCAAGAGGCTTTTATTGAATATTTTAACGTGTACGTTGAATACAAAAGATGACAAAAGTGTGACAGCGAAAATAGAACTGATTTTTGAAATGACTGGCCTTAGTGTGAGAACAGTGTATAATCTGAAAAGAGAAGCCGCTACTGGACCTTTGACATCGCCAAAAAAACGAAGACGGAACAGCAGCCAGTCGAATTCAAGACTGATCACCTACGATGAAGGTATCCAATCGCAAATACGAAAAGCTGTGCATGAATTCTACTCCGAAAATATTCCACCAACACTGGCAAAAGTTCTTGCTAAAATAAATTCAGACGAAAATGTACCAAATGTTTCTAAAAGTACGCTAAGACGCTTGCTTAACGATATGGGGTTTGTTTATGGAAAGAGAGGAAGAGACTCGATTCTAATAGAAAGAGCTGATATAATCGCCTGGAGGCACAAATATTTAAGATCAGTGAAGAAGTTCCGCGAAGAAGGATATAACGTAATATATCTGGACAAGTCATGAATTAATGTGGGCCACAGTGTAAATTTTGAATGGAAAGACACTACCATAAAAAATGCCCGAGATGCATTTGTCAAAGGACTGACAACAGGACTGAAGGCTCCAAGTCAACGAGGACCGAGATTTGTTCTTCTTCATGCAGGCTGGAAAGACGGTTTTCTTGAGGGTGCAGAAAAACCTTTTTTGGCAAAGAAAGGTGCAGACGAGGCCTTGTTTAAAGATCAATTGATCCCTAATTTGCCGAAAAACGGATCAAAGAATGTTGTACTGTTGGACAATGCGTCATACCATTCGGCGAAGTTACCTTTTCCAAAGAGAACTTGGAATAAGGAACAAATAAAGTACTGGCTACTGGAAAAAGAGATTTACTTCGAGGATGATTATTTAAAACCAGAATTATTGGCTACTGCAAACGCGTTTAGAGAGCAGTACGACCTAAGAAAAATAGACGACATTGCCACGGAACATAATATAACAGTCCTACGATTACCACCTTATCATTGCGAATTAAATCCTATTGAAATGGTGTGGAGCCAAGTGAAAGGATATATGTGGCTCATAATAATAGTACTTTTAAAAAAGAGGATGTGGAAAAACTTATAAAAACAGCGTATTCGCAAGTAACCCCAATGCAGTGATCTAATTATGAAAAAAAGGTAGAGAAAACAGAGGCAAACAGATGTGGCAAACAGATCATTTAATGGAAGACATTGAGCCAATAATAATAAATCTAAATGAAGACGATGAAGATGAAGACTTGGATGACGATGAAGATCAGTAATATATTTCTTAACCCTCAAATGTTCCATTCAATTTTCATTTATTTTAATTATTACCTGCTAATCATTGTCATTTTTAAAGTTTAATTTTAATTCAAGTTAAAATACGTAATTATTAATTCATTTACTTATTCTATACTTTGTTTGTTACAACAACCCGCCAGAAGAAGAAAAATCCTCGGAAAAATCATCGAAACGTCGGCAAGATTTCATTAGCTTTTCTCTGTTAATCGTTCTCCCTTAAAATTTAGATGACAGCTGACTTTTTTACCACTCGTCTTGTAATTTATGTATATATTATTATTATTGACATATTTTTATTATTAATTATATTATTATATTATTATTTCATAATTTGACAAAGGTCTTTTGTAAGACATTTACAATATTTTCCTTTAAACGCGTAAAATTTATCATAATTATAAATATTCTTAATTACTCCCTAAACGATTTTCAAATGAATAATTTAGTCAACATTTAAATCATAATAGTAACACAATGGCAAGTTATATTCCCCCGCCAGCTGGAACCAAATTCGAAAAACATGCCGATATGGCAACGCCGTCGTCCATAAACGCAATGCTGCATAATAACTGTGACCCGCTCAAGGGTTCATAATCCAACATGAATATTCGACACAGAATGTTCAGAAAACGTATTTCCCTAATCCCTTTATTGCCAATAAAATCTGCCCTTTCCAATTTGAAATTTTTATAATTAACAGGTAAATTTCTTACACTTAGATACAATTTTCTCAGTTTTGTTAATAATTGTGAGTTTTGATGTTATTTTGTTAAAATGAGTATAATTCAAAGTTGTCGTGATAGAGATTTGCTATTAATAGAGAATTATACATTTTTTAAAAGTAGTAGGTTAGGTTAGGTTAGGTTAGGTTAGGTTAGGTTAAGTTAGATAGTTATATAAAAATAAATAGTATTAGCAAAACAGCAAAAATTAAAGACAAAAATGTAAAAAATAAAATTGCGTTCTAGAACGAATGATTTTTATTTTTTATCACAAATGTGTAGCATATGAATGTCATTGGTTTGTATAAGTGAGTTTGGATGTTCTAAAATTTACCTAGATTTTCTAGAAGAACTTGAAATTAAAAGACATCTAGCAGATCAACAGTTTAAAGTAGTTAATGAACAAATAAATCTTGGAAGTTCTCCACTATTAAACTGTTTACTTTGATTGAGTCTTCATTTTATACATAAATAAGACATTATTGTAACATAAATATATTAAGTTATTGTAAAGATCAGCAAGATATAGTTTTTTCCTGGTTTTTCTATATCATTGCACAGTTATACTGATCTTAGAGGGAAATACGTCCAGGATAATCCCTTAGGGCTAATAACATCTAGGCTTTAATATTGTTATGTCTTATAACTTCCTTACTTGGTCTAGCCTTAACTACTTATTAACATCAAGTACCTAGTTACAAACAAACAAATTTAATTTCAATATGTCAATCTGACGATGCTAGTTATTAGCGAAACAGTTGTAATTGAATTTTGAAGCGAATTTTTTTAATAAATAGTGTAAGTTTAGTTTAACCGTTCAGTTATTTATTGTTCTTAGTAATTTAATTTAATAATGTGCCAGTTAATGTTAAGGTTTTTGCTTTATCATTACTCAAACAAGGACCCAAGGCATACAAGCTTTTGGCAAGAACTTTTGCCTTGCCATCAAGAAAAACAATAATGGCACTATTAAATAAAATTAACTTTTCTGCTGATTTTGTCCCAAAAGTTCTTCAAGTTCTTTTATCTTTATTGTATTAATTGTAATAAAATTATTTAACAAAAATAAAGAATTATTACTTTTATTTTTATTTCTATATAAGTCAATACTAAATTATGAACAATATTAAAATACTTTAAAAATATTCTGAAAAATATATTTATCTGAACATTTTTAAAATATCCTGTAAGATTTCAACTAATTTTAAAATGTGGATTTCAAAGCTGCCTACAATTTTTGCCAATACATTTTTTTTGTAAATTTTACTATTTACTAACAGATCTACTGAGCTTCCTCACACTAATCAATCACCCTGTATATTCGCTTCCAAGTAATGCAGATTTGATAAACGGATAGATTTGTAATATTTGTGGCATTATTTCTATTGATTAAATTAGTAAACAATTGAACTTTCTCTCAAAATCATTTAAAAATAAAAATAGAGCTGTGTCAGGATTTGTCTCTAAATTTTCCAATTAATAGGAAAATAAATTTATTCCATTATTTATACCCATTATATAGATACATTATATGTAATAAGCCAAAAAATATTTGAGTTACAACCCCAATTTATGTTTAATCCGAAAGACTTGAAGTTTATTACCCCACTGTTTATATTGTAGAAATACAGCTGAAGCTTTCGAGTAAATATTTTACTTGCAAAACAGTTGCGTTTATTTATTTTATTAGCTTTAAAGGAATATATAATTTTTGCGAAATAATATCTGCTATAAATTATTTACAAAGAACATTAAAATTAATGAGTGATTGATGTTTGATTAATTAGTATGTTAATGTAAACCTTTTGATTTTTGTGAAGTAGCGAATTTAAAATTCTAACTGCAACATATCGAAGTATTCAAATAAAAGCAAATATCATTGCATTTAATTGTATTTTATTTTGTTTTATTCTATTTATTTAAAAGCATTTAAAACTTGTAGCGAGATATTCGATCGGTGGTGTGTGAAACATAATTTTTATGGTAAATTGGCATAAACAAAATGTTGTTAATGAATAGAATTTTTGGTGAAAAAAATTTACATTTTTGTTAAAACATAGTAAAACAAAAGAGCAGTCAAATAAATTCCATGTGAAATTGGCGTGACTGGGTCTTTTCACGGTTTAATTTTTAATATGTTGTAAAATTTATGACAATCGTAAAATACACTGCTGTAAAGAATCGTAAATTTTTTTTAGATATTATAATCTGCTCTTTTGGGTGTATTAATTTTTTTTCACTGGTACAAAGCCACACGCAACGGGAATTTTCTACAGTGAAAAATTTATTAACGTTAGTTAAATAAAATAAATTCTTTTCATATTTTGGGCCTACAGTTTATGTCCCACACATGAAAATAAGTACAGTTTTTGCCAAAATAAATAGAACCGAATTTAAAAAAAATTAAATTTATTGTACTAACCCTTACTCTATGGAAGTCCATCTTACTAAGAATAATAACCAACTATAACAGACTTGACCGTTTTCTATGAAAAAACAACAACAATGGGAAAACGTTTTCTATTGGAATATAATTCAATGTCAGTTGGGTCAAATAGCCCGGGAAGTAGTTATTTTTTTTATAGAAAACATTCTTTTATCCTTCCTATCATTTGATAAAAATCATATTGTATTGGTAACTTTCGAATGATATAAATTTGTTTATATTTTGAAATTGACCAAAAAATGTTCTTTATTTGTAATTTATTTACCGAAATTGAATGCTATCCTTTCTAATTTCTCCCAAAAGGGTAACTATTTATCCCAACAAAACAGACGACTATAATCATCGGAATGGATTTTCAAACACTATGGTCAATAAAAACCTGTGCACATGAATTTTAATCAAAACAATTTTTTAGTCTCTTTTATATATTTACAATTCGGGAACAAAATTAGTAGTGAAAATAACACATAACAAAAACGTGCAAAAAAAACACTGTTCTTTTTATAAAAATACTCTCGATAAAGTAAAATCCTTAATTGTGTTAAATTTTATGAACAGAATTATGCTTTAGTGGGCAGCTTATCAAAATCACCTTCCTCAATTTATAGAGCTGGTATCATTTTACAGGAACACCTTTTTCTAGTGATATTGGAATAGTTTATGTGATTTTGGTTCAAACTCAAACATAATTTTCAATTTTGTATTATCATTTAATGCCTTTGAAGACAATCTTGCACGAATGTATGTACATGGGTGATAATCACACTGCGACCTATAGGATCCATTGTGACCTCAGACCTATAGCAGCTCTTCGAGTCCTATTTTCCTGAGGAAGTTTAGGACATCGTCGGGCTTCAAATCAGGTAGATCCCCTTCCTCTATTTCATGTGCTCCTAGGTATCTAGCCCTAGAATTTTGCAAGGCAGGGCATTCTGAAAGTATGTGTATTGAGGTTTCATCCTCTTCCTCACAGAATCTACACTTTGCTTCATCTGCTAACTCTAGTTTCTTCATGTGGCTTCTTAACCGGCAATGCCCGGTTAATATTCCCATTAAAATTCGGAGCCTTTTTTTTACTGAGGTTGAGGCAGCTAAGAGATCTCTTCTGGTCATAGTTCCCCAGTAGTATCTTAGATTGCCTCAGTCCTTCCAGCTGATTCCAGTACTTGGATTTTTCCTTCTCCATTTCTTTCCTTAGTTTTCCTAAGATTACTCTACTGCTGATCCCAAATATGGGGTTTCAACTCCTTTTTTTGCCAGCTTATCTGCTGTTTCGTTCCCTTTTATTCCTATGTGTCCCGGGACCCATAGGAGGGTGACAGTGTTCTTCTGGCCCAGTTCATTTAGTTTGCCTAGGCATTCCCAAACCATCTTCGAACTGATTATATTTGAACTCAGCGCTTTGATGGCTGCTTGACTATCCGACATGATCACAATCTCTTGTCTGCGGTAGTTTCTTCCAATATTGAATTCCACACATCTTTCGATGGCACGGACTTCTGCTTGAAAGATGCTCGGGTATGTGCCCAAGCTTTCCGAGTAGTTGGCTCTTGGTCCAAAAACTCCTATCCTAGTTCCCTCGTCTAGCTTGGAACCGTTCGTATACCACTTTATTGTATTTTGGTTTAAATTCTGTATGGTGTCTTCATCCCATTCAAATTTATTACTCAACTTTGTGATGAATTTTCTCACAAAGTTAAATTTCTTTGGCATATCATCTTGGAGCATTTCCCAAGTTTGATCAAAATGAAGTGATCGAGGTTTTCCCTGATAATTCCTTCTTTGATCATTCTATATATTGTTTTCTTCCTTACACTTTGTAGCAGAATGTGCAGTGGGGTTAAGTTTAAAATCACCTCCATTGCAGCAGTGGGGCAAGTTCCCATTGCTCCAGTGATACATGAACAGACTAGTCTCTGAATCTTCGAGAGGTTTTTCCTCGTCGTATTCAGATTAGCCCTTACGCCCCAAGCCACTGCCCCATATGTGATTAATGGTCTCACTATTGCTGTGTGTACATCCATTGCAGGATAAATCTATTCATAATAATTTATATCATTTGCCATTTAATAAACAAAATGAAAATTTTATTTCTCGATTACAAATTGTCCTTTCAGTTATTTAAATTTCAATTAACAATACCGTTTGTAACTTCAAGTACATATATCACATATAGATAGACCACCAAAAGTCCTTTGTAACGAGAAATTATTACTGAAATTCGAAATTCGGTTTCAAAACCAACCAATCGAATTCAGAAGCAAACAATGGAAACTCCAGAAACCCCAATGAAGTTTTAATGGTTAATCTCCGCAGTAATAAAAGTTATTGTTAAGTATCCAACCGACAATTATGTATAAGGAATATGGCAAAATTTAAGCTTTGTCGTTTCTGTCTCCAACTCCAATGTATTAGTTAACAGTAAGACGAGCCATGCATTCATTCATCGATTCATTGCCCAATGAGTATTACCTTAAAGTATCAATTGTATAATATATACAAACTTATAAACAAAATGAATAATAACATCGAAAAAGATTAAAATTTCTTTTGGAATAACTATTTTATGTTATGGGCCCATAGAAAGGACAGGGAGTAATAAATCATTCATTTAAGTAGATTTCATAGACGTACCAAAATATATTTTAAGAGGGTATACCGTAAGGTACATTTTGTATTGAACGAATGAGTTGCAGCTATGCTAAAGAATATACGATTTAGGTCAGAGGTAACGGGTTGTACTAATTTTATTAAAAAAAAGTGATAGAGGTACATGAATTTTAGTAAGTTTGATAAAGAAAGGCAACACAGTTAATTCATAATAGAAAACAAACCAATCTGTAACAATAATTATTTTAAATATTTTTGTTCTTTTTGTAAGAAGATTAATTCAAACTTTAAATATTGTCACAAATAAATTACAATAAAATATATTTTTAAAAAGTAATTAAAGTCAAGATAGCAAGATATCGTTACAAATTTTATTAAATTCAAAGAAGCAAAATGAATATTTTTTATTTGTATTACTCCTATATGTAGTGTTTGGGGAATTTTTCTCAGAAATTTTAAATGGCAAGTGGCCTACTGTAATCGGCTTAATACGATTACACCTATTTACAGATTATTCGATTATTGAGAGGGATTTTCCAAACAACCCAGTTTTCTTAGAAACATTATCGGGAATATTATTTTAAAAGAAAGTAGGTACATTAAATCAGTACTTAGTATTAGTTCTTTGAGTAAAGTTGTATCAAGTTGTAGGGTTTCCTTATTATTGTAAACAGTTGGAATATGTTTAAAACATTTGTTGAGTGTTAATTGTGCAAGTACCAAACAATGTCGATAAGCGAAGGACCATCTAAACGACCAAAAACAGGTCCATTATCTTTAAATGAAAATACTCTGATATTGAATTGTTATATATCATTGAAAAACAAGGATCCAAGTGCAAGTGTTGATGATATTGTGGAACGGCTGCTATGTTGTGAATGGAACTCTTCAACCCCCTAAAACTCCTTCAGGCCGAAAACCAATTGAGATCGATGAGTCATTAATACAAAGACTAAGGCGTAAAGTTAATGGATTTTACTTACGAAAGGAAATTCCAACACTTGACAAAATTATGACATCAGTGCAAGAAGATACGGACTATACAAAATTCTCCAGAATGACATTATGCAAACTTTTGAAAGATGTGGGTTTCAGATATACAAAACATAATAGAAAATCTCTCTTAATAGATAAATCGGAAATAGTTTTTTGGAGGAGAGACTATTTAAGAAGCATTCGACATGCCAGAGAACAAAATTTGAAAATCATCTACTTAGACGAAACATGGATAAATGCTGGATATACAGTTTCCAAATCTTTGCAAGATGAAAACATTAAAAGCGGAAGGCAGGCATTCGTGGAAGGTTTGTCGTTGGGTTTGCAGCCACCATCTGGAAAAGGTAAAAGACTTATAATTGTCCATGTTGAAAGTTCTAAAGGTTTTGTTGATGGTGGATTATTAACTTTTATTTCAAAACGCACGGGGGACTATCACGAAGATATGAATGGGGATGTCTTCGAGGAATGGTTTGTTCAAATGTTGGATCTGATTCCAAAAGGGGCTGTTATTGTTATGGACAACGCATGTTACCATTCACGGTTACGAGAAGCATTGCCCAAAACCTACATTGTTGAAGAAATGGCTTCTTCTCGTGGTATATCAGTTCTTCGAGTTCCCCCTTATCATTGTGAACTTAATCCCATAGAATTAATATGGGCTCAGGTAAAGGGGGAAGTTGGAAAAAAATACTTCTTTTAAAATAAACGATGTTGTGAAATTGTTTGAGAGTGCTGTAAGTCATGTTAGTAAGGAAAATTGGACAAACTGTATCGAGCATGTTATCAAAGTAGAGGCAAATATGTGGAAAATTAACAATATTTGTGATGATTTAATCGGCCCTATTATTATTAATGTCAACAACGATTCTTCCTCTTCCGAGTCGGATATAGAATAAAATGTAAGTAATAAATGTATTCCAATAATTATATCTTTTCATTTTTTATTATAATTATTAATTTAAAACGTATTTTTTTCCCAAAATACACACCACTGCATTGCGTTATTGCTTATCTGCTAATCCTTTAACAATGAAGAAAACCCTAAACTTTGCTACAACTGAAACAAATACGGGGTCGATCTACCTGGCTGTAATTTAAAGTAAGAGATTTATCAAAAATTTCATGGTGCTCCCTGTAAAGGTTTTGCATACTTAATTAGGGTTTATTACTCCTCGTAATTTTTGTACATACTATAGATAAGAACTATTTTTTTAAAAAATTCGTTTTTAAGTAGGTAAAATGAACTTCCACAAAGTAAAGGTTACTAGAATGAAGGCGGGTTTAAAATATTAATAGTTTCGTATCTATTTTAATCACTGTATGAAAGCTAAGGAAATCAGTAAAAATCGCTAGATTTCTGGGTAATTTAACAATTTATTTTCATTGACCCGCTCTAAAGTAAAGTGTTTCCAACACCAGTTGATCTAATTCGACCACACGTATCTCATTAGTTCAGGGAGTTTGTGCTTTTTTCTTCTGTTGGTAATTTTTCTTAAGGATTTACTATGATTGCTCCTTTTAGCGGCTTTATGTTGCCTTATTTTCTCCTTACCCGTTTCTCTTGTTTACGTCACTTGAAGGTCCGTTAAAAGTAAGAGATTTTATTTAATCGAACCCCTACAAAACAACTACAAACTTAGATCCAGCGGCGGGTAAGAAAAAATAAAAGGCATCTGTCGTTTAGACATTTAAAAAAGAAACTAACATCAGGGGTAATGAATTATGCTGATTGTGTCATTTGCTTATTGTAGATACAACAAGTAGTTTTTTACTATCTCTTTTTTCAATGACAATTTAATTCACGTACAAAAAATCCCATAAGCCGCGTGATTTTGTCATTATGACAGCGAAAAAAGTTTGCCCTAACTTTTTCAGCGACAATAACGAACCTAACTTTTGAAAGCATGACAACCAGCATTGTAAACAAATTTTTGATGACGTTACGTCAATTTTTCTCAAACTTGCGTGGTCAGAAAAGTTTTCATATGTGGAAATTCCAGTGGAGAAATTGAAAAAGCCATCAATGATAATGTGCCTCGGAATACTGTGAATTCAACTACATCAATTTGGCGACAATTTGCGATGTTTTGTCCGAAAAAAAAAAATATGAACTCATTGCAGAAACTTCCACTGAAAAGTTAGCTTCTATTTTATGTAACTGGGCATTCAACATGAAGAAGAACAATGGAGAAGATTATAAAGAGAGTGCAGTCAAGACGATTTGAAACACTTCAGCAAAAATGTTACAAGAGGAGTACTTTAAAGATTATAAAAGAATTTTTAATCCGTTCACGGACATAAAGTTTAAGTAAGCGAGAAATGCACGCGACACAAAACGCAAAATTTTACAAGCAATCCCAGAAAAAAGGAAGGTGAGTTCTAAAGCTCTCAAAAAACGAGATATTTTTGAAATGGCACTGTCCTGGAGTGAAGAAGAATCTGTAGGCCTTCAAAGAAAATTTGGTAATTATTTAGAACAGCTACTTCTAGCTAATTTCCGTAATTTTTACAAAAATACTTTAATTATGGTCTACAAATCATGAATTGAGTATTCATTTAGTGCGCTCAAGCATATTTTTTTCAAAATTAATTTTTAAAGTTGGAACTACTTTTTGATCGCGCTGCCATATTTAGCAGTATGGCGTCTGAAAATCATATGCAAATAGTAATACGCGACAAATAACAAACAAAATATACTATTTTGATATACATTATATTTTAAATTTGACCGAAAAAACATTAAAAAAGGAATCTTATAATATATAAATATACTCTCATAACTTACTTTTAACAGATGGATTTTCCTAAAAAGATGTATCGACACTTATTCACTTATTAGTACACTGTTCACATTCTATGTTTTATTTAATTAAAATCTGCACCACATAATATTTATATAATTAAATATAGGTACTCTCTGAAAAACTAAATCTACAATAATTATAACTCATAACCATCTTAACAAAATCTTCTATTTAACAACAAAATTTATTCTGCAATATTCAATTAACTCAATACTATAAATTAAACTTTTTGACAGTGCAACAGTGCTGTCTTCTGCGTTCCTGTTTCGAACTAAATATTTTTATGAAAAGTAATCGATTGTTTTGGTGATATATGGATTAATATTGATGTTGAAGTATGATATTTACATAAATCTCGATATATTTTTTAAGCGAAATTCACTATTCTGAATAAACTACCTAAGTCGTGACGTCACTGGGCGGAGTTTATTTTTCCAAACAAAACAAAAAATTTAAAGCCCATGCATTTAAAACACCTTTACTCTTTTTCTATTCAATTTATTTCTTATTGTGAATAAAATAAGAGAGGTTGTAATTTGTTCTGTTGAGTGTGTGTGTATATTTATTGAAAACTTCAAGAATTTTTAAAGGTAGGTGTTTTTCTGTTATTTTAACAATAAGAAGCTTTTTTTAGGTTATATTATGGATTTGAATGGTTTTTAATAATAAAGATTTTAATTAAAACATATTATTGGATTGAATTATGTATAAAATTATACTTTATTTCTAGAAAGAGCCTTTTTCGCAATGGTTATGTGTTTTGTACCTGATTGTAACCATTACAGTGAGCAAAGATATGCAAATACTTTGCTTTTCCATCCCATCCAAAAGAAAAAGAGTACCTAATGGATCTTTTTGATAAGGTAGGTAACTAATATGTTTAAATTTAGTAAAATTTTAATAAAATTAAATTAATAGGAGACAAGATAGAGAGCCATAAAAATCCTCATTAGTTTGCAATTGTCAAAAAAATGCAGTCACAAAAAAAATGGGCCAACTTCAAAACTAACAGGAGGTTAATCTTTGATTCCCCTGAAAAACGGTATGTAGTACATTTATTTATATTTTTACAATAATATAAAGATATAGGTACTTTTTCTATCTTTAATAAGGTAGGTTTGTTTTAAAAGTACTTTTTTTGCAGTAAACGAAATCCACCATTAACTGATAATATGGAAACAGCAGGACCTTCAACTTCAGTGCCAACTTTAATTTCAGAACCATCCACTTCTAAACACCCTCCTGAAACTACAAGTTCATCTACACCTGATGATGATTTGTGTTCTTTTTCAAGATTATCTGGGGCATCATTGGATGCTGAACATTATTTCTTAAAACAAGAACTGGAAGAAGTTAAACTGAATAACTTAAGCACCCATTTCAGTTTTGAACATATAAAAAATAATGATTCACACATACTTATGTATACTGGCATACACAGTTTATACATGATTCTATTTGAATTAGTCGACAGTTTGAAAACAATTATGCTGGGTGGCAGGTAAAATTATTGCCAAAAGTTGATAAAATACTAATAACATTAATGAAATTATGTTTAAACTTGTCACATGAAGATCTAGCTATGCGCTTTAATTGCAGTTCATAAAACATTATTTGTTATATTATTTTAAATTAATAAAACAGACCTTATGAAAAATATTATATTTTACAAATGTTATAAATAGTATAAATTTTAAACTGAAAAATCATAAAAATAATTGTATATATTGTCAGACCCAATATATTTATAATAAATAAAAAATGTTTAATTTATATATACTACAAACTACCAATTATTTCTGTTAGTTACTAAATTTAACCATTTAATAGTTTTGGGAGGTAATGCTTTACATAAAATGTTTCCAATAATAATACATTTTCTTCCCAAGAAACATCATCATCTACTACAACTGTTACAACTTCAAGTGGAGTCCATATGCATAAATAACATTTTAATTTTTTTAAAATATGTAGATTAGGTACCTTGAATTTGATGATAATAATTGTGATTTTTATTAATGCATATATCTCCCTCTTCATTATAATATATAATGTATGTTTTATTATTTTCAAGTTTTTCTGACAAAACATCATTTTTAAAGGCATATGGGCAATTCACTTCAACAATGGCATCATCACCAAGCCGTCAGGACTTGTTCCTAATATTCCTGAATTTGTCAGCCAAATACCTGTGGGATAACATCTAAATTCAAATTTTATTTAAAATGTTTCAGAGCATGCTTCTCATGACTTCTTCCCCACTGAATGGCCTTAAAGCCATTGAAAGAATGAGCACCTACAATAGCAAAATAAAAATTAATATAAAAGGATATTAATGTTTCATGATTGTTTTCAAAAGTTGTGAATATAATTATGTAGCAAATGTATATACTCACCAATTAGAGTTTTATAAAGACTGTCTGGATACTTATTTCTTTTGCATGAAGAAATAACTACTCCAAAATTACTAGCAGTAAGTCTAAATTTTCTGATTAAAAAACAGTGTTCATTGGTAACTTGTCCTACTGTTAGAGCAGCAATATTTTTAATGTTTATTTGAGGCCAAATTGAATTCTGTAGATAAAATAATATTTTCAATAATGGGCAAATTATATTGAGTTCCTTGATCTGCAGCATCTCATTTCCTCTTGATTTAAAGGCTCTTCAACAGTAGTTTTTGAGGATATAATTCTTCTGTAGCTTTTACTGCTCAATATTTTTGTTTTGGCGAATTCCATGTACATTCTCTATCTGTTACTGAAATATTATAGTGTCCAAATAGAGCCAATGCAGCTATGGTGACATTTTATTCCTCTAAGGCAAGCACAAGTTGCGGAAACAATATCACCCAATTTATTCAATGTAATCTGAAATAAGTTAATATTTAGTAGATATTACCATCATATAAAAAAATCCAAACCTACCTCAGCTTTTTAAGTTTTTTCTTTCTTACTGGCATATATATATCTTCTCTAATTAGTATCAAACTGCATATTTTTTACATGGTTCGACTCCAATGAATTTTCACCTCTTTTAATTATTTTACTATCATTGTTTAAAAGATCCTTAATATTTGAAAGCTTTAAAACATGTTTAAAAGCCATATTTTAATCGCAAAATCTAAAAATTTAAAAAATATTTCATAAACAAAACTTAACCTTAATTTTATGAAAATAGTATTAAAACACTTACCTTTAAAAATACTTGAAGTTTTCAATAAATATATACACACACACTCAACAGAACAAATTAATACCTCTCTTATTTAACTCACAATAAGAAATAAATTGAAAAGAAAATGAGTAAAGGTGCTTTAAATGCATGAGCTTTAAATTTTTTGTTTTATTTGGAAAAATAAGCTCCACCCAGTGACGTCACGACTTAGGTAGTCTATTTACAATAGGTGCGTTCTTTTTGACTGAGATCTCAGCTCACTTCGATTGAAGTGATCTGATATAAATTGATGTGAGTAAGCACCAAAAAGAACGACAAACGCGCGACCTACGATTTCTTGCTCCCCACCACTATATTTCCGACTCAATTCTAACTGATACCACCGCATAGCACATTCAGCATCGGTAAAGGGGGAGGAAAATCTCAGTTCACTTCGATGTGAGTGAATCGGAAAGAACGCGCACATTACCGATGTGAGCTGAGATTAACTGAGATCTCAGTCAAAAAGAACACACCTCATACTTTACTTTAGTGAAAGAAATAATACGTAATAACCTAACCTAACCTCACCCCTATTCTGAATCTAAAATATTTGCTATCGACCAACTGGCACAGATCAAAATATATTTTATGTTAATATCGCTCACCTTATTATCTTGTATTTATTTATACTTTACTCATATTTTTTATTCGATATTAAGGTCTGTGATATTAACATAAAATATACTTTGATCTATGCTAGCTGGTCGAGGAGTGATTATTTTTTATTTATTTATCATTCCAAATAAATATATAACAATAAATATATGAATATGTTGACTAAAATAAATATTTGTCAAAATCACAGAATTATATACATAATTCATCACAGAATTATATACATAATTCTATGGTCAAAGCGATCCGATATATCGATTCTCTAATTCAAAATAAATTGTTCCGTTATATAGATCATAGATCAGTCAGTTTTAAAAATGGCAGATAATTGTAATAAATGTAATATTGCTTTTTTCGAAAGTATTCGGTTTAGTAAAACTGATATTGTGCAGTTTTTGTTAAGTCACAATGTTCTTAAACAAAATACTATTTGTGTTAAGTGCGGTACCGAGTGCGGACTTTCTGATAATCTGGAATTTAGATGTCAAAAGAGGATACCAAATAAAAAAAGGGAAAAAAAGTGTAATTTTTACTTATCGGGGAAAAAAGACACTTTTTGAACAACGTTCATTTAGATGTGGAAACCCTTTTTTATTTAGTATCTGTTCTTTTGCATATAAAACCTTCTAGACAAGAATTTGTTCAGCGTGAACTGGGTGTTTTCTCTAAAACAGTAGTGGATTGGTACTCTTTTTGTAGAGAAGTATTTGTTCATCATATGTCAAATGTTTCTCAACAAATAGGAGGGCCAAACACTATTGTTGAAGTTGATGAAAAGAAATTCGGTAGACGGAAGTACAATCGCGGTCGTCTTTTAGAAGGCCAATGGGTTTTCGGCGGCATCGAACGAGGTTCCCGTAAAACATTTTTGGTTCCTGTGGACATTCGTGATGCTGATACATTGTTGAGAATCATTCAGAGGTGGATTCTTCCAAGGACTACGATTTACAGCGATTGCTGAAAATCGTACAACTGTTTGAACCACGAAGGTTTCCAACATCAAACCGTGAATCATTCTCAACACTTTGTTGATCCAGAAACGGGTGTTCACACCAATAATGTTGAACGGGTATGGAGAGAAGTGAGATCTTCGATTCCACGTTTCGGTGTCCGAAAATCTCATTTTATTGGATACCTCGCCGAATTTCAATTCAAAATGAAATATCCAGAACACTCTGAACGAATTCATTATTTTTGGAAAGCCGCCTCAGAGTTATATCCACCACAATATTAAAAGTAAGTAATTTAAAATATATTTAATTAGTATAAGAATGTTTTTTGATATATTTTGACTAAAATTAAAAATGTAATACGTTCATTACTATTGGCGTATTAATATTTGCAGACGCCATGATGCTAAAAATGGCAGCGCGATCGAAAAATAGTTCCAACTTTAAAAATTAATTTTGAAAAAAATATGCTTGAGCGCACTAAATAAATACTCAATTCGTTGTTTTTAACTATTAATTAATCAATTTTTATAAAAATTTTGAAGATAGGCTAGAAGTAGCTGTTCTAAATAATTACCGAAAAGGTAATCACATTGCTGCGTATGAATTGGCTTGGAGAGGTGGAGAAGCAGCAAATTGTAAGGTATTCTAACCGTGGAAGAAAGACCGGAAGAGTAGAATATAACCCAGTGTTTTCGAAGACAGCACAAGGGGGAAATCAGAAGTTGGCCGACAGTAAATGGTTGGTAACAAACACTGCAGAAGATTGTGTATGTCCAGTAAGATTGTTTAAACAAATTATGGGAAGACGGGGAAACCATATCACATGTGAAAAGGTTTTTTTAACTCCAAATCCTTTCTGGCAAAAAACAAATTCGAAAGGATGGTATAAGAATTCTCCTATTGGGATAAACGAAATATCTAAATGGACCAAATCTTCGGCAAAAAATATTGGACTTGATATCAAGCGGGTGAAAATTACGAACCATTCTAATCGAGCTGCCGCTGTAACTGAATTGTCCAGAAGTGGTATAGGTGAACAAAAACTTGTGAAAATTACGGGACATAGTAACCCATCGTCATTAAAACCGTACCTTCAGTTAGATGAAGAACATCATAGAGAAATCATTGGTTCCATTCATACTACCATCCAGGAAACATACTACCAGCGCTCAAAATACTAGCATGCAGCAAAATATTAACAAAAGACACGAAGCTTCTGAAAATCAAGCTATTTTTAATAATTGTGTTTTTAACAATTGTACTTTTCCGTTAAATCAAATAAGCTAATTTACATCTAATTTTTTAATCTATTGATTTAGATATTCATTATATTGTCTTACTGAATTACACTCTAGCTCTTTTTTTTTGTCGAAGTAAATTTGATATTTATAATTCGAATTTTGCTGCCATTAGGTAATTCAACTCAAAAAACTGCCAGAAAAAATTACTCGTCCTACGGACTTTTTCCAGAGGCAGTTTTTTTCGTTAAATTGCCAGGCAACAAAATTCTTATTGATACATGTCAAGTTTACTTCGACAAAAAAAGCTCTCGTGTAATTATAAGTGAAAATAAATTTTTTAGTTGTATTATTAGTTATTTATTATTGTACAAGTTGATAAAATTGTTATTTATCTTCGACTGTTGACTAATTATGCTCAAGAAGCGATTTTATCATCGTGTGCAATACACATTTTTTTTCAATAGCAAGACTTGAAGTTCAGGTAAAAAATAGAATTTCAAAGAATATTGTAATTTGGGGCGCAAAAATCGCAATTGTGTTGCTCCGTTGCTAGGGATATGAATTACTCTGTCCACAAATGTCAAACAAATGTTACATTTTGATTTTTGCGGAGCATATTGTTGCGTTTTGTGTACAAAGTGAATAAAGAAAAGAATTGGCACAAGAAAAGGAAAACCTGCCATCAGATTTAGAAAATGCATCGTTGGAAGCAGAAAGTTTATCGTTGCCACAAAAATTGAGGATGATATATGAGAAAGAATACCAGTCTTTTAAAAAGTGAAAAAGCATTAAGAATATCAATGGCGTGAGTGAAAAAATCCTGGCGTATTTTTCTAAAAAGTCGAAGAAAGCGATGCCATCGTCATTATGGTGGTATTATTGGATGCTGAAGCGTACGTTGTTGGTGAATTATAATTGTAACATTTATAAATTCAGCAAGTTAACCATCAAGAAAACTTTCGCAGCCGTACCCAACGTCGTTTATGTGGAATTGAGTACAACCTAACCTAACATAAACTAGGTGCGCACACTCAAACCATCGAAAATCACTGCCACCATCTCAAGGCAAGTGTCAACAAACATGCCAGAGGTGATATAGCTCATCACATTTGCGAAAATCTATGGCGAAGGCATGTCAAAATCAATAATTTGTCACCATTTGAATATTTTTTGGATTCCATAAAAATGTTGTATGTTTGTTGTTGTTTAAATTGTAGTCTTAATTAATTGTGATCACTATTTGAGGTAATAAAGTGAAGTTTTATAGCACTAAATTTCTGACAGAAGCTCCTGATAACGTCTATTTGTTGATGAAGGTTATTGATATTTTTGGTGTGCATAGAGCGACTAGGTCCGATGAATTGTACTTAATGTGGACGACAGAAAATTGGTGATAATCGTTTTATTATCTGATATAAAAACCAAGCAGGATAGGTCGTTTTTTATTGGTGACAAGAAAAGTGGAGTGAGTATAACCACCTCTCTGGTGTTTATACTAAGTTATGGTTGCCCAGATCTCAACCTTTGTTGCTCCGGTTCACTCTAGTGGAGACGGGAGTGAGTAAATCAAATCTGGGATATTATAAGGGCGCCAGTTAGATTTATTTGAGCTATACAGTAGTTTTCCCTAATCTAAATCTAACAAATGATAGAAAATTGAAAAGACAACCTTTAACTTATGCTTACTTTATTATGAACTATAAAATTATTGATTTTATACTATTACTCGAGAAATCTTTAAATATATGTATTCAACATGAATGACTTAGACCATAGTATTAGAATTTAGACAATTGATTTATTTTACTTTTAATAAGGCATTAATGAACTAAAACGTTTTACATCAGATACCAGTGACAATAATAAGGGTTTATATTTAAGAAAAATATTTCTAATTAGTATATTCCTAGTTTAACAAAACTTAGTTCTAATTCTACCCACAATTCAGACAAAGAAAAGTATACCCATATATAATACCGTAGACTAATATGGTTTATATCCCCAGGGTTATAGGCATTGGATCCAAGGCGTACAACAGGGTAAAAAGATTCCCAAAAACAATAACCCACAATGACTTCTTATTACTACCAACGACAATATTACTATCAATATACAAGAATATAATGAAATTATTTAATACAAGGCGATATTTCAACATAATAAAGGAATTAAACTATCTGAATAAGCTATCAAATTATTTATTAAAAGGATTTTGAGGATTTTTAAAAATACGAGGTAGGTTAAATTTATTCAATGTTATTAGTTAATATTGCAACCAACGCAAAAACTGTTTATTTACATCGACGGTCTTAGCGTCCAAATAAACTTGTTACATGAGTTTCTTGGAAATTGTGAGAAAGTAGGTATATTGCCTGGCCCCCCAAAAACGTACCTCACAGTAAGTTTTTTGTGAATTACCGACAGCAAAAGTGCACTACTCAACCAGTGGGGATTAACACTATATATAATATCCCCAAGAATATTTCAGATTTTTTGAAAATTTCAAATTCAGAAATTGTTTCCGTTGTTCTTCAGCTAGTATGTTCGCAAATTCTGGAGCTGATCTAGTAAAACTTAAACGTTTAGGAGGATGGAAATCGTCATCCGTTGCAGAATCTTACATTGAAGAGTCAATAAACAATAAGATTACTATATCCATATGTATACCTACTTGGTGGACCTGAAAATCAATCCAGTACCTCGAATCAAGTGTTTAAGCAAACGAGCAAAGAAACAATAAACAAAAAAATATTAATTTTTAATTGTTAGTTCTTTTGAAAATGATTATAATTTTATATTTTCTGTTTTAATTGTCTTTATATTTGTATTATTTTTACACTTAGGTATGATTTTTATGTTGGCCTCAATGTTAGGCAGAAACTATTTGCGATTATTGTTTTCTATCAATATAAAGAATAAAATGACATAGACTTTGGGTTTTTCATTTCATTTTATAATGAAAAAAAAATACTTTTATTAATGAATACTAAAGGTGATTTTTTATTTTATAAAAGGGAAAGTTTGAAACACGCATTAAAAGTTCAAGTTAACTTTATATTTATTATTTAATGAAGTAATAGCCTGGAGATTATCAATTTTAAATCCAATTTCATCCATTCTATTCATGAATCAGATTACTAGGGTGAACAAAAAATTCGTTTATTTGTTTTTATTCAAAATTGTTTGTTCCTCGATGGAAATCGATCAAAAAAATGAAGGGACATGAAGTTTCTTATAATCGTAGTTTCACTAATTGTACGTTTAATTGAGTAAATCGTTTAATTGGAATAATCTTTTTATATTTTCTTTTAAAATTAATAAAATATTTTTGGGTGTTATACAAACCAAAGATAAAAAAGTAAATTGATTGTACTAACCCTTACTTTTTGGAAGTCCATCTTATTAAGGATAATAAAAAACTCTTCGTTTTAACAAAACTGTCATTGAGTTTTTTAAAAAAGCAGTTTTTAAATAAATATTGGAAGTTTTGTTAAAACGAAGAGTTTTTTATTATCCTTAATAAAAAAGTAGTTAATTATTGTCATTATCTCTAATGGACTGGGAAAGTAGTGACGTAAGTGTCAAACCAAATGATTCCAAACAACTTTTTTTATGGTATGCTTTATGTTTTATAGGTGTTATTAACTATTTTATTGTATTTTCTTGATTTTTGGGGGTTAATTACTGTTTTTTCATTGGTAAGTGTTCATTCATATGATTTACATATCACTAAAGTAGATAGACGAACAATTTCCGTAAAAATATTATAACATAACCTTCAAAGTTGTGGATTATCATAAAGAATCGAATTTGGAAAGATTTTTCTTATATGTATTTAATTATGATACTTCCGTTATATTTCAAAGTATAATATAAAGTTATTTCTGGAGATTTATAATGTTGCCGTTTGGAATCAATTCGTTGACATTTTCCAGTTCAACAGCATAGAACATAAATTTTGACGTCACACTTTCCCAGTCCATTATGTTTATTCAAACTTTTTTAAAAACAACCTTTTATTTATTATACTTATTTATTAATATTTAATTATCTTTTACAAAAGTAACAGAAGTAAGTACAAAAGTCTAAAGTCAAAATCTTAATTCTCTTAATCTTAATAATCCTAAACTGAATGCATTCCTGTCTTTATATACTAATTAGTACGTGACAATAAAAAAATATTTTAAAAAAGGTTAAAAAACAAAAATATTATGTTACATCAAAATGCGCAATTAGAATTAAAAAAAGATAAAGGTATTAAGTGACATCTACATAATATACAAAATAGTCTATAATTCTAGGAACTGTAACCCTCTTTATATTTTTATTGGGACCTTCAACCACTTAATTACTACTCAATTTTTTAATTATAAAAGTGCAATCATTACAGTTTAAACAAAAACATTTCCAAATGGGTTTTAATTTGTACCTCACTTGTTTTAACTGTTTTATTTCAAGTGCCGCGAACTATGAAATCCAAGTGTAGTTTACAATTGCTGTAATAATAATATATGGCCGCAATAATAATCTGAGCCTTTTTACTTTACCAATTAAACTAATTTAAAACTTTGTTTAATCAATTAGAAACCGTACGTATTGGGATTATGCAAAATACGATTAACCAAAAAACTCTTTGTCTCTTGTGTTTAGTTTAGATTAAATCGATAACGGAAACAAAAGTTTTTGTACACATAAGTTTATAATATATTTCCTCTAAATTTCCCACGTAATCTGCCTCTGGTCTATTTCTAATTAAATTACGTTTTGGGTTGTAACTCACGAAGTTCACGTTTCTGGTATACGCCATTAATGATGTATAAAGGAAACGCCTCAATTAGAACGGAATTCTTTCAAGAATCGTCTAACTAAAGAGAATGTTTTGCTTGTTATGAATAGCCCCAATTAGACAAAATTAAAGCTAAACTACAACAGTATTAATTAAAATATTCTGAAAGGTCTATTTGTTTAACACTGCTGTCAAGCTTTGCAATTTTACTTTTCTTAGTAATAAAGTATGGTAAACTACTTTGTCAGTTCTAGAGTGTTTTTAAAGCAAGTCTCATTGGTGGATCTAACAGAATTTACTTTGGTGAAGCTTGTACTAGGGCAGAGAAAAATGTTATCCTTCGAAGTTTTGAACAAAATTTGATGTGCATTGTTCTGTTCCCTTGGTAGCGAGTGTTCTAACCGTCTGTTACTGTACTGGACTATCCACCGTGACTTTTAATTGTAGTAAGACAAGAAACTTGGTGGAGAACGTCTGAAACAATGTCCAGTTAAAAGATGGAAATAAAGCAAATTTAGAAATTCGGCAATTTTGACAATTATCTTACCAAAAAAAAATGAATAATTAATTAAGAATAATAAAAAACTCTTCGTTTTACCAAAACTTCCAATATTTATTTAAAAAATTGCTTTATTAACTTTAATGACAGCCGTTTCGCTAGACTTAGCATCGTCAGACTGACATATTGAAGTTACATTTTGTTTGTTTGTAGCTAGGTACCTGATATTTATTAGGTAGTTATAAGGCTAGACCAAGTATGGAAGTAATAAGACATAACAATATTAAAGCCTAGATGTTATGAGCCCTAAGGGATTATCCTGGATGTACTTCCCTCTAAGATCAGTATAACTGTGCAATGATATACAAAAACCAGGAAAAAACTATATCATGCTGATCTTTACAATAACTTAATATATTTGTGTTACAATTACGTCTTATCTATTATTATTGTTAAATGTATAAACAAAATTACCTAAATTAAAAAAATCTGGTGTTTACAAAATTAATTGTCCAAAGTGTAATGCTGTCTTATCTATGTATAAAATGAAGACTCAATCAAAGCAAACACTTTAAAAGGGGAGAACTTCCCAGATTTATTTGTTTATTAACAACTTTAAATTGTGGATCTGCTAAATGTCTTTTTATTTCAAGTTCTTCAAGGAAATCTATAAATTTTGTTTTTTATTACAAGTGTGTAGTATTTGGATGTCATTGATGTGTAAGAGTGAGGTTGGATGTTCAAGTAGGTGTTTTGCATAATTTGACTTATCTGGTTGTTTTAATCTATATGCTCTTAAATGTTCGTTAAATCTTACTTCAAAATTTCTTTGTGTTTGACCTATATATACAGCATTACACTTTGGACAATTAATTTTGTAAACACCAGATTTTTTTAATTTAGATAATTTTGTTTTTACATTTAACAATAATAATAGATAAGATGTAATTGTAACACAAATATATTAAGTTATTGTAAAGATCAGCATGATATAGTTTTTTCCTGGTTTTTCTATATCATTGCACAGTTATACTGATCTTAGAGGGAAGTACATCCAGGATAATCCCTTAGGGCTCATAACATCTAGGCTTTAATATTGTTATGTCTTATTACTTCCATACTTGGTCTAGCCTTATAACTACCTAATAAACATCAGGTACCTAGCTACAAACAAACAAAATGTAACTTCAATATGTCAATCTGACGATGCTAAGTCTAGCGAAACGGCTGTCATTAAAGTTAATAAAGCAATTTTTTAAATAAATATTGGAAGTTTTGGTAAAACGAAGAGTTTTTCATTATTCTTAATAAGATGGACTTCCAAAAAGTAAGGGTTAGTACAATCAATTGAATTATTAATATTTACCAAAAATCGCAGTAGCTTTGTTGACAATTTTTGTGGTAAGATGAGCCTGTCCTTCAGTGAAAACTCCACTTTGTATACCCTACATTTTGCCGATGACTAGATTGTAATTGCCCAAGAAAAAGATGAACTTTTAGAGGAATACGAAGCAAATATAAATATAAAACACATTTATATTAGGAGGATTATCCTTTAATTTCACAAACTAATCATAATGTTCATGCAGTTTCAAGTTGCCTTGAATATACACAAAAAAAATGTCTAGAAACATTTTAAGTAAAAATTAGTATCTTAACCCCAGAACAAGCAGTTCAAATCATGGCTTTAGTTGAAGATGGCCGAACTCAGCAATATGTTGTTGAAGTCATGGGAAACAACTAATCCAGCGTTTCTAGAGTTTTAAGAAGGTTTAGAGAAACTGGAAGTTACAATAGAAGACCAGTTCCAGGACGTCCCAGGTGTACTAACCCTGAATAAATATGACCATTGCAGGCAACTGCAAAATGTAACATAAGAGCAGCCAGCAATTATGGAGGTGGTTCGATTATGGTAAAGGGAGGCATCTGTTTTGAAGGCCACACGGAGTTAATTGTGTTTCGTAGGAGATCACTGACAGCTGATCGGTATATAAGGGAGGTTCTTGAGCAAAATGTAGTGCCATTCGTTCCAATCATTGGAGAGAATTTTATTCTAATGCACGATAACACTCGCCCGCACGTTGCTAGAATAACAATGGAATACCTTCAAGAAGTTGGTATTCAAGTTTTAGATTGGCCAGCAGTGAGTCCAGACCTAAACCCAATTGAATATGTCTGGAACTACCTGTACAAGCGCATAAAAACTCGTATAATATCGCTCCAGACAACGTTGATAAGCTGGAAAATGTTTTAATACAAGAATGGGAAAATTTGGATTTGGATTACATAATTGACCTGATAAGAAGCCTTCCACGAAGAATGAGAGAAATTATTAGAGCCAGAGGTGGCAAAACCAGATACTAAAATGTTCAATTTATCGTTTTAATTTTTTATTTTGTTACTTTGTATTATTTGATTGGTTTAGAATAATTATTTTCATTATTTTTTGATTTTTAATTTAGTTAAATAAACTACTTTGAAACATAATTCCAAATAAATTTTCTATCATTTCCCAAAAAAATTAAAAGATTTAAAGAATTAAAATAAAAATTTTATTCATAAATCACTTGCGATACTTTTTGTGACGAGTATATACAGGGTGAGTCATAACTATTGGGACATAGACTAATGACCAAAATATGGCTATTGGGCCAAATATGCCTTCATATAATGTTGCTGAAAAAAAAGATACAGGGTGTTAAAGTTAATTTTTGTTTTTCGTTTTTTGCTAATAGTTTCCCTGTATATTTATAAATTGATATCAAAATTGGCACAGAGGCATAATCTTAGACAAGAAATAGTATTTTATTTACAATTTTACGTTTTGTCATAGAGGACGCCACGTGGATCATTCCTAATGATCAAATTGAGTCTAAACTTTTTCTGATGAAATTTTTTAGTAATTTTTATTAGAAAATATGAAGTAAACATCATTTTTACGTAAAATTGGTACTCTTGTTTAAACATGATAATTTTAAACGTTTTCGATAAAAACGCAGTCGAACTGCTTAGAGTCTTAAAAAAGGATTTCAAATATTAATTCATTTATGAAAAGTATGCTTTGGACTGTCAGATAATTGTTGTTGGTAAATGTCATTTGTTCAGAGTAAATTATTTTTGATGTGACAGTGTAATGTAATGTTGCATTTTTTAAAAGTAATCATTACTTTTTTTGATTGAAATGCCTCGTCACAATCATTTTACTAATGAAGAAATGCGAAATATGATTTGCGTATACGCACAAGAAAATTTTTGCGGTCGCTCGGCAGCCAGAAGGTATGGAATGTTATACGCAAACAGAAGGCAACCAAATCACAAAACTTTTGCAAGATTATATCGTAGTTTAGGTGAAACTGGGTCATTTCACACTAAAAATCGGGGTTTTCGACCGAAACAAATCACACCTAATCAAGAAGATGAACTTTTGGTTCGAGTAGATGAAAATCCTGAAATAAGTTCACGACATCTATCAGCAGCAACAGGTGTAAGTCAGTCGTCTATAATAAGAATTCTAAAAAAAGAGAACCTCCATCCTTATCACTTCACTCCTGTTCAAAATTTACTTCCAACAGATCTTCCACGACGGTTACAGTTTTGCCAACGTATTCTGAATAAACATCGCAATGACAGACACTTTAATAAGAATATTATGTTCACCGACGAAGCAACTTTTACCAGACGAGGGGTTTTTAATTGGCGAAATAGTCATTATTGGGAAGAAGAAAACCCGCATGCTATTAAAGCTAGACATTTTCAGCATGAGTTTAAATTGAATATTTGGTGTGGCATTATAGGCGACCAACTACTAGGGCCTTATGTTCTTCCTTAGAAATTGAAATTGAGATTCTTATTTATTCTTTTTGGAAAATACTCTTAGTGATATTTTAGATGATCTGTCACTGGAAAAAAAGAAAAGAAAAATGTGGTTTATGCAGGATGGAGCGCCACCTCAATTTTCATTAGCTGTTAGAAAACATCTTAATGACGTATTTCCTCAACGATGGATTGGCAGAGGCAGTGATTTTCAATGGCCACCAAGAAGTCCTGAGTACAACCCGCTAGATTTTTATTTTTGGGAACATATGAAGTCCTTAGTTTATGCCAATGAAATTAATACACAGGACGAACTTTGGAGATACATTCAAAATGCAGCTAATCTTATAAGGGGACAGAATAACAATTTTTTTAACGTCCGAAAATCCTTTATAAAAAGAATTAGAAAAGGCATAGAAATCGGAGGAGACCATGTAGAACATTTAGTTTGAGTTTTTGTGAGTTCTTTTAAGTTAAAGTGTGTTTAGTTTTGATTTATCGTCAAAACGGAAACCTTACGTTAGTTGCAACTTTGTTTATTAGTTTGGTATTTGATAGTGGAATTGTAAATAAAATACTATTTCTTGTCTAAGATTATGCCTCTGTGCCAATTTTGATATCAATTTATAAATATACAGGGAAATTATTAGCAAAAAACGAAAAACAAAAATTAACTTTAAAACCCTGTATCTATTTTCTCAGCAACATTATATTAAGGCAAATTTGGCCCAATAGCCATATTTTGGTCCAAATAACCTGTCCTTAGTCTATGTCCCAATAGTTATGACTCACCCTGTATATTTCTTCCAGATCAATATAGCAGTAACATCCAGTTGATTCCAGAGTATTAGGTATTGCAAACGTATTTGACTGAAAAAAATTAACCAATTTAATTTGTAATTAACTAGAAAGGTCTTAAAACTGTAATATATAACAGAGTATCTACCTTTTCAATTACAAATGTAATCAACTGTAAAAACATGTTACCGTGGGGTAAGGTAGAACGTTCCCAAGTGTGGAAAAATTCGATTTGTTAAACAATAATTTAATTTGCAGGACCCAATTACAGCAGAGCGCCGATTATCCGTAGGTTATCCGAAAGGGCTTCGGACCGTAAAATTTAAAATTCTCGGTATGATAAAATTACACGAACTGCCGCGAGGTACAAGCTTTAGACGATCCATTTTTCCTGTCTGTTTTACTGTTTCTAACTCATTTTATTGGAAAAAAATACCAGCAAAGGTATGCGGAAACAGAATGTATACCAACAGGCTTCCTTTGCAGTTCATAGGAAAATCGAAAAGGCAAGATGTTTTAAAGGAATAAAAAACCGCCGGTTAACTATAAAACCAAAAAAAAAACAGATGGAAACTGGATAGACTGGAAATGTTTAAATATTTGGGCATTAAATTCTTTTGACACAGATACAGAGGTCGCACAATTATCTATCTATTTTTTTTAGATCTCTTTTTATTTGACAATTTTAAATTGCTCTAGAGATAAAAATATAAAATGATATAAAACCTAAGAAAAATTATAAAAGCATGATATTGTTTGTTATAATATTTGAGCACGTATTATACTGCAATGGAGTACAATATAACCCGCTTGCCACCATTATATTTTAACTCCCACTGTCATTTTATTATGAATGTTAATGTAAATTAATGCTTAAAACTTATTCCACAATTAATTTAAATTCCTCGCATCTTCAACTGAATGATAAAACGTATATTATCCTTTTGTATTTTAATTCAAAGTAACGTTCATCTTCTTCTTGTTGAGGCTCTTTCTATTCTTAAGGGTAGCTGAACCCTTCTCGAAAATTCAATACTATATATAAAACCACTAAAGAAGCTTTCGACCTCCCTCCATTATATTCTTTAAGATGTACTAAAGATAATATCTGGAACAAAGGAAAAGAGGAACAGAGAGAACTTGATTAAAACGAATTTAATGGTGTATTCAACAAGTAAAATTTGCAAAAATGAAAAACGTGCATCTAATTTCATAGTTAAATCTCCTAATTTATTATCAGTTATTATTATTATTAGTAGTAAATTTGAATCAATCAATTTTACCATTACCAATATCTCGAGAACGAAATTTCATCACATCAAATGTTCTCAAACAGCAAATTAATTAAACGGTCAAGGTTTTTACAATCACCATGTTTTGCACGGAAGTGTTAATTAAATCCGAGCTTCCAATAAGTGGAATTAGGGACAAAAAAGAAGTTTTGACCTTAACGAATACATCACGATATCCAGGCACTCTGTTTTCCGGATTAATTACAGCCTTTAATTAAGGAACCCATTTATTTATTAATTTATAAGTTCGGATCAAGTAACTCTTATATTTGGGGAACATTTAGTATAATTATATATTATACATACGTCGGATGGTTGTTTAATTTATCTGTCAATTGATTTAATACCAAATTTATATTTAAATACACTGATCTAGAAGTGAAGTGAATTAAAATTCGATATTTTACCATTTTCTTGCTTTGTTTGGTATCGTCAGGACAATTTCAAACAATTGCCCGGAAAATATTAAAACCTTAAGAATACTTAACAGGTCGGCTGAAAAGTCGCCGGTCTGACCTATAGATGACGACACTAGAATTAAATCGTGTAAAAATTTGACAGTTGTCGGACTATTAGTTTGTGAGATATTGCATTTTTAGTGAAGCAACTTCTGTTATTTTCAAAAAGATGGAAAAAAAGAATTTCGTGTGCTTATTATTGTTATTTTATATTTATTTGTTATTGTTATTTGAAAGGAAAAAATACAGTTGAAGCAAAAGCTTGGCTTGATAATGAGTTTCCGGACTCTGCGCCAGGAAAATCAACAATCATTGACTGGTACGCAAAATTCAAGCGTGGTGAAATGAGCACCGAAGACGGTGAACGCAGTGGACGCCCAAAAGAGGTGGTTACCGACGAAAATATCAAAAAAATCCACAAAATGATTTTGAATGACCGTAAAGTGAATATGATCGAGATAGCTGACACTCTAAAGATATCTAAGGAATGTGTTGGACATATCGTTCACGAATATTTGGGTATGCGGAAGCTCTGTGCAAAATGGGTACCGCGCGTGCTTACAATCGACCAAAAACAGCAACGAATTGATGATTCTGAGTAGTGTTTGCAGCTGTTAAGTCGTAATAAACCCGATTTTTGCGTCGATATGTGACTATGGATAAAACTACGGACTATGGATGAAACTTGGCTCCATCACTACACGCCTGAGTCCAATCGACAGTCAGCTCAGTGGACTGCGCCCGGTGAACCGCCACCAAAGCGTGGAAAGACTCAACAGTCAGCTGGCAAAGTTATGGCCTCAGTTTTTTGGGATACACACGGTATATTGTTCATCGACTATTTGGAAAAGAGAAAAACAATCAACAGCGACTATTACTATGCATTATTGGAGCGATTGAAGACCGAAATCGCGAAAAAACGGCCCCATATGAAGAAGAAAAAAGTGTTATTTTATCAAGACAATACACCGTGTCACAAATCATCGAAAACGATGGCAAAATTGCATGAATTGGGCTTCGAATTGCTTCCTCACCCACCGTATTCTCCAAATCTAGCCCCCAGCGACTTTTTCCTCTTCTCTAACCTGAAGAGAATGCTCGCGGGAAAAAAATTTGGCTATGATACTGAGGTAAATCGCCGAAACTGAAGCCTATTTTGAGGACAAACCGAAGGAGTAGGTACTACAAAAATGGTATTGAAAAGTTGGAAGGTCGCTATAATCGCTGTATCGCCCTTGAAGGCAACTATGTTGAATAAAAAAAATGAATTTTTTCAAAATATTGTGTTTTACTATGGTAGACCGGTGACTTTTCAGCCGACCTGTTATTTAAGAATATTTCTATTTAAGCTTAGCAATTTGTACAATGTAAACTTTTTTAATGTAACATTTTGATATTTGACAATGCATACTGCAAACATCATCAATGTTTATAGGCGCTTTTTTTCGTGCTTAACGTTTGTACACATCATAAACATTATTACGTTTTTTATGTTCTTATTTACACAAAATTTCATTTTTAGTAATCCCCTTGCCACAAATGACATTTTCTGGTTTATTGGTTCACAATATTGGCGTTCTATGGGTTAACACTTCTTTATTTATAACATCGTAACCGTAATTTTATCCATACTCTATGCTTCAAACAAAAACTATTTAAATTATGGACACGCCTTTTTTATTTTAATAATTGTTTCTTCTAGGGGTTACAAAATAATAGGTACATCCAAGAATTTAGAGCTTTATCCAACAACGACAAAATGACAGAACCACAGAATTTAGGTTTTAGATTTTTGTTCTGTGATTTGTTGCGCATATAATTTAGGTTAGGTTAGGGTGGTTGGGGATGGAACCCTCGTAGGCCAGGGGTCCCTAATGGGGTGGCTCCCTCCCACGACTACATTAGAAATGTATTATAAAAAATAAAATACAGGGTGTTTCTTAAGTAATCTAAAATATTATATGGGGCGCTTCGTTACTCAATTTTAAGACGAAAAGTTCATATAAACATGTGTGATAGGTGTTGTCGTTTATGAGATACAGGGTGTTGAATTTATTGTAATAAGTCAGTTCTGATTGTACGTGAAATTAATTTTTCCCGGTGACGCTACTGGTTTTTAGAAGTAATACGCAAAAACATGCTTATTCTAAGTGGCCTTTGAAATAATGTTGACAAGTGTCAAATTTGAAAATCAACGCAAAAATCGTACATTTTTATTTGATTGACTCTGTGTTTAGTTAATAACTATGCCAGTGTTTAATAATGTTGAAATGGCTAATATGCATTTTTTGTACGGATTAGCGAATGGTAATGCCTTAGAAGCTAGACGTACGTATGCCCAGCGTTATCCAAATAATCGTTTACCATGTTCAGATACGTTTACTAAGTTACATATTCGTTTACAAGAAACTGGAACTTTTGCTAAATCGAAGAATATTATTGGACGACCCAGAACTGTGAGAAATCCCCAATTGGAAAACCAGATTCTTCAAATTATTGACCAACATCCAGAAACGAGTTAAAAAAGTGAATGCTTCGATTGGAGTTATTTTATTTACAAAAACTACATATAAAATATTTTTTATTAATTATACCAATTTGAATTCAATATTCTATATTTTTGTCGGACCAGCTCGGTTTTTTATTAATTTTAAGTTAATATAAATAATGATTTTCCATGACATTGGATCTGACGAGGATCTCCACACCCGGTGGCCCCCTAGATCACCTGGACACAATCCTCTGGATTTTTGTGTGAACTGATATATTTGAAATCGCTTGTTTACCCAACACTGATATTAAACGTACAAGATCTTCAAAATCGTATCATAGACGGCTGTAATGTTATTCGTAACAATCCTGGTATCTTCGAACGTATTCGACAATCCATTAGACATCGAGCGGATTCTTGCATTTTAGCTGGAGGTGGACATTTTGAACATTTGCTCTGAAATGTATTATTTTTTCTTTATGTTTAACACATGTTGCTTGTAATAAAATAATAAAAAAATATAATCAGTAGCGTCACCAAGAAAAATTAATTTCACGTACAATACCCTGTATCTCATAAACGACAACACCTATCACACATGTTTATATGAACTTTTCGTCTTAAAATTGAGTAACGAATATTTTAGATTACTTAAGAAACACCCTGTATAATAATAATTAAAATCAAAGTTTAGCTGGTTCTAACCTCAGGTTTAAACGAAACTCAAAATTTAATCTACACTGTAGAATCAATGTTTTATAAAAAAATTCTTTTTAATAAGAAAACAACTAAACAATATGGTTGTCTTATTTATATTTCTTAAATCTGCTATCGTGCGAATATTAAAAAATTGCTAGAATTCTTCTTCAAATCCTATAAGACATTGTCGTTTTCTGGTTTCGGCATTATATTCTACTGATGTAGTAGCCTGTAAATATCGATAAACAAAATTTACATTCGTAAATCAATAGAAAGTCGCGAAAAATGTTTCATAAATTCTCCTCTCTCAAAGGGTGAATTCCTTTTGTAAGAAGATTTCTCAAAGTGACAAAATCCAAATAAAAAAAGAAGATCTATCTGAGCGATTTGTAAATGTAAAATGGGAATCACACGGCGACAATCCATCTAAAACCGTCAAGCACTACCTGTTTTTGTTGTTCCCGCGGTGTTAGTTTTCCATTTTCAGCAGCCAGGACATTTTTACTGGTCGATAAATACGGTTTTGCAATAACAGGTGTGTTGGAATTTTAGCGAATCTAACAAGTTTTTCTTTATATACTAGATACTTGACAAACACATATGTCCAAAAGTTTGTAATAATGGAATATTTCAAATTTTTATTAATTTTTAGAAATAATTTTTTTGATATATTAAAAATTATTGTGTCTCGACGACAATGATCATTGACACATGGTTCAGTTACATTACATTAGGTGTATATTATTAAACTAAGTAACAATACAATACAGGTAAAGTACGTTTCACAATAATTCGTTGACTCGGTACCTGACCTTAGGGGATTAGTAATGAAACGTTATAAATTTCTCACTGTACAGTAAACGTATACGCTTTGGTCTATTTCATCTAATTGGCAGATGTTGTCAAAAAATGTTTCAAATAAAAAAGATGTAGTTTAATCATGGCCACATTTTAAAAATATTTTGTACTACATGGTATCCCAAAAAATTGATTTAAATAAAACTAAGTTAACATTTACTTAAACTTAAATTTATTTTGTAAAAAAAAATCACAAAATTTTTTAAAAACAAATTTTAACTATATTTATTAATTGCGATTAAACAAATGAACTAATTCTACATTATTTACAACTATTTAATCTAAATGTAGTTTAGTATCACTATCGTCTTCATTTAAATTAATAACTACAGTTACATTAACATTTCGATATGTACCTTCAACCTTAATAACATGCTGAATCGAATTTTTCCAGCTATCAATGGGAATATTACTTGTCACATATCTGATTAACTCTATAACACTTGAGTTTAATGTGGATGAAACGTTTTCCGATCTAACTTTGGATTTTAGCTGATGCCACATGTGTTCTATAGGATTAAACATGCAATAATATGGGGGAAGTCGTAACACTGTGTGGCCCATATTTTTAGCAATAGTATCACAAACGTATTCTTTTTCAATACCGAACGCTGCTACAACTTGTAAGAGATCACGTTTTGTGTACGATTCTTCAAAATAAAGGTCATTTTTTAACAAATACTCTTGAAATTCCCATTTGTTGTTGTTGCTATTTGGTACTTTATTTAATTGACGGCTATGATAAGTTGCATTGTCCATTACAATTATACTTTTTTCCGGTATATTCGGCAATAAATAATTCTCAAACCAATCTTCAAAAAGTTCTGCTGTCGTATCTTCCTGATAATCTAAACTTGAATTTTTAATACTCTTTGCTGATAACAATAAAGCGTTTGGAACCCAACCTGTTTCTGATCCGGCATGTATTATTGTAATTCTTTGTCTTCTATTTGATGGAGCCTTTGTTTTGCAATTTCCCGATGAATCAACAAAACCCTTCGTTGGAGTATCATTGGTGTCATACCATGTCTCGTCGAGGTAGATAATTGAAAGGTTTTCACTTCTATATTTTTGAATAGCTTGTAAGTAATGACAACGCCACATTCGTAAACGATATGACTCAATTATCACTTGTCTTTTATTAATGGTACAATATTTAAATCCCATTTGAGAAATAATTCTCCACAAACTTGTACGGCTACAAATAATTCCCGTGTCGTCTTTAAGTAACCGTTTTTTTATACAATCTAGGGTTGGTATCATTTGTTCTTGGTATAGGACATATATCGTTCGTCGGATTATATCTATTTGTATTTCATCAACACATTTGGTATTATTAACGTCACTTCGTTTTTTTCGTTTACTTATTGGCTTATTGATAATATCTTTTACTGTGGATATTGGGGTTTTGGTTATCTTACATGTTTCTTCTGCTGCATCGGTTACACTATAACCTCGATTATTCAATGTTTCAAACACATTTTTCACAATTTGTTTCGCATCCGGCGATAAATGCACTTTTTTGCCCAAGGACGCCACATACTTAGTTATAAACACAAGATTACTTTCAGAGTGTAATGTTTAGTACAAACTAAAATTCTAGGAGAGAATTTTAAAAAAACAAATTACCCCGAAACTCCCACTTTCTCTTCCAAGATGATTAAGAAAATCAAAAATCATTTACTAATGATTTACTATTGATGGTCAGTATTAATAATTTAAAATTTTACCTGAAAAATAAAAAATCCAAAATATATCTTCCTGGGCAAAAATAAATAATACCTTTCTGTAAATGTTCGAAGAAATATTAACCACCTTTTATTAGTAATCCCTTAAGAGCAGTTAAGAGCAGCTACCAAGTCAACAAATTATTGTGAAACGTACTTTACAAAACAGTTGGATTAAACACAAGGAGAATAAAAAAAAATAGTGAAAATTAAAATTATATACGATAATATAGTCCAGTATCTTACAGAAATTTGATAACCTTCAGATATTTAGTTGGCTGGCCAATAATGTTTTTTAAATTTCCTGTTAGGTCATAGTCATTTAGTTTCCGTCTGTATAAATTACAATTTAAAAAAATGTGTTTAACCGTGAGAGGACAAGAGCAATTGTGGCACATAGGAGGATCTCCAGATGACATTAAGTGGCCGTGTGTTAATCGGGTGTGTCCTATCCGCAATCGTCTTATAACTATTTTCTGCCTTCTTGTCATGTGAACTAGGATGACAGCATCTGTAGATTGTCGAACATCATGCAGTTTGGAATTCTCTCCCATTCTTCACGAGCAGCATCTTTCAGTTCTCGTAGAGTAATTGGGGAAGGGTTTCGCTTCTTAATGCGTGTTTTAAGAATGTCCCAGGCATGTTCAATGGAGGTGCATTGTCATGCATAAACACAAATCCATCACCTACTGCCCCCCGAAATAGACGCACAACAGGATTTAAAACTTCCTCGATGTACACAGCACCAGTGATTCTTCTCTCCAAAACCAGGAGAGGCGTCCGTATACCCCCCATAATACTACTCCACACCATAATACTCCTACCTTCAAATGGAACACGTGGTTGGGCTGTTTCTAATCGGGCTTGTCTTCTTGGGGTCCCCCAACCCCAAACTAGCGTTCTTCGCGAATCAGAAACCAAGCCAATTCTTGATTCATCAGGGAACATCACGTAATTCCAGTTAGGACCATGGTGTACCATTTCTTGAGCCCATTGCAACCTTACAATTTTTTGTTGATAGGTTAGTTTGGGAACACGTAGAGGTCTTCTGCGATACAAATTTACCGCATTTAATCTTCGTGTAATTGTTTGCCAAAATATTATAGCAAAATTAAAGAAAACATAAAAAAACGACACAAAACAAATACCGTCCAAAATTTCCTTCAATTATTTGTTTACGGAGGCCACTAAAATAACTATTAATAAATTGGGGAAATTCGATTTGATAAGAAGAATCTCCCGAATAAATGCTGGAAGTTTTGATAGCGCCAGCGATATTTATGCGACACCATTAAATCAACATACATGTTTTACAATCTTGAACGAGTTTTATCACCAATTTATTATTAGACTGTGTTATTGTAGTAGTGGTAGTATAATTATTATCGATGTACATTCTAAATTTTATGACTGTCGCAGACAATTTGGCGAATTTATTTACAAAATTCGATCAAAGCCTACATATTGCTCACAAATAAATCTTGTAGATTAAATCACAAAATACTGAATATCATTTTTTTAAAAATAGCTATAGTACTGAATGTTCCAGAAGTTTCTGACCCATTTTAACTGCAAATAAGTATATCGGAACTTGAAAACCTTAGAGAGGTGTGGTTTTTTTAGTATACATGTTTAGTTATTTAAATCTTATGTAGGGTGTTTTAAAAAAAATGGTGTTTTTTAAATGCAAATATCGTCGATTCTTTTAATGGAACACCCTATATATTTTTATTCTATCTGAAAGACGAACTCTTTCCCTTTGAGAAAATGTATAATTTGTAAAAGTTTAGATGAAAAATAAGTGAGTTATTTGATTGTTAAGGATAGGCTGTTATGTAGGCATCTACGGGTTTCAATGTAAAAATAGGCTTTGGGATTTTTATAGATTCCACAATCTGACACCAAGAACTGTGTAAATAAATTTCTATTTATAAGTACATTAAAAATCTATCAAAAAACTAAATCATTAAAGCTTATGTTAATTTTTTTTTTAAATCGGTGATCAATTGTTTGAATTTAATAAACCTTCTTTACCTTTTTCCAATATGGATTTCTGTCGATGTAAAAAATGGTTTCTCATTGATTTTCTTCTATTATTTCTTGTAAATGGTAAAATTATACTTTGAAAAAGAGATGGAATATAGAATGAAAATAAGTAAAACATCTCTAGTAAGAGGATGTTAACGAGAAGAGAAAAACAATAACTATCAAGAAATCTGGGCTACTCTACCAGATATTATACCGAGTAAGAAATATTGGATGGATAATTTGCCACTAGCAAAATCAAAAGAAAATTATTTTAAAAATGTTATAGTTAAATAAAAGAAAAACAAACAATAAATTATTTCTAATAAATTTGTGCCACTATATACCTAAAATGAAAGTAAACATTTTTAAAATAAGAGCCACTCATACAAATTGTTACACTCGCTTAATCCGGTTAATTTTATAAATGAAGTACCCTTATTAATCAAAACTATATGAAACCAACTAATTTTCGTACATGAAAGAAAATCAATATTTATGTTATATAATTTTCACCGACTGATTTGTATTCCCGTCACGATTGGAAACAAACAATTTACTGATTCTCTTTTTGTTGACGGCGGAGTTGTTAATTATTTAAAACCAACTAAACGAATTAATAATCCAGATAACGAATTCGGTTTGTTAATGACAAACCTAGATAGCATCTTTGGTTTTTGTATTAAATCTACCTATAGGTTAATTTCGGTGAATCCAATAAAATACGAATACAAAGTTTTTGAAAGGGTTAAACATCAGCTAGAATATATCAAATTATATACGAGGTATCCCAAGAAAAAACAATATTTAATTTTTAAATCAAAAATGAAACTTTTGTTGCTGATAAATACTTTTGTGTTATTGTAAAAGAAGTACTTCTCTTTTGGTGACAAATGTTTTGATATGGGTGTCAATTTTTGGAGAAAGAGACTAATTTGAAAATTTTCTTAAAAGGCAAATTTTTCATCATATCAACGTAATAATTGCACAATACGATTTATATTTTTAATTTTTGGAATTAGTATTACCTATAATATATCTTTTTATTACCTCCAATGTTTTTTTTCCTTTTGGTTTTTACCTTTAGGTGTATTAATATACATATAAGTTAATAAAAAAAATTCATTTGTACCTATAAACTTTTTTAACTTTTAACTGCAGTTCTGCAACCATTTTTGTGAATTTACTCTTGTGCTAATGTTTGATGCCTGATGATGGCCTCCTTAAGTCCACACTAGTAGTTTGTATTTATAATACATATTTGTTGTGACATTGACATTGGTATTTTCCTTTCTTCATTTATCAAAAGTCCCAGCAAACACAAATGTAGGTATATGTTACATAAAAATATATAACAGAGGAAGAAAGATTTTTATATAAAACATTTATATATTTTTTACGTAGTATTTATGTAACAAAATCTTTATAAACATTGTTATATATTCTCAATATTGACATTATAAATTATTTTATATGTTAGATGTATCTAATTGATTATATATTCATGATGTAAATGCTGCTACATCAAATAATTTACCTATATCTTATGTAAAAGCTACATAAAATATTTTATATATTTTGCCTCGTCTAATATACGTCTTACCAAAAAAGAAGCTACAAATACTCGTGCAAATTATTAATAAAAAAGTATATGCTTATAATAAAAATTTTTCTGGGTGTCTTTGTGTTGAGTATTGGAGAAAACATTATGTAAGTACTAATTATTATTATTTATATACTTATCACACTAAAGTTATTTTCAAGTATAATTGATTTACATTCAAATAACTTAATAATACATTTTAGGCAAAATAATTCTTTAAAAAGAAAAAAAAATTGAAATACTTCTGTGACTTGTCAATGAGGAAGAAAAAGAATTGCATAAATAGCAGAGTTTTACAATTTTATAATGGTGATGGTAAACCGTAATCAGAAACGAGATCAGAAATAATTAATTTAAAGATATCTCACTTGGCCAATAATGATATTTATGTTGGTTTAAGCCAGTTCAAATTATAAGCCTCTTTAGTGTTTATCTCAAGATTATTTGTTTTTGATTATTAATTAATTTTCTAAATTTTTTTTATGTTTCATTATTTAGTTTTTGAATACTTTTAGTTTTCGTTTTGCAATATTTCTGTTACATTAGTATTCTGTTTTGTTTATTTGTTTGATATATTAATAAAATAAATGTACTTATATGCATTAATTTGCTGTTTTTACATCACAAACATTAAGTTTGTGACATCTGTACATAAATATTCTATAAAATATTCTCTAGATATAATATTATTTTTACATATATGTTACAGAGTAATTTGGACATATTTGAGATGTAACATAATATACATAATAAATATGTAATATAAATACGTACACATTATATCACTATTGATCTCTAGCTGTGCCGGCCTTTGTCAGTATTCAATACATTAATATTATCTAGTTGTGACTTCAGTTTTATATAACTGTGACTTTTATATTTCAAAAATTACATAACATATTAAATAAATTCAATATGTTTTTGTGTTTGCTGGGGTCACATTCGAGAAATGGATGATCTGTTTCAATCGATAAAGTATTTTGGTAAATAATTGATATTGTTTGATCAGAAAAAAATAAACATATTATGAACTTTTACAAAGTAAAGGTTTTGTAATTTCAATAAATTACAACTTATTTATTGATTACATTCATATTAAATGATAAGTAAAAAAATATGTACTCTTATTTTAATCCAAATCCGTCGTATAAACGATTGTTGAGATATAGCTGATTGCCAGCAGGAAAAATACTTGATCTGGCAAAATAAGTATGAAATTTAATATAAAGACTGAAGAAAAAATAAAAGTAATATTCCATCCAATTTGTCAAATCCCTACTCTACTTACTATACTTTGTTACATATTACAACAATTTTCTGCAGAAATGAAAAAGTTAACGATCCGACAGAACAGCCAAGTCTGACTGAAACGACTGAAGAAATAAATCGCAGGGTTTTAACTTCTTGGCTTTTTATAATATATATTATATATATGGGTCGTGATTCCCAAAATTGATTTGGTAAGTATACTCCATATCACATTAATGTTAGAAATTTGAATAACATATTTTTAAAAAAAAATTATTGTCTTGAAATGTCACGGAACTTAAAATTTAAGCATTATTTCTATATTGTGGGGTTAAATTTTGTTATTTTTATAAAATTATATTTTGTCAAGTTATTTTGTATTTTCAAATTGACTATGGCTTATGTGAAACGTGTTGCCTATAGCAGTACGCCTAAGACAACAATATGACCTCCCACAATATTTTCTTAAAAACAAATATGACGCCAATGAAGTTAAATTAAACCAAGGCTGCTCAAAGCAATGAGACTCTTAAAAATTTTTTATGATGAAAAACAAATAACGAAAGAGATACTTAAGTAGTTCCTCCGGTCACTGTATGACGTTACCTGCTCAGGTTACGTGTGTAGGTTCGAGTTCTATGATTATTCCCTCCGGTCAAATGCTGTGTTTTGTGAGATTAAAGTTCTGAAAGTAACAGCTGATTGAAGCAAATTTAGAAGTGGTTGTTTTAGTTAAATAAATTTTCCAGATTAATTTATGTTTGAAATAAACAAAAATTGAAAAGAGACATTTATTATTCAATGTCGCTGAAAAAGATGCATTAGAAAGATTCCAAAATGAATTGATGTTACAAGTGAGTACAATTTTTTTTTTTAATTTTTTATTCCCATGGAATATACCTTAAATTAAGATATAGCGTGTTCTTAGTTATAAAACAGTATTCTTAAATTGAACTGTATGAATGTGAAAATTCCTGAATATCCTGTTCTCTCTTCCAAGAACAAACTACATCAAAGTTGTAGCACGTGCTAATTTAATTAAAACATTTATGATACGAATAAATTTGACAATAATTATGGATCTCGTACAAATGAATTAGTGACAAAAAGATATCAGTGGGAAATTCTAGAGTTCATCGAAAATGTTAAACATTAAAATAGAGCGATAATAATTGTTGAAAGTCTAGAGTTTATCGAAAATGTCAAATATTAAAATAGAACGATAATAATTGATATCACCTTAAAAATGTTCAGAATTTGGTCCATGCATGTATGTTGTAGAGTCCTGGTACTTAATTCTTGTTAAATATGTGTTGGAGCAAAATGGCCCCAACTACCTCAGATGTAGAATCCTTACAACTGTTGCCACCTTCTAATGGACAGGAATATGTTCCTTAAGGCTTAAATAACTTGCCTGTCCTCCTGGAACTGCTAGTACTGGATGCTAATACACTTTGGCCCCAATTTCTTGTCAGGTAGGTTGAATTTTTATGAAAATACACTTCTACACACACACTTTATCGATTTAAGCATTTATCTTATATAATTATGCGTTAATTGTTTAATTTCACATAGGTACAATATTTTAATTTTATCAGGACAAATTTTCTTACCCTCCCTTCGCATTCAGGTACAAAAAACAAGAGAGCGATTCAAGATTCAACAAAACCCTGGTTACCAATAGTTCTTTTGTTTTCCCAGCTTTCCTTTTTGAACAAAAATAAATAAATTTATGTTGGCAGTGAAAGCAAAGTTACTAAAAAAAAAATTTTTATGTTGGTGACTGGTAAGCTCAAATGATGTTTGTTGGAACTTTGTTGTACAGGGTGATTTTATTTTAGTGAGATTTGGAATTCTAAAATTAATCCTCCTGTTTTTGGGAGTGGTCACAAATTTGTCCTTAACATCTGGAAATTAAAACTAATCAACTATTTTCAAGGTACAATTTAAGAAATTTATAAAATTTGTAAAATAATTATCTGGAATAAATTAAACTCTTTTTGTAGTTTTTTTATTATCTTTTTATCTATTAATTTAGTTTCATAAAAAAAATGAAACAAAGATTTATAATGATTTTTAATCATAGTTTTCCCCCCGAGTGTTGTATACCAATTCAGTATCTCTTTTGTAATATTTATAAATAAACATGCTCATTTGTATCCTACTCATAATGCAACCGTAACAATATAAATAGGTATTCCCTATTTCTGAAGTCCATGGAATATTCATTTACAAATTAATATTGGAAGTTGTCCACTATTAAACAATAATCGAACTACCTCCATAATTTCTGGCTGTTCTTATGCTACACTGAGCAAATCGCTCACCTGCGCGTCTATAAACTGGAATACGTCTATCGGATCCAAAAATCTTGATTCGTCCGTAAAAAGAATATTAGCGAACCTTAAACGCGCTGCACGGTGTGCTCTGGTTAACAATGGAACAGTAACAGGCATTCTGGGTCTGATTCCAAAATTCTTTTAGCCTTGCCAGTTGAAGATTCCGGTTTATATACTGCTTTTTTTGAAATCCACTAACAATCCAAAAATGAATATTGTAGCCGTAGTAAAGATCCAAATTTTGCGGATTTTGGTTCTTGACATTCTTTACGATTGGTTACGATGCCTAGGGTACGGAGACCTGTACGATTTCGTCAACTTAGTGAGTTTGATAGGGGTAGTATAGTGGGAAAATTGAGAATAATTATTTTTAGAATTTTGGAATTTTATTAAACTGCAACTCATACTTTTTATGTTTCCTCCGCACATCGACATTCATCTGTCGCTCGAGCCATTATTCCTTTAATATCACAAAAACCATACTCAAAATTCTCACTAAAATATATTAAGAATGGGTGATAAAACCAGCCTGTACTTAACCTTCTAATTAAAGGCATTCTTGTGCGAAATCTAAAATATTAATTTAACAACTTTATATGTAGGGTTTTTGACCGCACAATTTTGTTGACCGCTATTTTCATCAAACATAAATAGCTTGTTGACCGATTTTTGACACTCAAACAAACCGATAACGAAAAGTTCATTCAGCTTTCAAAATTCAGCAAAATTTCCTAAATATAAAAGTGTGTTATTAATTTTTTTTTTATATTATATGTATATAACGGAATCTTCGATAGTTTTTGCTTTTAATTTTTTTAGGAAGGTTCAAGTGGAATTTTAAGGTTCTCTAGACAGAAAAAGTGAATAATAAATATACAGGGTGGGTCAAAAAGAATATACCGTATACGGAAAGAGAATGAAAATTTTAGGAATATTTTATTTTGTTTTGGAAGGGAAATTTTGAGGTTTTTGAAAAGGTAAAGGGATAAAATAAAGCATTCAGGGTGGGTAAAAAAGGATATATAATCTACAGGGGAGCATAAAAAGTTTAGGAATGTTTTTTTTAGTTTTGGAAGGTTTACGTGAATCTTTAAGGTTCTCTGTACAGTGAAAGTGGAAAATAAAGATACAGGATGGGTTAAAAAGAATATGCCTTATACGGGAAGAGATTCAAAACGTTAGAAATATTTTATTTTGTTGTTGAAGGTTCAAATGGAATTTTGAAGCTCTTGAAAAGGTAAAAGTGAAAAATAAAGCATACAGGGTGGGTTAAAAATGATACAAAATCTACAGGGGAAGAATAAAAACTTTAGGAATGGATTTAGCAAGGTTTAAGAGAAATTTTAAATAAAAATGAAACGACTGTGAAATATTTTTTAAGAAATACCACGTGACGATAAAAAAATAATTTATAAATTGAACTAAAATATAAAAAATGAAAAACTTATTTTTACTACAATTCATAAATACTCCTCGTAGACAGTTACCAATAGAATAACTTTAATATTCAATATATAAGCACCCACGCATTTTATTTTAAATTTAATTATTCTTTTAACAACTTAATTTTTTTTATAATACTAATTTTGGGATAATTAGTTATGATTGATTGTTTCTACCTTCCATTACTGCATTATAAACTCTATTTTTTAGTTAGGTTAGCAATAAAAGCTTGCCTTTTATTTTTTTTAAAACCATCATTTATTTATTTTATATTAATTTCATCTCTGTAGCTAGACGATTGTATTTTAGATTTTCCTTACTGTTTTGATATCGCTGTAATGCATGTATGTACCCGGAATACAAAAGATTTAACTTTTCCAATTACGATTTTATGAGGTATGAAATTATAATGAATCTGAACTTCAGTTTTTACCCCAACACCTTTTAAAAAGTTTTCAAGTGTGAAATCAACTGCGTTTCGTGAGCGTTTTATTGATAGATATCTTGACTTTATTCAGAAAAAAAGTTTGTAAAACAGTCATAGAAATCATTAATTTGGTTAGCCTCAAATACCTCAAATACTAATATAAAATGTATGTATGCTAAATATTAGATTATCAATTTTTTAGTAGAAGTTTTAGTTGGACATTTTTGAGGTTATAAGTTTCTCAAAAAATACTATCGCGGTGCCTCGAAGCACGTTTATGACATCGTGACAGCTAATGAATCTTTTTCTATTTAATTTTTATGAAATAACTTCACTAATAAGGGACCAGAGCAGATAAAAACTGCAAAATTGAGTTGGAAAATCGTGGAAATTTGTTTCTCGGTGTATTATTTCTCCTTGATAGTCATTGTTAAAAAACTTAATGAAAATCGACACCAATCAATGTCCCTAAGCCCCTGAAATTAAAATTTACTTCGTCTGAATAATTACCATATTTTAATGTAGGTACGCAAAAAAGGGAAAGTTCGCATTAATTCATTTCCGCACAGCCACCGATAAAATGCAACTTTTCATTAAGTATTTGCATTTCATTTTAATTCAATATAGCCAGTTCTGAATCCGCTGAAAAGTCCTGAGTTGTCGTTCTGTGTTGTGCACCAAAAGTTTATCAATGCAGAAACTTTACACCCAATTAGATTTGAATAATTTTTGGGGCCCTTTCTTAAAATCCGTGAAGTTGATAAGAAAAACTGAAAAGAAACTTTTCTATTTGCGTTCTCGGGTACACACTTATATTCCTCAGAGTTTGGCGAATTATTATTTACATTGTTAAAGATTTTTTAGATTGCTACTCCAATACACTCCATTAACTCACCAACTTCTCCATTTGTTTGTGGCATAATAAGTTGGACAACATGCAAAGAAAAAACAATATTTTAAATACAATTCATCGTCAACAAATCTAAATCAGCCGTGTCTTTGATGTAAAAGAAATATTTATATTTGTGAACAAAGTTAAAGAATTTTTAGGCGATATGTATGCAAAGTAACCATTAAAAATTACAAACTCTAGAAGTAACTCCAGCTAAAAGAGTTTAAAGAAATTGCAACACCTACGCTACTTACAGCAAACTGCATGTAGGTGGCGCTAATTTTAATTTTAAATCAGGGGAGTTACGTTTGCTTATTTGATTGGTTTCTTTTACTGTCTTTTGACGATGTGTAGTTCAAACGAAAAATATAATTTGAGAGGTTATTCACAATTCAAATAGAACAAACTTTTATCCACAAATATTTAAAAAGAAGGTTAACAGAAAAGTTTAAGTTTTATTTAATTATTTGATTTTTATGTCCCATATTTTAGAATTTAGAATTTTTAAATTATACAAAATTAATGAGTTCAACATTGTAGTGATGTAAAATACTTGTACTCATTAGTTACTTTGAGCATCAATATCCGTTACTTGGGACTGGATACTTTGGCTGAGATGGGAAACTCATGTTGTTGAATGATGCTTGAAGGATAGTTGGCTATCCAACCAAACAGCTAGATACTTCACCGACTCCTTCATGCGAATTTTCTTCCCCTTTACCATTACCCTAACTTCCCTCGTGTCTTGCTTCGTCCCTTTACGGATTGAAAGATAAGACGGTGGGATTGCTCGTAAAGGAACGTTTCAGCAGACTAGGCACATTTTTCACAAAAGAAGAACGTTTTTTGCAATGTCATAAAAGGTAGGTTTCAAAAAAATTGTTTGTGCTCCTTGTTAAATTTTGCAGTTTTCAATAATGGAGAAATACGATTTAAATCAGGAATGCATGCTATCGAGATGAGGACCTGGAGATATTGCTAAACATCATATATGCCGTACAAGGATCACCAACCAGATTAAAGAACCGTTTGATTAGGCTCCAGGTTTTGCGAGATTGCAGTGTAACGGCATCACAAAAAATGAGGCTCCAACAGATCCATCAGGTAGGTATAAGTGACCAAACCACTAGAAATGGACTGCATGAAGACTTGTGAGAGTGACTTTGTTATCCAGAAGCAATTGCTCATCGAATTCACTGGGCACAAGAACACGCAAATTGGGGTTACAGATTTACTTTGTTTACAGATTCGCACCAGATACAGGAAGTATAAGAATTTGAAGACGATCTGGTAATGCTAAACGTTTGGTCACCATGCAGGAGGTTTATAGACAGCAAGGCGGCGGTATAATGATCTGCATGGCATCACTCTTGGTGGTAGAATCAGACTCGTTTGTCCAACTTATTATTGTACCCTTTGCACAATCTGGTCCCCAATTTCAAATGGTCCACGTCAATGCGTGTCATCATACTGCAAAGTTTATGGAATTGAGGTGTAACCATGGTCTGCACAATCGCCAGATTTAAACCCTATTGTGCATGTATGGGACATATTGGGCAGAGACATTTTACAATAAAATATTGCGTTCAATACAAGACAGCAACTGTTTAAGGGCCTTTCAATGGAATAAGAACACTATTTAATCACCTTGGAAGTCATGCACTATACCAACTTCACTTAAGGACTAAAAATTAGTTTATTTTTACTTTTTTGGTAGTTTTTTAGCGGTTTGTGAAGTTTTCTTTTAATTTTCTTAAGAGCTGTAGCTATAATTCCAGGAACAATATTTATTTTCTATTGAGGATACTTATTTGTAACTTTTTTTAAAAATATTTAAAAATAGTATATTAAACATTTCATATGTTCGTATGTTGGTAGTACTGTGTAATTTATAACACTTGACAGTTTTGAAATTGTTAAAGTTTAAAACTATTTTAAAATGATTAATACACCAATAATAATATATTATATAAGTAAAAGATGATATTCACATTCACAAATACTTTCTTAAAGAACAATTTAAAATTAATAAATTTCTATTAGCCACAAATGTCATTGTTAATAGTATTGCATTATATACTTCACTCATGTTGCCAACCATTGAAAACAAAAATTTGCGTGTGTAAAAGTTACGTTATGATACGCAAATACGTTTTATAATGAAGATTTTTATAAGTGTACAATATAAAAACATCCTGCTGTAAACTTCCATTTTATTTCTGATCCCTAGATTATTTTGACGTGTGTATAAAAACGATTAATATTTCTTCCTCCTACGGTTTCGTATGGAAGAAATTAATCAGATTATTTCGTTTTTGGAGCGCAGCAACATTTATTATTAATGACCAATAAAGCTTTTTCAATAGATTGCGGCGTTTAGGTATCAGGGAGGTTTTCCTAAGTTTGCTGCCTCGTACATTCTTAATGCAATGTTTTAGCTTGTTAGTGTAGCTATTATGTACAGGAGCGATTCCAACCGTTTTTTAAACAACGTAAATATAAAAAATACTAAACTTCACAAAAGAGAAAAAGCTTAATATTTGACTCCATTAGTACAAAGCTTTCTAATTAATATTCTGAATGCAGCAGCTTGGATATTCTCTCAACGACACTTGGAATTTATTCAAGAATTTCGTGCTTTTATTTAGCTTAAATGACAAAAAAATTCAAACAAGGAGAAATCATCTATTTTCTTACGATTTCTTTTAGTTGAATTCTCTACACACACCTTTATTGATTGTAACATTTTAATGAGCACAGGTAAGCTCCTAGAAAATAGTATTTTCAAGTGAAAACTTTTAATTGTTCAGATTAAAATGAAAAATATTGTAGAAAATAAGATTAAATATTATAAGTACGTACCAATTAGTATAAGAAGTCAATTATTCACAAACTAATTGTTGAAGATAAAATTGACTAATTTGGCCTTTAAGACATTTGAATGATAACAATCAGATAACAGATTTTCTCTTCGTATCCTGTCCTTCGCAAGTGTGAAACCGAAGGGTCTAGGTTAACGAAATAACAAGTTATTCTTCATTAATTAACTAGCAAAAACTTCAAATCAAACTGACTTTGGAAAAACTTCCGCAGCCGTACCCAACGTCAGTGAATCACTCATAAGAATTCGTGAATCCAAACACAGGTATTATTTAACCTAACCTAACCTAACCTAACCTAACCTAACCTAACCTAACCTAACCTAACTTAACCTAACCTAACCTAACCTAACCTAACCTAACCTAACCTAACCTAACCTAACCTAACCTAACCTAACTTAACCTAACCTAACCTAACCTCACCAAGTGTGCCCACTCAAACCATCGAAAATATTTCAAGGCAAGTGTCAACAATCATGCCAGAGCTGATATAGGTCATCACATTTGCGAATATCTATGGCGAAGGCATGTCAAAATCAATAATTTGTCACCATTTGAATATTTTTTGGATTCCATAAAAATGTTGTATAAGGTTTAAATCCTAGTCTTAATTATTTGTGATCACTATTTGAGGCAATAAAGTGAAGTTATATAGCATTAATATTGAGCTGCGGGAGAAGAGCCCTGACTCTATTTATCGTGTTAAATCAATTACATATATAACTGACAGGACAGCAAAATTCTAAATTGACATTGACATTTTTTTTATAATAACAATTTTGCATTTATTTTCCTTTTAACAGCAAAGGCTGCTAAGATAGTTCATTTTACTCATTTTCTCATACCATGGATTTACCTTGCTGTTATAAGTTTCACCGCAGATTTTGAAATACAGTTCAACAACCTTTGCTAAACCAAGAAAAAGATCTTGAATAATCTATCAGTTCAAGTATCAATAGTAAACAAATGTTTTGGTACATTCTCATTTCTTTATATTCTAAAGTACTCACAACATTGCTTCAAAAAGAAGACAAGTCCTTTTGTTTTTATAATAAATTATCCTCCAAACCTTTATCCTTTTTTTTACTATGATTTTCACAGATGAACCTAATGATGCAATTCTTAATAACATCCTCACACAGTTTCTCATGCTATGTCTGAGTTTTTACTTCAAAACATACGTCTTTTGCATGATTTTATGAAAGGTCGTTCAACAATTACAAAATTAAATTTATTGTACTAATCCTTACTTAAGTCCATCTTACTATGAATAATAAATAACTCTTCGTTTTAATACAACTTTCAGGTTTAATAAAACATATTAGGTTTTTAAATGTGATGACAGCTGTTTCGCTGGAATTAGCATCATCAGATTGACATATTGAAGTTACATTTTGTTTGTTTGTAGGTAGGTACCAGATGTTGATTAGATAGTATTAAAGATAGAATTGAGACCTCAACGTACAGACCGTAGACAAATAAAAATATAACTGAAAAATAGAAAATTGTTTCCACCTGCACTCAAGGTAAAGAAACTTAACAGTTTCTATATCAAGCTTGACCGTTTTCTATGAAAAAACAACTACTTCCTGGGCTATATGCCCTAACGGACATTAAATTACATACCAATAGAAAACGTGATGGCGACTGACTTCGTCGATACTTAAAACCATCTTTGTCGATTAGCAAATCAACGGGAAGAAAACTACTCGCAGACCGGTTTCGACATTATTGTGTCATCATCAGTATGAGGTAAGTAGTTCTTCTCATCCTGCATAGCAGGATGCAGAATGATTCTTTTACGCCAATACATAAACTGTGGAAGCAGAAAGTTTATTGTTGCTACAAAAATATAGGATAAGACGGAATACCAGTCTTTCAAAAAGTGGAAAAACATTAAGAATATCAATGGCTTGAGTGAAAAAATACTTCTGATCTATTTTCTAAAATTTCGAAGAAAGTGATGCCATTGTCATTATAGTCGTATTATTCCATACTGAAGCGTACGTTGTTGGTGAATGAAAATTGTAACTTCTCTAAATTCAGCAAGTTAACCACCTTACTAAAAAACTTGAGTGGAGGATACAAAGCTAAAAAGTTCAAAATCCTGGAATCAGATGACATTATTAAATTTCTGACAGAATCTCGTGATGACGTCTATTTGTTGATGAAGGTTATGTTTTCATAGCAACTCTTTTAAGTAGTAATCACTTTAACATCAAGGGTACATCAAACTTTTTTTATTTATTAGCATAGAAATTATTTAGATTAGATGGCTAGAGATAAAAAATGTTCAATGGCACTTTTTGCCTGTTGCTGGTGTAAAGCAAATTACATAAAAAATATTTTCTGAATATCACAATGTTTCAAATAGAGTTTAAATATGTATCTACTTATTAAAGTGTTTTATTACAAGAATAAGTATAAAACTATGTTAAAAAAACAGTTTTTAAAGTAATCTACAGTATTTTTTTAATTCCTTGTTCTAATGGTCTCCAACAAAACAAAAAGATTAAAAAATAAGAAGAAAATAGGTCCTACATATTTGCAATTTATTACGTTAAGATAGAGCCTGATTAGCCTAAGAATAATGCATTTAAATTATTTGCGAACTGGTTTTTGAAATTTTTGAAACTACTGTTTCAAAAGTCCTGGATTTACACGTCAGTTTTAAATAAATAGTTGTTATAGTTTAATTTTCTTAACTTAATTACATAATATTTAAATATTGAAATAAAATTTTAAACACCAGTCGTGATAAATACAAACTAAAACATAATATAATAAAATAAACTAAAAGATAAAAAAGTTGAAACTTTTTTAGAACACTACCTTTTTTTTTCTGGTATATACTGATATCAGAAAACTCGCCACTAAATCCAAAGATAAAACTGTATATAATTATTGTCACAATCCACGTCCGTTAATCACTAATTTATAACCAAAAATAGGTCACTTTTACGTACTTCGGAAAATCGGAAAACCGGTTCTATGGAGGTGGAAACCTCGTAACGAGATACGCACGCGACAATGTCCCAAACCCAACTCGGGCGTAAGCGGACTTGAAACTAAGAAAAAGAGAGGGGATATATACGCGATGGTAGGGATGAGAGGATTTTCCCGGTGGAGGGGGAATTAAAATCGATTTTATATAGAGAAAACAGTCGTTACATAGAGACCAAGTTTGTTTTCCTAGGTATCTTCCAATGTCCTTACCCTAGGTAATATTGCATGCATAAATTCTTTTGCTGGATAAATCAGGTAATAACCTAATGTTATATAACTAGATTGAACGTTACCAAATGTTTTAAAAATACTGATAATAATTATGAAATCTAAAAAAATATCAATTTAATGACTTAATCCTCAAATAGTTAAAATTATACAATAAACATAATAATTAGTATCAATTATCCAGAAATGTCTAGACTATAACAAAGAGTGATGTAATAGAGTGGAACTCAGCATCAATCCCACCAAGATCAATCTAATTGCTTTCACCAGCAAAAGGAAACTAAATCTAAGAAACGTCCAGCTAGAAGGGACAACAATAGAATGAAAAACAGAGGTAAAATACCTAGGCTTGCCCCAGGCAATAAACTACTCTGGAAACAATATGAAAAAGAAGTAACAAGGAAGGCCACAAGAGACTTGATGTTATGTAAATATCTTTTGCAGGGAAAAGTTGGGGATGTAAACCAAATAAACTGCATTGTATCTACACAGCTGGTAAATATGCGGTTCCTGACTTTAGGAGAAGAATATCCATTGGCAAGGGACTACATGAAGGTTACAGTCTCAAAGCTTATAGACTTCGTTAAGAGAGTCGGACTGGGGGATGTAATCTAGTTTTTCGAGGACCACAATAGATCTGAAAAGGTCGCAGTGGAATAGGCTTCTGGCCACCTCTTAAACATCTATCTATCTATCTACACAGCTATAGTACGACCAATAGTCACCTGTCTGGGGAGATAGGGCTAATCTGGGGACAACGAGAGAAAGCCTTTCAAAACTTTAAAGATTAGCATGTGTTTGTATCACAGGAGCAATGAGAACATGCCCAACGACGGCACTGGAAGCAATACTAAACCTTACACCTCTACATCTTCATGTAGGAAATGTAAGAAAAAGGGCATTCCAAAGGATGGTCAGTGAAGGAAATGTAAGGCATATGACTAAATCGCTTTAACATAATCCAAACTGGGAACTACCCCATGAAGAATGTCAAAAAAACTTAACTTCACAAGAAATTTTACCGTAAAGTTAAGCAAAAAAAGTCAATGGGATCTTACAGTAATATCACAGATAGGCAAGAACACAATCTTATGGTATACTGATGGGTCCAAAACTGAAAGAGGCACAGGGATAGGGATTTACGGACCTAGAACAAAGCACATCCAGAATTTAGGATTACATCCTACCATTTTTTAAGCAGAAATATACGCCATTGAAAAATGTGTGCACTTCAACATTAAAAAGAAATACGTTTGCCAGAAGGGCAGTAAGTATGTCACTAATGTTACCTGAACCATTCTGTGGCATAGCCTACAGTTCCATCCTCAATGAACTCAGAAGCATTGAGAATATGGAAAAGACTGAATCTACCAGGGATAAGGCAGGCAAAAGCCTTGCTAGGTAGTTACAACCCCAAATAACCAAAGAATTCTTACAGTTATCTTAACGGGACACTGTAAACTAAGAGGACACCTAAATAGACTGGGAATTGAGGAAAAGGCAGAATGCAGGTATTGTGAAATGGATAAGGAAAACTCAATACACATACTCACAAGATGTCCTGCCCTATATGTATGTATGAATTAGGGGTGAAAAGTACACTGCAACCTATAGGATCTATTGTGTCCCCCCTTACTTGCCAAGTTCTGATGTTTTCTCAAATTTATAGCAGCTCTTCGAATCCTATTTTCCCGAAAAAGTTTAGGACATCGTCGGGCTTCAAATCAGATAGATCCCCCTCTTCTATTTCATGTGCTCCTAGGTCACAAGCTGTCCTGCTCTAGGAAAAACAAGAGCTCTACAACTTGGAGCACACAAATTAGAAGAGGATGAATTAGAGGCGGTGCTTTAAATACGGGAAACCTGCCGTCTAAGCAAGTAAGGGGGCACAATAAATCTCAGTGGACAACCCCTATATTACATTACATTCACTACACCAGAAATTCTCAATATACTGGAATTATTGTCCCTTGACATAGAACTATGGCTTATAAGAAAACATGAAACGTCAATTTCCATTGGTTGTCAAAAGTTGTAAATGTTGGTAAAGTAGTAGTGAATTTTTTATATTGTTGTTGCTGAATTATTAAAAAGTGACGTGAATGGAGCATTACGCAATTTTTCATGTACTTAATGTAATAATTTTTAGAGCAGTATAATCTTTTAATAATCAATTATTTAATAATGAAATAAGAATAATAATAAATAAACTTGGAAATTACGTTGAAACAAAGAGTTTTTTATTATTCTTAATAAGATGGACTTCCAAAAAGTAAGAGTTAGTTTTTAATTTAATAAACAAAATCATTTTAGGGGATTCAAAGCCTAGACATTCGTTACAACAGACAATTTTTTCAACTTAAAAAGGTGGATTTGGCCGAAAAAGTATATTTTGTGTTGTGTGCGACACCTGAAACAATTAAAGCAGCTAAAGCTTTTATGAAAGATAATCTTTGATGAAATCCCTCTAGATTTTATAAAGACTCATATTTCTTTTACCACATTATGTACAATATTCTGTTTCATAAAGTGTCAGCAAGCTGAATGTTAAAGTAATTAACTCTAACTGCAACAATCATTCATAATACGAAATTTGAGTCTGCTACCTCCTCCATATCCTGTGACAAGCAATTATCATGTCATTTATCACCTAAAAAGATGCTTTCGGTGGATGTACAAAAGAAAAGAAAAGAAAATAAATTAAGGTAGAGCACGAAAGAGTGGGCACACAAATAAAATATTATAAAAAGATTTACGGCGGAAGATTTTGAAGGTTCAGAATAAAATACCCTTATTAGTCATTTTTTTAAAATGTACCTATATTTTAACAGATTTTTTAAAAAGTACCGGATATTTATTTTAATATACAATATTAGGACCATAAACGAAAATTATTATTTATGTGCTAATAAAGTTTTGAATTAGTTAGACAATTACTAGTTCATTAAATGTCAAATTCACAGACTTTATTGAATTATGATGAATAAAAGATTTTAGTTATTAGCTTCGGCCTAAAAAGGAGGCCATCATCAAGCTATAAAAATAGTTATATTTAATCTTTTAATGGTTTTGAAAACAATTTTTTTATACTTCTTGATATAGTCCATGTTTTACTTTTTTTTAATTATATTGTCCCGTTTAGCAATGCTTGCAAGTGTTTTTTGAGTGTTTTAAATTTTATAAATATTTGGACATAAGTTATGTTTTAAACATGGCTAGTCGCCAAAATTTTTATTCCACTATAACAGGCGACTGGACTGATATTGAATATTGAATATATTTTTTTTAAATTATCAAAAATAATTAAATGAAAGTCTCTACTTTTGGTTCCTTACTCCATCTAGTAGAATTTCCCTAAAATTCCCTTACATTACATTAATTTTTGATAATTTTAAAAATTTTTTTAAAACCACATACCACAATACTCAAATCCATTTCTCTTATTATAAACTAAATGAAATATTACAATTTACACCTACCTACGTTGTGTCAATACCCTCAATTTCTACTCTTGTGACTCTGCCTGATGATCTGATTTAGACCGAAACAAGTTGCAATAATTGGATATTACTTGAATAAAACTCTATGATTTTATTAAATATTTTCTATTGGATTCAACCACATTTGAGATGGATGACCTGTCTAATTTAAATAAAAATCTATTTTATAAAATTCTATGATATTAATTTAGGGTTTTTCATTTGGTTGTTCTCATCAGTCACAATATGAGATATGGATAGTTTACATCGTTAAAAAATTATTGACGTTTATCTTAAAAATTTAAAAACATTTTAAAGTTTTTAAGAGATACCAAACTTTTTACAAAATTTAAAAAAACACTTGGTGGTTGAAACAGTAAATATAAATAAAAAAAACATTTTGGAGCTAATGCAAGTTAGATACAATGCGGAAAAAACGTTATATTTTATTGAAATTTATGAAATATATTTTCCTCTAAGATCAGAATAATTATGCAGAAAAATAACGAAAATCTGTATCCTGCTGATATTTACAATAACTTAATATATTTGTCTTGTATTTTCGTCCTATCTTTATATAACAAAAATGAAAACTCTATCACAGTTAACAGCAGAGAATAGCAGAGAACTTCCAAGATTTATTTGTTAATTAACAACTTTAAATTGTGACTTTTGACTTATCTGGTGCTTGTTATCTGTATGGAAAATGCCTACTTATACACACAGGCTCACTCTAAAAATATTATTAAGCTTAACACAATTATTTTCATGTTAAATGAAAATATATTTTGTTAATGAAAAGGCGATAAATATCTTGCACCGCGAACGGAAAATGTGTCGAAAACGAAAGGATTCAAGGGAGTCCCATTATAGAGGTTATCCCAAAGGACTCTCTCCGTGGAACCGAGTAAAAGCGGCAAAACTCTATATTGAATCGCTTCAAAGCTCGTTACGGCAAAGTGATACAGAAAGGTGTACAGAAATTTTATTTAGATCCATCATTGCATATCGAATTGCATTTACTCGAATTTTAAAGCTGAGTTTAACCAAGAAACAACCCAGGGCAAATAGATGTTATTTGATTAAAAATAATTAAATTGATCGATCGACAGTAGTAGCTGTACATATTTGTATTTTTTAGCTATTATTGGTACAAAAATAAACAAGTTTAAAAATGCAAAAGTAGGTTCCAAACACATATATGACACTATCACTACATAAGTTCCATAAGTGAATAGAAAACCTAGAGGAGATTTAAACCTATAGAAGATAATTGAAGAAAGGAAAAGGACAATTTTGAAGACAAATGTTGCGGTAATTAAGGTTAGTTAAGATAGTTAAGTAATTAGTTAGGACTAGATAAGGTAGTAGCTAGGGATTAGTAACATAGGAATTAGTTAGGCATCAGTTGACTTAGATAAAATTTGGTTAATTATTCAAAATTCAATTTAATAAAAAAAATTTTTTTGAACCCTACCTTTATTAATTAAAGAAAATTTAAAAATTACAAAAAATTAATTTGTATTGGGAAAAATTATCTCAATATGTCAACAAGAACTTGAAGGAGATATAAAAAGTTTGGCGAAAACTGCTGTAATAAGCCTCTAATATATGTTAGTTTATGGTGGGACACCCTGTATAGTCATTTGAGGTTATGAAATCAAATGCAGCAATGTAAAACAGAAAATAATGATTAGAGATAAGTAATTTGTCTTTCTATTTAAAAAGGATGTTGATTAACGGGGACTACAAAATTGCTGTTGGGAAGATGGATTATAGTTGTAATTCTGTAATTAACATTTACACTCACACTAAATAATGTGCTACATTACATATATGTATACATGTTCCACAGAGTCATTAAATTAGGTTATCCATTAGCTAACTGTGTATAACTCCAATAATACAAACAAAGTAGTTGTAAAGACACAGAATTATATAACTCTTTTATGCTAGTTTTTTAAAATAAAATAAAAACTAGAATTATTAAACAGAAAAGGTTACTATAACTATCCTGAAAAAATGGACTACATTAAAAAAATTTATTATGGTAATACAGCCTGACCAATTTTTAATTAAAAGCCAAAAATTGAAAAATTACGCATATTTGGGTACTACGATCAATGAGAGATGGGACCACTCTGTAGAAGGAAAATGCCACAAGGCCCACTTTCGTTAAAATGGGAAATCTATTTCTAAGCAGAGACCTTAACTTGCGCAAGAAACTGAGACTATGCTTTTCATGTCAGTGCTCCTGTATGGTACCTTGACGAAAGTGTCCAAAAAAACTTGAGGCCTTTAAGATTTGGCTAGACAGACGACGAATCCTTAAAATCTCCTGGATTGATAACGTTTCCAACAGGACAGTTCTAGAAATGCTGCAAAAAGAGACCAAAAAAAACAAGGTCTGCTTCAGTTAATTCTTCAGGGAAAGGTTTTTGGTAGAAGGGGACCTAGACGGCGTAGAATCTCCTGGTTGGGAAACAGCGCTTGGTTTTATCTATCTACACGAGGACTGTTTAGAACAGCAGTCAGTAAAGCTCGAACTGTCTTGCTTGGCGCCATATTTTAGAATATAATGCAATACAAATGCTTTTTTATAGTAAAAGTTTCTATCTCTATTATTTATTGATACTTGATACTTGATAAAATCATTCTAGGAGATTAATTTACAGTTTTTTAAAGAAAATGGATTTATGTTTAAGTTTCGATTTAAGCTGAGTCTCCACTGAGTCTCAGCTGAGGCATAAATTAGCTCACTCCTGCGGGTTATAGTTTATCATACATCCAACATCCTCTAAAGAAGTCAATGTTTGATTTAGGTGAGATTTCCTAAGGCAATTTGCTCTCTTTGTTGAATAGGAGTGAGTGGATGGACCGAAAATTTGGGAAGGTAAACTACTCTTTGACACAAGTGCTCACTGGGCATGGGTCATGAGTGGTGTATCTACACAAGATTAGGAAGAATATGCGTGAGTTGTGAGGTGAAGGATGATGAGGGTCATGTGTTTAGATGCTGGAAGAACAAGGAGGATTTAGAGAAGTTGGAAAGGAGACTCGAGGTAGCAGTGTATTGGGAGAACATGGTGGAGATAATGTTGAGTGAGGAGAAAGTTTTCCTATAAGTAAAATTTAAAATAGCTTCTTTGGCTGAGCTTTTTGCAATGCCAGTCCAACGAAAGGGGATTCTCTTCCCCTTTTCGCAAGAGTGTCGGCCTTTCACTTGTTGCATCCACACTCTCAGAGCAGAGTTAGGTTAGAAATAGGTGGAAAAATACGATTTATGGATTCAAGGCAATTTGATACTAGTTTAGAATATAGCTTGGCTGAGAAAATAAATTTCTGTTGAACAGAGATATTGGTAGGTATATTTTATTTATTGAAATGTCAATTCTTGGTTTTCTGCTGTACACTTTTGAGCTATCAGAGTACAATACATTAACAATTCTTAGAAAGAAGATCAGATTCCATCCAGATATGTTTCAGGTTTAAAATAGTAAGTAACTACTTTCATACAACTCCACCATTAAATTTTTACAGTAAATTTTATGGATTTTAAAAAAAATAAAGACAAAATAATTATTATAAATAAGAGAATACTGAATTCTGTAAATTTATAAATAATGTAACTATAATTGGTCGTGTTACGGTTAGTTGAGATTCCCAAGGCGACATCCAAAAGCTACTTATTATAAATCAATATATCCCCGAAGACGTTGGTTGTTCGATCACACAATCATGTCCACCAGGGAATTGGAAATTTTGAGATATAATCACGTCGTTGTTGTCTCATACTTCGGTTATTATAATCAGTGGGATGGAATTTTTACTCGCATACTTTTTTAAAATTAGAAAAATAAAACAGAAAAGTAAACCTTGTTATATGTTTTCTATTACTTAAAAGCTAGTATCTTCAGTATTCATGTACGAGGTTCGTTCGGAAATTTTTAAATTTCGCGTGTTTGAAAAGTCCAAATGTCAATTTTTTATTTTATAATGTTGGTACGCAATGTAAATCATGAAAAAACATAAGTATTAGCCACATCACACTAATAAGGAATATGGTGTGGGCTAAATGTCAGCAGAAGACTACCAGACAGATGTTGAATAAACAAGAGGCAAGCTAAATCATTATGAGAGCTATATCTACCACTTCCTCAATTTCGAAAACTTTACAAATAATTTCCGTCAGGTTGGATAACATTTTTTGGTCCAATGAAATTGATTGTGTTAACCTCTACTTTTTGGAAGTTCATCTTACTAAGAACAATTAATAACTGCACAGTTAAACTAAACTTCCACTATTTATTTGAAAAATTCGCTTTAATTGTAATTGATTTTAAAGCGAATTTTTCAAATAAATAGTGGAAGTTTAGTTTAACTGTGCAGTTATTAATTGTTCTTATTTTTTGGTCCAGTGCCATTTCTAGCTAGAGCAAAGAAGGTATGTATAAATTAGGGGTAAAAAGTACAATGCGACCTATAGGATCTATTGTATGCCCCCTTACTTGCCAAGTTCTGATGTTTTCTCGGATTTATAGCAGCTCTTCGAGTCCTGTTTTCCAGAGGAAGTTAAGGATATCGTAGGGTTTCAAATAGGTAGATCCCCCTATTCTATTTCATATGCTCCTAGAATTCTGCAAGGCAGGGAACTCTGAGAGTATGTGTATTGAGGTTTCATCCTCTTCCTCACAGAATCTGCACCTTGCTTCATCTGCTAACCCTAGTTTCTTCATGTGGCTCTTTTTTAGTATTCCCGTCAAAATTCGGAGCCTCTTTTTACTGAGGTTGAGGCAGCTAAGAGATCCCTTCTGGTCATAGTTCCCCAGTAGTATCTTATCTTGCCTTAGTCCTTCCAGCTGATTCTAATACTTGGATTTTTCCTTCTCCATTTATTCCCTTAGTCCTAAGATTACTCTACTACTAATCCCACAGGATGTTTCTGGTCCCAAATGTGGGGTTTCAGCTACTTTTTTTGCCAGCTTGTCTGCTGTTTCGTGATGAATCTTCTCACAAAGTTTAATCTCATTGGCATATCATCTTGGGGCATTTCCCAAGTTTGATCAAATTGAAGTGATCGAGGTTTTTCCCTGATAATTCCTTCTTTCACTTTCTAACAGAATGTGCAGAGGGGTCAAGTTTAGAATCACCTCCATTGCAGCAGTAGGGCAAGTTCCCATTGCTCCAGTGATACATGAACAGGCTAGTCTCTGAATCTTCGAGAGATTTTTCCTCGTCGTACTCAGATTAGCCCTTGCGTCCCAAGCCACTGCCCCATATGTGATTACTAGTCTCACTATTGCTGTGTACATCCATTGCAGAATACGTGGGTTGCATCCCCAGTTCTTCCCTGCAATATTCCTGCACACCATGAGGACCTTGGTTGCTTTGTGTATTACTTCGTCTTCGTGTTTATTCCAGAGTAACCTGATATCTAGGATTAGCCCTAGGAGCAAAGAAGGTAAGTCAGATAAGACGTTTTTACTAATTCAAGCTAGATTGTTTGAGAGACTTAAAGGCATTTTTAAGAGATCCAACTAAAAGGAGAGCTACCAAACACAAACAGACTAGTCCTGCGAATTCTGATAGGACCACTGACTGGATACAGTCACCTTAATTGGTATACGAAAATTGCGAACTACAGATTCTGCCAGGATGAGAATGATACGGTAGAGCATATTTTGTGCCACTGGAAAAGCTTCATTAGAGGCATATAGAACGACTATAACCCAGGGGTGAGCTATAACTGGTCTCTTAGTTCGCGGTGGTAGTGACGTTAATCGACCAATCACAGAATACCTTACTTTAACAAAGTTTTATGGTTAATCTGCAATGAGCAAGAGTTTACAATAGGTATTATATCATTTCAAAGGTTACACCGTACAAAGTTGTTTGAAAGTATATATTGAAAATGTTAAACAAAGGGTAAATTTACTTGTTTATTTTTTAATACCTTTTACAGCGAATTTTAATTAATACCCTTGTTTAAACAAATCCCATTTTAATACTCTTGCCACTGTAATCAATTTTTTGTGAATCGATAACAAACATAAACAAATAGATTTAGTAAAATGAAGTTTAAATTGTTTTAATTACCATTTACCTAGAAGGTTTTACAGAAATCGTTTTTATTCTTTACATTGATACTCAAATATCAAATGCAAATTCCTTTGGAGTTCTGAGTTTTATCAAATATTTGCTCTTAGACATCAAAATGCATCTGTAAACTGAACAAATGGATTTTAAGGTAATCTCAAAAGTCAACGTTACTTCTTTTAATAAAACATTATCAAGATTCTCGAAAATTTACCTGTCTAATTTAACATTTATCGAACTTCTCCATTATGCAATCAATCAATTTAAAACGAAAGAGCAAGTGCTTTTTTTTGGCGTGATGTATATTTAAAAACAGAAATAAAATAAAAGCGATATGAAAGATTATATACATTTTAAAATGTATACAGTATGATGCAAATGTATGGAATAAATTCATTATTTCAGAAACCCACAACATTTTAAAAAAATCTTGATTTTTGAATGACTATCATTACGTCATTAGTGATGGCGTAATGAGGTCATCGACGATTTTTTTAAATACAAACCGAGGTCACGTGACAGATCATTTGAAAGGTCTCCTTATCGCCTTTGCAACAATGTAATCATTTGAATATTTATTTCTACAGGGTTAACCCAAACTCGTGGTTTATTAATACAATTAACTTAGAACAGATGTCTACTTAAAAACAATTAAATTACAACAAATGTTCAAATTGACCAACCTTCAGCAATGATACAATGAGAAAGGCGAGCAGTAAATTCTTCCCAACGTTTCGAGGACTTCATGTGTTATTTCTGCAATTTCCGTTCGGGTTCGCTCCTTCAATTCTTCTACATTATTCGGTCGATTTTGATATACTCTGCTCTTTAAATATCCCCACAAAAAAATGACTAACGGAGTCAAATCTGGAGACCTTGGTGGCCATTCGATAGGCCTCCTTCTACCTATCCACCTTATTGGAAAAACGTTATTAAGGTAATTTCGTACCTCAACGCTAAAATTAGCGAAACGACTGTCATTGAGGTTAAAAAAGCAATTTTTTAAATAAATAGTGGAAATATATAAAAAGTTTTGTTAAAACGAAGATTTTTTTATTATTCTTAATAAGATGGACTTCAGTAGATATACTAGGAGAGTTCTAACCCACTAGAGGAGTGGGGGTACCTCCGTATATACAGCATACGAGTTTGTGTTGTATTGCGGGTTGCCTGCTGGTATGACAAAAAGGTGCGTGGCGGCCGCTGTTGGGATTTGAACCTACGGACCGTCGGTAGAATTTTTATGATTTAAGCGCCCTTACCCACTGGGCTGCTAGGACCGAAGGATTATATTTGTTAAGAATAGGTATTTAAACTCGCATCGCGTGGGTGTGCATTGTAAAAATTTGATCGATGGTCGCGTCGTTTGCGAATATCGTACGGGGCGTGGGCTAATTTTCGTCGTGTCGCAAAAAATCTCGTTACATACAGGGTCGGTAAAAATGTTGATCGTAAGACGTGATCATTTCGAGTTCTTCATTTATAATTTAAGCGCCCTTACCCACTGGGCTGCTAACGAAGGATTATAAATGTTAAGAATGGGTATTTCAACTCGCGTCGCGTATTTTGATCGTTTTCATGGAATTTGGTCTGTGATAGATATCTTGTAATCATATACAGGGTATGTCGGGATACTAAACAACTTTTTTGTATTTAAAATATCAATTTGATGATATGGTACGGGTTAGATACGGGATATATACAGGGTTTGTCGCGAATTAGATCGTCGAAATATCGAATTATGATCATTCTTAATAAGCAAAAATGGCAAAAATGTCGGTACGGGGGTATGGTCGTTAATTAAAAATGTCAATTCGATCATTCGTATATTATCAAGTGGGTAAAAGATAATTTCGAGTGTACAGGGTATATCGCGAATATCATTCGTAAGGGAGATGTCAATTTTTCATACGGGATATACAGGGTTTGTCGAAATATCGGATTATGCTCATTCTTAATACGGAAACGGTTACGTGGCAAATAAAAATGTTTATATACGTGGGGGGGTATGACGGTTCTTCATTTTCTGATCGAACAGTAATTCTCTCTTTATACGGGAATGAATTAGGATGTAAAGTTGTGACACAACGATTGTCAAAAGGGTACCAATTATTCGATGCTATGACGTCATCACACATATTTTACAAGGGTCATGTGATCGACAACGACCAGTTACATTATGTCTTCAGAAGAGCACAGTCATGGAATTGAAGACATTGCTTTTTATGAAGATAAGAGTAAGGTTATGAAACAAACTAGGGAAGCAAGAACAACGTGGAGCAGTCTAAACTGGGATTGTCGTAAATTACCGAAAACTACTTATCCGTTAAGACGTATTCAACCATGTTTAATAGAACTGAAGAAGAAGAGAGCTTAAAAAATGAAATTAATAATGTTTTTGCCATGTCATGTATAATTTTAGCATCTGTCTTTGTTTTAATTTTAAAATTTATTTTAAAAATTGTTAAACGTAAATTTGAATCTTCGTGTAATATAAAAGTTGATGAATAAACAACTTGTTTTATTTCTAAGTAGTGGTGTATAAAATAAAAACTCATTTGTGGTTAAGGTTTATTTATTTTATGGTAATACAGTATTCAAAAACCAGTGGCGGAGACGTTGTACGTTTCGTTCGGTGCACGAATATAGTCCAGAGGTGTGACAGGGGTTTGGATCCTTGGCAAAGTTTACTGTTGCACACGGTGTACCATCGAACTTGCCGACTTCGCAAATGTGAGGAAAAACGTTGAAAATGTTACATTTATTTTGCAGAAACTTGGCTTTTTGTTGACCACGAACGTAAATGTAGTCTGCAGCATACAATAGCTTGCTTTCCAATATTTCATTAACTTTAGAATATTCTACATCTCCTGAAGAGTATCGAATTCCGTGCACATTTTTTTCCAAGTAGGTTGCAGTCTTTTTGTCCTCATTACTTAATGTAGAAAACGGTTGAGGTGGTAAAAACATGTAATGTGAACTTTTGAAACCAATTTCTATCGTTAGTTCTTTGACAACGAAAAATCCATCTACGACAAAGCCTTGAATGTCTACAAAAGCTATTCTCATGTTGACGTCTGCTCGAACACTAACTCTAATCAACGTCTAGTTTAAATTTTTAACAATTTCGGTGAGGGGGAAGTATTCCATTACACAATCATGAATTATGATGCAATAGACTTTGGTATTTTCGGAAAAGCCTATGTTTGCTTCAATATCAAGTTTCACATCGACTGTGGACGCCTTCATGCTTTCTTCCTGTTTGGAACAATCGATAACAAACAATGCCCGTTTCTTGAAAGAGGAATAATCCAGCAGGGGGCGCTTCTGTGTGGAGTTCGCGTAGTTGGGATAGAATTCAGTATAGTTAAAATATGCTTCATTGTAGTCAGTTTTACTAAAATCCAATTGCATTCTTTCATTGGGCCAAAATTCACCATTAAGTGACAGTCTTATACTTTGTACATCTGCATTGTCAATAGCGCTTTTCATTGATAACAATTTAAATTGGTATACCCATATTCAATAGGTAACGTTTCTTCAAAAATATCCTCTCTAATTAGGGCCATTAAAAGAATGGGAGATTTATCTAAAAAACTGCGTATTTAATATACTATGCACACATTCAAAGTAATTTAATATATTTATTATCAGCTTGGTTCTCTACAACAAAAAATAATATAAATTGTATAAATAAATTACAAAATAAAGCTTTAACAAACCCTTTTTAGGTTACCATGTTTCCAACCAAAATTGCTATTTATATAACTAGTTGCATATAGTGAAGAGATATCAAAAGGCCTCCTTTTTTTTTTCCTGAGGTGAAAATCTTCGTAAGACATCTGGGAGCGTATCCCAGGTGTGCAGGATTCCACCAGAGTAAGACCGGCGGCACTCGTTTTCCCCCTTTAGGGAAGACATCGAGCACCGCCGGCCTCAATTCCAGTGACCTACCTGCTAAAAACACCTCCTCTTCCACCAGTTGTACCTAGGACTGCTTTTTCAGCGTTACATCAAAAGACCTCCTAATTACAATTATTTGTGCTTCGATTTACATAAAATTATATTTAGTACGTGAAGTTCTGAAAGGTCTCTGTATCAAATAGGAAGAAGATATAATTTACTTCATACCGGAAGGCTACTGATTATCTTTCATATAATTGACATCACTTGCAGAAATCGAATTTCAACACGTTAAGAGGCCACAGGAAAAAATCGCAAGGAATGGTTCCACCAGAAGAACGGTGCAGGCCACAATATCTTAAATCATTATTGTAGCTATTACCATAACTTGTGATTAAAATATATGTAAAATTGAGGATAAAATAAAGATTATAAGAAGAGGCCACAGGCGGTTCTTTAATAGCCATCAGGCGACAATTTCCCAGAAACAGAAAATACTATACGTACTCAACTCAATGGGTGACAGCTGGGTTTGTAAGCCAGACTAACAGACACCTTAAGTTATAGTACTTCTCCCACATTGTGGTACCTGTCGTATTTCTGTGTAGAAAAAGTCGACCGCCCCTTTTATACCATAAGGAACCTTAGACTTAGACGAAATTGAGCCAGATTTACAAATACTGGGACCATAATAAAGTAACTCAAAAAATTATGCATAATATATTTATCGGGTCTAAAAAATGCCAAAATATTATTATTATTTTTAAGAAAAGTTTAATAATAACCTAGAAAACTCAACTTTCCTGAAAAATTCCGAAATACTATTTTGGGGCCCCCTATATCACAGCTCTTGTAACCCTCGAGATACGGCATATGGGGGTTGAAAACAGTGTTGAGGGGGAAAGGACAAGGTCCCCTATTTCTTTATATTCTTTTATTGTCAATATACTGGTGAGAACATGAAGATTTTGAAAAAAATATCCATTTTTCATGAATATACATTTAACCGGAATTTTAATTGGACAAAAATTAATTTTGTACTCACCCTGATAATAAACGACGTTAGTCAGTGCAAGCACTGACCAAGTGGCCGTTTTGAACCGCCCTTTAGCTACACTGAAATCATCTGCCTCAAAAACAAACATCAGAAATATCGGGCTGTCTTTTCTTCACTATTTTCTTCGAATTTTCAATTGTTTGTCAAATCTATCAATCATTTAGTAAGTATCTGCCAACTGTTTAACCTGAAATAATCTTTCAAATTATTCTCGTTTAATTTTTTCATAACAAACCAAACAATTTCTGTATGTAACCTTCAAAGAGTTGTATACTTTGGATTTAAAACTTCTGCAAACAATATATATGTGTATACTAAAATGTAAAGCAGTTACCTCCTGAAAAACAGTCTTAAGAATTAGTTTCTTAACAGTGCCTGTAATAACTCAAAAGTTTATAATAATGAAAAATATTGCGATTACATAAATATTGCAACAAATAATATATATACAAAGTATTAGAAATACTATCCCAATGCTACATAAGTACATGCTTCCTCAATTATATATTTTCCCAATCCAGATTAGTACCCACCATAACATTCCAGCATCACTCCAAGCTCCACAATACCATTTTTAAACTTATCAAAGCAGAAAAACATGCGTTTAAAAAAAATTACCTTGTATAAAACGATAAAAGTGTTTTTTATAAAGATATACTTCCTTTATATCTGAAATAAATATAAATTTGTTAACAAGTACTTATAGAATGGCGATGTGCATTCAATTTCAAAAATGTTGGTTTCTGTGGTACATTTGTAAAAAATGGTCTGCATTTATTTTATACTTAGTTTCATCTGAATATCTTCCATATTTATATCTGCAACTGATAAAAACAACAAAAATAATTTAATATCTTTCCATTTTATTTGGTGAAACCTTTAGATTTGTTACCTTGTATAGAAATATAAAGATTTTTTCATATAGACTTATGTTCTTGATACCTAAAAATATCTTTCATGTTCTTTATAATAGACCTGTAATTAATAAATCAAAACAATTATTTGCAATGTCTTATCATCATATAAAAATGTAAAAACCTACAATAAAAAAAGTTACCTTTTATAGAACAATCATTCTTCTTTTAAAACCTAAATTTCTTGATACCTAATAACTTACAATGTTTTAAAAATTAAAGAAATCACAAGACGATGAAGTAGACCAGAGTCACATGTCTGGATATATCCAATCAAAGACGTTCCTGTAAAATTCTAGAAAGCTGTTTTACAAATTAATATATAAGATCAATAAAAAATGTAATTTTTAACTTGATATTACCTGAAGCATTGTCCCAACAGCACTCCTATGATACCTAGCAGGAATATTACTCAATGATTCTGCCTCATGTTGTTTTCGATGTCTTAGTCCCAATCCAATTTTCTTTTCGCAGGATATAACAGAATCTCCAATTTTCTTTCTTGCTTTCATAATCTGCAAACATTTTTTCACTTTAGATTATCACCCAGAAAAGTCTTTGTTTATTACCTTTTGCAAAACAAGTCTCCAAATGATGTTCAGATTCTTCCAAAAGAATATTGTTTGGAAGATGTAGTGGGATAAAATGAAGTTAAGTTTTGATATTTTTAGAGAAGAGATTTTGATGTATGGTGACATAAGGTTTTTGTAGACTAAATATACTGCTTGGAGTAACTTGATTTTGATAATTAGGACATGAATCTTATGAAAAGCGAAGTATGGATAACTTGAGGATAAAATAAAGATTATAAGAAGAGGCCACAGGCGGTTCTTTAATAGCCATCAGGCGACAATTTCCCAGAAACAGAAAATACTATACGTACTCAACTCAATGGGTGACAGCTGGGTTTGTAAGCCAGACTAACAGACACCTTAAGTTATAGTACTTCTCCCACATTGTGGTACCTGTCGTATTTCTGTGTAGAAAAAGTCGACCGCCCCTTTTATACCATAAGGAACCTTAGACTTAGACGAAATTGAGCCAGATTTACAAATACTGGGACCATAATGAAAAGCGAAGTATGGATAACTTGCAGATTGAGTTCATCTTGAGAGGCAGAAGAAATAAGTATTATGGGGAATAGTGCTGCAGTTCAGGTTAGAATAGATTTTCAGTTTTTTAAGCATAAAATAGTTTAAAAGGGTGAGTTTTTCTTAGGACAAAATTAATACTGATGATGTTCGACCAAGTGATATTGTCGTAAGAGATAATGGTGAAGTGCTACTTAGATTTTAAGGACACTGTATACATTCTAAAATATTTAATGATCAAATTGTAACTGTTACGAAAAAGAATTTATGCTGCCAATGCCAAAACATTGATAGTTTGCAAAAAATTTTGTTATAGATTATTTTAATTTTTTTTTATTTCCGTATTATCATTATTACTAATTTGTTTGACATTAAAAAAATATGAAAAATTATTATTAATATATTCGTAAAAAAAATTCCAAATTTTAAAAATTTTTGTTAATAATTTGACAGCGTTATTGTTGTATCAAAAATGTAAAAATTTATAATAATCTACCTATTTACACGAAAATTATATAAAACAATAAAGGAAACTGTTTTTTTAATGTTGTGTTTGTATAATATTTTGTTATAAAATATACGTTATATAAATAATAATTTTAAAAAAGCCATAATAGATTTTCTTTATAAAATGCCTCAAATTATTTATTTTTAATGAAATTTACAACCTTTTTGAAAGGTATTATTTTTTAATTGTTTCCACCTTGTATACAAAAATTTTTACTGCTTTTGTAAACTGTCTTTTACATTCTTCTAACTATAAATATACGCAGGTGTAAAGTATATATATATATAATATAAAAATGTATATTAATGTATGTACCTATATACACAAAATTATATAAAACATTAAATAAAATATCCTTTTTTTATACAGATTATTAAAATTTTTAAAAATTTGAAAATAAAAATTAAATAAATAATTTATATAAAAAAAACTTCCAAGAAAAATCTCCAAGTAAAAATTGAATTTCATAATATTTTTTCTAAAATATACGTTTAACTCTATCAAAAAAATATCTTAAGTAAAATAATAGTTTTAGAAAACCTAAAATAATTTTTTCTCAGATTAAACATTTTTACGCAATAAAAAAAACATTTTGAATAAAAATAATCACAGAAAGTCAATTACATCATTTAAATTCCCATTTTATTTCACTTACCTTTGGAAAATCAAATTCTGGTGACGATCTTGAAGTAAATCAATACAGATAGAAAATGTTTTTAAATACTAAAGTTTCATGAATAATTTGATAGCGCTATTACTATATCAGAATTGTATAAATTAATATTGATCTAGCTATATTCACAAAATTAAATAGAACATTAAATAAAACGTAATTTTTTTAATATTGGTTATTAAAATGCTTCAAAAATTGACCAAAAAGATAAAATATTTCATTAATAAAACAGAACTTTATTAATCCGTCAAATAAAGATTAAATTTTATATTTTTTTTCTAAAATATACGTTTTACTCTATTTAAAAAATATATTAAGTGAACTAATAATTTTAGAAAACGCACAATATATTTTCTCTATAAATTACCTTAAAATAATTATTTTTAAACAAATTTACTTTGTAAACAATCAACCTTTTCGAAAGGTCTTATTTTTTAATTGATCCAAAATTTCTAATTAAATTCTGTCCTGTATACAAAAAAACTTTCACCGCATTTTTTAAACTGTCTTTTACAGGCTGTCAACTATTAATATATGGAAATGTACAAAATTATTGCAGTAAAAATAACTACAGAAAGTCAATTAAATCATTTGAGTTCCCATATTTAATTGCTCCTACCTTTTTGAAAAACAAATTCTAGTGGCGATCTTGAAGTACATCGTAAATCGATACAGATAGTAAATGTTTTTAAAGACTTACCCTGTAACAAAAAAAAGAAATAATTAGTTTATATGAGTTAAGATTTAAGTACTGTTATTATAAATTGTTGTAAATTAGTTTTGAGGTACTTTAAGAGAAATAATTTTACTATTTTTTCCTAATTTAATAACTGTGGGTTGAAATGTTCTGAATGGGCTACTTAATAAAAATGTATCAGTTTAAATTTGAATAAAATCAATCTAAATTAATGTAAAAATCATCTGTTCTAACTAAATAATTTTTAAAATATTATAAAACCGATAGTAATTTGTTTAAATAGAAAATTATTTCGTTTATTTTTGATGGTTATAATTTTAACAGTGTATCTAATTTATAAAATATATATTTATATCACTTACCCCTTTTATTATTAAAAAGTAGCCCAACTGATGATCGTGAAGAACGCCGTTTGAAGATCTGACGAAATTTTCTTCAATACTCACCTGTAAGAAATAAGAACTAAGAATTAAAACTTGCATAGATAATTTTGTTTCAATATATACAAGGTGTCCTAAATTATATCAGGAATGTATGTTTTGCAAGGTTTTTAACAGAGATATATTTAAAGTAAAATTAGCAAAATTTTAAAATATAAAAAGTGTAGGTACCGTTTTAAAATAAACAAGTTGGTATTACATTTATTTGATGAGATAACCTTGTTTTGTAACAAAAAGAAATTATTTTATAATATAACATTTTTCAATAATCACTCTGTATGTCGCTAAGGCGAGAAATTTATTTGACTGGGAAAATGTAACTTAAAAGAAAAAGGGAAAACTTGAAATCTTAACTACTTATACAGTATGATGCAAATGTATGGAATAAATTCATTATTTCAGAAACGGACGACTTTTAAAAAAAATCTAAAACACGACAATTTTAATTTTTGAATGGCCATCAACTGCTATAGATGAGTTGGACATTACATCATTAGTGATGGCGTAATGACGTCATTGACGATTTTTTTAAATACAAACGGAGGTCACGTGGCAGCTTATTTGAAAGTTCTCCTTATCGCCTTTGCCACAATGTAATCATTTAAATATTTATTTCTACAGGGTTAAACAAAATTATGAACTTTGTTAAGTAACATGGAATTACAATAAATATTCATTCACTGAACTAAAATACACTAAGGACCGCCACTGGGAATAAAACAAAATAGTGTTTATTGTTGGTTTCAAAAAAAACTACATTGATAAAAACAATGCTACTCGGAATTATTTTTACAAAAATATTTAAATCAGTATTGTCATTGACTCGTCTTTATTCGTCAATGATCTGTGAATCTGTCAAGTTTTTTGCCGACGTTAATAACAGCATTTACAAAAATGAAACAGAAACAGAACGAATCGAGATTTTAACCATGATTGGTTATGGAGATAGAGTGAGGACTCAAGCAGAAGTTCGTAATTTATTTAATGCTAAATACCCCAATCGCGATCCAATTACTCAATCAACAGTAAGTAAAATTGAAAAAAAAATTAGAGAAACGGGCCATGTTAAAGATCTTCCCAGAAGTGGTAGAATATCAATATCCTAAGCCAAAAAACTGGACGTTGTACTGGTGTTTCAAGAAAATCCTCATACAGACATGTCGATATTGGGAGAAGGTGAATGTTTGTGCCGGCATTATAAACAATCAAATGGTAGGGTCATATTTTTTGAGGAAAACCTAACTGCTGCTAGTTATCTAGAATTTCTTTAAAATTATCTGTTGCCACAGCTGAATCATCTATTTCCAAATAGAAATGATTTATGGTACCAACAGGATGGAGCTCCTCCACACTATGGCGTTGAGGTACGAAATTACCTTAATAACGTTTTCCCAGGAAGGTGGATAGGTAGAAGGGGGCCTATCGAATGGCCACCAAGATATCCAGAATTGGCTCCGTTAGACTTTTTTTGAGGGGATATTTAAAGAGCAGAGTAATCAAAATCGACCGAATAATGTAGAGGAGTTGAAGGAGCGAATCCGAACGGAAATTGCACAAATAACACCTGAAGTCCTCGAAAACGTTAGGAAAGAATTTACTGCTCGTCTTTCTCATTGTATCATTGCTGAAAGTCGGCAATTTGAACATTTGTTGTAATTTAATTGTATTTAAGTAAACATTTATTCTAAGTTAATTGTATTAATAAACCAACAGTTTTGGTTAACCCTGTAGAAATAAATATTCAAATAATTACATTGTTGCAAAGACGATAAGGAGACCTTTCAAATGAGGTGTCCATGGCGTCATTACACCGTCACCAATGACGTAATGTCCAACACATCTATAGCAGCTGATGGCCATTCAAAAATTAAAATTGACATGTTTTAAGATTTTTTTTAAAAGTCGTCTGTTTCTGAAATGTATTCCATACATTTGCATCATACTGTATACGAAGATAACTCACTCTTATATTATTTTACTGTAATTTTATGTATAATTATTGCAGAAAAAAATATATAAGAATAGTTACTATATTTTAAACAAACAAAATATGACCAGTCCACCTGCTGAGGAAATAACCCCCTTAGGGGCCTCTATGTGCGATAGATGCATAGTTTGCTCAATACGTATTATATACGTTACTTATCAAATAAGAAATTTATAATATATTTATTTTAAAACGAGTTTTATAAATGAAATGTGCAACTATAAAAAGACAATAGTCGATATTGAAGGTTTTTTAATACATTTTATGGAATTTTTACCTCTAATAAAAAAAAAGAATGGTTATATTCTAAGTAATAAGGTTTTTAACCATACAAATATATTAATTTGAAAATAATTGTTTTATACCGGTAAATCAGTAACTTATAATTAAGAATAGTTTATGCAATCATTAATTTTTCCAACTCTTAAATCTAGAAAATTAATTTGAATTAATTTCTTCAATTTCTAACGGAAAATGTACTCCACATTATTTCAAACAAAAACCGGCTTATAAAACGATCTTTTTTCTCTTAAATAAATAAAAAATAATAAATAAAATAAACTCACCGATTGGCCAGTCATCATCTGCTTTTCAACCATCACTTTTTGAACTGCCATTGTCAACATTCACATATTTCAGTTTTAAAAAACACTAACACTGTAGTTTTTCAATAGCACTTTTTTTCCGCACAAACACTATTTAGAAGAAAAATCTGTATATATACGCGCACTTAAATCCGTAAAAATACGTTTTTATTAAATGTATACCGGCTAATTTCCGAATAACTTTTGTGTATTACCAATCCGTCCGCCTGAACAAAAGGTACTGACTGATACCTACATCTATAAGTAAAAATGATAAGACTATGACTAGTTGATTAATCATATATCGTTAACTAATTTGATTAAGAATAAAATACTTTCTAAACGACAAAATTATTCCGAAGGGAGTTACAGTCTTAAAAGAATAAGATAAATTCAGAAAAACTGTTATGTAGCATAACCTTATTTCTGAAAAACAAAATTAAATAAGGTTCTACAAACACAAATTGTTAGAATTCACAACAGTTAACGATATAAAATAAATATTTAAAAGAAAAATGAAAATACACTTTTTCATTAAATTTTCAAACATATCAGCATATTTTAAAAGTAGTACTGCACAGCCAAATGTAAAATTGTATTTTACAAGTAGGTCGACCCTGATTGTTTTTAATCCAAATTTATATCTCTCTTTGAGCCATGCAAATGATGTATCAATGTTGATGATGGGTGACTATTTTCTGTTGCTGCATTTTCAATAAACAAATCATCTAAAAATTTAAAAACTGATATTTAAAAGATGTTTGTATTGAAGGAAAGTAAAATTACTCAAAATTCCAATTTATTCTACCTGTTATTTTTAAAGTAGAAGGCCCTGACAATAACTGTTGTTCTCCTATTGCACCTGGCTCTGTAGTTCTGGAAGTTGATGGCATATCTCTTTCCTCTGAAGATGATCATTCTAAAATATTATTTTAACTGCCTAACATGGCTTAACATATTTGACTATTATTTACTTCAAACTTTGACCCAACATCAATGTTTTCTGATTTCTACAATTGTTGAACAATAGTATATTATATATTTTATCCTCTCTTATGCTTCACCCCGTATAAAAAAACCATCGAAAATAATGCACGTGATAAAGAAGCTTGTTTAACGCTGCTGGATACGCATTTTTAATATGAAGAATTCTTATACAATTTACCAACTGATGATTTTTTTTATTTAAGTGTATAGACGACATGTTGGGTTATAAAAACGTACAATTTTCAATGTTTTAATATTCCTACAGGATGTTATGAAATTGCTGATCTTGAAGCGTTTATCAGTGATAAAATGGACGCAAGCAATTCAATAACACCACCGAAGGATATATTTTCACTAAAACCTAATCACAATACGTTGAAATGTGAAATTTTCAGTAAATATAAAATTTCCTTCATGCAAGCTGATAGTCTTGGAAGAATATTGGGGTTTTCACCGAAAATACTCGACGACAACGAAATGCACTCTTCAGATCTCCCCGTCAAAATCATTAAAGTATCCAGTATTCGCTTCGATTGTAACATTACCACTGGAGCCTTTGATGCGAACAGACCTGCCCATACAATCTACGAATTCGTCATACAAGTAGATCCAGGATATTCCATTGACGAAATTCCTCATAATTTGATCTACTTACCCGTTATACCACAACGTGAAATAACTAACATCACTGTCATTGCCTTAGATCAAGACGGTCAACCTGTAAACTTTAGAGGTGAATCGAGTACATTGATATTGGAGCTTAGAGCGCGAAACAGATGGGACTAATAATCAATCATCATCATAAAAGACAGTTTACACATTTTCCAACTTCATTAGCTAAGCAGCCGCCGCGCCGGTGAAACAACTCACGTTGGCAAACAAATTGGTGCTGCAATCGCTGGGTTTTAGATTGAAATGACAACCATGTATGGAAAACGACTTCGTCAAAATGACAATATGCCTTCGATGTTTGATATCTACCGTAAGCCGGTCTTTGATGATTCCATTCGAAAGGCTGAATACAGAACCTATGCTCCATTTATCAAATCATTCAATTGCAGTGACATTGTGGAAATTAGCATAAATCAGGTTGATTCGTTCTTTGCAATGAGCGAAACTTTGTTGTGCATTAAAGGTTCCCTCGAAACACACGGAGCAGGAGACGTAAAATTAGCAAATAATTTTGGAGCCTTTCTTTTCGATTCATGTACGTACAGTGAAAGTGCTAGGGAAATGGAAACAGTTCGAGATCCTGGAATTGTAAGTGCCGTACGTGCTATGACTTGTTATAACCAAGAAAATTCCAATCATATGGCTATAGCTGGCTGGAATTACCCGAAAGATCCTATTCTAAATGTCAGCGACAAGTCCTTCAACCTTCAAATACCTCTCAAACATATTTTCAACATTTTTAACGATTATTCTATGATTACATGTGGACGACAAACAATACGATTAGTTCGAGCACGAAATGATAATGATTGCATCTATATTACCGACAAGTCCGGTACGGTCTCCAGTACAACCTCTAAAATTAACATTACAAGTGTTGAATTAAAAGTTAAACATATCTTTCCCAATGATGATATAAAGATAAATCTCATGAAATCCATTCAAAAAGATCAGCCTATAGTTATTCCATTTAGAAAGTGGCAGTTACACGAATTGCCCTCAATTACTAAAGGTGCAAGACGTGAGGTTTGGGCTGTTAAAACATCCACTTCAGTTGAAAAACCCCGTTTTGTTATTGTTTTCTTTCAAACTGACAAACGTAACGTGAGCACAGCCGATCCTACTTTATTTGACAATGCAGATGTACAAAGTATAAGACTGTCACTTAATGGTGAATTTTGGCCCAATGAAAGAATGCAATTGGATTTTAGTAAAACTGACTACAATGAAGCATATTTTAACTATACTGAATTCTATCCCAACTACGCGAACTCCACACAGAAGCGCCCCCTGCTGGATTATTCCTCTTTTAAGAAACTGGCATTGTTTGTTATCGATTGTTCCAAACAGGAAGAAAGCATGAAGGCGTCCACAGTCGATGTGAAACTTGATATTGAAGCAAACATAGGCTTTCCCGAAAATACCAAAGTCTATTGCATCATAATTCATGATTGTGTAATGGAATACTTCCCCCTCACCGAAATTGTTAAAAGTTTAAACTAGACGTTGATTAGAGTTAGTGTTCGAGCAGACGTCAACATGAGAATAGCTTTTGTAGACATTCAAGGCTTTGTCGTAGATGGATTTTTCGTTGTCAAAGAACTAACGATAGAAATTGGTTTCAAAAGTTCACATTACATGTTTTTACCACCTCAACCGTTTTCTACATTAAGTAATGAGGACAAAAAGACTGCAACCTACTTGGAAAAAAATGTGCACGGAATTCGATACTCTTCAGGAGATGTAGAATATTCTAAAGTTAATAAAATATTGGAAAGCAAGCTATTGTATGCTGCAGACTACATTTACGTTCGTGGTCAACAAAAAGCCAAGTTTCTGCAAAATAAATGTAACATTTTCAACGTTTTTCCTCACATTTGCGAAGTCGGCAAGTTCGATGGTACACCGTGTGCAACAGTAAACTTTGCCAAGGATCCAAACCCCTGTCACACCTCTGGACTATATTCGTGCACCGAACGAAACGTACAACGTCTCCGCCACTGGTTTTTGAATACTGTATTACCATAAAATAAATAAACCTTAACCACAAATGAGTTTTTATTTTATACACCACTACTTAGAAATAAAACAAATTGTTTATTCATCAACTTTTATATTACACGAAGATTCAAATTTACGTTTAACAATTTTTAAAATAATTTTTAAAATTAAAACAAAGACAGATGCTAAAATTATACATGACATGGCAAAAACATTATTAATTTCATTTTTTATGCTCTCTTCTTCTTCAGTTCTATTAAACATGGTTGAATACGTCTTAACGGATAAGTAGTTTTCGGTAATTTACGACAATCCCAGTTTAGACTGCTCCACGTTGTTCTTGCTTCCCTAGTTTGTTTTATAACCTTACTCTTATCTTCATAAAAAGCAATGTCTTCAATTCCATGACTGTGCTCTTCTGAAGACATAATGTAACTGGTCGTTGTCGATCGCATGACCCTTGTAAAATATGTGTGATGACGCCATAGCATCGAATAATTGGTACCCTTTTGACAATCGTTGTGTCACAACTTTACATCCTAATTCATTCCCGTATAAAGAGAGAATTACTGTTCGATCAGAAAATGGAGAACCGTCATACCCCCCACGTATATAAACATTTTTATTTGCCACGTAACCGTTTCCGTATTAAGAATGATCATAATCCGATATTTCGACAAACCCTGTATATCCCGTATGAAAAATTGACATCTCCCTTACGAATGATATTCGCGATATACCCTGTACACTCGAAATTATCTTTTACCCACATGATAATATACGAATGATCGAATTGACATTTTTAATTAACGACCATACCCATGTACCGACATTTTTGCCATTTTTGCGTATTAAGAATGATCATAATTCGATATTTCGACGATCTAATTCGCGACAAACCCTGTATATATCCCGTATCTAACCCGTACCATATCATCAAATTGATATTTTAAATACAAAAAAGTTGTTTAGTATCCCGACATACCCTGTATATGATTACAAGATATCTATCACAGACCAAATTCCATGAAAACGATCAAAATACGCGACGCGAGTTTAAATACCCATTCATAACATTATATAATCCTTCGTTAGCAGCCCAGTGGGTAAGGGCGCTTAAATTGTAAAAATTCTAACGACGGTCCGTGGTTCAAATCCCACCAGCGGCCGCCACGCAGCCCCTTTTTTTTACAACCAGCAGGCAACCCGCAATACAACACAAACTCGTTTAATTCTTTAATAATTCCAATAAAATTCGTTCCGATTATTTAATCATCATAATATAACACAACTATTCCAAATAAACAACTGGTCCACAATTCAGAACCACAGTTCAGAACCGTTCCAGAACTCCTATGCTGTATATACGGAGGTACCCCCACTCCTCTAGTGGGTTAGAACTCTCCTAGTATATCTACAAAAATGCATCTGTAAACTGAACAAATGGATTTTAAGGTAATCTCAAAAGTCAACGTTACTTCTTTTAATAAAACATTATCAAGATTCTCGAAAATTGAACCTGTCTAATTTAACATTTATCGAACTTCTCCATTATGCAATCAATCAATTTAAAAGGAAAGAGCAAGTGCTTTTTTTTGGCGTGATGTATATTTAAAAACAGAAATAAAATAAAAGCAATATGAAAGATTATATACATTTTAAAATGAATACAGTATGATGCAAATGTATGGAATAAATTCATTATTTCAGAAACCCATAACATTTAAAAAAAATCTTGAACACGTCAATTTTAATTTTTGAATGGCTATCATTACGTCATTAGTGATGGCGTAATGAGGTCATCGACGATTTTTTTAAATACAAACCGAGGTCACGTGACAGCTCATTTGAAAACTCTCCTTATTGCCTTTGCAACAATGTAATCATTTGAATATTTATTTCTACAGGGTTAACCCAAACTTGTGGTTTATTAATACAATAAACTTAGAACAGATGTTTACTTAAAAACAATTAAATTACAACAAATGTTCAAATTGACCAACCTTCAGCAATGATACAATGAGAAAGGCGAGCAGTAAATTCTTCCCAACGTTTTCGATTTTGATATACTCTGCTCTTTAAATATCCCCACAAAAAAATGACTAACGGAGTCAATTCTGTAGACCTTGATGGCCATTCGATAGGCCTCCTTCTACCTATCCACCTTATTGGAAAAACGTTATTAAGGTAATTTCGTACCTCAACGCTAAAATTAGCGAAACGACTGTCATTGAGGTTAAAAAAGCAATTTTTTAAATAAATAGTGGAAATATATAGGAAGTTTTGTTAAAACGAAGAGTTTTTTATTATTCTTAAAAAGATGGACTTCCAGAAAGTAAGGGTTAGTACAGTCAATTTAATACAGGGTGTTTCTTAAGTAATCTAAAATATTATATGGAGCGCTTCGTTACTCAATTTTAAGACGAAAAGTTCATATAAACATGTGTGATAGGTGTTGTCGTTTATGAGATACAGGGTGTTGAATTTATTGTAATAAGTCAGTTCTGATTGTACGTGAAATTAATTTTTCCCGGTGACGCTACTGGTTTTTAGAAGTAATACGCAAAAACATGCTTATTCTAAGTGACCTTTGAAATAATGTTGACAAGTGTCAAATTTGAAAACCAACGCAAAAATCGTACATTTTTATTTGATTGACTCTGTGTTTAGTTAATAACTATGCCAGTGTTTACTAATGTTGAAATGGCTAATATGCATTTTTTGTACGGATTAGCGAATGGTAATGCCTTAGAAGCTAGACGTACGTATGCCCAGCGTTATCCAAATAATCGTTTACCATCTTCAGATACGTTTACTAAGTTACATATTCGTTTACAAGAAACTGGAAGGCGCATGTGGTTCATGCATGACGGAGCTCCTCCACATTTTTCAGTGATTGTACGTGAGTTTTTAAATAATGTTTTTCCAGGCCATTGGATCGGACGAGGATCTCCACATCCGTGGCCCCCTAGATCACCTGGACACAATCCTCTGGATTTTTGTGTGTGGGGATATCTGAAATCGCTTGTTTACACAACACTGATATTAAACGTACAAGATCTTCAAAATCGTATCATAGACGGCTGTAATGTTATTCGTAACAATCCTGCAGGGGAACCGCCGAACGTTGATAGAAAGAAATTTTCTACCTATTTCTATTTCTATACCAAAATCGCACCGCGTAAGCATCATCGTACAGAATCGGGAGATCCGAATGAAAATCCGAATGTTAGGAAATAGAAAGACCCTAAGAGGTCTTTCTATGTCTTTTTTAACCTCACTTTCGCCTCACTGTCACATAGTTTTTCGTTAACTTTGGTTGTTTGTTGTAATAGTTTGTGTGAATTTTTAAACATGGTTAGGTTTTAGTTTTTGTTATAATGTAATTATACAGTGAACGGCATAAGTAAGAAATAAATACATTTTTGGCGTTGTTATTTATATATCGAAAGACGTTCATTTTTAATTATTTTTTTAAACTTTTTAACGCAACGATTTAAATTCTAACGTCAACAGCTTCTTAGTGGTAGCTACCCGTTATTTTTTTAAATAGAAAGGGGTAGCTTGCAATACTTTATTTGAAAGATAATTTAATTGTCTTTTTGATACTATACTGCAAAAAAAATTAAGCTTCAAACTGATAAAAATTATGTTAAAAAACTGAAATTAAAATAGTATTTGATAAATATTCAAAAAACTTGTAATAGGGAAACGTAATTGTAATTTAATATGCTTGTTAATATGCTAGTTCTTGCCTTTGCTCTTCTTGTTCTGCATCATAAAATTCATTGTAAAATGCAGGTATCATTTTGACTATAATAAATATGTTTTAATAGAAAATAAACAAATAAATTAATAAAAAAATATATCTAATAAAAAATATAAAGAGCTTACCCTTTGAAATTTGTTTTTAAATAAAACAATACAATTGATCTCCAGATATATCTATTAAAAATAATACCTCAAAATAACACTAATAAAAAAATTTAAAAAATAAGACAAGAAACGAAAAAACACAAACATGAGATCAAATAAAAACGTTGAAAATGTAGCACAAACCAAATGTAAACACACCCCGTGATTACACTCTAGAAAAAGTTAGGTTACTGAAATTTGAAATATAACCATGATATAACTAAATTTCCCCAAATAAATCCAATGTTTTTGAAAAGTTAGTATAATCAAGTAAGAGAACATAGAGAAATACGAACGTTTCCGATCCATCGTAGAGAATTGTTTCTGCGGTGCGCTTAGGCGATAGAAAGACATTTCCTTTCTATACCTATATCTTGCTCTTTTCTATTCTTTATAAGTTACGCGGTTCCCCTGCTGGTATCTTCGAACGTATTCGACAATCCATTAGACATCGAGCGTTTTCTTGCATTTTAGCTGGAGGTGGACATTTTGAACATTTGCTCTGAAATGTATTATTTTTTCTTTGTGTTTAACACATGTTGCTTGTAATAAAATAATAAAAAAATATAAATTAGTAGCGTCACCAAGAAAAATTAATTTCACGTACAACACCCTGTATCTCATAAACGACAACACCTATCACACATGTTTATATGAACTTTTCGTCTTAAAATTGAGTAATGAAGCGCCCCATATAATATTTTAGATTACTTAAGAAACACCCTGTATAATAGTTAACATTTTTTTTTATTCTAAGAATATTTTTTTTTAATATAATATATTGTTATGTGAAGTATTATTAAACGTAAATACTTTTTCATTAAATGTCTATCCTAATAGCCAAGAAAACTCCTTTATCAAAGATTATTGGCGATTGTAGAATTGATCTGACTTGAACGATACAGCGAAAGAAGTTTAAAAGGTAGTTAGACCGTAAAGAAACTCCGGTAGAGTTGTAACAGTAAGGCTAATATAAGAAAAAATGTAAGAGAGGTCATGTTTTCTCCCAGCGTTTATTTTCATTACAATAAACTAGTTTTTACACAGTATAAACTTACCTAATTAAACTTAAATAGAATAATATAAATATAAATATGTTTTAAATTTATTTTAAAATAGATTTTGTATTAAGAAAAAGGTATTACTATATTTTGCGTAAGCTTTTTCTCAGGCAACTGGATCGAATGTTTCTGTTGAATGAATAGGTAAATTTATGATGAAAAAAGAAAAATATTTAAACAAAAATTCAATTGAAAAATATTCCTAATTTTCTAAATAACAGATCGGCTGAAAAGTCCCCGGTCTACCATAGTAAAACACAATATTTTGACAAAATTCCTTTTTTTTATTCAACATAGTTGCCTTCAAGGACGATACAGCGATTATAGCGACCGTCCAACTTTTCGATACCATTTTTGTAGTACTCCTTCGGTTTGTCCTCAAAATAGGCTTCAGTTTCGACGATTACCTCAGTATCAGAGCCAAATTTTTTTCCTGCGGGCATTCTCTTCAGGTCAGAGAAAAGGAAAAAGTCGCTGGGGGCCAGATCTGGAGAATACGGTGGGTGAGGAAGCAATTCGAAGCCCAATTCATGCAATTTTGCCATCGTTTTCATTGATTTGTGACACGGTGCATTGTCTTGATGAAACAACACTTTTTTCTTCTTCATATGGGGCCGTTTTTTCGCGATTTTGGTCTTCAATCACTCCAATAATGCACAGTAATAGTCGCTGTTGATTGTTTTTCCCTTTTCCAAATAGTCGATAAACAATATACCGTGTGTATCCCAAAAAACTGAGGCGATAACTTTGCCAGCTGACTGTTGAGTCTTTCCACGCTTTGGTGGCGGTTCACCGGCCGCAGTCCACTCAACTGACTGTCGATTGGACTCAGGCATGTAGTGATGGAGCCAAGTTTCATCCATAGTCACATATCGACGCAAAAAATCGGGTTTATTACGACTTAACAGCTGCAAACACTGCTCAGAATCATCAATTCGTTGCTGTTTTTGGTCGATTGTGAGCACGCGCGGCAACCATTTCGCACAGAGCTCCCGCATACCCAAATATTCGTGAACGATATGTCCAACACGTTTCTTAGATATCTTTAAAATGTCAGCTATCTCGATCATATTCACTTTACGGTCACTCAAAATCATTTTGTGGATTTTTTTGATATTTTCGTCGGTAACCACCTCTTTTGGGCGTCAACTGCGTTCACCGTCTTCGGTGCTCATCTCACCACGCTTGAATTTTGCGTACCAGCCAATGATTGTTGATTTTCCTGGCGCAGAGTCCGGAAACTCATTATCAAGCCAAGCTTTTGCTTCAACTGTATTTTTTCCTTTCAAATAACAATATTTAATAAGCACACGAAATCCTTTTTTTTCATCTTTTTGAAAATAACAAAAGTTGCTTCACTAAAAATTTTTACAAATTTTTACACGAATCTTTTGAAGGTTGATACTATCTAAAAATGAAATGGATTTAATTCTGGTGTCGTCATCTATAGGTCAGACCGGGGACTTTTCAGTCGACCTGTTATAGATAGTCGATCTAAATATATATGAAATGGTGGCAGGCCTGGCACATATTAGTGTTTCTACTAAATTCATTTTTAAATAATTATAAATCATAATAAGCCTATTTGCTATTGTGCAAAGAGATCTAATTAAGCTATAACTCAGATTTAAATTTACCAAATTTCCCAACAAAATTCAAGAAAACTACTAAAACATTCGTTTGGGGTACCGCCAGTGTTGTTCCCATTAAGGAATAGTATTTTGCAAGAGTAATTGTTTCAATAAATTTCATAGAAAAGTCATGCATTTTAAATCAGTAAACAAAGGACGTTTTCTTCTAGAGCAAACATTTAAATCCCAGTATTGTAAATGTTAATTACATAGTCAATTGTTTAGCAGACTTAATAATTCGTAACATTTGCACCCACTTTGACATTTCTACGGAATTAATTAGTGTTTGAAAACGGGAAAGTTCTCCCTTAGGACCAACGACGTAGAACTAAAAGGGCATTTCCGACACTCTGAGTTTTGTTTTCGCTACAAGAATTTCTAATATTGTAATACTGACATTTCTAAATAGTGGGATATTTTTATTTAGGCATAGGAGGCCATTGTTTTTCAAAGGTTCGTAAGCAACATACACTCACCGACTTAAAATTTGATCCATTCAAAATAATGATTTATTTAAAAATGCTGTAACTTTCAAACGCGGAGGCTGATTTCTTAGAATTTTATGCAACTTGTAGATTAACAAACTATAATTTTAATTTTATTAATCTGACGTCTCAAAATAATTTCATACTCTCCTCATATACAGGAGAGAAAAGAAAACAATGTTTTCCTCTACTTTTAACTCACCCTGTAAGTTAATTCTGCTAGTAGATGATGCCTGGTTTGTTTCCAAAACTTCCTTTTTTTATTTACCCAGATATCTTGATTTGATTTTAAAATGTGACGGTTTAAAGAAAATTAACATTTTAAATTTTTTTATTCAGTTTAAACATAATTTTGTAAACAAATTATTAACCAAACAAAACTAGAAATTCGAATACTAATACCGGGTATTCCCCCACGAGCGCGAATAACCGCCTCAATGTAATAATCCAAAAGGAACCCCCCTTCCCCGCCCCAGGTTGATATGAGGGAAAAAGATACAATAATTCATAAAAAGTTAAATAACATATCGGAGCTCCCCGGTATCATTAATTCAAAAAGAAACTAAGTAACCTTGTATAACACGAAACTAAAGAATTTACAAAATTGCGGTTCTGAAAAACAAAAAAAGTCACGTAGGAGCTAGCAAGGATGTGTAAGCCAAATTTTGCTGGCTCAGCTCCTGAAGCGTACCCAAGCCGTGCCGGTAGCAGGGCTGCTAGCCAATAGGTTAGGTTAGGTTAGGTTCAATGTGAGCGGGACGTTTCCCACCCCTCCACTGCGGCCAAACTAGGGCCTATTGTGGCTCACCCCTAAGGGTCACAACTCGCCATCCAGTCTGCACTTCTTAACAAAGTCCAAGATCGATTTTGGCGAGACTTGTCTAAAGTCGGTAGGCTCTAGCCGTATGAGGCCAAACGAGCGGAGCCTGATCATTTCTAACGCGGGGCAATAGCAAAGAATGTGCTCTGCCGATTCGTCTGCCACACTGCAGTAGCGACAGTCCGACGTATTGCTCAGACTAAGCTTCCTCAGGTGGTTTCTCAGACGACAGTGTCCAGTCAACAGTCCAGTAAGAATGCGTAGGTTACTTCTACTCAATTCCAGGAGCTGTGCTGTTTTTCTGCTCGAAGGTTGAGATATAAACGCTTTCGAGTGGGTAAGCCCCGGTATATTCTCCCAGTGCAGAAGGGTTTCCCTCGCTGCCCAGCTGGAGATAATGTCCTTGGCAGTGCTTTTTGCTATGCCAAGGAATGGTTCCGGCCCAATAAACGCGGACTCCGTTCCCTTTTTTGCCAGAGTGTCGGCTCTTTCATTGCCCTCCACTCCCGCATGCCCTGGAGCCCAGAGTAGCGTTACTCTGTTATTTGCTCCAAGGTTGTTAAGGGATTCGATACAGCTCCACACCAGCTTTGAATCAACCCGGGTAGAATTCAGTGCTTTTAACGCTGCCTGGCTGTCCGAAATTATGTATATGCATTTGTTTACCAGGGGTTGGGCAATCAACTCCCTTGCGCACCAATCTATAGCAAACGTTTCCGCCTGAAAGATAGTAGCGTACTTACCAAGGTTTATTGAAATGTCAACTCTCGGATTTCTGCTATACACCCCGGCTCCCACACCCAGTGAATTTTTCGAGCCATCCGTGTATACAACGCAGTCGGACCCAGAGAAGAAGATTGCACCTCCTTTCCATTCGTCCCTACTTGGGAATAGGACGTTAAAGGCCCTTTCCACGTGTACACGTGTGGCAAGCATGTCTGATACCATTCCAAGGACTTGGTGGGAATTTAACTTCCCCACTAGTCCCAAAGTGCCTCCCCCGTTATCTGGTTACCTATCGACTTGGCTCTGTAAGAGACCATCCTAGCCTCCTTCTCCAAAAGAATGGGGAGAGGAGTTAAACCTAGGAGTCTCTCCATTGCCGCCGTCGGAGTGGTGGACATAGCGCCCGTAATGGCCACGCATGCAGTTCTCTGCAGACCAGACAACTTCGCTGCAGCAGCTTGTTGTAGTCCTTTCGACCCCCACGCCACTGAGCCGTACGTGACCATTGGTTTTATCACCGTTTGATAAATCCAGTAAATCTGTTTGGGATTCATCCCCCATGATTTTCCACAGACCCTTCTGAGATTCCAGAGGGATACCCTGGCTTTGTTTATTGTTCTCTCCAGATGGGAGTTCCAGGTAAGTTTTCTATCTAGGATTACCCCCAGATATTTTACCTCCTCCGCAAAAGGAATGAGTTCACCGTAAAGAGTCGGCTGTCGCAGATTATCCAGCTTCCTCCTTTTGGTGAACGGAATAATTACTGTTTTGTGGGGGTTTACCGACATCTGCTCCTCCTCACACCACCTGTGTACTATATTTAGGGCCATTTGAAGGATCTCCGAGATGGTCTCCTCAAATTTTCCCCTTATTATTATAACCAGATCGTCCGCATAGCATTGGAAATCCACTCCCCGCAGGGAGAGAGTCCCAAGAAGCGAGTCAACCAGGAGTGACCACAGAAGGGGCGATAGAACACCCCCCTGTGGGTACCCCCGAGCCGCCCTGAATCGAACAGTCTCTCCCTGCAGTGATGACACTACGTACCGATTACCAAGCATGTTTTTTATCCAGTTACAGATAATCCTGTTTACTCCCCTGCGCTGAAGAGCAGCACATAGGGAGTGAGGTAGTGCGTTGCTAGCCAATAGTAAAGAGACAAGTGAGCAGAATAAGGGAAAAAGGGTAGCTTCATGAGGTACTAGGGGGAAAAAGACTTTTTTCTTTTTCTTTGGGAGATGCACATAGCATTCCGCAAGAGTTTCATTTAAATTTACACTTGTATCATCAAACGTAGAGCTTAATAAATTTGCTAGATTCTCCCAAGAATATTGTGTATCATTTCTCTAGACTCCAGACCTTTTTCAGAGCCCAGCAACAAATCCCGTCCTCCCTAACCGCCGAAGTAAGACCTCCCAACACCAAATACTGCGGAGGCCGATTCCACGAACCCTAACTTTAGCCTAACATCCGCTCGGCTAGGCTAAAGTTTATTATAAATTAAGATTAAAAACTTTTACGACTATTACATCTGGTGACAACAAATAAGAAACCTTTATTCGACTATTACATCAATACGTCGTGGCATACCCTCTATTAAATGTCGAATCTCTATCTGGTCAATCTGATTCCATTCAAGGACCAAATCATCTTTCAATTGAGTTAAATTAGTTAGAGTAAGAACTCGGTTACAAACTTGTCTACCCACCATATCCCAGACGTGTTCAATTGGATTGAGGTCTGGGCTACGTGATAGCCAGTTCATCCTTTGAATTTCTGTTTTGTCCAATTATTACAGTCCATGCAATATGTGGACGAGCGTTGTCATGCATAAACATGCATGAATAACTTGTGGTTCTAGAACATCACGAATATATACGTCAGCTGTCATTGCTCTGCCATCAACAATGATTATATCAGTACGAGCGTCCATGCTTATGCAGCCCCATATTATTACCGATCCTCCTCCATAAGTCTTAAGTCTTCTTCATCGAACCGTTCACCTCTTCTTCGGTTTATTCTTTCACGGCCATCAGGTGAACGTAAACAAAACCTTGACTCGTTAGAAAATAAAATCTTACTCTAGTCATCTATATTCCAATATTGATGCTCCCTGGCAAATCGAAGTAACTCCGGACCAGTTGCAGGTCTTCTGGAGCGTAATCCATTTTCTCTTATTTTGTTAACAGCTACTTCTTCTAAACGATTTTGAGACAAGATAGCAATAGTATGTCTTTTAATTGTTATTTTTAGCAGTAATTGCTAACTTCTTTTTCCGATGCTACATTTCTTTCCGCTTTATTAGTATGCTTGCTAGAATAGCAGCGCTGTGGTCATTTCAGTTGTTTCCACTTTGTACCTTGCCAATAGCTATCAAAAATAGTGTGGTACTTGTTACTGATCCCTGAGTTAAGTTGTTTTTTTTTTTCAAAAGAAAATTCATTATTTTTCTTGACTATAAACTTTGTAATATATTTTCCTTAATACCCCAGGTATACCGAGTATTTCTGATCTTTTATCGTACTAATATTTCGAGTAAAATGCACTCTATTTATGCATTATGATATTTATTAAGTTTGTACAAAATGAAAAAGTTGTCGGCTTATTTTACGCGATCTTTACATCCCAATTTGCAATAATAATTTCCCAGAAGAACAACTTATAAAATTTAATACTAAACATAAAACCCGAAGCAATCTTGTCGAGTAAAGTACGAGGTTGTTTCGGAGCTATTCATACGTCGCTATTTTCACTACCATCATCCGAATTTGACTCTGTGGGATACAAGACGTTCGCCCAAAATTTTAAACCGGAAACAAGATAAAACAGCCAACATTTTTTTACTCAACGCAAGTTACGTTTGTGGTTTCCGACGAAGAAATCTTTCAAGAAAGTGCGTAGAACATAAGAACTTGTTTTTTTTTTAAATTACATTGACTCTTTCATTATTTTTATTGTTTATAGCAAACCTGGTTATCCATATGTAAATAATTTATGATTCTGAAGGTCCAACACTTCACTCCAACCTGTGGTGATTCTCTCTTTTGGGAATCTATTGAATTAAACTTCTGCTGTTCCCGAATACTTTTATTGATTAACATTTACCTTTAAATGCAATTTTCATTCATAATTGCACGAAGAAAATGTTTAAATTATAAAAACAAAAATTAAAAATTCTGAAATTATTATTCCTGACTTAGATTAGATTAATTATTTAGGATAAAAAAAAGATAAATGTAAAAAATGCAAATTTCTCAAACTAAATCACGCTAAATAGTTTTTGGCATATTTTTCCTGGGCTATAGTATACTTCGAATATTTTTACCGAGCATTATATTAGTAAGTACTAATGATGCTTTTTTTTGAGTTTAACAAAATATTTCAGATTTTAAAAACAAAATTAGTTGATTGAGATTGTTGAAGATATTTTATTTATTATAACACTATAACAAATGGCATACGTAAGTAAACAAACTTTAAATGCCCAAATATTAATTTTAGAACCCAATAATCAATAATAACCTTAAATTAGAACTAAGAATAAAACATGTTTTAATAATATCCAAAAACATACGACGTTTTATGATTAAAACGGTTAATAATATATTTGTGTATTTTACAACGGTATTTTATTACCTACTGTATAAAATAATCATTGAAATTCTAAAAATGGTTCAAAATTAGAAAGTTTTTCATATCCCATGGGAAAAATAAAGCGTGATCTTTTAAAATGTAAGTTAAATTCTTGTTATTTCTAGTTTAACTTTACCCATTAAGAACTACTTCATTATGTCAAAATGTCTTTTATTGTCATTGAGTTCTATAAAAGCTAATTACATGATAAATAACCTTTTTTTGTTTGCATAGTTTGTCAACTTGAGCATGATACACATTGGTTACTAATAACTTTGTATTATTGTCTTTTTTTATTAATATGAATAGAAATTGTCTCAAAAACTAAAAGGTTATACAGTGCTTTTCAGATAAGTACCCATTTTATTACAGGCAAATAAGGTTAAAGTAAAATATAAGTAAAATTTGTGCTATTAAAAGAAAAATTGTTCATCTCATAAACTAACCACTTTAACCTAGAAGTATTATACATTTTTGAAATCAGCTCAAAGAGGAGTATCCAAATTTTACATAAAAAATATGAGAAATAATTTAAAAAAAGGGATGCTGCTAGGGGTGAGGCAGTGGCTTTTCCAGTAAGTTTAAATAAGCCATAATGCTTACCCCTTCCAACATAAATTGACGTGTTTTTGAATTATTACAAAAGGTATTAGGTGGATACTTTTATTTGAAAAGCACTGTATATCTATTTGGCGTGTTTACACCCATAGAAAGATTTAAGTATATTTCGAAAATAATAAAATATAAAACTGGAGGAAGTTTATAGTTATAAGAAATGTTGGTTAAAGCTATTTTTTAGAAATTGTTCACAATATTTAAAGCAATAATTAGAGCACAATAATCAAGAGCTGTAGCTTCAGCAGTCTTTTCAGCTGTTTCTTTCCCGCCCCACTTAGCATATTTCTTTTTTTTCCTGTAGGAGAGCTTAGAAATTTATCTTAAGAGACATGGCTCCTTCAAGAGTACGTTCTATCGTCTTCTGAACCACCATCTGTTCAATGAAGGATCAGCTCCTTCCTTTTACTGTGAACAGATTCTTACCTGACCGAGCAAGGCTACTTTCATCCAGAGGTTGTCTGGTATCTGTATGACACATCTGGATAATACCTTAGATTGGGGATTTTTAACGCGGTTTACTCCTTATCCTACCCCTTTAGTAGTCTAACTTCTCTCTACTTTACCCTTATCAATGAAACACTACCAGTAGCAAGCTACAGCCAGCATGGAAGTTCGAAAATCCCCTTACCACAGTGGCTTATTACAGCTACTGTTTGCTCATGTAATATCCATAAATGTGGATAATTTTGGGCATATCCAAAATAAAAAAAAACTAATAGTGTTAGTGCTTTTAGCCCATAATATTTTTGCATATTTGGAAAGTACCTACGCATTAAAAAATATAATACTTTATATTTAGGGAAACAGACAATTTTCCTTGGACAGGTTCATTCCAAGAAGACGTAATTCGAGACTTGAAGCAACCTTCGATCTACTAAACTCCAGTGATACTATTGTTGGCTGTAATAAACTGACCGTCATTGATGACAGTTATTATGTAAATACAGCTAAACAAAAATATTGTAAAGAAAATTATAAAAAACTGTAAGTAACCCAACGTTTATTATCTTGCATTTGGTACTATATATTTTCCTAGGTTAATAGATGCTATTTTTTCTGAGAAAAATAACCCGATGGAATTTTCTGATTGTGCTAAAAAACAATTAAAAGAGACAATAAAGGAAGTGACCCACTGGCCAGTAAAACCACGTTCAAAACCGCTACTTCCAAAATCTCCATCAATGATGTTGGACTTGCCAGATTTGGACACGCATTTTTGTAAGATTGTGATCAGAAAAATGTATTGAATATTGTAAACATCTTTTTGTTTTTAGGTCGAAACGTTGTTGATTGGGGAAAGAGTGGCTATATAGGTACTACGTACGAGAATGAAGTACATTTATGGCATCCTGAAAAGAACATACGAATCCGCGTGACTGACGTTAATGAAAATATTGTAGAAAATTGTATCAAGTGGAATGCAGACGGCAATCAATTTACCATGGCGTTAGTTGGAGGAAGAGTGTCAGTATATGATATGCAAATAAATAAAGTAAGTTAAAACTATTTTAAAAAAATTAAAACCCACTTGTGTACCAGGTTTGTATCGGAAACAGTGCTAGAATCTCACAACTACCCTAACAATTATATTTAAAATGATAGGGCTTTTGAAGCTAAGTTTCATTCTAAAAATGGACGCATATATGATTTAAGTAAATTCATTATGATGACTAAGTTACCCTTCCTTAGATACGTCTTACCATAAGGATAAATATTTTTTTGAGGGGTTACTGTTATTACAAATCATACAGTTTAAAAATCACTTATGGAATGAGCTTTTTAAACGTAAATTTAAATGTACAGGGTGATTTATGCAAGTCTGGTATGGTGCACGATTTATATTTTTATTGAAACACCCTGTATAATTTTATGATTGATAATTGCAGAAGTCAAGTTGAAGTGGCAAACTTATTTAATCAGAGGTAACCTCAGTTGATTAATATTTCACAAAGAGGAAAGTCTTGAAGAACTGGTATATACACACTTTCCTGCCGCAACAATTCTGGATGACTCAGTAAGGCTAACCAATCTGGAACAAAAGCTGACCAGGCCAAGTTCGACAGATTGGAAAATGTCTACAGAAGTCACAAGACCTAACAAAATCAGATGGGCAATCAAAAAATTTAAACCATTTAAGTCCCCAGGGATGGATGGTATACACCCCATTCCTAAAAGCTTGTTTGGCATGGGGTATCTTACCAGAAGTATGGCAAAAGGTTAAAGTCATCTACTTACCAAAGGTTGGTAAAGTATCGGACCTAACACCAAAATCATACAGACCAATAAGCTTGTCATCCTTTCTACTAAAGACTTTAGAGAGGCTTTTGGACAGGTACATAAGAGACGAAGTGATAAAAGAGCACCCTCTAAGCAATCGTCAATATGCATACCAACCAGGTAAATCAACGGAAACGGCATTAGATGACCTAAATAGGTTGGTCTCTAAGTCTATAGAGGACAAAGAGATTGCAATGGCTGCCTTTCTGGACATCGAAGGAGCGTTTAACAATGTTACAACGATAGATGCAATGAGTAGATGGGGCACACCTCAAGTGATATGCAGATGGATAAAGGCAGCTCTAGAGAATAGGATTGTAATATCCTCACTAGGGCAAGCTATCATCAAAGCGAAAGCAGGTGGAGGTTGTCCACAAGGAGGAGTTCTGTCACCACTACTTTGGGCAACCCTAGTAGACGATCTCCTCAACGAATTATCGAAAAAAGACTTTCAGTGTCTAGGATATGCAGATGACATAGCGATTGTCATCAGAGGCAAATTTGCCGGGGTATTATCTGACAGAATGCAGATAGCCCTAAACACGGTTGAAAATTGGTGTAAGCAAGAGAGACTAACAGTCAATGCTCAAAAAACACAAATTATCAACTTCACAAAAAAGACAACATTGGCCGGTCTAAAACCACTAACACTGGGGGGAACAGTGATTCCAGTTGTCAAAGAAATAAAATACCTAGGAGTATTCCTAGATCAAAGACTCTCATGGAACACACACATACAAAAAACCACGCAGAAAGCTATATTGTCATTGGGCAGATGTACACGAATGTGTGGAAAAAATTGGGGGCTTAACCCCAAAATGACCATATGGTTATATACAAGGGTTATTAGACCTATAATAACCTACGGGTCAGTGGTATGGTGGACAAAGACACAGCAAACAGGAGCAGTAAGGCTATTAAGTAACATACAAAGGTTAGCTTGCCTGTGCGTTACGGGGGCCATAAAAACTACTCCTTTAGCTGTACTGGAAGTCTTGTTAAACATTCCAGCACTACACTACGCGAAGCGAGAGCAGCCATGCACAGATTAATACATAATCAGCAGCACATAAGCCAATCGCATGGGGCTGATAATGGTAAGCTAATCGAGGAACTAAAAGCGGATAACATTTTGAGGCAACCCATTGAGGCAACAGTCACGAGATATAGCTTTGCCAATAAATTTAAAATAGTTATACCAGTAAAGACAGGAAAACGGTCAAAACTGTAGTAAGTCTATTGACGGGGCACTGTAAGCTAAACAGGCATCTTAAGCTGATGGGGTTGACAGAGACGGATCTGTGCAGATTCTGTCACCTAGAAGAGGAAACACCAGAGCACATCTTATGTCAGTGCGACGGACTGGTAAATATGCGGTTCCTGACTTTAGGAGAAGAATATCCATTGGCAAGGGACTACATGAAGGTTACAGTCTCAAAGATTATAGACTTCGTTAAGAGAGTCGGACTGGGGGATGTAATCTAGTTTTTCAAGGACCACAATAGATCTGAAAAGGTCGCAGCAGTGGAATAGGCTTCTGGCCACCTTTTAAACATCTATCTATCTATCTACAAAGATTTTTTTCTTTTTTCAGTCTACCAAAACGGGCAGTTGTCCTTGCAAACTAGCACCAATTAGTACCAGTAAAATGTGTACCATTATTTCAACGGAATGGACAAAATCAAATTATTTATTAACGGGATGTTCTGATGGAACCTTGGCCTGTTGGTCGGAGAGATTGATGTATTTAAGATTTCGCTACCGAGCACATATCGGAGATATTACCAAAATCATTTTGTCGTGTAAAGAAAACTACTTAGCATCAACAGGCGTTGATCAAATCATTGTTATTTGGACGTATCCAGAAATCAGAATTATAAAAACTATCAATTGTGCCATTCCCACAAAGGTAAGTAAAAGTTGTATACATAATAACATTCTATTTTTTTTGTTTTTATTTTATAACAGTTTTTGTTGTTACAAAAGTTTATGGCCAATATTATTTGCCTCCACTAAACCCAGGACACTACATACCTGGATAATGTTCCATTGTCCATGGATATTTGTATTGACGATGCTTTCTAGTTGGATGGGTTGGATGGATGGATGGATGGATGTATGGAAGTGGTTGTATGACAATGTTTTTGGTATTGTATGCGAAGAGGGATGTAAGATTACGGTGTATGCGGATGATGTGTGCCTGGTGTGTACGGCAAAAGGAGAAACGGAGATAGAAAGAAAGGCGAAGAAGATGTGGGGAAGATTGTGGGAAAGATAGAACGATGCGGATTGGAAGTGGCGGAAGATAGGACGGTGGGATTGCTCGTAAAGGGACGAAGCAAGACGAGGCAAATTAGGCTCCTCGCATGAAGGAGTCAGTGAAGTATTTAGATGTTTGATTGGATAGCCAACTATCGTTCAAGAACCATATGTTGAATGCAGCCGAGTACGAGCATCGTAGTTGGGAAGATTGATGGGTAATGTTCCTACTATAAACTGTCAGAAGCATACTATAAGACTTATTGAAAGTGTTAGTTTTATGAATTAGATATTTGCATAATATCTAAATAATTTTTTATTTTTTAAATTCTGCACTCCATCTTAGAATACTAGAATAGGAAATCAGTACTGAAATTAATAGAATGTATTTAAATTTGGATATTAAGAATTTACTGTTTAAAAAATAATACAGTTCATTTATTGTTTATTTTGGAATATTAAGCTTAGGTTTTTATAGATATTTATTAAAAACTTTAACTGATTTTAGGCTATTGCATGGCATCCATGGAAAGATTCCCTGCTGGTGGTAGGAGATGGATCCTGTTTTTACTTATGGAACGTCCAAAATATGAACATGATACGTTCAATTATTTTTCCAGATAGTTATATAGATAGTTTAACTTTTAATCCCCTCTCAGCGGAACTTTTGGTAATATATGCAAATAATATTTAATACAACCCTCAAATACATTTATGCTTATAATATTTAAAACTATTTTCAAATATATATTTTTCGAAAATATAAAAAATTAAATGACTTAGGGGCAATGTTGAATTATTTTTTAAATTTTATTCTTACTTAAAGTTTTTGAGTTTTCAGCGTAAATTGAAACATTTCTAACCAAAATTTTACGTAGAATATGCATAGTAAAAACAATTCACACTTGTTACATATACGAGGGTTGTCTGAAAAGTTTCTGACCTAACAAAGATACTAGACATTTTTCTTCAAATTCATTTTTATTTTTCTACATAGTTCTCCCAGCGATGCTCCCATCTCTTCAACCCGTCCAAATAGTACTCGGCGTCTTTCTCTGCAAAATAGTTGTTTACGAAGGTGATGGCCTCCTCATTCGACGAAAATCTCTGTCCTCCGAGCGCAACTTTTAGCTTAGGGAACAAAAAAAGTCGCTTGGGGCTAAATTTGGTGAGTAAGGAGGGTGGTCAAGCAGTTCAAACCGTAATTCGTGAATTTTTGCCATGGCAACCGCTGAGGTGTGAGACGGTGCATTGTCTTGGTGAAACAAAATTCTTTTTTTCTGCAAATGTGGCCGTTTTTCCGCAATTTCTGCCTTCAGCTTGTCAAGTAATGATGCGTAGTATGTTCCTGTAGTGGTTTTTCATTTTTGAAGATAATTGATTAAGATAACTCCATGACTATCCCAGATAACAGTTGCCATCACTTTCCCAGCCGAAGGAACAATCTTTGCTTTTTTTTGGAGCCGACTCCCCCTTCGCAGTCGATTGTTTTGACTGTGTTTTTGTTTCTGGAGTATAATGGTGTATCCAAGTTTCATCTACAGTAATTAATCGGCGCCAAAACTCTGATTTATTGCGCCTAAACTGCGCCAACAGAGAGTTGGAAATGTTCATTCGAACACGTTTTTGGTCCAAAGTGAGCAAACGCGGCACCCAACGCGCTGACAGCTTTCTCATGTCTAAATCTTTATTCAATATGTGACAAACACGTTCTTTGGACATGTTTATAGCCTCTGCTATCTCTCTGAATTTAATTCGACGGTTGTATAGCACCATTTAGTGAACTTGAGCGATATTATCGTCAGTGGTTGCAGTTTTTGGACGTCCCGAACGTTCATCGTCACCCAAGCTGGTACGGCCACGTTTAAATTCAGCAACCCAAAATTTCACGGTGATAAATGATGGTGCAGAGTCCCCGTACACAGCGTCCAACTCGTCTTTGATTTGTGTAGGCGTATTGCCTTTCAAAAACAAATATTTAATGACAGCTCGATACTCGATTTTTTCCATTTTCATAAAAACACTCACATCGACTCACTCAATCAAAAAATTGTCAAACAACAACTGCGCACCAAAATGGGTGCAATTTTGGTGGGTACCTCTCAAAGTCAACTTTTGTTTACGAGTGCTGCCATCTTCATGTTGAGGTCGGAAACTTTTCAGACAACCCCTGTAGGTTCATGGAATGATAATTGTATTTACAGTTTATAAATATCAAGATTTAATTGCTTTTTTAAACTAATTGTGGAATTCTAAGCATTTTCTGTAATCTGTAAGGTATTGGGTTTGCCATGTTAATGTTTATAGATTTTTGCTTACAGACCTTACAGTTGTGCTCAGAGTCCCAATGACTCAAAATCTGAGTAATGACCCCTATTAATCAATGATTTTCTATTAATAAACGATTTTATTTTACGCGTACCAATACTTTGATAAAAGTTCTGTAAGTTCTGTATGCGAAAATAAAATATCTTTAGCTATAAAAAATTTTCTAACAAATATTTTTTTTATTTTTTATTTTTCTTTTTTATTTATTTAAACTTAAGTATTAAACTAACTCCATTTGTAAGATAAATTGTTTTTAGATAAGTTTACATTCGTTTTATGATGATATTCTTAAAGAAATGAGTTACTTAAAAGTAATGAAAAATATGGAACAAGTTGTTGATGAAGTGAGATGTAATCAATTTAGAATACCTTACTTGCTATGGAATAATACCGGAACCAAACTGGGTATGTACAGTTTACAAAAAAAAATTGTTAAGCATAAATCAATATAATAAAATTATATGGACGTGTTGAAAAAATTTCAACTCTTTTCTATCAACGATTAAGTCAGTTAAAGTATCTAATGTTTGGCTCTTTTTTCTTTTCCATTCCCGATTATGTCATTATTAAAAAATTGGAGTAAATTTAAATTGAAATCCAATTTAATTTAAATCTCTCTTGATTGATTACATCTTGTTATTGATTTTTCTGCTATCAATGGGGTTTCTAATTTCTTTTCCAATTATTGTTTAAAAATAATCATGACTTTGCTTGTGTATTGAAATGGGTTGGGATAAAGTATTGAACCAAGTAAATATCTTTTAAACGAAAAGAACGATATTTATGAAAATTTGCAGGTAAGTGCAATGGAACAAAACGCATCCGATGTACATTTTTTGATAATAATATACTTCCGGTTTAACCGGAAATGCCTTCAACTTCTTTAATTTAAATGGGACACCCTATATATTTTTACAGATTTTGAAAGAGCTTGTTATTTTGAATTCATACATACTGAGTTTAATGTAAACAAATTTGTAAAAATGAGGAATAACTCACTGTTAGTAGTACAATAGATGTACATTTCATTATTTTAGAATAATGAGAAACAAAATTACTTCAAATGTTCAAAATGCTCGCCGTTTACTTGTTAACAATATGCCATCCTATTAACAAATTATTGAGTCACTCTTTCCAAGACTTCTCCACGTATTAGTTCACATTCATCAATAATTTTTTGTCTCAATTCCTGTCAGTTTGTTGGTCGTCCAACGTAAACACGTGATTTTAGATAACCCCAAAGAAAAAAATCTAACGGGCTAAGATCCGGAGAACGAGCAGGCCACTCTATGAATCCTTTACGTCCAATCCATCGATTTGAAAAATTCGCATCCAGAAAATCCCTAACCCGTCTATTATAGTGGGGAGGTGCTCCATCTTGTTGAAACCAAATATTTTGTGGTAATTGTCCATTCTGTTGAAGTGCAGGAATAATTTCGTTATTTAGTAGATCCAAATACTTGTCACCATTCAAGTTTCCGTCCATAAAAAATGGGCCTATAAGATTATTTTCGACAATTCCCATCCAAACATTTAACTTCTGTGGATGCTGGGTATGTGCTTCATGAATCCAATGAGGATTCTCATTTGACCAATACCTTGAGTTATGGCGATTAACTGTTCCATTTAAACAAAAAGTTGCCTCATCGGAAAAAACTATGCTACAAGCAAAATTTTCGTCGACATTACAGATGTCCATTAGCCGTTCGCAAAATTCCAGCCGTCGGTCAAAATCATCGTATGACAATTCTTGAACCAACTGTACCTTATATGGATGATACTTTTCACTTTTTAATATCTTTCCTACAGAACGTCGACTGATACCATGGTTTAGTGCCAAATTTGTGGTGGAAGTTTGAGGTGATTCTTCTAAATCGATTACAATATTTTGATTAAAAGTTTTGTTCGTTGCAGTCCGCGGTCTTCCAGGTTTTAGCAAATTTTTTACCATCCTAGTAGTATTAAAACGTTGTAATGTTTTAGGTACTGTTGAGCGTGATATAGGATTTCTCTCTGGCTGCAAATTATTAAAAATATGACACACTTTTTCATGAGTTCTAACACGATCACCATAACCGATCATCATTAAAATTTCAATACCCTCTTTTTCACTTAATTGAACCATTCTAAATGGACTAGTTTAGTAGGATCATATTAATCAAAATAATAGCAATATATATTTAGGATAAGATACCTACTTACTTATATTGGTATTCATTTTGCAAGTAATTTTTCTCATTTCGTAAAATTTAGCAATAAATAATTAGTAAGTTTTAAACGTAGCGCCAACTAATAACCAATAATGAAGTGTGTTTAAAAGTCAACGTTGTCACATTTTAGCTACGTTCGTTTCAAGTATTCTCAAAGAACTGGCGGCACAAAACACCATGTTCTGTGACTAACTGATTGTACCAGTTGACAAGATGTATGACAGGAGAGAAAATCGTGTTTATCTGTAATAAACAAACAAGACCCCTATTCTTGACGGTGATAGAATAGAACAGCCAATAGAAAGTGGGCGTGGTTCTATTGAAAATAGCAAAACCGTATTCTAGAAATTCGTTCTCTCACTGTACCGATAGAAGGGTTGCTCCCCAGAGAACAATTACTTGTATTGGTTATTTTTGAAGGAACCGCTATAACACCAAGAGAAGGTGTTAGGGATTTTTATTTTCGAACCAAAAATAGTATAGAAGTAATTTCTTTCATAAACCAAACACAACCAAACAACAAATTAAACTAACGAAAATGACAGAATATTTTGTTTAGTGTTTTACTCCTTATTTGATAAAGTGTCAATCAGAGAACAAAAATATCGATATGTTTATCTCTTTTTAATGATAACAAATAAGAGAGAGATAAGTTTCTCGGTTAATATTAAATCACATCGACAACATCGCAAATTTTCTACCAATCTTGTTGAAATACGTCACTTACCACTTATGACGTATGTAATCATTAAATTTAAATTTCAAAAGCCGATTATGGCTAGAGGATTAATTTTATAAAAATTTTATTTGTACATTTGAACCACTAAAAACCTATTTTATAAGATGCAAATATAAAAAAAAATCACTAAACTAGTCCATTGTGCAATTTATTTCCGTCAATTAGAATTTGACACTTGAAGAACAAAAGACGTACTAAACAGTACTTGTTTTACTTGTTTATTTATTACTATGCATACAAACAACATTAATTAGTCTATCTAAATAGTTTTTTCTAATCTGTTAATAAGCTTAGCTGCTAATCTGCTTGAGAGAGGCATAATGTGCTTTACTTAATAATTTGAGTAATTTAATTAAAAAGTTTTCTTCTTTATTTTCAAATAATTGAAACTACTAATTTCTAGATGATAATTTATTCAATTCAATACCGTTTGTAGGTACGGCAAGTACGGAAGAAACCTTTTGTATATGGAACTTTTTTGGAAGATCGACGCCACAAGAAAAAAAGTACCTCAAAAAAGAAAGAAAAATATTTTCGGAAAATGGCGTTGTCAATTTTTTGGGTAAAACCATTCGGTAGATTTTAATTTTTTTGGATTTTATATTTTTAGATATTTTAAATAAAGTTTATTAAATAGTTACTAATATTGTATTTACCTATTACGAAAAACCATTAGTCCAGTCAATACGACGAAAAATTGGTATAGAAATACTAAGAACGAAAGTTGCTTTCCAGTTCGCTCTTTCCTATTTGAATATTTTGAGGTGGTACTTCAAAGGTGAGAAAATCTACGTTAAATATTATCTTTTTTCTCATTTATAAAGAATCTTTCAGGTGTTATGTTTACAAACCTTTTAGGATTGGATGGAAAGTTTTGGGTTTAGCAAACAAAAGGGCTCCGGAACAAAGTAAACTGTTCTTTTGTAAGCCTATCAGCTTCCTCAGTATATATTTTTCCTCTGTAACTTGGCACCCACATCAAGGCGACCTTTTTTTCCTGCCAGTTTTTTCAGGAAATGTTAATCCACACAAAATAGTTAAAAATTTTTTCCGATAAATTTGAAGGTTTTATTCAAATGTTGTTTCTTCTATTTTATCTACTCTTTATATCTAATATTTATTGTATAGAGGGATTTTTACTCCAGTAAAACTACAAATTTTATATAGAAATTTTATGATTTACGTGGTTTATGCCTTATAATAACAAATCCAGTGACCTGTTTACAAATTTAACATATGCCATCGTTTAAAGATACCTGCATTTAGTTTAGTGCCATATATATCCATATTTGATCTTTAGATCTGATATTATTTGAAAATATTTAACATAAAACAGGTTCTACAAAAGAATTTATGAATTTTAAAATATTTTTACTTACTTGTTTACGATACTTCATTGAATAAATTATTTTAGATATATCCTCCGATAATATATAACTATTAAATTTTTTACCATTTTTACTTAGGTATGTATACCAATAAATATATTAATAAAAATAGAAAAATAAAAAACTTTAAAAATACCATAAATTAAAATATATTTTATGCTTTTGACTTTATTTTTCTCTCACCTTCCTTTTCAAAGGTTATAAGAGTCGATATTGGAAAGATTGTATGGCAAGATCTTCAGGAATGTAAAAGAGAAAAGCATTGAAGGTAAAATCGGTGAGGTGCAAGCGGAATTCACAGCAGGGGAAAGTCATGTTTTGACCATAAATATTATGACGTACCATAATTTCCACTCGAAATTTACGTGTAGGAAGATTGTTAAAAAAAACTTAAGGAAATAGCAAATATTTAATCGCCTTTCAAAAACTTGCACATAGTTAATATCAACAACACAATTTTATTGTTGGAACCACAACCTTGATGCACTCCGTTTTTTAATAAAATATAATATGTCTTCGCAACAGATATCTATATATTATACAGTACAACGAACTCCAAAGAAGAAAATAGCTGAAATCAAAGACATACAGTCCTGACAGATCAAGTAATTTTTATCTAAATCTGGAGACAGCAGAGAATAAGATTTCAAATATTATAGCAAGTGCTAATGCTACCATTTTTTTCTTTTTTTTTTTAATTTAATTAGACTAAGTAATGAATTTATTATTTTATTTAAGATCCCAAAGTTATTTTAGGCAATAAAATAATTAATATAATTAGGAATGAAATTTAAATAGAATCCCCAAACGATTTGAATGTTGAAGGATATTTTACATTGTTTATTATTATTTTTCCGTATAAATGGCAGTCTATAATTCTCAGTTTTATTATTACGGTACTAACGCAATTCTAAAAAGAATTTGTTGAATGTTATTAGCAATTGTAATTTTTCTATTTAAAATAACGACGTGCTAGAATTTTTATGAATATGTAATACGAAGAAAAATGTAATTCCGGAGATATATATATTTTCCTGAAAATATTTAGAACCGAAACTATATTATTATCATTTTCTCTTTATTTTTTTCAACAAAGCAAAAATCTTTATGATAATATTAACATTTTTTTATTTTGAAAAAGAAATATAATTATTATGGACGTAAAAACCCTCTTATAAATATTCATACTATAAGAATCTAAAAAGACATTTAACAATAAATGTTATTCAAAATTTGCATTTTTTACTGTCACTGCACTCTTTATCGGATTTTTTATTCAAGCAGTTTCTGTGCCACCTTATTCTGTCTGGGACTGATCTTTATCACACCTTATTTATAACTAATAAACAAATAAATTAAATTTATACGTAGAATTAAAAAAAAAGGTTTCAGTGGTGTCCAACTACTAATTTTATGAGGAAAATATTTTGTGTAATTCGTCAGAGCTATCTTATTCACGCCTGTAGCCGAAGTATTTCTTATTGCTACCAAGTAATATTAATGTTAATATTGATGCAAGCAACTGAATGAGTGACTTTTATGTTGCAAAAGCTCTTATCCTAAAAATACCTGATTTGAGCAGTAACCCCGTTGCAAGTCCTAAATTTTATAATTTGGGACATCGTTCTTCTGGCAGTTAGTTGAAAAGTATAATCCAGTCTCAGTCCTTTCTTGATTAAAAGGATCTGATTGCAAATCTCACTTATTTAAATGTGTAAATAAGTTGGCAGAATTCTGCTGTTTTCTTTACAGGTTTAAATTCAATTTGTCAAGGTGAGATGTATGTTAAACATGCAATGTCTGCTAAAAATTTTCCATCTACCATTTAATTTTCCAGTTTCATAGTGTATGACAGCATTTTTACAAAAAATCGAAATTTTCTTGATCAAACAACGTTGCAAACGGTTGCAAACCAATAATTTTGGTATTTAATTTAATTTATATTTTTATAAGCTATATATATTACAGTCATATTTATCCAATACCATTCCCTATCAAAGTAACTAGGGTATTTTAATAAAAACGGACACCGAATAAGTATTTGATTTGTAGTTATATTAAATTTGGGGTCAAATAAATCAATACAAACATATTTCGTTCACGATAGGAGAAATTTATGTCTGTTTCTAATACCAATGTTTGCAAATGAATAAGACATAGAAATAGAATAATTGCCTTGGATAAAACAACTTAATTTACGTCTTATATCCATGAAAGATATCCGATGAAATTGTTTTATAGAAACTTTTGGTTCCCTTCTCACGTTTTGGCCATTAAGAAAAATTTTATTCCGAGTATAAGCCAGGTTACTCCAATATTATCCTCGTTTTCGATCGACCTATTGTAATATCTTGATTTTGGTAAAACAGTCTCCTTAAAAACGTGACCATTAAAAGGAATTTTCACCAGACCGCAGAGCGAAAATGGTGCGATTCGCAAATAAAATCTTCCAGAATGATAAAACCGTATTTTTATTCTTTTTTCTTGAAATTCAGCTTATTTAGCAGATCGTCGGTAATAGTCTCAAAACTGCATCTTAAGTAACAATATTGTCCTACCGGAAAATTAATTCGATAGTAAATAGTCGAAAGCCAGCAAACAAGGGATTTAATCGGCCATTATTATGATAAACAGATAGTGTTGTTTGTATTATGTAAATTGGTACAGGTGTACCAATTATTATTATTAAAAAAATTAAGTTGGATAGGTCATCCAATAGAAAAGATCCAATGAAAGGCAAAGTTAAAACCACAGACTTTTATTCAAGTAATTAGCAGTAGGTATAATATTAGATATAATTTAAATATTTAATGTATGCATTAGTCACAATTATTTTACTTTTGATAACAATGTATTGAGATGAACAACTAAGAAAAATTAATAAGTAAAACTTACCTCAATGAGTTATAATAAAAAAGGATATCTTAATAATTTTCATCTAATCATCAGCTACTTTTTCTTTATTTCATCTAAAGTATTCAATATAATCATCTTCAATAAAAAACATTCAAATAAATAGAGAATGTACTTGACAAATTTATCTTGGATAGGATCCATGGTGACAATCAATAACAATCCAAATGTGTACAATTCCAATAACTAGTCCCAAATTCATATAATAATGTACAATTGATATAGTTTTCCTTTGAAGTCAAAGTTGTAATCTAAAAGAAATAAAAACGGAACAAAATTAAAAAAACTGTTAATCTCATTCATATGTTTAACAAAGTGATGTGTAATTTTAAGTAGTTAAGTGTTTAAATTTGTTTTATAAAATGAAGTACTTACCAGATTACAAGGAGACCAATAGTAGTCTTCGATATTAAATAACTATTCAAATAAATCATCACAATCTTAGATGTACCTAAAAAAAACACAAAACAGTATAAAAAATGTAACAAACAAGGTTAAATTTAGTGAACAAATCCTTATATCTAAAGTGTTGGACAGAATTAATTGAACTAATGATAATAACACTCAAATAGTGAAAAGTGAAAGGACTATTTCAAACCATAATTAATAAACATTAATAAAGGACATATATTAAAGGACATATATTAGTTATAAGCTGTGAATCTTTGATCACATCAAGAAAGTGTAATTGAATCATCTCATCTAAAATTTTGTCGACATAGTTCAAACAAATCACTTAAAAGTTTAAATTTTAATTCTTAGAGTGTAAATTAATATTTAAAGGTTGAAATAGGATTAGTTTAATAGATTTATGAGTAATTGTCAGAGTAATTTATAGTTTTAACTCAAATTTTAAAAGTATAGAATGAATTTGACAGCACTAAAAACAGCCTATTTCAAATCAAAATTTTAAAGGGAAAAAGTGAAATAAAAATAATGTAAATAGATTTTTTGTAAATATAAGAAGATAAACTAGCTTTATATTATCAAAGATATGTTCTAAAATGAATAATCATTACCTTATCTTTTAAAAATTTAGGTATCTAAAAAATTTCATTAATCAAAAGTTAATTTATGTTAAATTAATACATTTAACATCAAAAATATGTGTATAAAAGTATTTTAAAAATATCATATCACTTACCAAAGCAACAAATTTGAGATAACAGATCCAGATTACCATTCAATTTAGAAGATTTCATTACATCATCATCACACATAGCACTGCCAGCAGCCATATTGGAATCCTGTTCGAAGTGAATACAATCCGTTGGAGCCGATCTCTGTGTTTCGGCATTTTCCGCCTGACGTGGACAATATTACGAAAAGACTTTAAGATACAAGGTACGTTCAATAATTAAAAACTTATATTTTCGGTTTGTTACTGTGGATAATTGTTTGTACATCATTTTCATTGTTGTCATAACTAGACATTTATAATTTTAATGTAATAAGCATATGGAAATCAATTAATAGTTTTTTTGTACGTTTTATTCATGAACAATTATAACAATTAAATTTTAGTGTATCATATAAAAATTTTTTTTAAATATTTAGTTTCTCTTGAATCCTACCCAAGATAAAGAGTCGGATTTCAAATTCAATCATAAAATAATTTGACTGAGCTAGTTGAAAAACTTTTATAAGGCGCCCAACTACATAAAACATAAAGATAAATTAATTTTTACATTAGTAAACAATTTTAACAATAAAAAATTAATAAAGTAAATCATTACAAATTGACAGAACCAACGTGAATCATATTGATAAAATAAATAAAAAGAGCAATCAATTAAATAAATATAAAATTATATATAAAATTAAAACATATCAGTACATATATATTCAAAATGAAGGTCTTCCAATGGGAAGTCCTATTTCTCCAATTTTGGCAAATATATTTATGGATAATTTGGAATACTAAATCTTTAATTCTAGTTATAAATACAATACAAATCGTGGATCTTGCACCAGGATAACGTACCTGCCCATAACGCTCTGTCTGTAAAACGTTATTTAGCCGATAGAAGTATTCCAGTGCTCGAACACGCGCCGTACTCGCCTGATTTAGCACCCTGTGACTTTTTCCTTTTTCCGAAAATCAAATCTTCCTTAAAAGAAACCCGGTCCCAGTCGATGGAAGAGGTGAAGCGGAGCTCCTAAATGCTCTTACAAACGAAGACTTCCAGCATTGCTTTGACCAATAGAAAAAACAAATTTAACGTATTTTTCGGATAAATAGTGAAAGTTTCATTGTTTACTATGTTTATTTAGCAGTAGATATTATAAATAATAAAAATCTCAAATGAAATAAGATCGATTTTATCAAGATTGCAGGCATTTATAAGTACATACTATTATAACTTTTTTATTTTAATTGTAACAAAGAAATTTTCATTATAATCACTCAGTATTTTAATTTTTAAACTTGCTAATAATTCTTTCAACGTAAAAAAGTAATTTTACTGAACAGACAATCTTAAAACGTTGCCTTTTGAAAACATATTTTTGTAACAATTTTTAATTAAAAGCAAAGTGGCTATCATTCTAACTAATTTTTTTTGGCAGTGAAAAAATTGTCCTTGAAGAAAATGCTGTCTGTGATGTTTGATAATTATCGCGCCATACTTAAGAAAGTCTGTGACAGGATGTCGACAACTTTTTGTAATATATTTTTTGTACTTTTGTCAAGCTTTTTAAGTATTTTCTCTGCTTTACACTGTGTTTCAAGCTTTTTTAAATTAAGTAAGTTATTTTTTTGCGCCTAAAAGAATATGTAAACATGAAAACTTATTGGCAACACAGAACCCTTAAAATGGATGATAAAGAAATATGACATTTTAATTATGCATTCCCAACAATAAGAGGTGTAAGATGTTTAGATATTTTGACAAAATTAAATTCTTAATTATTAAATTTTTTTATATTATTTATTATTTATTTTTCTCATTGTATAATTTATACATAAAATATAAATTTATTTTTTTAACTGACCTTTCACAATTTTTATATTTATATTTTGTTTGTTTGTATGTTTTATTACTTGTAGATCCTTTTGTATTACTGTTTTAATAAAATTTTTGTTTTATTTTGATCAATGTGATTTGCTTTTTTTTTGTAAACAGCTTTGTCCACAAATTTTAAAAATTTTTTCGACATTAAAGCTTATTATTCAGTAGCTTTATCTTATAGCTGTTAACCAACCATCACTCAAAAAATGTATCCACAATAATCAAAATTTGTTACTAATTAAATAATATATACAAATAATGAATATTTCAAAAATGCTAATTTCATACAATCTACTATAATTTTTTGGAACGACTTCATCAAATATCAAAGTTCACGCTTAAACTTGAAATTGAGGAACTCAAAAAAATTATTTCTTTACCACTTGAAAGGAAACCATAAAAGGGCTATTTAAATTTAAATATCTATTAAAGTCTGTACATCACTCTCTAGATTTTTACCCAATAAATTACATCAAATTAAAAATAATGTCTATTCAGTAAAGTTAAATTCTACAATTATCAGTCATACTAAAGTTCACCATATCCATGTATAATTGAGGCGGTAATATTTTGGGTAAGTGGTTATGAATTTTCAAATACATTTTTTCGTAAAATTCTGTCCTATACTTTTCGTAAACATCATATAGTTTTAAATCGTTAAATAAATTACACACTATCTCAACGGATTCTTCATTACTTTTCCCATAGTTTTCAAGAAGTAATTTTTTTTGGGTTTCGTTGCCTCTTTTATAAGCTTCTATAGCCAGCCACGATGCTCTACCTTCTGAAATGTCGGTACAATCTTTTCCACTTGCGCTAGTAGGAGTCATAACACCTTTTACGTCATCCTGTAAAAACCACTATATTAAAAAAATTGATAGTTGACGTACACTTTTATGAGTTCGTCCTTTAATTTTATACGCAGCAATAAAGGCTTTCTTTTTATAACTGATTCCATTTTATATATTCTTTGAACTGCAACCCACAAACTGCTTTTTAAAATGAATATCCTCCCATTTACATAAAAACAACTATAATATAATTTACTTTTCTCTAAAAAATATAATTACACTTAGATAAAGCAATCTTATTTAAGTTTAAAAAAATCTGTAATCTTCTTGGGCCTATTATATAATATAGTTCCAAGTAAAAAAAGCAGATCTGCAAATTATACAGTGCGTAAAAAAGAACTGCTAATGAACTGCTAAATGAAATTTGGCAAAAATAGAATCTGAATTTAACCTGGTCCAAACTTGTGCTTCAGGAGTGTAGAATCTTTGAGGAATTTATATGAAAACCAGAAGAAAGAGCTAAGAAAAAAGGTGGCAGAACAAAAAAAGGGATGTATTTAACTGGAGGGGGTCCTTTCACAAAATGCATGAAAGACAATTTGGATGATCTATTGCTTTATATAATTAATGACAAAACTGTATTTGGCTAAGGAGAAGGGACAAGTCAAACAAGTTTTTCTATCCAATTGTTCCAGAAATTGCAAGTGTCCATTCACAAGACGTTCTTGTGATCCTTCCAAAGCCAACTTTATTTGGTAAAACTTAATTTTGGACATTTAGATGTTCAATAGTAGGTATGTCTCACTCCACCCTATATCAAGTCTCATAGTGAACCACCATGGGGTACATTGAGACGTTGTATGTTTAAAAATATATTTTATTAATAACAAGGCTATAAAACTTACATCTACTTTTAAAAATCGAGAAATATCCAGACAAATAGATCTCGAAGCAGCGTGCGCATCTTTGTCATCAATATTAGCTAGATACAGGGACGAAGCTATGAGTGGATACAAGCCCAGATGGTCGACCTTGGCGAAGTTCTGATATCTTTCAAAATCTTCCACATTGTGTTTTCTTGTTTCAATCATTTGACCGACGTTAGTACAAGCATACGATCTCAATATTTGTTTGTGAATATTGTAATATTGTGGATGGTCGGTGAAATGGTTGATCAACAAAAAACTACAAGCAGACTCTAAGAATGCAGCGTCCAATATAGCGAGATTTATTCCAACATCTTCAAGCTGATACCACGTCGGTTTATTGTATCGAAGACTGGCCGCATCTACAATATCATCATCGATAATAATAGAGGCGTCTATCTGAAAAGCAAAGAATTTTTAACATGAAACAAGAAACATTTTAGTTGACTCTGAAAAAAAAAATGGAAATGAAGCACAGCAAAAAGGGTAGCCAGACTGGGTAGATTGGAGAAGACCTTCTTACTTGAGCTACGGGTTTTAAGACTCTAAAAAGCATTTGTAAGAGATTTTAAGAGATGTTGAATATAAGCAGGCAAAACTTTCGAAATGTGAGGACTACTGACGACACAGTCGCCTTAATGGGCATATAAAAACAACTAAACTAACAGAGTGTGGACGGCAGTTTCTATGAAGCTCTGGATGAAGCAGCGAAACATATTTTATGCAACTGAGTGTAACATGTTCATTGACATGTTCCGAGCGTAAAATTAATTTAATCACACGTATAATTAAATCCTGCACTTAATCATAAATGATAAACATTTTTCACTATCTCACGACTTCAAACCATTTAAAAAATACCTTTCGGACGACCAATAGACACAACCGTTTTTGAACGTTGAGAACCCGTTAAAAACTAACCAATCAGAACGCTCGAATTCCTCCCCTAACGAAAATGAAAAGTAAATATAATTGTAACGCAGAGAGAACTATTCCCTTTAGCATTCTGCCTTCAAAGAATGAACATCATTTTGCGTATTAACGAATTCTTACCTTAGCCGTTGTAAGTACAAAATTTTTATTATTAGACATTTTAATTCATTTATCAATTTATCTTTATTACTCAGTTGAGCACAGATATTAATAGCATTTCAAAATAATAATTTCTAGATATTTTTATAGATAACCAAAGCCATAATTGAACCTTTTTTATTTAGCCACGTGGCAATTCATGTTAATATGCATGCATTTTTAATATAATTAGTAATGGACATTATTTAATATTTTTAAATGAACTAATAATTAATAACTTAACGTTTAATATATATATTTTATAATACTTTTCATTAATTTAACCTTTTTGCTATTCAGCCACGTGCTGGCATACCGAAATGCATGTATTTTCAATATATTCAGTGATCGATAGTATTTAATACTTTCAAATAAATTAACAATCAATAACGTAACTTTTGACATGTATAATTTATAAAATTTTTATTAAAAATAAGACTTTTTAATCAGAAACTAAGAACACACGTTTCAGAACATAGATTATAATAAACCGAACCAAGTTTTGATTAGTAACGACTCACTATTAATCATTTCTAATTTTTTTAGTTTAACCATTATCACACATATTTTATTTTATTTCATATCATTTGTTAAATAATAAAAATATGAACATTGTTGAGTGCCCGGCAAATAAAATGATAGTAAGGAATCAAATTCAATTGCCGTCCGTTCTCCAACAATTTTCATATTCCATAATTTCTTGATACTCCTTTTCCTGATACACTATTCTCTCACAGATTTATACGGCCCCAAGTTACCGTCAAATGTAACTCCAGATTACCTCAAAAATAATTCCAAGTTACCGTTGAAACTATCGCAAACTATTAGCTCCAAGTTACCGTTGAAACTATCGCAAACTATTAGCTCCAAGTTACCGTTGAAACTATCGCAAACTATTAGCTCCAAGTTACCGTTGAAACTATCGCAAATTATTAGCAAGTTATCGATAAAGCACCGATCCAGCTGACTACACCTGAAGTTCTAACTCTCCGGAGAAGTCCCCCAGGTCTGCCTTCCTATAGAAGTCGCCAACATCTGTAACCAACCGAATCCGCACACATACCGCTGTGGGAGAAATCCGAAACCCTAAGCTAAGTACCTAACCTTTTGTGGCAAAATAAATTTGAATTTCTTACTTGAGTGTTTGTTTTAAACCCACAGATTTGCTGTGTGTGGTTGCCTATCGGTATCAGTATTTTAGTTTTTTATTGTTGTGTTAAAGTAGTCAAAATATTTTTAATATTCGTTTTTTCTTTCTAGTTAAACTTTAAATTAAATAAGGTGTTCTGCTTTACACCTAGTTATTAAATTTTGTCGAATTTAAAGCAGTGGCGCCCTCACCCATCAATCATATCCTATATACAGAGTGTCGCTAAGCTGGAGCGTACCCACTCCTGAGTTAAACAGCTTATCTGCTGTTTGGTTCTCTGTAATTCCTAAGTGTCCTGGTACCCATAGAAAGCAGTATTCTTCTGGCCTAGTTCATATAGCTTGCCTAGGCATTCCCAAACCATCTTCGAACTGATTATATTTAAGCTCAGTGCTTTGATGACAGCTTGACTGTCCAACGAAAAAGAAACAAAGAAAATAATATAACACCAAATTAAAATAATTCAATAACAAACAAAAAATAGAACACAATGAAGCTATGGAATTTATAACTTAGAATATCGTTGGAACAAGTATATTGAAGAAAACTATATTGCCTAATAAAATACATATTTTTATACATTACAACTTTAGAAACAGCCCACGCTGAATATATCTTACCATTTTATGACACCAGCCAAGGGTACAAGCTTTCTTTATGTTGTCTTCTGTAAGTTGTGAAGGTTTTTCAAAATGTCTGTAAGCGTACACAGTTAAAATGGGTCTTGAAAGATATCTTGCACTAATATCTCGTAGCGTATAGTTCATTAATTTGGTATATCTCTCTCGTATTTCTGGTTCGTTGGTGTGAAAATACAATTGTTCATTTAATACTTCATCAATCAGCTCAGGTAAAAATTTAGTGACTTGATTACTTTCAAAAGAAAAATCCACTGATCTATCATTATTTGGATTGGTTCTAGAAGCGAAACAATAAACCAGTTAAATTAAGTAGAAATTTGTAAATATATTATTTGAATTAGTTTTTCTTAGAACCATAAAATATTGTAGTTAAAAGATTTTCATTTATACGGGTGTTTCTTAAGTAATCTAAAATATTATATGGGGCGCTTCGTTACTCAATTTTAAGACGAAAAGTTCATATAAACATGTGTGATAGGTGTTGTCGTTTATGAGATACAGGGTGTTGAATTTATTGTAATAAGTCAGTTCTGATTGTACGTGAAATTAATTTTTCCCGGTGACGCTACTGGTTTTTAGAAGTAATACGCAAAAACATGCTTATTCTAAGTGGCCTTTGAAATAATGTTGACAAGTGTCAAATTTGAAAACCAACGCAAAAATCGTACATTTTTATTTGATTGACTCTGTGTTTAGTTAATAACTATGCCAGTGTTTACTAATGTTGAAATGGCTAATATGCATTTTTTGTACGGATTAGCGAATGGTAATGCCTTAGAAGCTAGACGTACGTATGCCCAGCGTTATCCAAATAATCGTTTACCATGTTCAGATACGTTTACTAAGTTACATATTCGTTTACAAGAAACTGGAACTTTTGCTAAATCGAAGAATATTATTGGACGACCCAGAACTGTGAGAAATCCCCAATTGGAAAACCAGATTCTTCAAATTATTGACCAACATCCCGAAACGAGTACAAGAAAAGTTGCAGATGAAGTAAATGTTAGTAACAAAACTGTTTGGAATATTCTAAAAGATAATTTATTGTATCCATATCACGTTCAACGTGTTCAACATTTGTTACCTACTGACTATCCATTACGCATACAGTATTGTCAATGGATTTTACGTGAAATCGCGAACAATCCGAATTTTGTGGCCAATATTCTATTTACGGATGAAGCCAACTTTTCTAGACATGGGATTATGAATTTTCATAATGACCACATATGGGCAGATGTAAATCCACATACCATAAGTGTAAAACGATTTCAACAAACATTTTCGGTCAATGTTTGGCTTGGCATCATCGATGATTATTTAATTGGACCATTTTTCCTTCCTGTACGGTTAACCGGTGAGACATACCAACATTTTCAAGAAAATGAACTTCCACTTCTTTTGGAAGATGTACCTATTATTATTAGAAGGCGCATGTGGTTCATGCATGACGGAGCTCCTCCACATTTTTCAGTGATTGTACGCGAGTTTTTAAATAATGTTTTTCCAGGCCATTGGATCGGACGAGGATCTCCACACCCGTGGCCCCCTAGATCACCTGGACACAATCCTCTGGATTTTTGTGTGTGGGGATATTTGAAATCGCTTGTTTACACAACACTGATATTAAACGTACAAGATCTTCAAAATCGTATCATAGACGGCTGTAATGTTATTCGTAACAATCCTGGTATCTTCGAACGTATTCGACAATCCATTAGACATTGAGCGGATTCTTGCATTTTAGCTGGAGGTGGACATTTTGAACATTTGCTCTGAAATGTATTATTTTTTCTTTATGTTTAACACATGTTGCTTGTAATAAAATAATAAAAAAATATAAATGAGTAGCGTCACCAAGAAAAATTAATTTCACGTACAACACCCTGTATCTCATAAACGACAACACCTATCACACATGTTTATATGAACTTTTCGTCTTAGAATTGAGTAACGAAGCGCCCCATATAATATTTTAGATTACTTAAGAAACACCCTGTATAATACTTAGAAAATTTGTTTTATATTATATTAAACATATTCTTGAACTGTTGAAACTAGTTTATAAGGTGTTTTGTGTAGAGAAAATGTTTTAGGTTAAAAGTTTATTTTACTAAAAATTGTAAAAGTAATTCGACAAAAAATTGTGTCATGTTTTCATGTTTTCTGAAAGGGAGTTGAATTGACTTATTTTTTATATTGCAAAATTAATCCAATTAAAAGTTACAAAAAATAAACAATTTTCCTGATTTATTTTCACAATAATCTCTGTAGAAAGCAAAAATTTATTTTTCTCAATATCTGTGGATTAAATTGTATTTATTAAAAGAGACCAATCTTTTTATTTTCAAGAAGAAAACTCAATTTTCTAAAACCGGGGTAAATATTAAAAAGTTTGTATTAATTTAGTAAGGGAAAATGTTAATAGAATTGTTATAAAGATACATTATTTTATTTTCAAGCTTGCTATAAATAAATAATTAAATAAATAAAAGAACTAATAAAAAATGCATATTGAAGAACCAGTTCAATAAATTTATAAAATATTTCTAAATGGTTTCATTAATTAGTTGTATATTAAAAATCATATATACCTACTAACCTGTCAGTTAGGGAGGAAAAATGTCTATACACCTTTAGTGAAGATGCAAAGAAATTTGATTTGCTTAAAAACTTTTTCCCAACCGTATTTAACATGCTGTACTTCACTTTTCCTGTCTTACGTGCAGTTTAAACTATAAATGATTTTCAAAAGTTTTGCTTATGCATTAACAATTTTACTAATTATAACTATTAACAAAAAAACCTAGTTAAATATAAATGGCTATTAAATTATGCTTTAAATATTATTTATAAATAATTAAGCAAGAATTAATTATTATAGATAGGTAAGTTTTATCGTAGATTATTGATTGATTAGATCTAAAATCAAATACAAATATAATGGAAAAAACGATATGTATGTCTAAAGGTCTAAAGTAACAGAAAGTGAAAGTAAGACTACAATTTGATTTCGAAATGCTCGGGGAAGCTGCGAGTACATTATCTGTTTTAAAAGAGAATAGCATCTCCCACTATGCTTGAATTTGTCTGCGACAAGAACGATAGTTGTTACAATGTGAAGGTCAATGTTTGATTTCGGTTTGCCATCTAACTATTTTATACTGTTTTTGAAGGCTAATAATTATTTTTTTATTGAAGGTAAGCCCTTTTTTGGAAACTTTCTCTTAAACTTCATTTTTTTTAAGTATCGTTCGTACTGATAATTGATAATTTTCGTGCTGTATCATCAGGAAAATGTTGAAAATGTTAACAGGCATGGTCGGGATCGACTGCAACGAAAATGTTACTTAACTGGAATCAACAATGAAAATAATGTACCTAATATCAGGCGCACCAACAGAAATAGCAATGGAATCTTCATCATCGGTTCCTAGGCTGAAAAAACTCAATCTAAATCCTCAACATCTTGTTCAGCTGAAACCAACAACCAAAGGAAACCTGAATGTGTAGCTTTAACAACTTTTAACTTAAAAGAGTTTGCTCCAGAAGCAGTTAGGCCTTTACAAAAAGCTCCACCTATAGAAGGAAACAGAGAAAGCAAACCATGTGAAAAATGGGTTCAATAAATTAAATGTAAAAATTTGTCACATAAAGAGTGCACTAATCAGGATGACTGATTAGAGTACATTTATTATTTAATTGTGCTACATTGTGTTACAGTAGACTTCATATAGTGTTACAATCGCTGCGAGGTTGGGGGCGTTTGTAACACTTTGCACCATTGTGCGTTTTCATGAATACTTCCCTTTTTATGTTTTGATAAGTTTTTTATTTACTATATCGAGGGTGTCAATTCAATACCTCGTATCTACGGATTCTGACAATATTTAGTGTGCAATACCACGTATCTTACCTATTATATAGTCAATTGACTTCTACTTTAATAAGTTGATTGTACTAACCCTTACTTTTTGGAAGTCCATGTTATTAAAAATAAAAAAAAATTGCTTTTTTAAATAAATAGTGGAAGTTTTGTTAAAACGAAGATATATTTTATTGACAACGTTCTCAAAAAATGTACAATAATCTAAAATATTCGCTCTTAACATAATTTGTCAATAAATACCTACACAACCTGCGAGGTTGAGAACCTGTATGCAGGGATATGTGAGCAGGAATTATGAACTACATAAAAAGAAATGTGAAATACATAATATAAATATTAAACACATTAATACAATATAACAATAAAATATTTAACCAAGACGAACAATAACAAATACATAAGCAATGACAAATTAAAAAGTAATAAACAAGGAATGCGCTTAAAATATCAGGGTAATTAATGTTTTCATTAGATGTATTATTTAGTTTTTTGAGTTAAATAATTTTAGCTTTCTAATAACGTATGAATCTCTATTCGTTTTATTTTTTTTACAAAATATTTTAGACGCTTTTTGAATTTCCCAAGCGGAGATACATTCCTTATCTCTTCTGATAAGAAATTGAACAATTTCCCATCAATTAAAATTAAAAATATCTCTCTATAACAGAAATTGTATTTCATTTTTTTAATCTCCTCGAAAATAGCTATTTTGCAGATACGTGGTATTGAATTGTCACCCTCGGGTTGTACCCTTGTATAGGGCTTGAGAGCCCTAACTTAAATTTTATTCTAATTTTATTTTGGAGTAATTAATAATTATTCTACTTATGTAATATAAACTCTTTGTAATTAACAAATTATTTTTTTATTTTGGTTAGCAGTAAAAGCGTGTTTTTTTTAATTTTTTTAAACTATTTTTATTTGGTAGGTTAAAAAGTTAAGTTTTTTAAACACACCATAAAAATTTTATTACAAAGTTCGTTGGTTAATTAAATGTAATTTCATATATTAAATTCTAAATATTAGCACCGCTAAAATAAATTGATTTTTAGCTTACTTGTGATGTCACGTCGCTTAGAACTCCACCTAATTATCTGGGTCACCTGTTTCCTCTATAGTAGGATAGTAGATCAAGCAATAATTGTTTGGTCCCAAATATACACTCATTACATGTGCGTTTTCCTAAATTTATGATTATTGATGGATTTCACATGTTCTTACTTTATTCTTATTTCATCTTATTTTGTTACAGTAAATAATTGTTACTAACATAATTTAAAAAATGTATGTAACTAGGATATTAAATTTATTGTGTACATCAAAATATATTTCAAACAGAAAAATCTTGTTTGGCTACTTTCAAGTCGTGAATACAAACGAAAAAAATGTATAAATTAAATATTAATTATTTGGCATGTGTTTATTTACTGTTTAGTTTTATTAAGGTCTCATAGATGGCGGTGTTAGTTGATTCATCGATAAAATTCTTTAGTTATTTTGTTAAAATATTGCCATCATTGTTAACAGAAAATTTTGTTTACCCTTTTTTTACAGAATTATCCTTGGTACCAAATTTTATTTAAAATTTGAAAATCTGGCAATGAAATTCTATCGAGTCGCCATCTCTGGTTAGAATATTCAATACTTTGGTAATTCACTTGCTATCGCGACTCCCTCTGCCGTTTAGACTTGGAATATACATATTTTTCTCATGGGCAGCTGTATGTAGCCTGTTCACTTCCGAGAATTACAAAAACTTTTTTTTAGTAAAAGACAGGTTAACCAAGAACATTGTGCACAAATTAGTGTTGATAAAATGGTAAATTTTAATAATTAAAAACAAATTAAATGAAAACAATTGCTGAAAATTATTTGCATTAGTGACTATGTTGCCGTAAAATATTAATAAGCAAAAAAATATAGTGGTAAAACAAAAAATAGCTAAAACAAAAGAACGATAATTTATCAATCCCATAGAAACATTTTTTTTGATTAATTTTTATTTATAATTCTGTTATTTTGTTATTACACTAAATAATTTCCGCTCATGGCAAAATCTAACAAATCTATATACAACTGAGGTGGTAAAATTTTAGGAAGTTTATGTATTTTTTCATACATCTCTCCATAAAATTCTTCCCTAAGATTTTCAAAAACATCAACTAAACGTAATTCCTGGAACAGGTTGTAAAGTATCGCCAAAGATTCCTTGTTATTTTTCCCATAATGTTCTAGTAAAAGTTGTTTCTGTGCTTCACTGCCTCTTTTATAAGCTTCAACTCCCAGCCACGAGGTCCTTCCTTCAGTTATGTCAGTACATTCTTTGCAATTATCAGTGAAAGGGGTCATCAAACCTTTTACGTCATCCTAGAAAATATATTTTTTTTAAATTGTAAACTTATATTATGTATTCTACCACATTTCTTTTGCTTTTGTTAAATGTTACAAGAAATGAAGATAGTAGTTGAAATTGTTGGCCCAGAATAAAAACATTCACAGCTTAGAAAGACTTAATCAAATAATATTAAGTGGTATAAAAATCGGAACACCCAGATTAAATGATTTATATGTCACTTAGTATATTTTATCACATAATATCTGCAAACTATAATTACCTACCAAAAATTGTATATACAGGGTGAGTCATAACTAATGGGACATAGACTAAGGACAGGTTATTTGGACCAAAATATGGCTATTGGGCCAAATATGTCTTAATATAATGTTGCTGAGAAAAAAGATACAGGGTGTTAAAGTTAATTTTTGTTTTTCGTTTTTTGCTAATAGTTTCCCTGTATATTTATAAATTGATATCAAAATTGGCACAGAGGCATAATCTTAGACAAGAAATAGTATTTTATCTACAATTTTACGTTTTGTCATAGAGGGCGCCACGTAGATCATTCCTAATGATCAAATTGAGTCTAAACTTTTTCTGATGAAATTTTTTAGTAATTTTTATTAGAAAATATGACGTAAACATCATTTTTACGTAAAATTGGTACTCTTATTTAAACATGATAATTTCAACCGTTTTCGATAAAAACGCAATCGAACTGCTTAAAAAAGGATTTCAAAAATTAATTCATTTATGAAAAGTATGCTTTGGACTGTCAGATAATTGTTGTTGGTAAATGTCATTTGTTCAGGCAAATTATTTTTGATGTGACAGTGTAGTGTAATGTTGCATTTTTTAAAAGTAATCATTACTTTTTTTGATTGAAATGCCTCGTCACAATCATTTTACTAATGAAGAAATGCGAAATATGATTTGCGAATACGCACAAGAAAATTTTTGCGGTCGCTCGGCAGCCAGAAGATATAGAATGTTATACGCAAACAGAAGGCAACCAAATCACAAAACTTTTGCAATATTATATCGTAGTTTAGGTGAAACTGGGTCATTTCACACTAAAAATCGGGGTGGTCGACCGAAACAAATCACACCTAATAAAAAAGATGAACTTTTGGTTCGAGTAGATGAAAATCCTGAAATAAGTTCACGACATCTATCAGCAGCAACAGGAGTAAGTTAGTCGTCTATAATTAGAATTCTAAAAAAAGAGAACCTCCATCCTTATCACTTTACTCCTATTCAAAATTTACTTCCAACAGAACTTCCACGACGGTTACAGTTTTGCCAACGTATTCTGAATAAACATCGCAATGACAGACACTTTATTAAGAACATTATGTTCACCGACGAAGCAACTTTTACCAGACGAGGGGTTTTTAATTGGCGAAATAGTCATTATTGGGAAGAAGAAAACCCGCATGCTATTAAAGCTAGACATTTTCAGCATAAGTTTAAATTGAATATTTGGTGTGGCATTATAGGCGACCAACTACTAGGGCCTTATGTTCTTCCTCCGAATTTAAATGGAGATTCTTATTTATTCTTTTTGGAAAATACTCTTACTGATATTTTAGATGATCTGTCACTGGATGTAAGAAGAAAAATGTGGTTTACGCAGGATGGAGCGCCACCTCATTTTTCATTAGCTGTTAGAAATCAGGTTAATGACGTATTTCCTCAACGATAGATTGGCAGAGGCAGTGATTTTCAATGGCCACCAAGAAGTCCTAAGTACAACCCGCTAGATTTTTATTTTTGGGGACATATGAAGTCCTTAGTTTATGCCAATGAAATTAATACACGAGATGAACTTTGGAGATACATTCAAAATGCTGCTAATCTTATAAGAAGACAGAATAAAATTTTTTTAACGTCCGAAAATCCTTTATAAAAAGAAAAGAAAAGGCATAGAAATCGGAGGAGACCATGTAGAACATTTATTTTGAGTTTTTGTGAGTTCTTTTAAGTTAAAGTGTGTAGTTTTGATTTATCGTCAAAACGGAAACCTTACGTTAGTTGCAACTTTGTTTATTAGTTTGGTATTTGATAGTGGAATTGTAAATAAAATATTATTTCTTGTCTAAGATTATGCCTCTGTGCCAATTTTGATATCAATTTATAAATATACATATATAAATATGTTTCGACAGCTACAAAATTATTTTAATATAAACCATCAATTCTTGGTGTTAAATTTCCCACTAAAAATGTATAATAAAAAAAAACTTAACATATACTTTGACATTAAATTAATTGGCATAAAAAATAAATAAATAGCTATTCCTACTACGGTAAAAACTAATAGTTTAAAAGATAAAATTAATTGATAACATGCACAGTAAGTTTAAGTTTATTTGATACTTACATCGATTTTTTGATAATGCGCAATTTTCAAACAGATTTCTTTTGAAGCATTGTAAGCATCTTTATCATCTATATTTGCCAGAAAAAGAGCACATCCAACAATCGGTTGCGTCATACCATAAAATTTAATGAAATTTTGATATTTTTCCAATTCTTCGACTTTATATTTTCTAATTTCAAGCATTTGAGCGACGTTCGTACAAGCATAGGACCTTAATATTTCTCTTTGAATATTAGAATACTGAGGGTGTTTGGAAAAATGGTTAAGAAGTAGAAAATGACAAGCAGATTCCATGAAGGCGGCATCCAAAACGGCATTGTCCACTCCCACCCCATCTAGTTTAAACCAAGTGGGTTTGTTATATCGTAAATTGGTTACATCTGCAATGTCGTCATCGATAAGTATCGAGGAATCTATCTGTAAAATAAATATAATTTTTTTTAAATTTAATTTAAATTTTACGTAGTATTTTTACCATTTTATGGCACCAGCCTAAAATACAGGCTTTCTTCAACTTATCTTCAGTAAGTAGCGACGGTTTTTCTAGCAGCCTATATGCATGAACACTGAAAATAGCTCTAGAAACGTGTCTTGGCTTCAAATCGTATGTATTATAGTCCATAAACTGGGCATATCTTTCTCGCAATTCCGGATACATGCCATGATAATGTAGTTGTTCATCTAAAAATTCTTCCCTTATTTCAGGATACACTCTGTACAATTGCTCGGTTTCAAATGATAGGTCCAATGTCTTTGCTCGATTTTTATATTTAGAACTGAAAATGAAATATACTTAATTTTTTTTAATCTATTGAAAATATTAGCACGAAAAACAAACAAGACATTAATCATTTATGAACTCAATGTATCCACCATTCCTGAAACTTGGTTATTGCCCGTTGATTTATAGTTTATTTTCTTCAGGGTTCTGGCTTCTTCTCGGGTTAGTAGGTTCGCTTCTTCGTTCCTTTTGTATCCACTATGACTGGAGTCCCAGGCAGTTATGAGTTTGTTGCTGCTGCCAACTTCTTCCAAGGCTTTTAAGCAGTCCCAGACCAGCCTTGACTGAATATAGCTTTACATAGAATATAGATATAGAAATATAGATAGAATATAGCATATTCCTTTTGCCTGTTGATTTTGAGGACTGGTGAATGGCAGCTATTTCTGCCTGGAACACTCTGGCTACCGTCCTAGTTTAAGAGAGTTTTTACTCTTTTCTTCAACCATGAACAGACCAGCTCTTGAATAGCAGTTATAATTAATTTTGGCAAGAACAGAAGCTAATCTAATTGCAGCGATAACAAAATTGGATAGATCAGCAAAAGCTAAAGGTCTGACAATAAATGAAGCCAAGACCAAATTTATGGTACTAAAAAGTGGATCTGGTCTCAGTGATGTATCTGCAGAATTAAAAGTTACAACGGCAGAATCAGAATATTGTTTTCAAAAAGTAGAGAGCTCTAATTATCTGGGGGTTACCATTACAAGCAGTGGAGATGAAAAGAAGGTACAGGAAAGAATAGCCAAAGGCATGAAATGTAAGGGAAGCATATTTTAAGATCAAAGAATGTCTCAAGAAACTCCAAGAAATGAATTTACAAAACTATGATAAGGCCAGTAGTATTATATGGATCTGAAGTGTGGAAACTAAATATAAAAGAAAAGAAGGTTTGGATATATTCGAACAGAAAGTATTACGAAAGATATATAGCGGGAAAAAAATACATGACATGTGGGTAAGGAGAACCAATAATGAACTACTAGAGTTATATGACGAGCCATCAATAACAAACATAGCCAGGGTTCAAAGGATGAGATGGTTGGGCCATGTACAAAGATTGGGCAATGAGAGACCGAAAAAGCAAGTTTTGAAGGGGGCATAACATGGAGACCTAAACGGGGCAGACTGCGAACGAAATGGTTAGATGCAGTAGAGAGGGACCTGGAAGAAATAGGAATAACAAATTGGAGAAGGAAAGCTCAAAAGAGAAAAGAATGGAGAAAAAAATTCTACCAGGCCATGGGAATACTGGGCTCGCAGTGCTGAACTATTTATATAATTAATTTGGTGCTGCTATATTGTGAAGATGGCGATTCCAAGTATACCTTTGGTCAAAAATGTGTTCTAGTATTATACCTCTTGGGCAAACGGAATTTCTCCCTTATTAGGAACTAATTGTCTTAAAATATGTTGCAGTATTTATTATTTTTATTTTTGTTAATAAAATATTACCTACTCTTTTTACAGATGTATAGCGAAATTAAGATCAATGAATTGATCTGCAAATAATATTTTTTCGACCAAAATGACAATATGAAGATTAAAGCAAATTATGACTATAACTACAAAAATCAGATTAAAAATTATAAGAGTATCGACATTAGGTTTTATAAATATTTGGATTGTTTGGGTAATATTAAAAATATGACTATATGTTTTTTGAACGTTTAGAAGCATTACTTATTTTTAATTGTTGATAAATTAATGGTTTATTTGGTTTTTGCTATAATGAAGAGGAAAAAAATTCTATAATTATATGGCTCATATAAAGTAAATAAGAAAAAATGTCTATCGTAAATAGAAACAAAAAACATGTTTATTAAATATCTAATGAAGTGATATAAAAATCTGAACACCCACTGTAAATGATTTTATTTTTATTAAATATTGTATAAGTACCTACTGAAGCATAATGATTAAAAACATTTATTGTTGCTCTTGTTCAATTATTATTAACAAAAAGATTATTAATGCAGGTACAAGTAGGACGTAGGTAAAGTATAGTACGTAACTATTGCTGTAAAGCATTTTACCACACACGTTACGTAAATTGGTTTAAATATAAAATTTAAACTGTAAATAATTAACTTACCCTACATTTGTGGCTGTCTGGCTAATTTTTTTGTATAAAACATAGTTTGATTGTTTATTAAAAATATTAAAAACTTTTTTAAACATATTGCAACATTTATTAGATAAAAATTTAGTATGAATCCTATAAATACTGGTACTCATTTTGATTTTATTACATGTTAAATGTTATCAATTGTTTTTAAATATTTTAATAACTAATTAATATCTATGTGATTGTTTAGGTCACAAATTAAAAATACGACATTTTAAAAGGCTACCTAAATGTTGTTTATTTTTCTCATTACGCTAATATATAGTTTATTTCTTGTAAGTACAACTGATTGAGAATCTGCCAGCAAGAAAAAAATCTGTAAAAGTCTGGAACAACAAACAGTTAATCAAGAGATTGAATTGATCCTAAAAATGCCTTCTGATTTATCTAATTTATATAATTTACATATTTTTTAGGAATTTTTGTACATTGATTTTACTGTAAATATAGAAATTAACTTACCCAGCATTTGTGGCTGCCTGACTAAATTTTTTATATACACATACAGACGAAAAAACTTTTGATTGCTTGTCAAAAATATGGAAAGCCTTCTTGAACATATTGGACCATTTGTTAAACTAAAATTTTGTAAGTATACCATAAATACTAATACTCAACGTAATTAGTTATTTTTACATGTGATTAGTCTTAAATATTTGATATTAAACAACCATTAGAAATGCATTGAAAGCTCATTAGAAGTAATAACAAGACCTTGAAGTTTGTTTGAGGGCACGAATATTTTGAAAATTATCGCGAAGCGACAAGGGATAATTTTCTTAAAATATTCCTGCCCTAATCATACATTTTTGCTCAGCTAGACTAATCCGAAAAAGTAGACAAAATGGGGTTGTTCCATTTAAAAAAAGACAGTGATGTCACCCTGTATATTACAATATTATTTTAAAATTTAAATTTATGTTTAAAAAGCTCACATTTAAATTTCAAAGTTGACGGGTCCCAGCGTTTTTTATAATCTAAACTAACCCCACAAATAATTTGCTATTGGGTTCTAGTTTGTAAAAGAAATGTACTATAATTTGTAACCAAATTTATAACGATGAAAGTAATTTCTGCCGTTATCAATATTGGTAATTTGTACTAGTAATATTTCCAATCAATATCGATGTAAACTGTTTGAAAGTGATTAGGATATAATTTAAATAATTGTAAATTTCACCGAAACATTATCTGGATTAATATGAATTGTTGGCTTTCTTAACTATTAACAACAAACAATTCAAGGTTGATTTAGAAACTTGAATAATATTTTGAATCATGCTGCTGTCAACTAAAATATATAGGGGTTTGCAGCTGTTTATCTTCCTATATTTCTCGCTGTCTCTGTACACAACTGGTTTCGAAATCGGAACATCCATACAGTCAATATTGCAATTCCGACTCAAACATTTGTGTTTCAGAATTGAATTGAATACATTACAGAATCTACGTCATCTCAAATATTATAATATATGCGGTACTCTAAACTATTTTCCTTGCTTAAACTCCACTCATTTATAAATTTGTAAATCTGTAAACTATTCACTTTGAACAGCGAGTTCATTATTTTTATAAAGGGTGTTTCAGGAATGAAAAGCTTAAACTTGGGAATAAGTAGTTGGTACTAAAATAATGACAGTATACTTCACATAACTTTTTTTCTACGTATAGTTGGTACAAAACAAAATTTTATTCACGTCACTAATTTCGTTCCCAACTTTCAAATTAAATGTTCGATTAAATAAATCAATATAAAATACTTAAATGTGTTTACATAAAGTTGGTAGCCGTGATTGACAAGTCGCGTCGTTGCCGTTGTCACCGATTAGTATATTTAGTTTTGTATTTGTCATTTTTTTGTGGTTTTTGTGTTATTCTTTCTTGTTGTTATTTTGAAATACAAAAAAACTGTTCTATTAAGAACAAAAACAGTGTAATAAGTGAAAAAATGCCAAAACAACTAAATAGTCGCTGCAAAGAACTGGTAGCTTCTTTGATAAATTTTTTTTGAAAGAGAACGAGACAATAGTGGTCCTTTCATACCTGTTGCTGCTGTGCGAGAGATTAGTAAAAAGTTTTAAACAGTATATTAGACAAAATATTATTTAAGTTAAATAAAAATACAAATGTTTTCACGATATTCACAGTATATTGTGGATATCGTGAAAACATTTGTGTGTTTATTTAACTTAGTTATGGATATCCATCAAGTAACAGCCAATTCAATCAAAAATATTTTATTTTAGCGTGTGACAGATGCACTCAACCTCAGTATGGCTACAGTTTTCAGTATTTTAAAAACTGTGAGAGACCGTGGAATATTAAAGTTACGTCCAAAGAAAAAAGAGTAACTAATACCGATGTATTAAATACAAGTGGAATTTGAAATGTAATCTACAATATGTCTGAAAAAAGTAAGCCTTTTTCCTCTGAACACAACTATTTAAATTCTTTTTAATTGTAAGACCAAAAAAAATAATATTATTTTTTTTTGTTTTCAGGAGAGAATGTAACTTTAAATTCTTTACTTGCTGAATTAAAAGTAAGGCACTTATTTGAAGGTTCTGGAAGGAGCATTGGTTTCAAATGGAAAAAAGATGAACCAAGACGGGGGCTCATGGAGCTTCTGATATTGCTGTAAAACGGGATAGATTTTTAAGGAACTACATTAAAGAAAAAGAAGCAGGTCTATATAAATTTGTTTTTATTGGGCTTTATTTTAGATTATAAATAACTTTCTTTTATATACATTTTGAGGAAAATAAAAAATAATGTTACTTCTTGAGGTATTTTCATGTTTTCTTAATTTGGTAACACCCTGTAGATCCAATCTGCGATTTTTCAGGTTATTCTCATTTTTAAAAGAAGCAGAGTTTTTTATAAATTATGACTTTTTTTCGTAAAATGAATAATAATATTTTTTCTCCTATAGGCAACCCATCCGTGGACACATAAGTCCATATATTTCTATCCTTGTATCCCTGATGATACAAATTTACTTGTTAAAGCAACTTCCTTTTCTATTTTAGTGGATAAAGTTAATCAAATGTGTTTAAATAATGTCATATGTTGGTTTGATAACAATAGGTTAATACTAAATAAAAAATAACAAATTAATATACTGTATTTTAAGACAAATGTAAAGATTTTAAATGTGTTATGTGAAGTAGAAATAGATGGTTTGTCGTGTTGGGATAAGCAAATTGAGTATTAGGCTTAAAAATTGATATGGGCCGTCAAAGAGGCGCACTCGTCGACCTTACTATCGAACTAAATACAAGCCCAGGGTGGAATCAGTTAAAGGTTACCTAAAACAAGTATACTATATAAAATTCACTATTCTTTATCTTCTTCTTGGAATGCTTTCTGTAGTAGCGGTCCCTTCCTTCTATCTTCACTTTATTTCCCTCCTTTGGGGATTCTTTTGGACTACTGTCTCCTCTCTGGTGTTTAATTTAGAATTTCTACTGGCTTTTTCTAATTTGTGGTCGCCAAACGGAATTTTAATTCCGGAATTGCCCTATGGAATATTTTCCTATATTGGCTTTTAAAACTTCTTGAATTATTTATATTCTTCTCTTGTCATGAACAATTACTGTTCTTTCTTTGAGAAATAATGCTCCTTACTCCATCATAAATATTTAATTAATGAGTTAAACTTTAAAGAACAATATGACAATTCTCTCAAAAAATCTTATTTTTCTGACATCTCTTATCATATAATGACAATCAACATTTTAAAAAAAATCCTGGAACACCCAGTTTAAATGATTTTATTTTAATAAATTTTGTATAAGTACTTACTGAAGCATAAATTCAGAGACTAGCCTGTTCATGTATCACTGGAGCAATGGGAACTTGCCCCACTGCTGCAATGGAGGTGATTTTAAACTTGACCCCTCTGCACATTCTGTTAGAAAGTATAAGGAAGAAAACGATATATAGAATGATCAAAGAAGGAATTATCAGGGAAAAACCTAGATCACTTCATTTTGATCAAACTTGGGAAATGCCCCAAGATGATATGCCAAAGAAATTCAACTTTGTGAGAAAATTCATCACAAAGTTGAGTAATAAATCTGAATGGGATGAAGACACCATACAGAATTTAAACCAAAATACCATAAAGTGGTATACGGATGGTTCCAAGCTAGACGAGGGAACTGGGATAGGAGTTTTTGGACCGAGAGCCAAATACTCAGAAAGCTTGGGCACATACCCGAGCATCTTTCAAGCAGAAGTCCACGCCATCGAAAGATGTGTGGAATTCAATATTGGAAGGAACTACCGTAGACAAGAGATTGTGATCATGTCGGATAGTCAAGCAGCCATCAAAGCGCTGAGCTCAAATATAATCAGTTCGAAGATGGTTTGGGAATGCCTAGGCAAATTAAATGAACTGGGCCAGACAACACTGTCACTGAAACAGCAGATAAGCTGGCAAAAAAAGGAGCTGAAACCCCACATCTGGGACCATCTTGTAGGATCAGCAGTAGAGTAATCTTAGGAAAACTAAGGGAGGAAATATAGAAAGAAAAATCCAAGTACTGGAATCAGCTGGAAGTAAATAATAAAAATTTTAAAATTATTGCATTACTTTAAAGCCTTTTTACCTTTAATAATGTGTGTATTCACCCTGATTTGTTACGCATTCTCCAACGCTTCTAGGCATGCTTCTGATCAGGTGGTCAATGTCCTCCTGTGATATCTCATTCCGGGCACCACCAACTCCTTTCGAAGTTCTTCTAGAGTCTGAGGAGACGTTGCAAATTGAGCAATCTCCTATACATCATATCCCACACGTGTTCAACTGTTTATTGAGTTACAAATATGTACGACATCCACAAAGTTAGGGTTACTACAATAAAGTTTATTTTATGTTAAGTTAAAATATGTTGGTTTACGGTAAATAAAATATCTAAATAAGTTATTATCGTTTGGAAAATAGTGTCTTTCTTCAACAGGGATATTAACTGGCGTAATACTTTGGGCACATAAATTTAAATGAAGTTTTAAGAGCTTGAAAAACAATGAAAGTTAAAGAAGTTCAGGAACTGCACCTTTCCTGATTTAAAGTTAACAAACTTAAAACAGCGCGTTTCAAAACCGTTCAGCTCAATTACGGTTAATTAATTATTTATATATATATATAGCTCAGACTATTTGTTTTGAAAATTTAAATTTAAAATCTGACTCTTATCAGGGTAGGATTCAAATTAAAATATTATTTAATAATTAACACACAATAAATTTAATGTTAAGTATTTCAAAGAAATTTTACAAAAAACTGTTAATTGGTTTTCATATGTTTAGTACAAATAAATAAATGAATAGCCTTATATGAAAAGAATGGAGATGATACATACAAATAAAATTAATTTACAGTCACAAAATAACAAATACACAAATACTAAATCTTAACTATGACACGTACCTTTTATTATAAAGTTCGTTCACTAAAAATTGCTACTGTCTAAATGGAACAGCACAAAACTCGGATCGGCTTCTCCTTGTCCCCTGTCAGAAATGCAATACCGACAATATGGCAATATGGCGGCCAAAGTCCAGTTGCAGAAAGAATGCTCAAATTTAATCTTTCAAATTCTTTTGGAATCAGTCTCTGATTTGACAAATTTGGTAAGTAATTTAATAATGATTGTTTTTTTTACTGCACGTATTTTTAATATTACATGTATTACTTTAACATAAACAGCTTTTAATTAATGCAAAAAAATTTTCTTCTAGTTAGTAATCAATTAATACATACGATGTTAATTGCTCTGCTACCAAAATCAAAAGAGAGGTGAATCATCATTTTTCCGGCCTTTTTATAGGCTTCCAGGAAAAATGACAAGTATGACGTCGAAAAACGAAATTCCATTGTTTAAATGCAAAATTCCAACCAAAATTCTTGAATATGAAGGTAATGAAATTACAAAACTAATAGTATATTTGTTAACTTACAGTGAAATCTTATCCTTATATTTACTAAAATTTTGTTTGTATAATTTTCTAAGTGACTTTTCCTAAGAAAATTTTATATTCAAAATGCACAACTTTCTTGAGCTGTCAACTTATTTTAGAACTTCTAAATTTGAAATAAAACCATCATTTGTATTAAAATTACTATGAATCTGTTAAACTAATACTATTTTAGCTGATAACTACTATTTTAAACTCTAACAACTAAATTTTAAACTTTTAAAAGATTCTGTTATTTGTAGGTATCACTTGTGCATTATATAAGATAAGATTCTCTGTGTTAAAAAAGACTCACAACTTAAAATTTATATAAAACATTTACTTAACTGTCCTACATACATTTTGTTACATAAAATGTCTTTGTTAGTATTTGTACACTAAGTTTTTCAATATTTATTTCACTATGCACTATTAAAGTGTTCTATCAAAAACTTATGTGATTATGTCCAACATTATTGATATGGGAATTAGTTTACTGTATTTCACCACACCTGCTACATGTTTTTAATTGTTCTTATGTCTTTTTAAGGTACTCATGAGCTATTGGAATATTTGTTTGTACTATATCGAAGACTACAATTTGTCTTTTTATATTTTTGTAAGTACTTCCTTTTTATAATATTAATTTAAATACTTTATTAACTAAAATTACATGTTGATTTTCTAAACATGTGAAAACCATTAATACTTTTGATTTTTATTTTCTTTTTATTGTTTCAGATTAAACTTAGAATTTTAAAAGAGAACTAGGACAAAGATGAATTGTTATGTAAAAGTGTACTCGTTATGGATTGGAGAAATTTAATTGTTATAAAATAGCAAAATATGGATTCTATTCAATATAAAATGCCCATTACATTCTTTGTTTATATTAAATGTATGTCTTGTGAAAATTATGAACTTGGAAACTTTAGATGTACAAAAGAAAAAGTAAATGCTGATTCTATAAAACTTAATAATATATCCTTTTATTGTAAATTATAACGTAAATTCTACTTATTAAATTTTTAACTATTAGATATCTATCTCTATCTCTATATATATATATATATATATATATATATATATATATATAGTTTCAATTATTTTAGTGGTAAGAAAATGTGACTTTAGATGATAATAAATATACAAAATATGTTTTCACAATTTCTTATATAATGATCATTATTAATATTTGTGTTTTAAGGCATTAAAATAGTTTTTTTCACTACTAGCTGTATAACGCAGCTTTTATTGAGGTAGTAAAGTTGTTAGTTATTAAAAAGGTAGAAAAAAACAGAGTCTATTTGATTAGAACTAAATTTCAAACTTTTTGACAGAATGTGAGGTTAACTGATAAGAATCAAATGACTTATCCATGTATTTTCACAGCTATTTTCTCAATAATTAATACTTGTTAAATTGGATTTGTTATTGATTGCCTTGGCATTGTCATGTCATGAACGGGAGTGACTAATAACCAGTTCAAAACTATAATTAAAAAAAAAAACAGAATGCCAGTAGTAAAAAAATGCTATATGAGCCACGGTGGAAGAGATTTACTATTTTATTAAGAATGTCAGTGATAAAAAGGAATATTAATGCCGTTGTACACATTAAATTTATTTAATTATAATCAAAATAACAGATCTAATAAATGCAAGTGTAAAACATGTGATTCTTAACAATTAGTCCAGGAGGAATCGGCGCATGAGTACCGAAAACTATTCCACCTGAATTTTTTTATGTGATCCTTTTTTAAATTGCCCTCCTAATGATATAAATGCATGTTGCCATGGTGCAACCCGGTGCCATATTGTTTAAACCGAAATTGTTTAAACAATTACAAGGAATTGTTATTTTTCAACCGGACAAATTTTTTTTATATTCTTTATTGAAATGCCAATAAAAAAGGTCCTATGACTTTTCACAATAAAGTTAATATTTTTAAAGATATGAATTTTTTAAGGTTCGAAAAATCTCAAATTTGGGTACTTTCGACCTATGAAAAATATATTAAAAAAACAGATAATGTGAAAGTAATAAATGTTTTTAATTCTCTATACAATAGTTAATAATATTGTTAATAGAGATTTAAAAAAATTTCATTGTTTATATCTTTTTTTTAATTGTTAATTTGGCTCGCTCACAAGTAGGTATGCATCGCTTACTTTTAAGTATAGTTGTCTCTCTCTGACTCATGCGTTGCGTCGGCCTCTTTGTGTCTTGAATCATTATCATTTATCTTAAAAACTATCAACTTTATTAAAATTGTTAAAGAAAGCAATGTTATTAGATAATAATTAAATTGCCTACAATTTGTTTTTAATGTCATTAAAATTACTTTTTTATCAGATTATATTACTTTTTGCTATTAAACGTTATTATTTATACAAAGAGTAACCTTGAAAGAATAAAAAATAAAAGAAAGAATTTTTTTCTTACTCGGACACACTCATACACACACTATGATACATATACATAAAATTATTTTTATTCAATTTATTTGAATGTTTTTTCTAAATACTCAATATATTTTTATTATTTATAAATAATTGTGATTTCAAAAAATCTTCAAATACCATTATATCTTATTATTGTTGATATAAATGCAAAAATTACTATGATAATAACAAAAAAGTAATATAAACTGATAAAAGTAATTTTAATGACATATGCTTAACTTTTGAAAAATTGATTTCAGAAAAAAATTTATTAAAAACAAATTGTAGGCAATTTAATTACTATCTAATAACATTGCTTTCTTTAAAAATTTTGATAAAGTTGATAGTTTTTAAGATAAATGATAAATAATGATTCAAGACACAGAGAGGCCGACGCAACGCATGAGTCAGAGAGAGACAGCGATACTTAAAGGTAAGCGATGCATACAAATTAACAATTAAAAAAAAGATATAAACAATGAAATTTTTTTAAATCTCTATTAACAATATTATTAACTATTGTATAGAGAATTAAAAAAAAATATTACTTTCACATTATCTTTTTTTTTAATATATTTTTCATGGGTCGAAAGTACCCAAATTTGAGATTTTTCGAATTTTAAAAATATTAACTTTATCGGGAAAAGTCATAGGACCTTTTTTATTGGTATTTCAATAAAGAATATAAAAAAAAATTGTCCGTTTGAAAAATAACAATTCCTTGTAATTGTTTAAACAATTTCGGTTTAAACAATATGGCACCGGGTTGCACCATGGCAACATGCATTTATATCATTAGGGGGACAATTTGAAGAGGATCACATAAAAAAATTGAGGTGGAATAGTTTTCGGTACTCATGTGCCGATTCCTCCTGGACTAAATACATTGATTCTTTAAAATATTATTATTTTGTTGGCTTGTACGGCGTTCCATAGAAATTGATCGTTCTAGCTTTTATCCTCTACCATAAGGAGGTTGCAAATTTGTAGTCAAAAAATAACATCCTCGGGCTCTGAAACATAAATAAATTCATCACTGCCTGCATTTTTCTTATAGTCAATTAATTCAATTGAGTATATCACTCATATCAAAATTTTCATCTAAGCTGATCAATCACAAACAAAAAACAGATGGTATTATCGCGATAACTTACTTCTTGTCTATATAATATCCTCCCATGTATGAAACAGTATTATTAGCACACAATCCTTCTGCATATCTCCAATAATTGCGGCATTTAATTGCTTTAAATTTATTATCTAGTAATGATTCCACGTAATAGTCTAAGGAAATGATGTGAGAACATTCGCCATAAATATCCGAGAGAGGACAAGTTGGTTGGTGCACACCTCCATTAACATAATAATCTGAGGTTCCTAGAACACTAAGGTTGCCAATATTACCATTCGTGTGTATTACTTGAACAAATTGTGCACTGTTTCTACTAATTCCGGTAGTATTTAAATTTCCAGTTGTAAAATAGCTAAGTGGTTCCAAAACTAAAAATAAAGTGTATGGAAAATAATCTATATGTTTCTAGATAATTGGATTTTCCTGACCGCACATTAAATAAAACCTAACCTAACCTAAACCAACCTACAGTCCCTAAACTGCGAAGGGGGCAGCAGTCTTCGACCTCTTCAGCCACTTCTCTGTCACAACCAGGACTCGATCATGTGACCACAGGCACTACAAGCCAGAGCTGGGCCACTGTCCTGTAGTGAGAGAAAACTCCCTATTTCCTATATCTTTTTTTTAGGACAGACCATCAAAATATCAGTCGAAGAGCTGAATTGAATCAATGGAAAATATTTTTCATAAAAATTTTTTTGACCTCCCATTTCTTAAGGAAGGGTTCCTACGCTACCTGACCGCCACTAAAAAATTTCCCGTAAGTATCAGATAACCTGTTTTATAATGAATAATAAAAAATTCTTCGTTCGAACTTAACTTCCAAGTTTATTTGAAAAAATTATGTTTTAAATTACAATGACGGCCTAAGGCTAGACCAAGTATGGAAGTTATAAGACATAACAATATTAAAGCCTAGATGTTAATAGCCCTAAGGTATTATCCTGGATGTACTTCCCTCTAAGATCAGTATAACTGTGAACATTGACATGTCCATTGGTTTTTATGCCACTTGCATCCTATTGTAATATGATTTGTGCGTTGGGCGACAATTTGTAATATGAGTTACCTGTTGATAGTGAATTTATAAAAATATTTAGTTAACTTTTTTGAAAAAATAACAATATACCAAAAGAAAAAATGTAATTTACAATAAAACAAACATTAAGCTTAATTTCGTCTTTAATTAGTTGTAAAAGATACTTCAATAATTAACAGAATTTATAAATGTTTATCACACAAAAATTATGATAGTTAAATACCTCGGCTAGGGGTGATTAAGTTCATTAGCTCTGACTATTGTACAATATTTGTTTCTTTAAGAAATTATAAGAGCGCCACTGAAATCTTTTTATTTTTTATGATACTACTGAAGAAAGTTGTTTTAAGCTGAGTTATTTAAATAAGTATCATAAGATGACAGACAGATGTCAGAAAAAACTGTCTATGAAGATAAAAAAATGATTTGAAAATGTACAAATATATAAAAGATAATAAGATTTCCTTGGTGCTGAAATTAATGAGGTGGAGAATACGTTACAACAAAATAATCCGCAAACAGTTCTTTAAAAATACTTATTCTAATACAGTTGACGATATAGATAGATATACACGGAAACAAAAGAGAAAAAATATGGGAACAGTAAACTTGATAGATCACAATAAACTTATCTGTTACAATAGTGGACGATCCTTCGCCGCACCTTGGGGTCGCTACGGCACTGTCTAGGTGGTTCCAAATGATTATGGAAGATCACTAGTGGAGGGATGATCTGCCCCAGTTGTAGAGATAATCCAGTTAAGAATGTACATACGAGAGCTTAAAGTTTACAAGCTGTTCAAGTTTACGGAATCTCCAAATTCAAGAGATGCTTCTGGTTTACAGAATCTTCAATTAAAGAGTTGCCTCTAGTTTACTGTATTATATTCCAACTTTCTGTATATGACAGTAAATCAATAGAAGAAATGAGACTGGGAATAATTATTAAAACCTCTTGAACTCGATAATGCCAACTCATTAGTACACCTCGTAGCGTAGCTACTTTGAACTTCCAATTATAATTATAGAGACCGTATTCATTATTTTATTATTAAAAATGTTTTAGGATAGATGGAGCTAGCGGTACTAATTGAATTTAATATTTAGAATACCAGGTGCTTAAAATGTTAACAGGTACTGTTACACTATCTGAAACTTTTCCAGTGAGGGTCAGTTTTTATGCTCTATGAGTTAAAATGGGAAGCACACACTTAATCTGGACCTTCGTTTTAAGCTCATGAAAGTTATACGATTTCCACTTCCACTTGCAGTGAATAGCTTAGGCGATATTATATCTCATTTTTCTAATATTTTTATAATATTTGAAAATAAAACCTAACTCATTAATAAAAAAATTACAAAGTTATTTAACTGATCAACTTACCAATAGCTTGACCTACTTGACCATTCAAGAAATTTCCTGTATGACCAACAAGAATAGTTCCTAAGGAATGTCCACAAATAGTGGTTCTTGTGAGATTTAGCTTGCCAGTTGTCGAAAATTCTTGTATCATTTGTCCCGCAAAATCTCCTACTTCTTTTAATTCAAAGAAAAATTGTGGGTAATCCAGATGAGTCGGTTTATACCAATCAAACGCGAAGACATTAACATCGTAGTGTTCCAAGATTGCGTTTTTTACTTTTTGTACGGTTGTGTTTGACAAATACGAATCATGTAAACCATGGAAATAAAAAAAGGTATCTTTTTCTGGATCAAATCCAGAACGATCCACGTCCGCAGCATCGGAAATGTTTGTCTTGATACCCGTTGCCGGATCATTTTTTCTGTATAAATAGAAATGCAAGTCCGATTCTTCAAAAAACATAGATGCATCTAAAATCATTTTAAATATTTATAAACATACAGCTTGTGCCATATCGACCTTCACCTAGAAGTTTAGAAGTCTATGGATGAAATTTGGTATACTATAGAACTTCACTATTTTAAATGGAATACTACATTTTTTTTACGTTTTTGGCTGGACTATTAAATTTAAGAGTCACTTTATGTAAGGTACTAGGTACATAAAATTTACAGTTTTAGAGAAATTTAAGTATTTTAAAGACCATTAATAAAATATCAATTATTTCAATTAACTAATTGATAAAATTTAAAAATTATTACATCGTTTTGCAATTAAGGTCCTAAATTATAAGTTATAGTCTTTAAATAAGAAATTAATTATACAGGGTGGTCACAATGCTGAGTTAAATTTTAACTTAAAAAACGATTATTTCTTCTTTTTTTTTGGATACCAAAATTGTAATATGGATTTTCTTCCTTTATTATTGTTGATTTTATTTTATTGCAAAACATAAAATGATATACTTTTTTTTGTAATTTAAAAAAATATTGTTACAATAAATATTAAACACAACTAAATACAAATAAGTTTTTCTATATCGAATAGAGTGCTTTGGACCTTTCTCGTTATGATTTGACAGTCTCTATCAGTATTATTCAAAGTGTTTATGGAATTGTCAAATAATATTATCCATTCCCCATAAACTTCTAGGTGAAGATCGATATGGGACACCCTATATGTGTTACACTTACATCTTATCTATGTATAAAATGAAGACTTAATCAAAGTAAACAGTTTAATAGTGGAGAACTTCCAAAACGAATAGTTTTTTATTCTATTATTGAAGACTAGACAATTTTAGAAACAACTTTAATTATAAAGAACAATAAACAACTGAACAGTTAAACTAAACTTTCACCATTTATTAGAAAAATTCGCTTTAAAATTCAATTACAGCTGTTTCGCTATAATGTCCAGAATTATATGGAACAATTAAATTACATAAAGATTCAAAACAAATTAGACCTGTAGTTTCGTATGTTAACACTCCTAATACTAAAGTAGCTAAAAAATTAAATAGTATTCTAAACAATTATGGTTACACATCTAAATATTCAGTACAAAATTCGTTAGATTTGATCAAAAATTGAATAAATGTAATTTACAAAATAATACTAAATTAGTATCGTTTGACGTAACTAATATGTTCTCAAAAATACCTCCTAAAGAATGTATAGTTCTAGTTAAAAAGCTATTAGATGAAAGAAATATCCAGGTATAATATCAGACATAATTGATCTATTTGATGTATGCGTTAGTCAAAATTATTTTACTTTTGATAACAAAGTTTATATTCAAAATGAGGGTCTTCCCATGGAAAGTCCTATTTCTCCAATTTTGGCAAATATATTTATGGATAATTTAGAAAACAAAATCTTTAATTCTAGTTATAAAAACAATATTGTATTTTGGTATAGATATGTTGATGATGTGTTAGCAGGTTTTGTAGGTAGCGAACGGTAGTTAGATATATTTTTTAATTATATTAATACCTTGCATCCTAAAATTAATTTTACTTTAGAAATTGAAGAACATAATTCCATTAATTTTCTAGATTTAAAAATTATTTAAAAAATTTAAAAGTTAATAATTCATTAAATTATTCACTATACAGAAAACCTATACAAACATATGTAACCATACCATATAATTCAAATCATCCACTATTACATAAATTAGCAGCTTATAATTCCATGATACATAGAGCATTTTCAATTCCATTGAAGAAAAATAATTTTAATAAAGAAATTGAGATCATAAAACAAATAGCTACATCTAATGACTATCCAATACATTTGATAAATAAATTAATTAATAAGAAAGAACAAAAAGTGTTACTAGAACTAATATTTCCAATACAAACTAAAGAAATTAAAAGCTATAAAAGTATTACATATTGTGGAAATATTTCCTATGCAATTTCAAGAATAATATCTTCGTCAACATCAGCATTAGTATCATTTAAAACACAAAATACTATTGGAACAAAATTGTTAAATGTGAAAACAAAATTACCAAAATTAAAAAAATCTGGTGTTTACAAAATTAATTGTCCAAAATGTAATGCAGTATATATAGGTCAAACACAAAGAAATTTTGAAGTAAGATTTAATGAACACTTAAGAGCATATAGATTACAACAACAAGATAAGTCGAACTATGCAAAACACCTACTGGAACATCCAAACTCACTTATACAAACCAATGACATTCATTTACTACACATTTGTGATAAAAAACAAAATTTGGATTTTCTAGAAGAACTTGAAATTAAAAGACATCTAGCAGATCAACAATATAAAGTTATGAACAAATAAATCTTGGAAGTTCTCCACTATTAAACTGTTTACTTTGATTGAGTCTTCATTTTATACATAGATAAGACATTATTGTAACATAAATATATTAAGGTATTGTGAAGATCAGCATGATGTAGTTTTTTCCTGGTTTTTCTATATCATTGCACAGTTATACTGATCTTAGAAGGAAATACATCCAGGATAATCCCTTAGGGCTAATAACATCTAGGCTTTAATATTGTTATGTCTTATTACTTCCTTACTTGGTACAACATCAAGCAACATCAAGTACCTAGTTACAAACAAACAAAAATGTAATTTCAATATGTCAATCTGACGATGCTAGTTATAGCGAAACAGCTGTAACTGAATTTTAAAGCAAATTTTTCGAATAAATAGTGGAAGTTTAGTTTAACTGTTCAGTTGTTTATTGTTCTTAGTAAGATGAACTTCCCAAAAATTGAGGTTAACACAATCAACTTTATATTATCAAATTTATATTATATTAAACGTAATTTCTGTACAAAAAGAAATAATAAAAAAACGGTGTATACTTACTGATTGAAACTATCAATAAAATTGCGGAAAAAAGCCATAATATTTTATAAACCAAGTTCATTTTGAAACGTGTACTAAACCTAGTACCTATACCCGATATGAAAGATAATAGCTTTTTGTCGAGATATTAATGATTAGTTAATATATACTAAATTTAAAATTAAATTTAAATTGAAAATAATATATCAAAATAATACAGGGTGGTTTAATATAATTTTACTATTTTGGTTTACAAATATTATTATTCTCCATATTCTCCAGTCGGTGAAACAATAACAACATGATCTCTGGAAGGAAACAGAGGAATATAATCAGTCCAATATGATGGGCACCACTAGTAGAAACAGCATCAGGTGCTCTAAATCTGATTAGAAGAAAATTAGTAAGTCACTGGAAATTCAAGAATAATCTGAATAAGATGGGGATACGAAATCTTCTATAAAGACAATGTAATGAGGACGAAGAACCCGTAAAACTATTTTAACCTTTGGCAGTCAGCACATTATCGAATTTCCTTCCCATCTGGAGTTTAAGAAACGCAGACATTCTGTATAAAGTCCAAACATCTACACTTGTCCCTGATAACACATTTTTTGTAGTTGTTCTTATTAATTACTTGATCCTGAAAGACCATTATAAATCCATCAGTCTCTAGGAACAAGGTACCGTCAGCAAGCCACTTATTTGATGCTATATTTTGTCAATGTGTGGTTGGCTTAGGTCGTGATAATGTCGACCATTGGACCTATTTTACGTGTTTCTCAGCATCTGTTATTATTTCTAAATTCACGTTAGGACCTGCTAAATTTAGAGGCGAATAATTTTGATCTGCTCCTATAACAAGCTTGTGTAAATTTTATGACATTGATTTAGTAATAAAGAAGTCTCGTAATTTATTTATCTGCTTGTAAGATTTATTATGTCACATAGAGCTCTTCCTCCCTACTTTCTCGGCAATTGGATGGTGATATCTGTTCTTGGTCATCATAGTCCTTGTTGTTCTTTGAATATCTTTCAATTCAGTGTTTTTTCACCTTAGAATCCCAATCGAATAAGGTAACATAGGTACGACATATGTATTAATTGCTCGGTTAAGGTTTCCGATTTTAGTAATGAACTAACCCTCTTTGTATACTGATCCCTGATTTTCGACTTGGACTGTTTTTGGTCTAACAATCCCAAGTATTTATAGGTTTACCCATTGTGCATGGCAGCGATTATATCTCCATTAGGCAGCGCCACATCTCCATTGAAAATGTTTCTCTTGCCGATGAAGCTCCATCAAGGACCAATTTTTATCGATGGTAAGGTGAATTCAATCGTAGCCGTAGTTCATTCCAAGATGAATTTCGTGCAGGTCGTCCAACATCAGTTGTTGTTCCAAAAACCATTGATGCTGTGCGCGAACTGATATTGCAAGATCGTCATGTGACCTATCGTGAGATTGAGACAACCTTAGGCATTCTTGTTGCACGCAAATTCTATCCCTTAGAACTTGCATACGCATAAATAAAAAAAAGAAGATAAAGAGGAACGTTCTAATTTAAATAAATTTGCTATTATTTTATCTGAAAGATATTGTTCTTATCTCAGGTGGGTTCAAAAGGGCTTAATATAGTGTATTTGTATTTGCTATTGATTTATTATTCTTATCAATCGATGATTGGGTCGACAATACAATTAAAATTAGCGAAAACGTGACTAGCTGACTACTATTTCTATGTTCTAAACATAGATAATGTAGATTTCTTTTGTAGGTGCCGAATCTGAAGTGCTTATGTTGAGAAGCCGAATGCAAGTTAACCCAAGATATAGTGTAACAATATTAGTTCCTCAAAGGCGCCAATTTGTAACTAAAAAACTCTCCAAAAGAGATCCCGGCTAAGAGACCCTCTCCAGGGGGTGGTTCGACTCCAAGTTAATGCTCACTATAGGAAGGATTGGGATGTATGAGTAATAAGGGCGCCACTATCTTTTGAACGCTATCGATTAAGCAAACAAACTACACAAAAACTAATGTGAGAAAGATAGAAACACCTTGTAATTACTTTAATTAAACAAATACAGAAGCTACTTGAAATAAAGACCGACCACGCTACACCATTAAGACTTATAGTTTTAATTAAAAATATAGATTATTTATTGAAAATATAAGTACTTGCTGATAATGAACTGGAGTTGTAAAAAGAGGACTTAACTTTAGGTTGCTGTGAAAAGGAATATTAATCCCGATGTATATTGTTACGGTTGTATTAGGAGTAGGATACAAATGAGCATGTTAATTATAAATATTACAAAAGAGATACTGAATTGGTATACAACACTCGGGGGGGAAACAATGATTAAAAATCATTATAAATCTTTGTTTCATTTTTTATGAAACTAAATTAATAGATAAAAAGATAATAAAAAAACTACAAGATAAGTTTAATTTATTCCAGATAATTATTCTACAAATTTTGTAAATTTCTTAAATTGTACCTTGAAAATATTGATTAGTTTTAATTTCTAGATGTTAAGGACAAATTTGTGACCACTCCCAAAATCAGGAGGAATAATTTTAGAATTCCAAATCTCACTAAAATAAAATCACCCTGTACAACAAAGTTCCAACAAACATCATTTGAGCTTACCAGTCACCAACATAAAAACTGATTTTTTTTAGTAACTTTGCTTTCACTGCCAACATAAATTTATTTATTTTTGTTCAAAAAGGAAAGCTGGGAAAACAAAAGAATTATTGGTAACCATGGTTTTGTTGAATCTTGAATCTCTCTCTTGTTTTTTGTTCCTGAAAGCGAAAGGAGGGTAAGAAAATTTGTCCTGATAAAAATTAAAATATTGTATGTAAAATTAAACAATTAATGCATGATCATATAAGATAAATGCTTAAATCGATAAAGTGTGTGTGTAGAAGTGTATTTTCATAAAAATTCAACCTACCTGACAAGAAATTGGGGCCAAAGTGTATTGGCATCCAGTACTAGCAGTTCCAGGAGAACAGGCAAGTTATTTAAGCCTCAAGGAACATATTCCTGCCCATTAGAAGGTGACAACAGTTGTAAGGATTCTACATCTGAGGTATTTGGGGCCATTTTGCTCCAACACATATTTAACAAGAATTAAGTACCAGGACTCTACAACATACATGCATGGACCAAATTCTGAACAATTTTAAGGTGATATCAATTATTATCGTTCTATTTTAATATTTGACATTTTCGATAAACTCTAGAATTTCAACAATTATTATCGCTCTATTTTAATGTTTAACATTTTCGATGAACTCTAGAATTTCACACTGATATCTTTTTGTCACTAATTCATTTGTACGAGATCCATAATTATTGTCAAATTTATTCGTATCATAAAGGTTTTAATTAAATTAGCACGTGCTACAACTTTGATGTAGTTTGTTCTTGGAAGAGAGAACAGGATATTCAGGAATTTTCACATTCATACAGTTCAATTTAAGAATACTGTTTTATAACTAAGAACACGCTATATCTTAATTTAAGGTACATTCCATAGAAATAAAAAAAAATTATAAAAAAAATTGTACTCACTTGTAACATCAATTCATTTTGGAATCTTTCTAATGCATCTTTTTTAGCGACATTGAATAATAAATGTCTCTTTTGAATTTCTGTTTATTTCAAACATAAATTAATCTGGGAAATTTGTTCAACGAAAACAAACACTTCTAAATTTGCTTCCATCAGCTGTGACTTTCAGAACTTTAACCTTACAAAACACAACATTTGACCGGAGATAATAATCATAGAACTCGAACCTACACACGTAACCTGAGCAGGTAACGTCATACAGTGATCGGAGGAACTACATTAAGTATCTCTTTCGTTATTTGTTTTTCATCATAAAAAATGTTTAAGAGTCTCATTGCTTTGAGCAGCCTGGTTTAATTTAACTTCATTGGCGTCATATTTGTTTTTAAGAAAATATTGTGGGAGGTCATAATGTTGTCTTAGGCGTACTGCTATAGACAACACATTTCACATAAGCCATAGTTAATTTGAAAATACAAAATAACTTGAAAAAATATAATTTTATAGAAATAACAAAATTTAACCCTACAATATATTAAATTTATTTAATTATGACCAAAATAACAGATCTAATAAATGCAAGTGTAAAACATGTGATTCTTAACAATACATTTATTCTTAAATATATTATTATTTTGTTGGCTTGTACTGCGTTCCATAGAAATTGGTCGTTCTAACTTTTATCCTCTACCATAAGGAGGTTGCGAATTTGTAGTCAAAAAATAAGATCCTCGGGCTCTAAAACATAAATAAATTACTTCATTTAAATTGATCTAATTGGACCAAGAGCCATCCCCACTACCTGCATGTCTCTTATACTTAAGTAATTCACTTAAATCGAAATTTTCATCTAAGCTAACCAATCACAAACAAAAAACAGATGGTATTATCGCGATAACTTACTTCTTGTCTAAATAATATCCTCCCATGTATGAAACAGGATTATTAGCACACAATCCTTCTGTATATCTCCAATAACTGCTACATTTAGTTGCTTTAAATTTATTATCCAGTAATGATTCCACGTAATATTCCAAGGCAGTTAAGTGAGAACATTTGCCTAAAAAATCCGTGAAAAAACCAGTACAGGTTGGTTGATGCGTACCTCCATTAACATAATAATCTGCATTTCCTAGAGCCCTGAGGTTGCCAATAAAACCATCAGTGTGTATTACTTGAACAAACTGTGCAGTGTTTCTATCAATTCCATTAAAATTTATATGTGGAATTATAATATCGCTGGTTGGTTCCAAAGCTAAAAATAAAGTGTGTGGAAAATAATCTAAATGTTTCTGGATGGATTCGATATGTGTGTTGCAGCAGGTGGACTATATCTAATGTAAATAATATTAATTAGTTATTGTTACATTTATTTTTATTGTTTCTTTAAGCTTTAAGGCTTACTTGATTAATTTAACAAAAATAAAAAATAAACTGATATTTTCTTGATTACCTACGAACTTTTTTTATTTTTGAAAAATTTGTTGAATACACAATGGAAGACCAAATCCAAAATTATAAACAAATGTAGAGGGTGCTATTTAGAAATTTAAAGTTAGGGGTTGTATAGAGACAACATCAGATCAGTCAGTTAACCCGTCAACATCCGAAGAACAAGCAATAACCTAAGCAAAAGAACATAAGAACATAAAGTTAACTGAAGTGGATGGCATCACAGCTGAAATACTTAAAGCAAAGGAAGAGCCTTATGCTCTGCAATATCGAAACTGGCGAATTGCCATTGGAATGGCTTTAATCTATTTTCATCCCCATGCTATACATAAAAAAGAATCACTGTAAGCCAAGGTACAAATTGAGACACGTATAGCAGGTGTAACTTGACGCAGCACAGCACATATTTTTGTTATCCATTAAAACCAGTGTATCAGCGCAAATTGACCAGTAACGTGGCTTGTGCAACACGTGCGACGTTGTGGTTGAGACACAGGTTTTTGGCATGTGACGTGTAGCACCCTTCTGTGGGTATTGCCGATTTTAACTATTGTAATGAATATTATGATTCTAGAGATTATTTATTTATTGATTTGATTGAATATTTGATATTATTTAAATGTAATGTAGCAACAAAATCTTCTATCTCTCAGGGGTGTTTGGTTATGCTAGTTTCTATTGGATTATTAGGTGGGTATTTGAATAAAATTTGATTAATTACAATTATAAATTCATTATAAAATAGTTAAATTAAAACAGTAATATTGAAACTAATTAAGAAAAGGAAAGACCTTTTATTAACTATAAAAGAACTTACTTGATGTGAATTAAGTTAAATTAACCAATGTTGTTTATGTAATGGCAAGTAAGATTATCAAATACACTAATTATTAAATATCAAGTAAATTCCTTTGTTTTTTTAAATTATAAAATTCAACTAACTACTACAAAAATTTCTAAAAGTTTACAATTTTATCTGACCTTGATATGTAAAGTCCTGTTTCCTGATTGGTGGAAAAAAACTGTAGTTGATCTATGAAAAACGGAGACGAACGAAGTGATACGTGGAATTTGCGAATCTGGTAAAATGTCGTCTTGTAAGACGTTTGGTTTTTTGAGTGATATTATCGTTCTTTGTTCCTCCAAATTGATATGGTTTAGTGTGGATTACAGTTCCTTTAATTGTACTATTAATAGTAAGTACTCTTATATTCTTCCTTTTTTATCAATCGAAATTTTTTTTAATTTCACCTTTTGATTAGTTTTTAATGTCACTTTTGGCACTTTGTTTTACTTTATAATTGTTTTACTTTGTATTTTTAACGTCACTTTATTATAACTACTTTAAAAACTGTTTGTTCAAATTAACTATTCACACTCAGATCTTCAATGTTTGACTACCAATTATCTACTACCTTCTTAAGACCTCTGTTCAAGTCTTTTATAGGTTTCAAAATTTCTAGAAGCTTCGTTTTTGTTCTATGGTTTAGACATTTCTGGAAAAAATATGTGTATCTCTTTCTTTCATATTTATGACTAGACATACTTGCTTCGTCTATCATCGATCATTCCAGAATAAAATATAGTAAAAATATATCTGTCTCTTTTTTACACATTATATAATCAATTTTCGCGAAATTTCTTTTAAATAACATATTTATGTACTTAAATATAATATTGATACATTACATAATAAAATAATTTCTAACTTAAAATTCTCTTGAAAACACACAAAATATATAAAAAAATAATACAATATAATAAAAATTTATTTGATTTAGTTATATTAAACAACTTCTGTTGATAATGCTCATTATACTATTATAGAATATTTAATTATTACACTATATTCTTTTTTCTCCTTCTTTAAAAAGTTGGCAAAAAAAAGATAATCGGCAGCAAAGTAACCACTTTGCTGCCTACGCAGGAAAAGTAATACTTTGCTGATTGATTAATATTTGCTGCCTATCGGAGAAAAAATTCTTATTCTAATTTATAATTAACAAAAAAAATTGTTTTAAAATTTGAAAGAGAAAGAGAAGAGCATAGTGTCTGTAATAAACTGCCTACTTTTCATAAACTTTATTTTACTTTCAAAAACAAGTACTAGAAAAATAAATAAACGAGACTGATTTACATTCAATTGGTTTTTAAACATCTGACAAGACCAGTCGGGGGAAGTTCTTCTTCTTTTCCCAAACTGGCCTCCAGTTATCAAGCCGATATGCCACAGTGTCTGCAAAAAATATTCAAATATTCAAAACATAAATAATAGAATTTGCGAGGTTATTTTTTATACATACTCGTAAGTAGAGTTGATTCAAATACTCATAACTACAGTGCACAAGATGAGTTCGTTTCAGTCGCTGCTTCCTCGATTAATATATAGAGCAGAGCACACAAACCAGCAAGGGATACCTGAACAGGTGTCTCTCTTCAGCAGAAATACCGAAAATATCTACAGCACTAAATAGCACTAAGAAATTTAAACCGTCTGTTTTAAATGCGTAACAATACTGGTACAACAAATTTGAAGGCCCTTAGGGCATTTGGTGAATCTCAATAGAAAACTTTATTCCGAGTAACTTAAAAATTTAAAAAGTCTTTTGTCTTTTTTTTCATTTGGGAAGTTATATATCAGAGCTTTTTGCCACTCCTTATTTGATAATTTTTCTTGTAAATATTTAAAAACGTAATAGGATAGACGACATAGATATGGATGATACTTGTTAGGATCTTAAGAATGTACTGACGACAAAATTAACATATCCAAGAAAAAAAGATTGATAATAGAAAAACAGATCATTACAATTAGTTTCTTTTAGGCCACTGCTGAACGTAGATCTTCAGTAAATTATTAAATGTCTTCTTCCGGTTTTAAGTAAATTGAATTCAGCTGTGCTGGATGTTCTTAATATTGTCCAACCACCTTGCTGGTGGATGTCGTTGATTGCTGAATACGTTGTGTCAGGACTCTCAAGTTCTACATTCTATTGTTTTCCTAGATCATCTTCCAACTCTGGCAACTTGACCACTCTAATTCTAGTATTGCTTTGTGATTCTTTTAATTCCGTAGGTTCTTTTTCTAATTACTTGGTTTAGAACTATTGATTTTTATGTCACCTGTGACCTATCTTAAAATTTTCCAGTTGTACGATTGCCACTTCCACTTGCAGTGAATAGCTTGAGCGATATAATATCTCCCTTTTCTAAAACACTTTTCTAAGGGTTTTTTTTTATATTTCCAGCAGGTATTATAAAATAACCATCTTATAATATTTGAAAATATAACCTAACTCATTAATAAAAAAAAATAAAAGTTATTTAACTGATCAACTTACCAATAGCTTGACCTACTTGACCATTCAAGAAATTTCCTGTATGACCAACAAGAATAGTTCCTAAGGAATGTCCACAAATAGTGGTTCTTTTGAGATTTAGCTTGCCAGTTGTCGAAAATTCTTGTATCATTTGTCCCGCAAAATCTCCTACTTCTCTTAATTCAGTTAGAAAAAGTGGATAACGAACCTGAGCAGGTTTATACCAATCAAATGCGAAGACATTAACATCGTAGTTTTCCAAGATTGCGTTTTTTATTTTTTGTACGGAGGTGTTTGACAAATACGAATCATTTGCGCCATGAAAATAGAAAAAGGTATCTTTTTCTGGATCAAATCCAGAACGATCCACGTCCGCAGCATCGGAAATGTTTGTCTTGATACCCGTTGCCGGATCATTTTTTCTGTATAAATAGAAATGCAAGTCCGTTTCTTCAAAAAATATAGATGCTTCTACAATCATTTGAAATATTTAAAAACATATATTAATAAAGTCAAAATTATTTTAACCGCAATTTTTTCTTTAATAAATTTTTGTTTTTTATATATACAAGGTGTTTCATTAAGAATTATTAATATATTAACTGCAGAAACCTTGGCCTATAGTTTTTAATACCTTTTATTATTTTTTGTTTATACTTGGTAAATAGTTTACACGTAGTAGAATCCAGTTATTGAACATTATAGTAAATTTTCGTACTTACCTCCATTGACATCAATACTAGGTCTAGCTATTAAATCACGAGACTGCTGAAAAATAGTTTTATTTTAAAAATTCCTTTTAGGACGCCTTCTGCGCGCGCAGTCTCGTTATTTATTAGCCAGACCTCGTATATTTATTAATCCTAATGGAAAAATTTCTCCTAACCTCTAGAAATATGTTTGATTAATTCCTAATATAGTTTTCATAATTTTGCCATAATTCCTATTGTCGAGTATTAATTTCTTGAGCGTACACAAGTGTCTTCATAATATGTCTTCAAAAATTAATATTTAGGGGATAAAAATCAGGATTCTGAGCAGGCCATGGAAATTCACTTCCTCGCTCTACTCATCCACGAGGAAATATTACTATATGGATAGCTCTTAATAAAACACACTACATATCCCTGATCTTCCGCTTTATTTTTCTTTTGTTTTTCTTTCTTTTATTGCTTTTTTTCCGCTTTTTCACTTCTCTGTGCCTCTGTTATTTTTATTGCTATGTGTACACATTTGTTTGATATTGATTATTTTCTTTTGTAGCATAGTCAATAATTTTGAAACATAAAATTTATTCTTAAATTTCTAATTAAACTGTCTTTATTTCAGTTACCCTCTTACATAAATATTTATTTAACAATAATATTAAAAAGAAAACTTAAAAAAAAACTTCCACTTTCATCACATTGCAACTTCAATATGTCGATTTGAAGGTGCCAGTTTTTAGGGAAAAAAGCAATTTTTTCAATAAATAGTGGAAGTTTTGAATGTTCTTAGTATGACGGACTTCCACAAAGTGAAGGTTCATACAACAAATTTATGTTAAAAACTTATGTCAAAAATAAATAATGTAGTGCAGTCATGTCGATTTGGATAACTATGGATGATTTTCCATGGAAGAATATAGCTTTAAATTTGCTTTATAAAAGATGGATAGACTGGATGAATTTTAAATTACCTATACCCAATATATGTGTACTTAAGAATAGACAATTTTAGAATCAACTTTAATCATATTAAACGTAATTTCTGTACAAAAAGAAATAATAAAAAACGTTGTTTACTTACTGATTGAAACTATCAATAAAATTTCAGAAAAAAGCAATAAATAAACCAAGTTCATTTTGAAACGTGTAGTATACCTAGTACCTATACCCGATATGAAAGATAATAGCTTTTTGTCGACACATTAATATGTATACTGATTTAAATTAAAAATAATATATTAAAAACAATACAAGGTGGATAAAGTCCAAAAAGTCATTTATAATATTTTTAAATAAAAATCCTGGAAGTGCCAGATCATAGACTACCTAAAAAATGTTTCAAACAACAGTTCAACATTGACCTTAAATATAACTGGGTACTACAGCTGAGGCAGAGCCGTATCTAGGTTCTATTGCGCCTGTTTGCGTTCTTTTCTCGAGTATTAATGAAGTCAATAAAACAATTTTAAATACTGCATTTTCCCCCACGTTGGGCGCCAAATGTGCGAGTCTTGTATAATACGTTTGCACAACGTTTAGTGTCCATGAATTGTTTTTAGTTTTTGATTTTAAAAATAGTTAATTAATTAGGTTGTTTAAGATAGTTGTGATAAGAAAAAGACAAAATGTCGATAAATCTTTACTGTACTGATTTATTAACCAGACCGTTATTATTCCTACCAAGGAAACAACTGACAGAATGACTTTTGTCTGCAACAAGAAAGAAAGAAAAACTATGTGCATAACAGATTATCTGAACAATCTGCTCTTGAAGATCTTCTTCTGCGGTACAGGGAAATTATTGAGAAATAGAAGAGTTAACCTTTGATATGGCTTCTATTTTTTGGGCCCTTACGGGCCTTGCGTCCGTGGCTAGTGCCACCTTTGCCACATCCTAGATACGGCCCTGAGCTGAGGGACATTCAAACTGGGATACTTTAACATCAACACTAAAAGCAAATAAAAAGTTTCTTCTTTCTGGAATGTTTAAAAAGCTTCATGATCAGGACTTATCTTACATGTATCGAAGCTCACTAAAGGCCCTCAAAATATTTATGTTTTAAATTGCCGATTAAAGTGACTAAGTGACATCTAATTCTTTAGGCTTAAATTTTCGTTAAATGGTTTAAGTTACCTTATAGACCCGAATCAAATTTATATAGCTTGTAACATGCGTTGAGTGTCCCATTTACACGACAATGAAACCAAAAGTCAAGTTTTTAGCTAATTTCGAAAACTATGTACCTACTTTAAATAAAACGGGTCCTTTTTTTCTTTTTTGTTATATTTTCCGGTTGGTTTTTTTTTTATTTTATTAAAGCAGCATCAACTACAGGGGTTATTAGCGACATTTTTTAGTTATAATAAGTCATATTTGTTAATAACTTTTAAGAACAATAAAAAACTGAACGGTTAAACTAAACTTCCACTATTTATTCGAAAAATGTGCTTTAAAATTCAATTACAGCTGTTTCGCTATAACTAGCATCGTCAGATTGACATATTGAAATTACATTTTTGTTTGTTTGTAACTAGGTACTTGATGTTGCTTGATGTTGTACCAAGTAAGGAAGTAATAAGACATAACAATATTAAAGCCTAGATGTTAATAGCCCTAAGGGATTATCCTGGACGTAATTCCCTCTAAGATCAGTATAACTGTGCAATGATATAGAAAAACCAGGAAAAAACTATATCATGCTGATCTTTACAATAACTTAATATATTTATGTTATAATAATGTCTTATCTATGTATAAAATGAAGACTCAATCAAAGTAAACAGTTTAATAGTGGAGAACTTCCAAGATTTATTTGTTCATTAACTAATTTAAACTGTTGATCTGCTAGATGTCTTTTAATTTCAAGTTCTTCTAGAAAATCCAAATTTTGTTTTTTATCACAAATGTGTAGTATATGAATGTCATTGGTTTGTATAAGTGAGTTTGGATGTTCCAGTAGGTGTTTTGCATAGTTCGACTTATCTGGTTGTTGTAATCTATATGCTCTTAAGTGTTCATTAAATCTTACTTCAAAATTTCTTTGTGTTTGACCTATATATACTGCATTACATTTTAGACAATTAATTTTGTAAACACCAGATTTTTTTAATTTTGGTAATTTTGTTTTCACATTTAACAATTTTGTTCCAATATTATTTTGTGTTTTAAATGATATTAATGCTGATGTTGCCAAAGATATTATTTTTGAAATTGCATTAGAACTATTTCCACAATATGTAATACTTTTATAGCTTTTAATTTCTTTAGTTTGTTTTGGAAATATTAGTTAAAGTGACACTTTTTGTTCTTTCTTATTAATTAATTTATTTATCAAATGTTTTGGATAGCCATTAGATGTAGCTATTTGTTTTATGATATCAATTTCTTTATTAAAATTATTTTTGTTTATTGGAATTGAAAATGCTCTATGTATCATGGAATTATAAGCTGCTAATTTATGTGATGGTGGATGATTTGAATTATATGGTATGGTTACATCTATTTGTGTAGGTTTTCTGTATATTGAATAATTTAATGAATTATTAACTTTTTCAATTCTTAAATCTAGAAAATTAATTGAATTATTTTCTACAACTTCTAAAGTTTAACCGTTCAGTTTTTTATTGTTCTAAGTAAGATGAACTTTCACAAAGTAACGGTTAACACAATCAATTTTAATAACTTTTAGTTAATTAATTAGATTTTTGGTTGAAGTTACTTCAATATGTCAATCTGACGATGCTAGTTGTCTAGTGAAACGGCTGTCATTAAAGATAAAAAAGCAATTTTTTTAAATAAACAGTGGAAGTTTTGTTAAAACAAAGAGTTTTTTATTATTCTTTGCAAAAATTTAAACCTTAATGCATTTCTATAATAGTTATATAAAAATATGACGAATAATTAAAACTAAATCCTCGTGCTATAAAAGAAAATCGAATTTAATCAATAAAATTGGTTTATAAAAAATTACTGTGCGTCAATTTATTTCCCATTAAGAAAATACTTTTCGCAGATACAAATTTATTTAAAACTTCTTAGCCAGATATTCAATTAACATTTACCGACTTTCGCTTGGAAATGTAATCGACAATAAATTTTAAACTTAATTCGGATAGGAAAAAATGCAAAAGACTCGATTGGCTGCTAGCGAGAGATAAGGACACGTTTAGTCATTACTGGAAACCTTGACTGCTAATGCAGACCCCCTTTCGAACTTTGTAAAGCTAAATTTACCTATCACTTACTCAATGGCGTACAAGTAAATTATATTGGAATATTAATAAATCTTATAATCCCCTATTTGGTTGGCGAACTGCATACGTAAGTATACTAAGTGACATAAAAATCCAAACACCCAGTTTAAATGATTTTATTTTAATAAGATATGGTGAATTTATTTATTTTACTAAAATAAACAATTGATAAAATTTTCAGCCTTATCAATTAAAGATTCCGGTTTTTATACTGCTTTTATTGAAATCCACTAACAATCCAAAAATGAATATTGTAGCCTTAGTAAAGATCCAAATTTTGCGGATTTTGGTTCTTGACATTCTTTACGATTGGTTACGATGCCTCTTTCTGCTATGCTACAAGAATATCAACCCAAAGAGAAAACACTTCCTACTCTGCAGTCTTCTCCTCTTTCACACCAGAAAGAATGTACCACTATATGAGAGGCTCCATCGATCAGGATTCGATATGCAACTCTTAGAGACATGCACTTCATCTGTTTCAAACAGACCGCCCTGGACAGTTGAAATTCCGAAGATAAACTCGTCCAAATATACTTATAATAATAACTTTTTAAAGATCAAATCCAACGAGCTTATTACAGAGCATCCACATCACGCTCTAATATTTACTGATGCCTCAAAAACAGATCAAGGGGTGGCATCTGCATTCTTGCACAAAGAAGATGCCAGAGCATACAGACTCCATCCTCAATGTTCAATCTATACAGGGGAACTTTTTGCATTATTACAAGCTTTATAGTCCAGGCATGCTGTACTTTTAGACGGAAATTCTGATACCTGGAATGTAACAGTTGGAAGTGGTAAAGGGGCTTATAATACATGCAAAAAAAATACATTAACTATTTCAATTATGATCATAAACTTTTTAGGGGTGAAAAAGGGTGAAAAAGGGATAAAAAACTGAAGTATTGCTGTTTGCGGCTAAAATTGACGTCAAAATGAAAAGTGCCAATAGAAAAGTTGTAGATCATGTAGAAATCTAAAACTTTTCTCTAGGTAATTTTCTCACATATTCTCAATTTTTCGAGGAAAATGGAAAAAAAGCGATTTTTCGTTTTTAATTTTTAATTTTCTAACGGATTCGTCAATCTTGGTGAAACTTGGTGAAAACTTACCTTTTTATGTCCAAAATAACCTCGAATTTTCTCAACCTTGTAACATAATAATTTTCCGAGAAATTTGATTTTTCTGGAAAAATCTCTTTTTTTTCAACTGAAAAGTTTGCTCGGAAAATATTATTGGAAAAGATTTTCCTGGGGCTCATTTTTTTCGTTTTTACGTCTACTTTCACATGAAATAAAAAAACACACCTCTCATTTAAAAATGTGCTCAAAAATGAATAAAAAGCAAAAAATAAATTTTGCAACAGCTAAATTTGATATAATTGTTAAATTTCTGTTATAAAATATTAAAATATGCAAAAGCCGACTCTTGCATTACATTTTACGGGAAAAATTAAAAAATAAAATTTATTTCATTATTTAGTCGGATTTTTATTTCATTTGCAATATTATTATAAACACTCAAGTCTATTAATGAAGTTAATAATCCGAGCGGGGATTTCATGGTTTTTACTATTATTGTATGCTGATTTGTTTATAAGGTTTTTCATAAGATAAATCGATTTGTTGATATTACAAGGCCCAAATACCCTTCCATCAGAGCCCTATAGCCACCTTTCATAAGTGACAAAGTGTAGACATGACAACTCTAACTTGCCTAGGGGCCTAGGCCTGTTGTTTTCTCTTTGACCTTGCAACATTTCAGTATACAAAATATACTATCATTCGTAACAAACAAAATATTGTCTTTTCAATATATTTTTTAATTACAATTACGAATTACTTAAAACCGAACGATTATTATATTAAAAATAAACAAATTATTCCAAAAAGTCATAGAAAATTGAAATTTTGATGAAAATTGGGCTATAGGGTTCTGATAGAAGGATATTTGGGCCTTGTAATTATCAACAAATCGATTTATCTCATGAAAAACCTTATAATATAAACAAAGCAGCATACAACAATAGTAAAAACCATGAAATCCCCGCTCGGATTATTAACTTCATTAATAGACTTGAGTGTTTATAATATTGCAAATGAACTTAAAATCCGACTAAATAATGAAATATATTTTCTTTTGTAATTTTTTCCGTAGAATGTAATGTAAGAGTCGGCTTTTGCATTTTTTAATATTTTATATCAAAAATTTAACAATTATTGCAAATTTAGCTGTTGCAAAATTCATTTTTTGCTTTTTTTTTCATTTTTGAGCAAATTTTTAAATGAGAGGTGTATTTTTTTATTTCATGTGAAAGTAGACGTAAAAACGAAAAAAATGAGCCCCAGGAAAATCTTGTCCAATAATATTTTCCGAGCAAACTTTACATTTGAAAAAAAAGAGATTTTTCCAGAAAAATCAAATTTCTTGGAAAATTATTATGTTACAAGGTTGAGAAAATTCGAGGTGATTTTGGACTTGAAAAGGTAAGTTTTCACCAAGTTTCACCAAGATTGACGAATCCTTTGGAAAATTAAAAATTAAAAACGAAAAATCGCTTTTTTTCCATTTTCCTCGAAAAATTGAGGTTATGTGAGAAAATTACCAAAAGAAAAGTTTTAGATTTTTACATGATCTACAACTTTTCTATTGGGCACTTTTCATTTCGACGTCAATTTTAGCCGCAAACATCAATATTTCAGTTTTTTACCCCTTTTTCACCTCTAAAAAGTTTATGATCATAATTGAAATAGTTAATGTTTTTTTTTTCTTGTGTTATAAGCCCCTATACCACCTTCAACTGTTACATTCCAGGTCTCAGATATTTCGGTTTTTTAATTTTTTTGGTACAGCACGCCTGGACTATTAAAACACTGTCATAATATCGGCATGAAAATACAAATAGTTTCGGACAAACCCCAGATACAAAATCAACTTTACCTACCAACTAAGAGGAGCGACCAGGTGGCAATAAACCGATTGCGCATTTGACATACTACTCTAACTCATCAACATATATTGGAACAACAGCCCGTAAAACAGTGCGACACCTGTGCAGTTCCTCGTACAGTGCAACTTGTGTTAATTGACTGCCCGCCATATAGTGCGCGAAGAAAATTAAATAACCTAGAAGATAGCGACCTTAAATTATTACTTATCGAAAAGTGTGAAAGTGTACTAATTTTCTTGAAACAGACAAAATTTTACAATAAACTTTCAATGTACAGTCCCCGCTGTTGAACCTAATTTCATCTCTAAATATTGCCCGCTAATAACCCTCGAGGTTGATGCGGTTTTGTAAAAAAGAAGAAAAAAAAAGTACTTTTACAAAATTTTATAAATATTAATATCTATAAAACAGTAATCAGTAAATTTAATAATAATTGTAATAATAAAGAATTTTTATATGTAAGATTATGTTACTGATCAATGTTTAAGAAATAAGATTATTTTTTTCTTGGTATAAACTATAAACTAAAAACAAGTTCAACGTATTTGGATATTTTTGTAAAAGGAAATATTTATCAGTTTACTTAATAAATATTCAAATCAAGTGAATAACACGTCATCCATTTGAATTTTAATAAAAAAAAATATTTTTTAGTGGCTAATAAAGATTTAGAAACAAATTTATGTTAATTATTGATATCATTATCTTTATTTTTATTTGCTAACGATTAATTATTATCCGTAAAAAATTACGTTTTTTTAGGTTATTTAAGTATTCTCAATTAATAAAAATTACCTGTACACCAATAACCAAGTAAATCACTTTATTTATTTAATAAAAAAATTTAAATTAAAATTTCAGAAGAATTGAAGGCATCATTTGATGAAATCTAATTTTTAAATTTACTATTGGATATGTTTTAATTCAGAACTTCTTTATAATATCAGCTAAAACACAGCAATATCCTGTAATCTCAGTATATGGAATTCTTGTGGCATAAGCAGATTATTTGTTCAAGATTGCCAGATGTAAATCTACTTTGATTGTTTTGCATTTAATTTGCATGGCTAGGTTAGGTTAGGTTAGGTCTAGGTTAGGTAAAGTTAGATTAGGTTAGGTTTGGTTAGGTTAGGTTAGTTAGTACCAAAACAGAGAGTGATGCGGAGTTGTTTATGTAATATAGATTTGTCATATTTGACTTAATTGTCATTAGTTGACATATTAATAGTACGCTGCAGTTAAATTTGATTTAAAAATGGTTCTAACAATGGAAGAAAAAGTGTTTTTGGTAGAGCATTATTTTCGTTCATACGGAAAAGGTCGTAATTATGGTCCAAGCTTAGAACAGGTGTCAATAAAATATCAACAAAATTTAATAAAGCAGCTCCTAGTAAAAGTGTGATGTTAGCTGTTGTTGAAAAATTTCGTCGCACTGGTAGTGTATATTGTGTCAACGTAAAGGTTCTTCAGGTCCTCGAAAGACAGTATGCACTAACGAAAATGAAGGACGTGTTTTTAACCAAGTTGTGCAATCACCTCAAAGAAGTGTTCTAAGAACTGCATGTAAACTCAACATTAGTGAAACGTCTTTGCGTCGCATGTTCAAATAAATTGGTGGTTATCCATACCGTATTCAAGTTGGACAACGACTAAATGCTGCGGACAAACTGTACAAGAGAAATTTACTGTGGTCGCATGTTGAGTTTAATTTACGAAGATCCCGAATTTGTGAAAAACATATGGTTTTCAGACGATAGTCACGTTCATCTTAGCGGCTATATTAATCGACAAACAACCAGATTCCTTGGATTTGAACGTCTTGATGTCATTGTAGAGAAACCACTCCACAGTCTTCGAGTTACCGTTTGCTGCGCGGTATCTGGTAATGGAATGATTGGTCCTTATTTCGTTGAAGATGATAATCAGAATCCACTTATTGTCAACCAAGCACGTTATAGAGAGAAAATTATCATACCTTTTGTGGTAGATCTAAATAATTTTTGCCGTGCACGAAATCTACAGTTTCGCACTCAATGGTTCCAACAAGATGGTGTAACGAGCCATACAGCTGTGCGCACCTAAGACTTACTCCGTCAGCATTTCGATAGTAGAATAATTTCTCGGGGAACAGACTTCGAATATCCTTCTCATTCACCTGATCTGACGCCACCTGACGCATACATTTGGGGCATGATGAAGGAAAAAATATTTCATTCGGAAAATCCGCCGGCGAATATTGCCGAACTACGGGAAAGAATACAAAATATTTTTCGGTTCCATCAACCACTTTTTATAAATATGTTTGTTGACTTACAAAATCGATATGAAGCTTGTTTGAATCGAAATGGTGAACATTTTGAACACTTACATTACAGAAATTATAAATTAATTTTTATTTTTATTTTCGTACAGTTTATTGTGGCGGATACTGTACTATGTCATTATAAGAAATTTATGTATTAAGTAATATCAAGAATTCCTAATATTTTGCTTATAATATCTTTTTAATTAATATAATTTATTATTTTTTATAAATTTAATTATATTTCAATTATTTTGCTGCTAAAATAGGTGCTGCTGCCAGAGTTAAATATGAACCCAAAGACAAATCGTTACACAAACATAAAAAAGAAGAAGAATTATAGAAAATATTAGAGAATTTTATCAAACTCCTTGAATAAATATTAGTCCTAACAATTTTTTTATAGGTACCGTAAACTTTATGCATATAGTTTCAAAATTTTATCTTGTAGTTCAAGGCAACAAGTTCAATGATAAAAATTTTTTACTTGTTCTTATTAAACTGTTATATTCTATAATAAACCCACGGTTATTTAAATGATGTTTTAAGAAATAAAATAAATAAACAAAAATGTTTGACATTTTTGGATAAATTCAGATGTAGATGAAGTATTGAAATATTATTTTCAGGAACATTTCTGTCATATTTTATTAATTAAGATTAAAAAAGTTTTAAGCCAATATTTTATATAAAAATATTTAATATATATTCCTCACTGGTTTTTTAGACTTATTATAGAGTCTCAAAATGTTATAAGTAAATATTCACCTGCCGTGTTGCAAATAAATCAACCTCCTAACGTTCCCGTAAATGATATTTTATTAGAGACGACTGTGCCAGGAAATTTTCAATTATGTCTAAGATTACATTTGGAAGGAAACCAAGTCATATCTAACTTATTAAATAGTCAGATTTTGGGAAAATGCGGGAAAGGATATGAGAAATTGTGTAAGGATATTTGAAATCAACCATTTGAACTTGTTGAGTTTGTATACCTTTACACATATTTAAAAATTCAATAAATCATCGAACCAGATCTCCAAAAACTATATCACTTCAGTTAATAAATTATTGGGTACTAAAATATGCAGGATTTTCATTTATTTACTCAATTAAATAATAAAAAATTATTCCTGAATCCACAAGTTTTAAACTATTTTTAAAAAACAAGATTAAATCTTAAATAGCTCTTAAATAGTTTCGACATTAGTTTTTGAATACCTACACTAATTATACTCATTAAAAAGTCCTATTTATCTATTAATCAGAAAGGCTGTGTGGATGTAGCGAAAAAATTTTATACTAAAATTTCGGCTATCAAGTTTGCATGCAGGTACAGAAAATGTTTTGATTCCAAATCCTTTTTCGGCTGTGGCTGCGGGTTATTCTTTTTCTGAATGTGGCCTCTTGCACCAGGAAAAATTGTGAGTTCTTCACCCCTTCAAAAACCTAAATCTGTCACGGAGGAACTTTTCTTCCTTGCTACTAGTAGAACCCCATGAAAATCTGGAAGGATCCTGCACTGATATTGAGAAAAGAGTGCAATATTTCAAAAGCACACTCCATTAGCATTTTCTTCCGAAAAGCAAGAGGCAAGACAAGAGGCAAGATTAGTTGCTGTACACCAAGAGACCGGGCCAAGTTTTGCCATTGGGATTGACATCAAGTCCTGGGGAGACACTATCCACTAAAGATTTGGGAGAATTTCTCTGTGTGGACCAAAAATCCAAGGGTAAAGTGTGGATATCGATCCATTCACCTTCTGCTCTGAAAATACCTTCGCAATTAATGGGAATTCACCAGAGGTAACAGAGGCTAATGACTTAACATAGTGCCTTAAAGATATTAGTAAATTGGAGGAAGGATGACATTAAAGGAAAATTTACAAAAAGGAGAAAGTTGAGGAGGAAAAGAGCAAGGAGAACAATTAAAAAATCAAAGAAGTAAAATAGAAATGACACAGTAACTATTTTTTAATTAGAAATTCTATTTAAGTATATGTGTGTTTCGTATATTACACATAACACAAGCCTTCGGAACTACCACTGAAAGCACAGGCCCTAATCTAGTATTGCAACAGTTTGCTTCTGCCACAACTTACAGGCTGTAACTCAAATGCCCATTTACCCTCAAAGCCATTAACGTCAGAAGCCAAAGTCCGCTCTTAAAGACCTAAGGACGACAACCTCTTAATTCTAAACTTAATAACATGTGCTCTAGGGATCCTAAGAAGAAATTGATTGTAGTGACAGCCATAACAGCACTGAGCCACATATTATCTGATCTAAACTTTAGATTCTAAAGCAATCAAAGACAAAAAATTTATTCAGTAAAATGACGTACAAAATTATTTCATGTATTCTGTGCTGAGTACACGCAGGTACCTACCTATTTGGTATTATCATAATAGTCACAAGATACTTCTTAAAAAAGAAGAATTACGATTAGTTTTATATCGCCCCGTATAATTACTCTACGTTACTTTCCTATCACCCTGTATGCTGTCACTTACCGTCACTTTCGTATGGCTTCGTATATCTGTGACGGTCACTTATATTCCGAGCCACATTAATTCACTAAACAGTTACCTCACTTTGACTTTCTTCAATATTCCGCGGACAATGACCTTGGAATTCACGTGTTTATGCAGGGCTGTAGTCAGCCCGACTATCCACACGTTATGCAATAATAAACAACAAAGCTAGTTATCTGGCATGTAATTTTACTTTGTTAAATCAAATAGGTTAACCAATCGGAAAAATAATAATGAAAATAAGCCCAACAGTCACCTAGAGAGCAATTAGTTGAATAATATTACAGGTCTGAATATACTCAATAATTGTATTCATAAAATATTAACTAACCATTTAGAATGGAAAATGCGATACAAAAAGTAAAAATACACATATATTCAAAAGTTTGGAATATTTAGAAATAATATATCTACGCCGACGGTTCTTTAAAAACTCTTGTTGATATTTATTTTAAAGCATTTTTAAATCAAAATAATACTAAATTTTATTCAAAACTTTTGGACATATGTGTAGTTACCTTAACTTTTATAAACTTACTACTAAAAGTTTCATATTTTTGTATAAAAACAAATCATCTAACAGAACATTTAAAAGTTAAAGCAAAAATAGTAATTGTTATAAAATATTCAACCTTTCTGGCAATCCCGTAGAGGATAAAAAAATAAAACATTCCATAAAAGAAAGCAGTAAGAATAAGCTACCAGCATTTACATGGTGGAAGTATTTTTCCGAGATTAATCGTGAGAAATAAGGGGAGAAAGTAAATAAAATATAAGTGAAGGCGGAATGGAAAACATAAAAACAATAATCTCATTGTATCCTGTGTTTACAGCGTTTGCTTGAAAAACCGGAGGGCTAAGCAATAAAAATACAAATAAAACTCCGTTAAAGTAGTTATTTAAAATATATATGCTAGGTGTTTTAATCCCCAGATAACACTAGAATGAAACAGATGGCATACATTTTTCTTTAAAGGATGCTGTTTTAGGAAAAGAAAATGTATGTAACATTTTACGAAACCCTGCTATAAAGAGTGCTAAATCAATTTTAATCCGTGATAAAATTAAAGACATTGTGTTCCCTTACTTTACCAAAATCTATCACAAACTTAATGAGTAAAATCAGAAAATGAGTAAGTCGAATTGAGCCGCTCATTTTCAAGAATCATTCAGATACTAAGCGGTATATCTACTCGACACTATTTCTACAATATCTGAACTGTATTAAGGTATGGTATTTTTCACAGTAAATGAAATAAACTACCCGATTTAATCTCATTGTGTAGAAAATCATCAGGTAAAAGATGCAAATGTGCTACAATGTGAATTTTGCATAATACAGGAGATATACAAGTAATTTATTTAAATGTTACAATTCCATTCTATAATTAGTTCAGTGACGCTATCGCTATACTTATCTAAATTAATTGGTGCAATTGATTTTACAGAAAAGTACGAGTTTTCAATATTTATCACATGACACAGAACTTTTCCAACTCGCGGTAGAAATGTCATTCATACAGTTCCTAATTAATTCTGCCACACTACCACTTAAAGTCGGAGAAGTATTTTTTCCGCGCACACTTGATTTAAGTTGGTGCCACATAAGCTCTGTGGGATTGAACACGCAGTAATAGGGAGGTAGTCGTAACACTGTATGTCCTAATTTTTCTGCAATTGTATCATAAACATACGTTTTTTAAAGAAAATGACTGCAGCACTTGTAAAAGTTCTTTTTTTTTGTATAATTTTCCTCAAAATATATGTTATTTGCAGTCATGAAGTTTTGAATCTCCAATTTCGTATTCTTTGAGCCAGGAATTTTTTGCAATTGTCGACTATGATAGCTTGCGTTGTACATTACTATAACGTTGTTTGGCGGAATGTTGGGTAATAGAAAAATTTTTAAACCAATCTTCAAAAACCTCTGCTGTCGTGATAATCTTCGTGAAAATCAACACAAGAGCAGAAAGCCACATAGCGTTTGGGATCCAACCATTTACTGATGCTGCGTGTAACATTGTGATTCTCTTCCCTTTAATTGATGGTGCTTTTGTTTTACACTTATCAAAGGAATCAAACCATTCTTTGGAAGGGGTGTCAAACCACGTCTCTTCAAGGTAGAGTATTGGCCGATTTTCAGACCGGTATTTTCTTATTGACGTTATATATTCAGAACTCCAGTTTATTAAACGTGTGGATTCCATTATTACTTGTCTCTTGTCAATTTTGCGATATTTATAGCCCATTACAGACAAAGCTCACCAAAGAGTAGTGAGGCCAAAGTTGATGTGAGTTTCGTCATTGATGAGCCGCTGTTTCAGACTTTTGATTGTAGGAACACGCTGCTCATCGTACATAGTGTAGATTTTTCGCCTTATCAAATTTTTTTCCCAGTCGTCTAGACTTTTATTTGTGACACCGGAATCTTTACGCTTTTTTCTTGATTTCATGGAATTTTCAACAATTCGTCTAACTGAAGTAAGAGGCACCTTCGTCAAATTACTGGTTACTCTTGCTGCAGCACCAGCGTTATATCCTTGCTTAAGTAATGAACTATACACATCTTTTATAATGATTTTCGCGTCACAAGATAATTGATTCTTCTTTAACGAACCACTGGAAGAAGCACTATTAGTTTTTATCCACGAACGCCACATACTGCCTATTCTGTACGTTGGGGTATAAAATCTTTGCTATTAATGTCTGTAATAACAAATAAATGTTATAAAATTATTGCACGCCGTAACACAAGTGAACACTTCCAATGAAATACAAAGACTAAAATGAACAAGAAGTGTAAGCTGTAATCCTCTACAATCCCTCTCTGAGATACAAAATTACTTGAATTAGATCCTTTTACATTTATAATGTGCCTAATGTTTTTACAACTAATTGGTTTTTTTATAATCCTTCAGTCAATACCATTTATTGTGAAACTACTTTAAGAACAAACCGATTAACAAAATGTTGGCCACGACAATTTTTTAAATATAAACAAAATCTGATTTCAAAGTATTCCCCAAGATCTTAAAAAGGAATACCAACTGTCCTCCACTTGAAATTAAAAACACTAGTATAAGCAACAGTCAACAAATTTCTTTGATATCCTGCGCTCGATGTTGTTCAGTATCCATCAACTTGTATTTAATTGGTGTGTAAAACAGATTGCCGAGTTTTTACAGCTGGTTTTCATTTACCTTTAGGGTTTACTCTCCCCAGAAGAAATGAAAGATATGTTGAACTGTCCCCGTATATTAAATAATTTGTCATTTCCTTGCATCCTAAAGTTTAAAAATGTGACTAGAAAGTCTTTTGTTGTAAAAGTTGTAAAAGAGATCAGCATTTTCGAGAAGAAGGGAAATTGTGACAGGTATGAATAAGTGACGATGATATTCTGATTAAATTGAAGAGGTTGCCCCAGAACTGACCATATTGCGACGATAATGACTTCATCAGGAACAAATAAATTAAATTCGAAAGCCGATAGAGAATTGTAGCAATAGTTGTCCCAAAAAGGCAGGAAGCCAATTTGCAACACTATAACTCCTCAAAAGAGATCCCGGCTAAGAGACTCTCTCCAGGGGGTGGTTCGACTCCAAGTTAATGCTCACTATAGGAAGGATTGTGATGTATAAGTAAAAAGGGCGCCACTATCTTTTGAACGATTAAGCAAAAAACTATACAAAAACTAAGGTGAGAAAGATAGAAACACCTTGTAATTACTTTAATTAAACAAATGAAGAAGCTACTTGAAATGAAATACCGGCCACGCTACACCCTTAAGACTTATAGTCTAAGGTATACAAATGAAACTGTTTGTTAAAGCTATTGTTTATTTATTGAGAATATAAGTACTTGCTGATAGTGAACTGGAGTTGTAAAAAGAGGACTTAACTTTGAATGTCTGTGCTGTCTAGAAGGGCGGCTTCAGCTTCTTTATGGATGGATGAAAGTTTCTGTGATGGTTCTGGCTGCTCGAAATGTAATAGTACCTATTCTTATCTCAGAAGTGGTTCGAAGGGCTGTCTACACATAGGCGGCAACTGGGCTCTAACCTGGATTAATTGTAGCTTGGCTTCAACTTGGAGATGTCAGGCTCCTACTTAAGGATGATTTAACTGTAGCTTGGCTTCAACTTGGAGATGATTTAACTGTAGCTTGACTACAACTTAGGGGTAATTTTCACTCCAACTTATCACTCCAACTTAGGGGGTTGTATCTTTCTGAAAGTTTCATGTGTGTGAGAAGGAATCATGAAGGTATGGGCGTTGGTATTGGACAGACTTTTCAGATAGGACAGCAAACTACTAGATTTCAACAAATAAATTGTCTTATCTTTAAGTCTTCCAACACAGCGTCCATAAATTTAATAAACACATAGACAAAATTGAAGATTATTAATGTACAGGACGGTGAAGCCGGTCCTGTTCTTTATAATGCAAAAAAAATTATCAATAGACTAATAATTGAATAAAAAAAAGGTATGTATTTAATTAGTTCTAATAAGACTTTGAAACAATCATATATTTGTACTAAATGCATATTTGTGAAAAATTGATTTTTTTAAAACATTAAAAATATTACAGTGAAGTGGTTTTTGTTTAATAACTACTATTAGTTTGGCTCTACAGCAAGTTTTAATAGCGTGGTTGAGGACTGCGCTCTAAGATTTTTATGAATTTAAAATTTGACAATAATTATGTTTTTAGCTTACGAAAAATGTAATGTATAGCGGTTTACTGATCAATTATTATGTTTTGTTTAAAAGTAATAGCTTACCTTGAACGATTATTGAAGCCACGTGTTCGGAAGCACGCTTCTGATACAATTTTAGTAGTTTTCAAATAATGTATAGGGATTGTGTGTGTAATTGTGTAGAAAAGATTTTTTATTATGATTAGAGCATAATTAAATAACTAACAATGAAAAGAAAAGAAAAAAATCTACATACCGTCAACCAATTTGGGAAATTTCACAAGCTGAGATACAGACGCTTCGGTTCGCCTGTTAGTCGTCGAGGAAAGGAAGGATCGTTGCCTTGCGGGTCGTTTAAATAGATTTGCTCAAGACGGAATTTGTGTTTTATGTCAGTTGTCAGCGTTCTTTATTTGGCCTCATTCAAACAGATAAATAGTTAGCGTCTATAAGGGGTGTCTTGTTTACAGTGGCATTAACAGTAAATAGGGTCGGTTTTAATGGTAATAAGAGCGGTATCGTTTACGGTCGATAATAGTGCACGGTGACATGACGATAGACATGTTACAGAATTATTTAGCAAGTTGTTGGACAAAGAGATTATTGCCTGCGCATGGTAATTCTTCAGTTGATTCACAAATATTCGAAAACTCACTTTATATGAACTAAAATAATAATAATAATAATAATAATAATAATAATAATCTTTATTGCTTCTAAACAAAAGTTACAGCAATGGTTTGGTTACGTGTGATCAGGCTAAAACTATTTATAACTATATAACAAATATATTAAAAGTAAGATATTTTATCATAAACGAATAAGTATTGTATCTTCATACTCACTGAATTTGATTTTTTTCTTGTTCTCTATCACTTTTTACTTTTTATTTTTATATTCTATTGTAAGTTTTTATTTATATATATTTTTTTTGATGCCACTTTATATGAACTAAAACTGTTTCTGTGCATTTGAATATAAATTTATTTCCAAACAGAGCTTCTGTATCTTTTCCCAGTTTCCAAATGTCTGAGTTGTTACAGGAAATCAGTACACCCAGATTATAAACTCAATGAAGATGAACAACTATTATAACTGATATAATATTTCATTTTGTTACAATCAATTTCAGGCCTTATATAGAATTTTTGATCTTTTAATTAACTTTTAATTTAACAATAAAAATTTTCATTTAGTATATCGTTTTTCATTATTTTATATAGTTTACCTTTTAGATATGATTCATATAGCATCGATGCTAGTTGTCTAGCGAAACGGCTGTCATTGAGTTTAAAAAAGCAGTTTTTTAAATAAATAGTGGAAGTTTTGTTGAGCTTTTTATTATTCTTAACTTAATGCTTAATACCATACCTCTAAAATTCTTTATAACAGGAAACATTTTTACATTCCTTACATATTTGGAGCAGCTTTTTATCCTTGAAAGATCCAGATTATCTCTTACTTTGTTATCTAGTATTGTTAACATATTAATGTAACGTTTATTTATTTATACAGTCTAATATTTAATTTATTTTCGCACAAAAAAAGCTGAACTTATCTAGAAAACAATTTATTTTCAATTAACGGATTTTTTTGAACACTTATAATTTATTACCTAGAAAATTTATTGCAAAGTAGTTCAGTGTTCTCAATTCTAGACATAGGTCTGTTACAGTAAAGCCACATATCTGATTTAATGAATAATTAAGAATTTGTGGCCCAACCAATTAAAGTTCAAAAATTGCACTATACAAATACTGAAAGCTACAGTTAAAAAATGCCTTGTAATGACCTTGAAATAACTCATTACTACTGTGTGGGTTAATAATGAAAAAGTTTAGCCATAAGGACGGTAAGAGGACTAACTTAAGGACAGTAAGCTTCGAGAAAAAAGTTGTAAAACCCGAGAATGCCATAAACAATCTGATGGTTAAATAAAAGAAGCAAATGTGCCAAAGGATGGAACTTAAGAAATTTGCTTTATATCTTAAATTATAATACAATCTGTATCTTTTACATGTATAGTGTTTACAACTTATAAGGGTGCAATTGGTTTTGTTGTAATCCTTTAGTTAAAACCTACTTTACAAACAGAAGGAGATACTATAGGTGCCTCCATTGTGCTTAATGGATTCAATAAATTAAAATCATTGTACTAACTCTCTGAATTGGGCATGGAATCAACAACCTTTAGAAACCGAATAGCACAAACTCATTCCCAGTTTTACCAAAAAGCACAAAGAGAAAGCTTCCAGTACTGCTGAGACTAGGAAAAAGAACTGGTGACTGCTGGGACTCCAATAAAACTGTTCCAGCACTTTGAAAGTACCTTGGAAAGTGACGAAGATTGGGAACAAGACCTTACTACTTTCTTTATATTATCACCAACAGAACTGGAAATCCAACAACAATTCTCCAAAACAGAAACAACTGTCACCGTAAGACCAGGAGGAACAGAAATGTTAGCAGCTTCGAGGAAGGAGGAAACAGAACGACTTGAAGCTGAGGGAAGCTCGCTAGGAGTCACTGCATCCATGAAAATGTCCGAAGAACCAGGAACAAAAGAAACTGAAGTTGAAGAAGCCTCCATAGAAACACCTGAAGCTGAGGAAGCTGAGTTAATAGGAGGTAAATCAGAGGCCACTGAATATGTAGAAATATCAACAGAACAAGAAACTGGTGGGTATGAAGCTGAAGAAACATCTGAATTGCTGGAAAGCTCTTCTGCTAATCTTAGCGAAACGGCCGTCATTGTAGTTTGAAACATAGGATTTAATAAAATCTAAGTGCAGTATAATAAACGTCCAGACGCACCACGTATAAAAAAATGAAAAAACAGTGTCTCAAAGTTCGAACGATAAAAATAAGACTTCTTATCACATTTTAATTTTATTAGTTGCAGGCAAGACTTGCACAATTTATCATTATAAACCTATTAATGCTTAAATATACTTTAAATGTATAAATTCACCAATATTTCCATGGAAATCATTTCTATGAAATATATTTAAGTATTTTGACAAACTTTGTTTCAAATTTATTTATAATGTTTAAGTAGAAATTGCAGTGTAATTTTATTCGACAAAATTTAGTAAGCCAATCCTGTATCAAGTTGTTTCAATAAAGATTAACTCTCTTTTTAGATTCACAAATATTGTTGTTGCGTTATTCATTGGTGATTGTTTAATTGATACTTGGTGAAGTTTTCATAGAAAAATTGTAGTTGAAATGATATACAATTACGATCTGATCGAAGTAAGTGAATTCGAAAGAGACAGTATATTAAAATCGCATAATGTTTCTCTCAAACAATTTAATGACATGTTGGAAATACTTTTAACCTGGCTGAAACAGAGTGATTTACCCAAACAAGGTATGTAATTTTCTTTCTATTTTCAAAAGTGTTACAGTTAAAAAAAAAATATTGTTAAAATTTACAATGCAGCTTTAGCAATATTTACAAAAACATTAATAATTATTGCAACAACAGATAAAAATCCCACTACAGAGCAGTATATTACTTAATACAAGATGTAAAATATAAGAAAAAAAATAATATTATTAACAAATTTTAGTTTTTGTTGTAAATTTAAGGTTTTCTCCAAACAAATCCCAAGATTTTAATAACAACTTTTATTGATTCTTGGTATTTTACAGTAAAAAGACAGACGCTGCTTCTTGTTAAATCTGGGCACAAAATTTATCTTCCTTAAAATGTCTGGACAAATAACACCATGAATTAGCTTATATAAAAGTGAAAACTCTTCTTCTTTATATCAGTCTTCTCCAGACGACGAGGTCCAGCATTCTTGCCCTCTATGTTTGTTCAAATATCTTCATATCTGCCCCGTCCACCTTCCTATGTCCTGTATTCCCCATTTTCGTTTGACATCTTCACTTCTTATTTTGTCGTGTAGAGTTTTGCCTTGTTTGCCTATTTGTGTCTGGTCTTGTTTCTGCTGTATATTTTATAAGAGGTCATATTATTGTTTTATATATTTTTGCTTTCAGTATCTAGATATTTATTATTCCAGACGATTTCTGTCAAACATCCCGATATTCTTGCTGCTTTCATTGTTTATTCCTTGATAACTCTAGCTTGTTATTTCTGCTCCAAGATATTTACCTGTTCTACAATCAGTTTATTTTTTTGGAGTTAGCGGCTAGGAAAAGTCAATAAATCTTAAAATGTTGTAAACAAGACCCTAAATCAGTATAGCACGTGCTTATTTATATCTGTATTAAGAAATTTCTTTTATTCATCATATTTTAATCTTCTTAGGTAAGGGATTTCCATGTATACTTATATTAATTGAGTATGTTAAATTAGTAATGTTTATAACATTTTTAGATGATGCAAAAAGCAAACTTGAAATTATGCTATTTAACTGTAAACTGGACATAGTGAAAAGTAAAAGATGTTTGGAAAGTTACTACCGATTGAGAACAGAGCACTCAGATTTTTTTGATAAGCTAATTCCCAATACCCCTCTTTACGAAGAAGCTAAAAAAATGTCGTAAGTATAATTTTGAAAATGAAGCAGTCGATTTCTTATATACTTTCCACGTATGGGCGATAAATTTAAAATTATCTGTATATCTGTTATCAATGGTTAATTTTCTTTAAAAATTTTTAAATTTTGGGAAAAAATAATGCACTTCTCCAAAAAATTAATACACCTCTTTGAAAAATTATAATATTTTTTAGCGTTAATAAAAATTCCCATTATAATGTTATATTTCCTTTATATGCTATTCGTAAACTGTGTTTTGTAGCTATCGTTTTTCTTGCAACAAAATAAAAAGAAAAAAAAAATGTACTATTTCAATTTCCAAGTTCCCTCGAATTTAAGAGGTCTTTGTATTCGGCTACTGTTTAATTGTTGCTTATTTTTAATTGTGTTTATTATGGAGCGTCAATCACGAAATTTAATCCACGATTAATGTGCCCAAGCAGTGATTCTGTCGGAAGAAGTTTGGAGTTACCAAAGAATTGGTCGTCGATTTAATGTCTCTCACACATACATTTGACGGGTGTTAGATATAAAGATTACTCGAAACAGGGGATCATATTCGCAGACCAGGGCAAGGATTAAACCAGGTAACTACCCTATTCAAGATCGACTTTTAAGGGATTCTGCTGTTCGAAAACCTTTTATAACACATCGAAGTTTACAAACTTATCTTCGTGAGTATGTGGTATACAAATTAGTACTGAAACTGTTCACCAGAGACTTAGGGAATACAACTTAACACCTAGGGCGATCCCGAGGTACTCTATTAACTACAGAGCATCGAAGGAAGAGACTACGTTTTGCCAGAGAACACTTTAATAGGTTAGAGGCTGACTGGGAACGAGTACTGTTTACTGATGAATTCCGATTTTGCTTGTATAATAACGGCAGACATATTCATGTGTTACGACGACGCAACGAACGCTATGCTCAGTGTAACTTCTCACACACCACATTATTTGGGGGAGGATCCGTTATGGTGTGGGAAGTCATTTCTTTGACCGACCTAATCGTCTTACAAAATGGAACTGTTACAGCTGAAAGGTACATATTGGAGATCCTGGAGCAACATGTAGTAGGGGAAAGGTACTATGAAAGGAACAGTTTACTTCAATTTACGTTTATACGGAAATAAAAAGAGTAAATAGGGTTATGTTTACACAAAGCAAATCTATAATTATTTGAAAATAAAGTTCTTGGTTAAAATTTTTGTAAAAGTTCTTAATATATATTTTAGTTTTATTTGTGTTTTGTCCCTTTCATAAATAAGTCGTAATGAAAGGGACATCTATATTAATAAAAGGACAAGTGGAATAATTAATTATATTGAACGCTTATTTGAGCTATAAAAAAATTAATGATATTTGGAACAAAAAAAATTGACTCCACAAGCAGTACATATTTTGCATTTGTACCAGTCTTCAACGCTCTCTGAATACTTTTTCTTGCACACACAACATTCTTTTTTGTCTTCAGTTTTTGAGACACGCGCTCGTCTAATACGTTTCTGATGGGTATCCGTGGCATCATCAGATATTTCAGACGAGCCAGAGTGTAAAGAATAAGTTTCTTACTCGCTACTACTACTACTACTACTCGAGGATGCTTTGCGTTTTGTAATATTTTTTGGTGGAAGGGGTGGTTTTTTAAGTATTTTTTTTCCTTTAATATCTTTTTTATTAGAAATGTCTTTTAAGACCATACTTTCCTTAACCCTTTGTCTCCTAAAGGTACTTCTAAGTACCTCAAAATGACCATACCCTCAAATGCCAGAAGTCAAAATCATGTATTTTTCATTATACCGTTTGAAATATGTTACTGTTTTAGTTCAAGCTATAAATAGGTCTGAAAGTGACTGCAGCAAAATAGTATTTTGCTGTTAAAAACTTTAGTAGAACGTTGAAAACTATTCTAATTTTTTTGCTATCTGCCCAAATAAACCAAAAAATTTAAAACCAAAACTCTAATCTACCATATTTTGCTGATGAAAACTTTAGTAGAACGTTGAAAACTATTCTAAATTTTTTGCTTTCTGCACATATAAACAAAAATTCTAAACCACACTCTAAACTACCATATTTTTTTGTTGAAAACTTCAGTAGAACGTTTCATAAAATTTGCTATTACATGACGTTATTGAAGGTGTTGTCTAGATATATCTCAAATATAGGTTCGTTTATTCGGTACTTTGAAGTGCCTTCAGCATTCTAAGCTCTACGGTTTGGTTTTACAAAATAGTAAGAGAACGAAAATGAAAGACTTTAAAGTACCTTTGGGTAATAATTACGGTTGACATAAAATTGACTTCTGGGAGACAAAGGGTTAAAAATATCTTTAACGTGCCCTAGATTTTCTTTGCCAGTTTTTGGTACTTGTTTCTCAATTAAGTCCATCATGCTCTCCAAGAGTAACTGGTCTTTTTCAGGAGTTTCTGTTAAAATTTTTGTGTCCCCTTTCTTCTTCTGCAATATTACAACTTTTTGCTACTGATCTTATAGAAGCGCCTCTTTCAATAACTTCTTTAACTGCGTTTTCTATTACACTGGAATCTACACTTTTTTTCTTTTCTGGAGGCATTTTAAACTGAAACAAAAATAAATTAAAACTAAACGAAACAATAAGTATAGAAAGGGACATCAAAGTCTTGAATGGGACATGTCCGTTTTGTAAATATTTATTATGTCCCTTTCAAAAACATTTAGGAAGACTAATTAATTTAACATTCAAAGTTACAGTTTAAATATTCTTACCTGTTTATATATTTCCAATGATAACTTGAAAGATACTTTACACTTACATTCACTATACAGCAATATTGAAGCTAAATTGACTACCTGGCACACATGGAATAGCCAGCACGTGGTCCGGACTTAAATCCTATCGAAAATCTCTGGGATATCCTTGGTAGGCGATTAAGAGCGTCAAATCCAACAATTTACAGGATGTGGGATAGAGGCTGATCCAGATTTGGAGAGAAATAAACCAAAATGAAATACGACAATTAATTTCAAGTATGGGCCGACGATCGATGTGAGGCTTTTATACGTGGTAGAGGTGAAACTCGTTTTTGGTTTACTTTTCCTAAATTAATTTTGTTAGAATTTTCTTTTTTCTAGTAATAGACAAAATTTGCAAGAAACGATAAAAATACTAAAAGTTATAATTTTTTTAGACGACCCATTGTTATGCCCAAACTAACTCCGGATTTATGTCGCGTCATCTTATTTAGATTGGAAAAGTATCAAGAAATAGAATGTGGTGCTGAATTTTTTCAAATGTTACCATTGATGGGGGTTGAAGTAAGACTTAGTAAAGGAGATTGCTTTTATTCACATATTTTAATAATCGACCTGTCTTTTTTTGAACTGAAACATTTAATAAAGTATACCCCCACCGTATGTGCCTTTTACGTCAAATTACTTGTAAGTATTAATTTAAGTGATTTTGAAATAAAAACAAAACTAACTGTAATAGTATATTACTTATCGAGGAGTAAAAGCGATACATTCCCGGACGACAATGTAAATTGTTGGCCGAGGCCTTGTTTTTCTATGAGGAACAAATAAAAACATTTTATTAATCGTCTCTTTGTCATTTTTTTCAAAAAAACTTAAATTTCTCTAAAACTTTAAATTTTAGGTACCTGGTACATCAAAATTTAATCGTTTAACCAAAAAAATTAGTATTCTATTTAAAATAGTTGAAGTTGGTGTCAATTTCCGGTATAGCCGGAAGTGCTATTATTTAAAAATATTTTAGTTGAATTCAGAAGTATCGAAAACCCCAGTATACCAAATTTCATCTATCTAGTATTGTCCGTTACCTATAGACTTTTAAACTTCTAGGTGAAGGTCGATATGGGACAAGCTGTATATGATAAAATATTTTGCAGGAATTTTGAACCTTTTTTATCCTTAATTCATCTATTTTTTCTAAACAACATCACAGTAGTTAAAATGCCAAGACTAAACAGTCCGAGTCTGGGTCAGTGTTTATTTCATACTGAGCCAAATCTAAATGATCGAAAGAACACAATAATTGAGTATCACCAGCGTTAAAATAACATTAACAATGTTTCAAGAGATTAGTGATACAGTAAAAAATGAACTGGTCCTAAGATATAGCCTTGTGGGGCTCCACGAGATATTAAATTTGTTGATGAAAGTCTGGCGTATGTTTCCAAGGTAACTTCTAAGAGAATTAATAGCCCTTCATGATTTATAGTACATCAATTTCTCTTCAATTCTTTTATCTTACTTATACCCCACCTAGCAGGGTTAGATTTTCTGTGTATTTTCACTATTTGTGTATTTTTAACTCTTAATGACTAGTTTGACGTTTCATTTTGTATTTATAATTTATTATAGTTATAGCACCTTTTTCCTAATTTTAATTGCTTAAAAACATGTTAATAGTTAAATTACACCTATTTGTAATGTTTTAATGATATTTCTCTTGGTTATAAAACACCTTATTTTAATTGATTTTCTATATACGTAATGGATATTTGATGTTGATTGAATATAATGCTTATTCTTTTTCAAAACTTTAATAGCTTGTTAGTCTTGATTACCTTGATTTTGATAAACTTTTGAACTGTTATATAAATTGATTAATCACATTAGTGTATACATTGATTGATCCTTTACACCCTGGTCTTGCAGACCAAAACCAGTCACTATTTAATTTCAATATTATAGTTTTTTGGTTTAAAATGATGTTCCAATACATCTTTATACTAATTAAGAATTAAAATCGCTTAACTGATGAGATTTTCTAGTCGTTATAATACATGAATACTTATTTTCTCCTCCTTTAAGAACTTTCTTTTTTTCAGTTGGCTATTAGTTTAAGGCTAAAAAACATTCACATAGTAAATCCATCCAAAATAATTGACAAAACCATAACGGTATTCAAGCTATTTCTACCAAACAAATTTCACCACAAAGTAAGTACCAATCTATAATTTATATCATTATGTAAACCAAATTTTTAAATATACATTTGTACAGTAACCATTAGACAATAATTGACTATAATTTTATTAATTTACAAACAGTATAATCTTTATTAAACAAACAAATTGGTTTTTCAGAAAAGAACAGAATTATATTAATATTTTCTATTTTGTTTTACAGATTATAGTGCATTCAAATTATGAATCACTTTACAGATATATACCGAAAGATTATCTGCCTTTGGATTATGGGGGAACGCAAATTTCAATCGAGGAAATTCAAGGTAAGCATTCAATTCGAAGTTTGTAGTTGCAGTCTTGGATGGCTTGAAGAAAAACTGAGTTAGAGAACGTTTTTCACAATCACTAATTTGATTATTACTCTTTTTTTATTTCTATTAGTATAAGTTCCTTGAAATTTCGCAACTAGTTGACGAATCAGCTTTTGTACTTTTGTACAAATGCTTTTTCTCATGTAATGTATCAAAATCAAATGTATTAATATTAATTAATAGTTTGGCCTCTTGACATTATAAAGATTTCCGTGCAAAATTACCCCTTCATGACAGAAAATTTTAAATAGCACATTCTTGTTGAAACGGTTCACAAAATCATTTAAATAAAAATTAACTAGTGGCGCCATCTCTTTTACAGTAGCTAAAGGCAGGGTTGGAAAAAATTATTTTAGCCAATACTTTTTCAAAATTACACTATTGTGGCTTGAGCCATTATTATTGTTGAAACTTCAGTAGGATGTTCACTCTTACCCTGTATGGCTATACAGAAAAATCGAAACTGCTTTAAAGCTACTTTTATCTTTTACAAAGAATAAATGTGACGTTCACAGAAAAATGTAATTCTCAATTTGACATTACCTTAAGTATTAAATAATCAAAACAATAGTGCTAGTATCGTAAAAGTTATTATTTTTTAATGTTCTGGTAGTGTTAAGAAGTCTTTTATAAGCTAAATCGTAATTGGATTGTAGCGGAGTCCATGACATACTCATTTCATACCTTTTGTCATCTCTCTGTTTAACTGTTGATAAAAAATGCTCCATAACTAACTTTTCTTGCTCTTTTTGTGTTTTAATTCTACCAGGATCTTGAATACCAAGAACATCTAAGCTCCATAAGTCAGATATTACTGCAACTTTCGAAAACAATGAGGTTACAAGTAAGGATGTCTTTGTTGAATGTATTGGCTCTTGGTTTAATTTACCCATAAGTGTCCATCCAAGTAAAGTATGAACTGCTACTAGTCCACATTCTATCTCTTGTTTGCACCCAGAAAATAATTTGCCGGCTACGTCCGCTCCTACTAATAAATCAATAGGCCCATCTTTTGTATCTGCAATCTACATTCCTGATCGTTTTAATTCGTCTAACCAAGGACCCTTTTTTACGGTAGCAGGGTAAATTTCAATCAATTGTCTTGCTTAAGATCCTGGAGTTGTGGCTTGGACCAAATATTGTAGTTTGTCCTCTTCTTCAATATCAGAATCTTCATCAATGCTGCTAAATTGATTCCAAAAATTGAGCCAGTTTCGTATCTCACCTCCAAATTGTCTAAATTCAATCTTCGGGATCTTAAGTTTACTCTTCGTTTCGGATTTTTTGGAACCTGTCTTCTCACTTGTCAGCTTGTCAAATTGGAATTTCATTTTATGGTATTTAGAGCTTATCTTATCCATTGCTTCTACTTCTAAATTCATAGTCGCTTTGTCTTCACCTGAATCTAACATAAGTTGATTCAGTTCATTTATCTGAAGTATTCTATCGTCTATAGAGCGGGTCACAGTTATTATGCAGCATTGCGTTTATGGACGACGGCGTTGCCATATCGGCATGTTCTTCGAATTTGGTTCCAACTGGCGCGGGAATATAACTTGCCATTGTGTTACTATTATGATTTAAATGTTGACTACATTATTCATTTGAAAATCGTTTAGTGAGTAATTAAGAATATTTATAATTATGCTTTTAGATAAATTTTACGCGTTTAAAGGAAAATATTGTAAATCCGCTAAAATATTCAATGATTTTTCCGAGGATTTTTCTTCTTCTGGCAGGTTGTTGTAACAAACAAAATATAGAATAAGTAAATGAATTAATAATTACGTATTTTAACTTGAATTCAAATTAAACTTTAAAAATGACAATGATTAGCAGGTAATAACTAAAATAAATGAAAATTGAATGGAACATTTGAGGGTTAAGAAATATATTACTGATCTTCATCGTCATCCAAGTCTTCATCTTCATCGTCTTCATTTAGATTTATTATTATTGGCTCAATGTCTTTCATTAAATGATCTGTTTGCCACATCTTTTCCTCTGTCTTCTCTACCTTTTTTTCATAATTTTTTTTAATAAGTTTTTCCACATCCTCTTTTTTAAAAGTACTATTATTACGAGCCACATATCCTTTCACTTGGCTCCACACCATTTCAATAGGATTTAATTCGCAATGATAAGCTGGTAATCGTAGGACTGTTATATTATGTTCCGTGGCAATGTCGTCTATTTTTCTTAGGTCGTACTGCTCTCTAAACGCGTTTGCAGTAGCCAATAATTCTGTTTTTAAATAATCATCCTCGAAGTAAATCTCTTTTTCCAGTAGCCAGTACTTTATTTGTTCCTTATTCCAAGTTGTCTTTGGAAAAGGTAACTTAGCCGAATGGTATGACGCATTGTCCAACATTACAACATTTTTTGATCCGTTTTTCGGCAAATTAGGGATCAATTGATCTTTAAACCAGGCCTCAAAGCCTTCTGCGTCCATTTCGTCGTGGTAATCGTCTGCAGAAAGTAGGATGTTCACTCTTATCCTGTATGGCTATATAGAAAAGTCGAAACTGCTTCAAAGCTACTTTTATCTTTTACAAAGAATAAATTTGACGTTCACAGAAAAATGTAATTTATTGACAACTCTCAATTTGACATGACATTAAGTATTAAATAATCAAAACAATAGTGCTAGATTTCTTACAATTATCGTGCTGATACCCTCAATTTAACAGTCAATTCCAAGTAACGTAATGCTACTGGAATAATATTTATATTATACATAGAACCAGTTTGAACGCATTATTTTAAATATTACATTGTTTTTAATTGTTTTTTAACAGAAAGTAATATGTTATTAATGCAAAACTAATCAGTATTCGTATTTACAGACAAATGGTGCAAGGAATTTGAGAAAAATGAAGATTTTTTTAAGAAATTAATAAATGTTAAATATCGGTGTCCTAAAATTACCAACGGATCAACCGATGACAATTTAGGTATCCAGGGTACCTTTAGAAGATTAACTGTTGACTAATGTCTTTATTTGTCGGTTTAAATTTTTGTATAAATACAAAATACATGGTACAAAATATATGGTATTCTAAAAGTGTAAAGTTATTGCTATATAAAACAAAAAATTTAAACTATGAACATAAAATATAAAACCACTATTTATTCAAAAAATTGCTTTTTTAAATTCAATGACAGCCGTTTCTCTGAAAACTAGCATCGTCAAATTGACATAATGAAGTTTAAAAAAGCAATTTTTTGAATAAATAGAAGTTTTGTATAAAAAATTCTATTTTTAATGATCTTAGTAAGATCAATTTCAGATAAATTATTCTTATTATTAGCAAGGTTTCTGTTTTATCTCTTTGCTTTTATTTAGAATCCTGACCACCCTCAGTGTCTTTTGTAATTTTTCATTTTGGGCAGTATTTACTTTAGTTGCCTTATGATTTATTTAAAAAATCACTCGATATCGCAGACAAAGTAGGATTTGAGTTATCAGTACTATGATTTACTTTTAAGTTGGTCCTTGGATGTTACTTTAACTTATCTTCATCCTTTATGCATGCTCAAAATGGCTTCAAAAGATTTCAAAAATAACGCAGAATCATTCATGGAATTTGATAAGTTGAGTGATGTCTCTGCATAATTAGATTTGTTGTACAATATGTGGAAGAAAGGTGGAAAGTAAAAAAAGCTATTAACATGCTATTTGATAAATATTTTTCGGAAATAAGAAGCTACAACAGTCTAAATAAAAATTGTAATCAAATTACTTCTTTAACATTTATTGTTATTCGAAAAGCAATAACAAAAGCTATTTGTTGTACCTCTGGGCAGACATTACACTTGTATATAGCTGTAATCAACTGTTTAACAACATTTAAATTGGCCCTTAAAGCCATGACATGAGTTTTAATTATATACCTAGTAGCTAGAGGTTCGGTGAAACGTGGAGATTCTGAAGAGCTATTTAAATGAATAACTTGGAGTAGGTACACGGTGTGAGCTGGGAATTTTAGTTGGAGTGACTTTTAATACTAAAGTAGTAACAAATTGAACTGTTCTACAAAAGGGATCTGATAACATAGTACAAAATAATATTCTGGATAGGTAAATATAATTACTTCGTAAGAATATTTTTCTGAAATAGAAGTTAGTATGACGTGATAAAAAAAATATTAACCAAATTGATTATCCCCTAAATGCGTAGATTCGACATTCTATAGTGATTTTTGTGAAAAATTAATGGATATAGGTACAGGGTGTACCAACCTTATTAAAAAGTTCGGTATATGGGTTGTTTTAGGGGATATCAAAAAATGTTATTAAAAAAATGGTAGGGTTCATATCTTGAAATAACCTTAAACTATACAGAGTGTTGTATAATTTTGTTTGTTCATGGGAAGATTTTTCCTTACTTTGTTGAAAACAAAAGAGACTGAGCAGCCAGTTACTGTCATTCAAATATCCACCTATTGAATGGATTTATAATAGAAGTATCTAATCTCTAAAATATTACATATTTTATCACTGTTACCTGTATTGTACTTTTTTTTCAGCCGTTCTTTCTTCTGTACCAATTTATTTTGTTCTTTACAGCTTGATGATGGTCTGATTGAGACCGAAACTACTTGCTATAATTGTAATACTACAATAAAAGTCTGTGGTTTCACTTTGTGTTTTATTAAATGTTTCTTATTCATTCTTATCACAATAAATTTTAATTTTCTAAAAACAATTTCATTTCATTTCATTTATTATTACTTTAATCCAAATCTAATGTTTTGAAATTTCCGTAATATCCAAGAATTTCATCATTAACACAACTGGTAGGTCTAAGGTCTTCATTCACTTTTAGAGTTTCTCTTAGATCAAAAAAACTTTTATACTCTTCATATTTCTGGAAGAAGTCCGCTAAAATAAAAATAAATAAATCACTTTAACACATTTTAAACTTATTAAAAAATTAGGGAAAATGTTTTCCTTTAGAATAGGGATATAATATAAATTATGACGTTTAGGTATAGAATTTATTTACATGAAAAATATTCAGTATTTTTCAAGGATTTTAAAAACAAAAAAATATACCGGGTGATAAAGGGTTTGAAATAACAAAGTTTCTTAGATTTCCAGTAAAACGGAAAATCCTACAACACTGTATAACTGTTATAAGTAAAAAAATGCACTAAACTAAAAGATATTGTTTTTTCACAAGCAGATTAGTGCGGAAAAATATAGTTTTTTAGTTTATAGAAAAAAAAAAACAAATTAATAGACTAACAAAAAATTTGTAAAAAGTTTTTTTTTCATTACCTTCAAGTTCATCTAAACATTTCTCATTGCCACCGTAATCTTTTGGCAGTATACTCTTATCTATAGAATTCCAAAACGATTCCATATTTTTGTGAAGAAATATCTGTAACAGCATTTTATTTGTAAAACAATCTTAATCTTTATAAAACAAATATCTATTATAAAGTTTAACCCATAACTAGACTAATGGCGAAAATAACTATAATTCAATTTAAACCTTTATCCTTATCTTAAAACTTTTTTTTTCTTATTTCACTACAATACTGGAAACACTAGGATTGTACTGCATTTTTTTACTGCAGGATTTTTAGACAAGCTCGACCCGAAAAATTATTTTTATACTCCTTGTACAAGTCTATATTATGTCATGCATTATTATACTCTTATTTAGAATTAAATTAACCTACTTTGAATGATATACATGAAAATATTGCTCATGCCCAACCTTGAGGGTCATGAAATGGGCTTGTCTTCTTTTTTTTTTCTTAAATATGTGTAAACATGTTTTTTTATATAAATAAATATTTGAACGAATAATACAGGGTGATTGATTGATGTGAGGAAGCAAAGTAGATCTGTTGGAGGTATTTTATATACTTAGTTCTCAACGTAACCCCAAAAAAATGAGTCAATTTTATTGAAATCTGGTTTTAGGTATTAAAAAAGTAAATAACCTTATGAAAACCCTATTAGTCGACAAAAATTGTACTATGGACACATAATTTACTTGTCTGCACACAAATCCATTTTAAAAAAACTTGATGATGTTCACAATACTGCCTTAAGAATTGCTCTTGGAGCTTTTAGATCTAGAAAGCACCTCAATTCAAAATTCAAAGTGTTCAACGTATAATGAGTCCATTTTATTTAAATCTGGTTTTAGGTATTAAAAAAGTAAATAACCTTATGAAAACCCTATTATTCGACAAAAATTGTCCTATGAAAACATAATCTACTTGTCTGCACACAAATCCATTTAAAAAAAAATTTGATGTTGTTCACAATACTGCCTTAAGAATTGCTCTTGGAGCTTTTAGATCTAGAAAGCACCTCAATTCAAAATTCAAATTGTTCGACGTATTTTAAGAACTCTTTTACATAATATAGATCTTTTCACACATCTTTCCGCATCTTTCCAAACATATTTATGAACCTGCAATGGGCTCAAGAAATGTTACACCATGGTCCTAACTGTAATTACGTGATGTTCTCTGATGAATCAAGAATTGGTTTGGTTTCTGATTCGCGAAGAACGCTAGTTTGGAGGGCCCCAGAACTACAAGCCCGATTAGAAATAGCCCAACCGTGTGTTCCATTTGAAGGTGGGAGTATTATGGTTTGGGGTGGTATTATGAGGGGTACACGGACGCCTCTCCTGGTTTTGGAGAGAAGAATCACTGGTGCTGTGTATATCGAGGAAGTTTTAAATCCTGCTATGCGTCTATTTCAGTGGGCGGTAGGTGATGGATTTGTGTTTATGCATGACAATGCACCTCCACATCAAACAGCTGCAGTACAAAATTTTTTGGAAGAAGAATGAATATCCACATTAAGATGGCCATCAAATTTCCCTGATATAAACGTCATTAAACATACCTGGGACATTCTTAAAACACGCATTAAGAAGCGAAACCCTCCCCAATTACTCTAAGAGAACTGCTCGTGAAAAATGGGAGAGAATTCCGCAAGCCCAGCTCGACCATTTAATCGATAGCATGCCACATCGCCTACAGTCATGCATACAGGCCCATGGAGGAAATACTGATTATTCATTTATTTAAAAACCTTTTTTTGCATTTATTAAACCAGCATATCCTTGAAATAATAAATTTGGCCAACTACTACCTGGTTCTTTACAGTGATGCTTCAAAAACAAATAAAGGGGTAAATCAAGTCTTTTATCACCTACTTCCAGTGTTCATAATAAAGAGCTCTTCGGTATTATTGAAGCCCTAAACTCAATTACGACTAGACATAAGAATCTGGACATATGCACTGACTTTCTATCTTCTATTCATTCCACTAAAGATAGATTTTCCTCTAACCCAGTGGTTCTTCAGATACACATGACATGACACTGTCAAGTATCTCGATTCTCTACAAATTTTGGTCGCTCTTATATGGATTCCATCACACCTGGGTATCTTTGGCAGCCTACCACGCAGCTAAAGACGTAATCACCTTAAATTGGGCTATGAATAATCTTCATTTGGGCACAGATCTAAAAACATTAAAGCTACCATACCAAACATCTGGAAACCTCATTGGGGTAGAATAATTACCAAACTGCACGATGTTGGACAATCCACGGAGGCTGTCAGCATTCCTCACATGACAAGAAGGCAGAAAATTATTATAGGACACATATTTAACACATGGCCACTTAATTTTATCTGAAGATTCTCCTATTTGCAATAACTTCTCATGTCCTCTCACGGTTAAGCATGTTTTTTCAAATTGTAATTTATACAGACAGAAACTAATTGACTATGATCTAACAGGAGATGTAAGAAACATTATTGGTCAGCACACTAAATATCTGAACGTTATTAATTCACAATTAATCTTGGAATAGTGCAACGCTTATGATTTTGCTTACAAGGCTTCAAGTAAAATTAGGCTTTGCTAGGTCCATCTTATATTGTTCCTCAAACAATGAATAAACTATGCAACTAACAGAAAAGGAGAAACGTTGACAGAAATAAATGTTTCAAAACAATATTATAAAAGCAGTTCAAGAAGTAATCTCGGATGATATTTCAAGAAGAAAATAAAAATTTTTAAGAATGGAAACTTGATATAAGATTTGGTTAGACGTAACAACAAAGGAAGTTTTAAATTACACAATAAATTTCGTTTATTTTGGGAAAAATAAATTTAAAGTTTACCAAAAAGTAAAAAAGTAAAACAATACTTTAATAAGTAATTAAAATCTATGAATATGCTGCAAATTTTTTTATTAAAAATCAACAAATCTTACCTTGTTTGCCAGTTTGGGTTTGATAATTGATTTAATTAAAAATAAAACTTGATTAAAATATTTCGGTGCATTGATTATATGTACTTGATATACTCTGGTCGTCAGAGCTTTCTGAAAAAAATAATTTAAATAAATTGTCCAATTTATTGAAAAACTCAGAAATATTTGTGCGGTTTGCCCCAGTAACCTTTGGAAGTTTAAAAATTTATACAAAGAGTTACAAATAAAGTTAAAATTAATAGTTAAAAAAGTTATTTATACAGTGTGTCCCTAAATAAGTACCGCATAAATTCATTATTGGCTAAATGAACAATAAAATTAGAAATTCTAGAAACAGGTCGATTTTTGATTTCAATTTACTATTGTGTCAAATCATAATCCAATATACAGGGTGAACCACTTTCGTGTAATGACGTCATTACCATTTTTCTCAAATGGAACCCCCCCTTTTTTTAATTTTCAAATTGCCTTTGCTGAGCTGATTCTAAAAATATATTATGTTGGTTCGAATCGATGCAAAAAAAAATGAAAATTGTTTATGGAAAGTAATACGTTAATGAATGTAATAAACAAATTAAATGGAATTTAATGTAAATTTGTAATTGCTGCAATGACTTTAAATATCATATTAGCATATTTGGACAGTGTGTGGGGTATAAAATTTAAAATTTTATACATTTTCATCCTTCCTATAGCCCTCTCAACATGTATACGAGCCCTTGCTATGGTTTGTGTTTGTTGAATTTGAGCAACAGTAAACTGACTTGTAGATAAAAATGGAGGAATGTTGAGATGTACTCCAGGAGGTAAAATGTCCCCAATTAAAAATCCTTTATCAGCTAAGACTAAATCTCCAGGTTCTAACTTATCTAAGACTCCACTATCTGAAACTATCAATACTAGATATCATTTTATCAGAAGTAGAGCCTGTGCCAATCAAACCTTTAAATGTATTTTTATGTTTATATGTACTATAAGTTTTTTTCTGATTTAACAGTGATGTTCTATCAACTACAACAGAAATTTCTGTGCAATCTAATATAATTCTACAGTTTGTAAAAGTTGAAAAACAATTTGGAAGACAGGATTTGTTTTTGATTCGACTAGGAATGTGATCCATCAATTGTACATATAATATTTCATAGAGGACATGCATCCAGTGTAGATTTTCATCAGACCAATAACGGGTGTTTTGCCGATTAACATGACCGTTCAAATAAAATGTTGCCTCGTCCGAAAATAAGACGTTATCAATAAAATTGTTATTTTTGTTCATCATATACTCGCAGAATTCAGTTCTTCGATCAAAGTCTTCTTTAGCTCATTTATGGATGAGACGTACTTTATAAGGATGGTACTTTACCTTTTTGAAAATGAAAATGTTTGGTACTGAAGACTTTCCAATAACAAAATCCGTAGATAATCCTCGCACTGTACAGGGTGGATTTTCTACAGACGACAAAATTATTTCTTGTTGAATATTTTCATCAATTTTTGGTCTACCTTGCTTTGCTGCATCTCTCACATGTCCTAAAAGAATAATGCTGGATGTTCTTGATAGTTTATCAAAGTAGTTGTATTACTTTGTAAATAAATGCATTTTTGGCCACCTTGTACCAATTTGAAGCAACATGTTATACATTTTTGGAATCAGCTCAGCGAAGGCAATTTGGAAATTCAAAAAAAGGGGGGTTCCATTTGAAAAAAATGGTGATGACGTCATTACACGAAAATGGTTCACCCTGTATATTAGATTATAATTTGAAACAATAGTAAATTAAAATAAAAAATCGACCTGTTTCGGGAATTTCTAATTTTATTGTTCATTTGGCCAATAATAAATTTATGCGTTACTTTATGGACGCACTGTATATAGAGAGTCCCAAAAATATTTGCAAATACTAATTTCGGGATGTCCAAAAAATGGAATTGATTTAAAGAGTCAATATAGGATCTCCCATTCGATGTATGTATAGCTTTAAATATTTTAAATTGTCCCAAATCACTATAAATCTAAAAAAGTCCCTCTTGATATCCCACCCACATTTAAAGAGATAAATACTTATAAAACGGAAGATAATAAATTAGTTTTTATCAAATTAAAATGTCTCAAATTATTAAAGTTGGGAAATTCGATAATGTGTCAATCTTACCTCGCCAATAGTATAAGCGTTTCTCACAAAAGTGGGTGTAAGATTCGAACAATGTTCCAGAGTACAATGCTCTAAATCAATTACAACTGTATGTCCACCACAAAAATCTTCTAGTAATCGAATATCCACCATGTTCATCAAATTACCAAAAACTGCGGAAAAGTCAATATTATTAGGATCGTCGACTTTTTTCAGTTTAAACACCAAAGTTCTACTATAATGTTTGCACAAACTTGGTAGCGGTAGCAAATACCTGCAATGTAAAAATATTTAAACTTAGAGGTATTAGATACAAGAGTACGAAGCAAACTCAAGCAATAAATGACACTAGGTATACACAAACTGCAAACAGCAGACACAAAAGTGATGCACGGGTTATAATAGTAACCTATAGACCAGGGTCGATAATTTTTGAAACCAAAAAAAATTACAGTTGAATGGAACCCATTAGAAAAGGAGGGGAATATGATGAAAATGAAAGGAAAAATAAATTACGGTCGATCTGACTCGGGTGAGTTTTTAAGGGTAAAAATCTTGATTTCCGGCTAAACTACATGTCCTATGCAAAAAAGATCTACAATTTTTGTATTCGCAATTTTTTTACATAACCTCAAAATTTGAGTGAAAAATTCAAAAAACCAAGTTTTTGGTTTTTTATTTATCTTCTTCAATTTTTTTTACGAAATTTGGTGAAAGCTTTTTTGAAACCTTAATTGATTTAGTGTTATTTTTTCTTTTTTACATTTATAAATAGATTTGATTAATGTAATCCTTTTGCTTATATTTTCTTTGCTTTCATCTTTTTTATAAAAAACTTTGGCCAAATTTAATAAATTTTTCGCGTCTAATAATGTATTAACGATACTTCTCATTCCTTTTCCGGCAAATCCACATGTTGTATAGCAACCAGAAATGCAACAATATTTTTGAAGGATTCATGTTTGAAACTATTAGACGTGAAAAATAGATCCTTTCCATTTCCAGAGCATGGTTTGAGAAAATAAGTAGGTATATTTTAATTTGCAATTTTTTTTATTAATCAATAAAACATTAAATCTTACGTTTTTTGAGTAATTAAAGTGTAAATTTTAATAAATACCTCAAAATTGTACATAATACAAAAAAAAAATTTCGAATTTGGGTTTTTTTTCAATTTTTTGCATTTTCTGAGAACATTTCTTATAGTAATGTATATATTTTTTTACACCAATAGAAAGTAGATATTTCATCGAACAAAAAGCCCCCAAACTTTTTGAAAAAGGCTGATATTTTGACGTTAGAATTTTCAATTGAAAATCAGGGTGCTTTTTTGATATTAAGTGAAAATAAGGCGAAAAAATAAATATTTTTAATCAAATAAATTAGTGTATTTGGGGCATAATAAGGTAAGTTTTCACCAAATTTCGTAAAAAAAAAATTTAAAAAGATAAAACGCCATTTGAATGTTTCACCCTAATTTTGAGGTTATGTGAAAAAATTGCAAATACAAAAGTTGTAGATATTTTTATTACCTACAACTTTGCCCTTTAACTTTTTCGCATAGGACGTGTAGTTTAGCTGGAAATCAAGATAAACCATTTTTTACCCTTAAAAATTCACCCCCTCCCACTTCCCGACCTCGGATCGACCGTAATTTATTTTTCCTTTCATTTTGATCATATTCCCCTCCTTTTCCAATGGGTTTCATTTTACCTTACTGTAATATTTTTTTCATTATTTACCATTTTTAAAGGCTTCTGAAATATCCGAATAGCAAAGCAGCCAAGAAATACGTGGCCATGACCAGAAAGGATCTTCGGTTGGTCACAGGTATACTTACTGGCCATTGTCACCTACGAAAACATCTGAACAGGTTGGGTTTATCGGACAGCCCACTATGTAGAGGATGTGAACAAGAGGATGAGACAGTTGAGCACGTCCTTTGTGACTGTCCGACACTCTCTCTAATAAGACTTTCTGTATTCGGCGCGAACTGGCTAACACATGCCTACAGGCGACGTTATCACCTACTTTAAACAGGTAGGATGGTTGACGAGCCTATAGGTTAGGCTCAATCTCAGAAGGACGCACAATGGGCCAAATGTGGCCTAAGTGCAGTGGGGCGACCCACCCTTCAAGAATTACAGATACAGATACTGTACTTGTATTTTGACTCTAGTTTGCAAACTAGGACTAAATAAAAAATACAATAAATTAAAAACAACAAATAACAAATAATAAAACTCTCAGAGGCTCAGAATGCTAAAAGAGCTCAAGTACGGGAGTAGAAATCCAGGAGAACCTTTGGTGGGAATCTTCAGATGGAATCCACGTGCTGATGAGATGTCCTCTAGATACCAGGCGACCTCTGGTTATATGAAGCCTTTCTGTGATATCCAGGCTCTGCTAAGGACGACTTTTTTTCTAGGATACTCGTGAAATCAGAAATAAGATCCTAGGTCAGAAAAAGGTGGTTACTGTCGGAGAAATTAAAGAAGAACTAAAAAATCAAGAAGTTGTAAAGTTATACTTCATTCAAATAAGAAAACATGGTCAATTGATTGCTACTGTCAATGTTTTGACTTTTAATAGTACTGTTCTTCCATGTCCTATTCAATCTATATGCTCGATTAAGATTATGCCCACTTCGTAAACAAGAAATGGCAATTCAGAAAGTCAAAGTTAAAAAGAATATTATCTATAATGAAGCAAAAGCATAAAGTAGTTATAAGCCCAGCCATAGGAGTCCAACATCTTGTAAAAGTTATTACTGAGGCAATCAATTTAAAAACCCCTTCACCACCAAAAAATTTTCCTTTTAATTTCCCAGCACCCACTGTTAAACCAAAAAGCAAAATCAAAGAGTCTTTAGAATCTTCTGGTAACCCAAATGAAGCAAATTAAATAGCCTTAAAACACAAACTTACACAAATCTCTTTGCTTCCAACATTCTTCTCGAAGACGGGTGACAATCTTTAAACAAATTGGGGAAAATAGTCTTCATCGTGAAGTACATGTCAATTTTTGGTTTTATTTTTTCAATACTTCCTCGGCCAATTATAAGAAAGGACTCAATTTGTCGATCGTCTGGAAAAGATTTAAACAAAATACTGTTTTGATCAATTATGTACACGTAAATTCACAAATCTTTTTTCTTTATTTAATAATATATTGTTACCAAGTCGTTAAGTTCAGAAGCCGGTCCAAACTTTAAATATCGTCGGTTATACTTATCAAAAATTGTTCCCTATTTTTCAAATGTTCGACCTAGAAGATTCGATGCATTAGGATGATATTTTACACAGGCGATACACGCGCGAGGAAATCAGTCATCAGCTAGAAATCGTGGGTAACAATGAACAGTGCGCGGAAAGTAAGCGAACAGTTAAATAAGTGCATATAAATAGTGTTACATCAGAGTATTATAAATAAATTAGAATTTAAATGTGTATTTTCTATTATATTAGTAGTGTTTAATTAAATATTGTACTGTAATCTTACTTAAGGCTTTCGGTAGATGAGGTTGTGATTCTAACCACTTTCGTATTGCTTCAATATCTTTTTTAACTTCATTCTTAGATTTCCCAAAACTATTCCAAATATTCACTTCTGTTTGCTCATTGATGGGTTTAAAATATGCGTTTTTCATGCTTTAAGACAAACTGGAAAAATACTAAAAATGTTATGATGCATAAATTTTTATTTACTATTGCTTGTTATACAGCGTGTTCATGGATAGGGTATCCTATAGGTGAAAAATGTTTAATAATTTTAATGGTTAATACATTATTTTCGAACTTAGTCCAAAAATTCATACGGTTTTCATAAATAAAACTGGTTAAAAATAATGAAAAATCCTTCGTTTTACCAAAACATCCAATATTTATTTAAAAAATGCTTTCTTAACCTTAATGACAGCCGTTTCGCTATCGGAATAGCATCGTCAGATTGACATATTGAAGTTACATTTTGTTTGTTTGTAGCTAGGTACCTGATGTTTATTAGGTAGTTATAAGGCTAGACCAAGTATGGAAGTAATAAGACATAACAATATTAAAGAAATTGATATCATAAAACAAATATCTACATCTAATGGCTACCCAATTCATTTGATAAATACATTAATTAATAAGAAAGAACAGAAAGTGCCACTAAACCTAATATTTCCTAAACAAACTAAAGAAATTAAAAGTTATAAAAATATTACATATTGTGGAACTATTTCCAATAAAATTTCAAAAATAATATCTTCGGCAACATCAGCATTAATATCATTTAAAACACAAAATAATATTGGTACAAAATTGTTAAATGTAAAAACAAAATTACCTAAATTAAAAAAATCTGGTGTTTACAAAATTAATTGTTTTCGTTCAAGTCCTGTCGAAAGCCTCTATTGTGAATCACGAAACTTACCCCTTCACCTTCGACGACAACAACTACTCCTAACCTATGCTGGTAGAATATCCTCAAATCCGACTAACCCCACATATAACCTACTTAAATCGCCTCCTGCACCAACTTTGAATATTTACAGCGGTCCTGCTCCATTTCCACAAATCTTACTACCATTATGTAGTGATATCGATATATTCCAAACATTGCCGTCCGTATTACCAAATACGGCCCCTTGGTTCAGAACTCCCCCATCTCTGAATACATCTCTCTGTAAGTATGTTAAGGACCAAACCCACAATATTATTTTTCAGCAAGCATTCAAAGATATTTTAAATACAAACCTTTTTGATAAAATCCTTTATACCGATGCTTCAAAACACGACAATGGCATTGGCTGTGCCGTTACCACATCCGACCAAGTACTACGACAATATCGACTTTCTAGTAAATGTAGTGTATATACTGGAGAACTTTTTAGCATTTTAAAAGCCGTTGAAATCACACTATCCGGAGTTCAAACATTAGCTTTATGCACTGACTCCCTATCTTCAATCCAGTCTCTCAAAAACATCTATTCTAAACATCCAATGGTGCAAAATATCTTAGAAGCTGCCCATCACCAAGCATCCAGAGGCATCTCTATAACAATAATTTGGGTTCCCGCTCATACTGGAATTCATGGAAATGAGATGGCTGACAGAGCGGCAAAAAGGGCATCTACATCTGACTTACCACTAGAAAACCCACAAACTCAAGACGATCTGAAATCTAAAATGGAGAGAATTATAAGAGACAAGTGGCAGAGACTTTGGTCTACCAAAGCAATAAGACTAAGACATCTACAGCCTGATATAAATAGTCCCAGTCGTTTTCCTTCCTTATCCAGAAGAGAGCTTATAATCATACGGAGACTGAGAATTGGCCATTCTAGGCTTACCCATGGGTATCTTATGTCCAATGAAAATCCACCTATATGCAGGTATTGTGTGGACGTTCCACTCACCATCGATCATGTACTAGAACATTGTCCACATCTCCAAGAGGCTCGTACGCAACACAAGATCAACACAAAAGCAGAAAAACTATTAAACACTCCAAGTCAGTTTAAAAATATTACTAACTTTTTAAAGACTGCGCGCCTGTTTAACTTAATTTAGATAAATCTATATGTTTTATGTCACCAGTATTGTACTATTATTCCTATAGAGTCTGTACCTGTGTCAATAACCATCGCTGTTGAGACACATTAATTTTAAATAAAAAAAAAAAGAAAAAAATTAATTGTCCAAAGTGTAATGCTGTATATATAGGTCAAACACAAAGAAATTTTGAAGTAAGATTTAACGAACATTTAAGAGCATATAGATTAAAACAACCAGATAAGTCAAATTATGCAAAACACCTACTTGAACATCCAACCTCACTCTTACACATCAATGACATCCAAATACTACACACTTGTAATAAAAAACAAAATTTAGATTTTCTTGAAGAACTTGAAATAAAAAGACATCTAGCAGATCCACAATTTAAAGTTGTTAATAAACAAATAAATCTGGGAAGTTCTCCACTTTTAAAGTGTTTGCTTTGATTGAGTCTTTATTTTATACATAGATAAGACGTAATTGTAACACAAATATATTAAGTTATTGTAAAGATCAGCATGATATAGTTTTTTCCTGGTTTTTCTTTATCATTGCACAGTTATACTGATCTTAGAGGGAAGTACATCCAGGATAATCCCTTAGGGCTCATAACATCTAGGCTTTAATATTGTTATGTCTTATTACTTCCATACTTGGTCTAGCTTTATAACTACCTAATAAACATCAGGTACCTAGCTACAAACAAACAAAATGTAACTTCAATATGTCAATCTGACGATGCTAAGTCTAGCGAAACGGCTGTCATTAAGGTTAAGAAAGCAATTTTTTAAATAAATATTGGAAGTTTTGGTAAAACGAAGGGTTTTTCATTATTTTTAATAAGATGGACTTCCAAAAAGTAAGGGTTAGTAGAATCAATTTAAATAAAACTGGCTATAAAATCAGATGGATTTTGATAAACTTGAATTTTGTTTTATTTTATGGAGTTTCAGAACAAGCAAAACTTTTTATCAAGAATGACATTTTTCACTAACACTAATATTTAAACATTTTTCACTTATAGGATAACCCATCCGTGAACACGCTGTATAATAGAAAGAATACATTTTTAAATTATTTAAAAAAATTAAGGATAAACTGACATGTTTAACTCGTTTTTTTAATTTTAAAATAATATCCTGAGCTTATTTATTCACTAAAACTTAACACAAGAAAACTATTGTTAAATGCAATTTGGTATACTGAAAAAATATTAATATTAATATTAATAATAATATTAATAATAATATTAATATTAATATTAATATAGAAACGAATTAAAAATAAAAATATAAGTAACAAAAATTATTAGATGCTGATTTAAAATTTTGCAATTAGATTAACTATATATAATTAATTTATCGACTTACCTCTTTTATTTTACAGAAAATAAGCTCTCCGCTAATAAGTCTATGCTAATATGGGAATCGAAATTAAAAAACTACAGTTTAAATTTAAACTTGTTAACCTTCAATCGTTAGTACTTTGTTATGTAGCAGCTTGTAGTTCGAAATCTTTACATACATGTTATTGTGTAAAACACAATTAAGTGCAGCATGTGGGAAACTATGATCGCCTAGATTAGATGAAAAGATAGTTCTGTCATTGAAAAAGAAAAAAATTCACTCCATTCCCATAGACATAAAAATATTAAAGGGGTTATTTATTCTATCTATTCCTTTAAGAGCAGTATAAATACGAAATGGCAATAAAAAAACAGTAAAAAACTGTGTCGAGGAATTCTAGAAAAAATTGTCATCGGCTAAAAATAGACATAGTAGCAGTGACCAAATTCACCAAAGTGTGGTGTAAAACCTTGTGAGTGATAAATTGCTTTAAATTGTCGATTGAAAATTGAAATGAATTTAAAAATTCATAAAAATAAACTAGAATGATCAAAGAAGGAATTATCAGGGAAAAACCTTCATAAAAATAAACTAGAATGATCAAAGAAGGAATTATCAGGGAAAAACCTTGATCACTTCAATTTGATCCAACTTGGGAAATGCCCCAAGATGATATGCCAAAGAAATTCAACTTTGTGAGAAAATTCATCACAAAGTTGAGTAATAAATCTGAATGGGATGAAGACACCATACAGAATTTAAACCAGAATGCCATAAAGTGGTATACGGACGGTTCCAAGCTAGACGAGGGAACTGGGATAGGAGTTTTTGGACCGAGAACCAAATACTCAGAAAGCTTGGGCACATACCTGAGCATCTTTCAAGCAGAAGTCCGCGCCATCTAAAGATGTGTGGAATTCAATATTGGAAGAAACTACCGCAGACAAGAGATTGTGATCATGTCGGATAGTCAAGCAGCCATCAAAGCGCTGAGCTCAAATATAATCAGTTCGAAGATGGTTTGGGAATACCTAGGCAAACTAAATGAACTAGGCCAGAAGAACACTGTCACCAGGTCACATAGGACACATAAGAATAGATGGGAACAAAACAGCAAGTAGGCTGACAAAAAAAAGGAGCTGAAACCCCACATTAGGGACCAGAACCATCTTGTGGGATCAGCAGTAGAGTAATCTTAGGAAAACTAAGGGAAGAAATGGAGAAGGAAAAATCCGAGTACTGGAATCAGCTGGAAGGACTGAGGCAATCTAAGATACTACTGGGGAACTATGACCAGAAGAGATCTCTTAGCTGCCTCAACCTCAGTAAAAAAGGCTCTGAATTCTAACTGGAATATTAACCGGGCATTGCCGGTTAAGAAGCCACATGAAGAAACTAGGGTTAGCAGATGAAGCAAAGTGCAGATTCTGTGAGGAAGAGGATGAAACCTCAATACACATACTCTTAAAATGCCCTGCCTTGCGGAATTCTAGGGCCAGATACCTAGGAGCACATGAAATAGAAGAGAGGGATCTACCTGATTTGAGCCCGACGATGTCCTAAACTTCCTCAGGAAAATAGGATTTAAAGAGCTGCTATAAATCTGAGAAAAAATCAAAACTTGGCAAGTAAGGGGGGACACAATAGATCCTATAGGTCACAGTGTACCTATGACCCCTAATTCATACACATATCAATACATATCAATGTACTTCGGTCGGTTACTACAATAATTATAATCAAACCATTTTAAAAAATAGCGAACATAAAAGATTTACAAAATTTGTAACGACAGGTGCTAATCATAGACAGACAGATACCTCGATTAACATGAAAAGTGTTTTAAAAATTGTTTCAAACGAATGTAAAAGTGTTTGTTCATAAACAATAAACGTTTATTAACAAGCCTGTCTCTAAAAAAAACATGAATTAACTTACCTAAGTTGAACTACGAACGCTGTAAAATTATTAAAACTATGTACCTATGTTTGTATGTCAGATCGACAAAACTGCAGAAAAAGCAAACACGCTTGTTGAAATGGCGCGTAAATAACTTTTCCTAAATAGGAATCAAATAGACTATCTCACATTAGCAGTGATGTTTACCTTCACTTACTTGGAAGAATTGTTTGTTGATATAAATACGGTGAGATAATGATACACATAGTTTCCAAAATATGCAACTAGCACGCTTAATAGTAAATAGGATACTGGTACTAGAAAAAGTAATATTTTTATACTAGGGGAAGTCTTATAACTTAGAATAAATTAAAATATTAAAAATTAATTATATAGATCGTATCTACCCCAATAAAAAGAAAACTTCTGGAAAAATTGTCACAAAAGCTATCGCAAAATTAGATTTTAAAAAAATTATGTATACAAGCGTTTCAGACTAAATAAATAGAGTTGCTCGTAATTCAATGAAAGATTTCAAACATCTAATAAAATAGGATATGCAAGAAATAAATTGCCAACCAATGCACAATATTTGTAACCCCTTTTGTTACATAAATCACTTGTAAAATGTAAATCTAAACGCATTACGAAATACAAGCTAGTGACGTCACATAACCTATTGTAGTGACATATTGTCAAAATAGTGTGAAATAGTGTGAAATAGTTTGAAACCTAACTGAGTTTTTATTAGATTTTAATATGTAGAATGCTGTCAAATTTACGTGCTGACAAGATTGCAGTAGAAACTCAGCAAGAATACATCCAGCGCCGGATTCCGTTATGAGGTTAAAATAAGACAATTAAAATGATGCTTGTGGGCGGAGTTCCTACCGTTGATATTTTACGTGACGTTTAAACTAGGTATAACTGAAAGTAATTTTTAAGGTTTATGATTGTTTTCCTTTGATCTTGTCTTCATTTCATAGTCTTTAAAAGTAGGTAAACAAAAGGTATTGATTTTTTGTGGAAAATTCTAACTAACTCATAAATGGAAAACTTTGTGTCTTCCTCGTTAAATGAAAAATTCATTAATGTGAGTATCAAATCAAATATCTATTTTCGGCGTATAGGTAGTAATTAGAACAATTATTAATTATTAAATCTACCAATTTTTTAGTCTGTTTTGCCACCTGGCTGGGGAACAAAAATTATGGAGAAAAAGATATTAGAAGGTGAAGATAAGTTCCCTAACGTTTAGTTGCAATTTTTTGTTAATTGCACGAACAAAAAAGTGTTTGGTAAATGGTTAAGAGAGTTTGAAAACTTAACCAATTCATCATACGTTATAAATAATATGGTTATTGAGGATAGAGAACGGATTAAACTTAAGTGAAATATTTAAATGATATATTGGTACCTATACATAATATATTGAATTTTTGAGATTATTAAAATTATTTAGTAAACATTTAAAAAGTTTTATTTACCATATAAAGTTTAAATTTAATTTTAGATGTCACCACTTTACTCGGTGCTCAAAAACTTAGGAACCATCTTCACAAATTAAAACGAGAAATACAAGAGAAAAATTCCAACTTTAACAAGAAGCACCTTGTGAAATAACTCTTATTGTAACACACAATCAGGCAATTCAAATTATTTGCGGTTTCGGAAAGTTAGTAATGATGTAAGAGAACAGTTATTACGTCTCTACAAAAATGGACATACAGCAGGTACAGCATTAGAAATGATTAAGTGCAATATCCAGCTAACTTGTGATGACTACAACACAGCTTTAGCAGATAGGAATAGATGCCCAAGTTACAAATATTTGATAAAAACTGGATTTCATTATGGATTAAAACTACAATAATTTGCCAAAATCTATGAAATATTTCAACTCTCGGAGGTTGGAGGATGGAAATAAAAAATAAGTAATAAAAAATCCTCAGTATTTTTACCCTTAATTTAGTTACTGATAACCAAAACATGTATATTAATTAAATTAAACTTATTTAAAAAAAACCTGAAATTATCCCCTGGCATAATAAGAAAATACACCTTTATAATACATTTTTACAGTGCAATTATATATTTTTTTACTTTCTAGCCTAGAAAGCACAAATTGAAAAAGTGCGCCAAATATCCAAGCCACACCTACTAATATTTCTATTGGCCTATTTTAGCCTCATAACGGAATCCGGCGCTGGATGTATTCTCGTAGAAACTCAAATCTACCGGATACAAAATTTGCGAAAATTCAATGTTCTTAATAAAAATTGTCCATAGTTGGTGCAAAACAAAATTTGAATCACGTCACTAATTTCGTCTTAATTGCCAAGCATTGCTCCCAACTTTTAAATTAAATGTTCCATTCAATAAATTAATATAAAATACTTAAATTTGTTTACATAAAGTTGGTAGCCGTGATTGACAAGTCGCGTCGTTGCCGTTGTCACCGATTAGTATATTTAGTTTTGTATTTGTCATTTTGTTAGTGGTTTTTGTGTTATTCTTTCTTGTTGTTATTAGGAGATATTAAAAAACTGTTCTTTTAAGAACAAAAACAGTGTAATAAGTAAAAAAATCCCAAAACAACTAAATAGTCGCTGGAAATAACTGGTAGCTTCTTTGATAAATTTTTTTTAAAGAGAACGAGATAATAGTGGCCTTTTCATATCTGTTGCTGCTGTTCAAAAGGTTAGTCAAAAGTTTTAAACAGTATATTACACAAAATATTATTTAAGTTAAATAAAAATACAAAAGAGTAAAAGAGTTAAATATATGGCTGAACATTTAGCCGAGAAAAATGTACACAAAGTACTACGTTTACCCCCATTGTATTTTTAATCTCATAGAACTGACATGATTATTATAACAGACACATTGGCAGAGACGAAACCACTGAAACAGATTGTTTAAATATGTGCTCTGAAGCTCTTTGAACGATTACACCAAAAATTTGGGAAAAAAATATCCATCATACTGAAGAGGAAATTTTTAATTGGTTTGATAGAGAGAGAGAAAGATTGCACCTATAACTATAAATCCCAATGAAGAAACTGAAACCAGTATTGATGAATCTAATTCTAGCGAATAAAAGCAAATATTATTATACCTACTCTTTATTTTATCAAACCCATATACCCAAAAGGAAAAAAAATATAAAAATTATGTTGGTACTTTGTTTGATGTCACTTCAAATAAGTTGTTTTGGATAGTTTTATTCGAACCGATCTTTAAATCTTGCAAACTTATAAAAGTCAGGCAACACTGTCTATACGTGTCGACGTAAAATTATGATGACGTGTGTCAAATTTTGTTTTGCACCGACTGTAGTTGGATATTTATGTGGCCGGTTCCAACTTGCGTAGAGGAGCCTCTTCAGTACTCTATGGAAGATTGAGCGGACAAGAAGAAGGAAAAGAATATTTATGTACTAATATTTACAATCTAAAGTTAAAAGGGGGTTTTAAGAAAACAAATGAACTCTCTTGCTTGGTTTGTGTAATTCGATAAAGTTAAATTTATTAATAATTTACGTGGTTTTTAGTAATACTTATAAATAATTACTAGTTTAAAACAATTTTTCTTGCTCTAAATAAAATTTTAAAAACCATTGTTTGTTAATAGTGATGTCAGTAAATATAGAATGAATCTACATTTTACCACATAAACGAAATAAAAGAATATGTGGCTTTAAATAACTAAAAATAAAAAAATTAATATGATAAAAATATTAAAAACATTAAATTTTACAGACATTAATACTTACAGCGATCAATGATTCAACGCAAACTATCTTTATATTTCCTATCGATAATGTCAAAGATTTTTGGGCTCTTAAAATAACAACTTTTAACATTTTTTGAGTATTTATATCTAATTCGAACCAATCACTAGCAAATATAGCTTGAGAAAGTCCGAAGCTACTCTAAAAATTTAAAAAAAAATTGTATCCGCCAAAAAAACAGTTCCAAATATAAAAAATATATATTTAGGAATTAATTGTTCTAATGCATATTTTTAAAATAGTTTCTAGCAGATGTTCCAATTGAAATATGGGTTCTTTTATCTTTCTTTGAAATCTGCGAGCATTAAATACTTTCGGACACCAAATACTCAATGCGCATGCGATTTTCAGTTGGAAACGGTTGCTGATCGTTCTAAGTACAAAGCTAATTAAAAATACTTACATGTGTAGCTACAATATCGGCATGATAGTAAATTATTAGTGATTGTGACGCAAAAGCAACAAAAAATCCTACTGCTGCAATTTTCATTTGCATGGTATCTTCCTAAAAGGTATTTAATAATAATTAATTAAGTTTTTGTATATTTTATTTATATCTCACTAATAAAAATTGTATAGCTACAATGGACAATCCAAATGAGGTACAAGCATAGTCCACGAAATTGTATTTGCTAAAAGTTTTGTCCAAATGATTTACACAGCTAAAATAAATAAATAAAATCATTATTAAAATGTTTGGATTTTTAAGGTTATGTTTTACAGTAGACACTGATACCTCACCAATGCCTTGATTGAATAAATTTAAAGTTTAAAAGTTATTGTATTCATTCGTGAGGTGGTACTATTTAAGACTCATTAGGTAGGAGTTTGCAGAACCTTTCCTGTTTGGCCATATTTTCCAAATTAATATAGCTTTCTCTACCCCAAAATCATACCGACAATTAGGCAATTAGTTTTAAAACTAAAAATCATTAAGAAAATATACTAAAGGTTGAGATGAGACGGATAAAAACAATGTTAGACATAAAATAGTCCAAGTCCAGCGATATATTATTATGAATTTATTAATTTTGTTGCTGTTCTGATGGTTTAGCTTATTTGTTTATTTTAATTTTAATTTTTTTTATGTTTTAATTGGTATTTTAGTAAACCCACGTTAATTGTGACAAGATATTATTAGTGGTTTGTTTTTATTTGATTTGACGTAGTAAAAGTTTTTTACTACAATAATAATGTTTTTTAGCCCCTTAATTAATATGTATAATGATGACTAGCTTAAATAAAATTAAATGTTTCTTGAAAATAAATACTATCGTTAATCCAAAAATTATATCTCAGGTCGTACAGGTTTTACCACAGATTTACGCTCAAACAAAATTATAAATTTTCTATCAAAATGAAATTCAAAAATCTTTACAATAAAGTAGTATAAATGTTCTCTAGCGGCTAATAACTATTATCGCTTTAAAACAGTTTATACGCATACTTAATACAAATTAAATAACGGTACCTTTTTTAACTTTGTCTCTCGAGTGTTCGCCATTCACATGTAGGTGTCGCTGGAACTGGTGGTCTATCTTCTCTTCTGGTGAACACGTGGGATGCAGAAACTTCAATGGTGTAATTAAAGACAGAAACTCTTACGAAGTAGAATTTATTATTGTTTACTTGTGGATTTATTTATACAATTTATTGGTTGATAAGACTCCCTTTTTACAAGTGGTGTGTTACAAAGTTTTATACTAGGATTATTTCTGATATGAGGTAAGTCAAGCTTCTTAAATTAATTTGATACTAACTTTTGTATCATTAAAATTACAGTTGAAACTGTTATATTATAAGATTACTCTGCTCGATTCAACAAACCTATTTTCGATTCAAAGTCGAATACTGTTAACTTATAAAGTTAATAAAATTACGAGTTGAATATTTTAATAACTGTTGTTGAATGTTTTGAAAATGAGTCTTGAATCCTTTTAAAATTAAACTTGAGTGTTGAGTCGTGAAAGTTTTTTTTTAAATTAAATATTAAATCTTTGTTGAAAGTTTAAAACCAGGCTTGAATATTTGTATAAAGGGTCTTGACTGTCTTAAAATTAGGCTTGAATCTCCTTTTATTCTTCCTGACTGGTTCTTTTACGTAAAAACTGAGATCCCTCTCTTATTATTCTCTGACCAATAAAAATGCTTCATTTAAACACTCCACGAGAACCAATCAGAAGGAACTATTTTTTAATTTGCTTATTTCTAACTAACTACTTATATTTTACAAACAACTTTTTTACATAATATATACAATAATCATTTTTAATGTTCAATAATTTTTTTATAATTTATTATGGTCGGAAAAGCTCTCAAATTATATTCACACTGAGGCTTGAAGTCATAAATTCGACCGATACATTTCCGAGTAACTCTTACGTCACAACGTGCAGCTGCTATTCTAAGCTCTTGGAGTTCGAGGAAACTAAACATTTCAAACACGCAAAGTTGTTTACGAGCACTCTAATTCGTATTAATTTGACGTCATACGGGCACAGGTGTCATTCGTAGAAGAACTTTTAATATACACTTTTGTAGATCTTTGAAAATCCTTTTATTAACAGAAAAATATTTTTAGAAAATTTATAATTTGTTCGTTTGTTTCTTTTACATTTAGAATTATATTTTCATTATTATTTTTTTTAATGGTGATTTTGATTATTTTTATGTAATGTGATTACTTTTTTATTATTTATTTGCATTCAATTGGCTTAATAACGATTTTGTTTTTGATTTAATCATCATAATACATATTCTTATTAAAATTAATCTTTTCTTTAATGAATAAATTTTTTATGATAATAAAACTTCGTCTCAATATCTAGGTATTACCTCTAATTGCGGGATACAGCTATCGAATAACTATAACCCAGCAAAAGATTTGCGGAAGTATATGAGGATGGATAGCAAAATCAAAATTTACAAGACCAATCATGACTTACGGAATAGAAGCCGGAGAGGACATTGATAAGACAAAAAGTATGCTAAGAGTTGCCGAAGTAAATATACTAAGAACAATAGTAGGAAAAAACAAGAGATCGAGTCAGGAACACAAAAGTAAGGGAGCAATGTGAAGTACAGGATGTAGTATGATGAGGAAAACAAAGAGGAAGCCAGTGGCACAATCACGTAAGACAAATGGATAAAAACTCTTACCAAAAAAGGCTTTAGTTGGAAGATCAGCAGGGAAGCGACCACTGGCGAGGGCTCCAAAGAGATGGACAGTCAACTGGCAGTTCACACCGCAGGATATGCTACAAGGCAATGTTCTTCGAAATTAACAGATCTACTAAAAGAATAGGAAGAAGAAGAAGAAGGGTAATCAATATCCCTTTGGAGTTTCTCATTCCAGTTCACCTCAACTTCATTTCGAAGAGGTTACTGTAGATTTTTAAGTTTTCTACCCATTCTATCTGGGAGCTAAATCTAGAAAATACTGTGGATAGGGAGCAATCACAATTTTCATGGACTGTTGATGTATTGTATTGACGACTTACACATTTTTTGGGGGTAAGTATAAAAACCTTGAAAAATAATTTAAAACTCTTTTTTCTAGTAAAAATGTTCCTTTTTTAGTAAATTGGTGTATACTTAGAAATATACCGTAGAATTAATCTAACTGAAAACAAGCAAATTATAAAAAAAACTGGTGCTTTACGTTTAATGTAATTGTGATTTTAAACCTAATATTTTCAATTAAACTTGGAATTTGAGTTAAAACAAAGGATTTTTTTATTGTTCTTAGTACAATAAATTTAGTGCACTTTTTTATAACCATAAAAAGAACAAATTACGTACCTTATAATATTTTGATGTTCTTTAATACACTGAGCCGCAAAGTAACTGCAAGATTGTTTAAATGTTATTCCAGTTGTTCTACAGAGAGTCTTGGCATTTTCTGATATTCTAGAGAATTTATATTGCAAAACCAATAACTGACCCACTATGTTATTAAGAATATACAAAAAGAATGTTCCACAAAATATTATGTACATTTGTGCATAAACTGTAAAAATATATTGGATAAAATAGGCTGCATAATAATGTTCATACTTGTCGAATGGTTCCCAGTTAGTAACAATGTAGTATTTTTCTTTAATACCGTCTTCATTTGGCTTACTCATTAATGTACAAATTAAAGGAAATATTTGAGCCAAACTACTATTGATTAAACCTAAAAATTAAATATTTGATGTGCGATTGACTATAATAAAAATAGTATCAGTTACGACATTACATACTAATGCTGTTATAGGTTAAATTAGATGATGTAAGGAGTATGCAGCTATACGCCTTTTCCAACTTTGACCTTCTCTATTACAGGAAATTAGCTAAAATCCAGTAGAACTCACTTAGTCAGATATATTCTCTATAGATGTAAAAAATCTGCATAACTACTTATAGAAAATGCGTCTGCAAAAACCAACGTGGAGGTGTGAGTCACTTTTGAGGTAATCGTTAGAGTGTATCTGCCTTCTATGAACCAGAATTTGGTATTTTATTTAATATCCGCGCTTAATAACCCGAGAAATAGTGTAAATAGAAATTTTAGTTAACGTATGAATTCGCTTTATGACCGCATCTGATTTTTTATTATCTTCATTTTTCAAACACCGATACATATTTAAAATAACCCTCTGACACTGAATGTGTAAATATTTATTGCAAAATTCGCTATTAACCTAACCTGTTGCGATGTAATATCTCCTGAATTTAAATTTTGATCTGGATTTCCATTTTCTGATTCAAAACGCTGCCATAATATATGCAACTAATTTAAGGTTATCAATTAATATGGGCAAAAATTACAATAAGTAAACCAATTATTAAAAATGAATTACCGAAACAAACATACATCTAAAGTTAATATTTAACTGCCCAAATAAAAATCTGGACTCTCCGCCTCCGCACTAGACACCGACCTTATGAGCTACAAAAACTTGAAGCAAAAAAATACTTTCCAGACCCTTGCACGCAACAGAATACAGAGGACCAATAAAAGCCGTCAACAAGTCGCGTGTGTACTCCACTTGTTTTCGCGCTGTACAACTACCAGTCTAGAGAGAGCTGGGTTCTGACAATACAGAGTGGATGTTTAACGGGGCAAATATGTCGTTTTCATGCAATTATTTCTACTTTGAAGCCTAGTAAACTAACTCACTCTTGGTGACACTTTTAAATGGATTTTAGCAATTAATATTGGAAAGACTATAATCCTTTTTACTCTAAACGAGTCTGGCCTTTTCAAATATACTCATTTAACTGTAATTTCCACTAGTAGCTTATAGTTGACGTGGGTATCAATGTGTCAGTTTTAGCGAGTACATTATGTTTGTTGGGCCTGGTATGCCTTCCGTTATTTTGTCTATTTTTCTCTATTACTTTTAATACCTGTTATAAATTCCATCGCATGTCACAATTCTGGTTCAGTCCACAGAAGATTTCAGGTCCGCCAAGAAGCTTCTGAAACTTATTAGTCAAACTCTTCGTACCCACGTCCCCAGGTTCTGTACCTATCTCTTCTTTCTGTTTTTGAGCCTTCTATATACTAGACAACTTCTGCTTGGATTGGCGGTTCAATGTCCCAAATTTTTCTATCTGTCTGTGATTATGTTGTTAAATGTTATCTTTCAGTACCATTTGATATGTAATTATCGTGGCGCACGTAACAGGTCGGCTGAAAAGTCCTCGGTCTACCATAGTAAAACACAATATTTTGACAAAATTCATTTTTTTTATTCAACATAGTTGCCTTCAAGGGCGATACAGCGATTATAGCGACCTTCCAACTTTTCGATACCATTTTTGTAGTACTCCTTCGGTTTGTCCTCAAAATAGGCTTCAGTTTCGGCGATTACCTCAGTATCAGAGCCAAATTTTTTCCCGCGAGCATTCTCTTCAGGTCAGAGAAAAGAAAAAAGTCGCTGGGGGCTAAATCTGGAGAATACGGTAGGTGAGGAAGCAATTCGGAGCCCAATTCATGCAATTTTGCCATCGTTTTCGATTATTTGTGACACGGTGCATTGTCTTGTTGAAACAACAATTTTTTCTTCTTCATATGGGGCTGTTTTTGCGCGATTTCGGTCTTCAATCGCTCCAATAATGCACAGTAATAGTCGCTGTTGATTGTTTCTCCCTTTTCCAAATAGTCGATGAACAATATACCGTGTGTATCCCAAAAAACTGAGGCCATAACTTTGCCAGCTGACTGTTGAGTCTTTCCACGCTTTGGTGGCGGTTCACCGGCTGCAGTCCACTCAGCTAACTGTCGATTGGACTCAGGCGTGTAGTGATGGAGCCAAGTTTCATCCATAGTCACATATCGACGCAAAAAATCGGGTTTATTACGACTTAACAGCTGCAAACACTGCTCAGAATCATCAATTCGTTGCTGTTTTTGGTCGATTGTGAGCACGCGCGGCACCCATTTCGCACAGAGCTTCCGCATACCCAAATATTCGTGAACGATATGTCCGACACGTTCCTTAGATATCTTTAAAGTGTCAGCTATCTCGATCATATTCACTTTACGGTCACTCAAATTCATTTTGTGGATTTTTTTGATATTTTCGTCGGTAATCACCTCTTTTGGGCGTCCACTGCGTTCACCGTCTTCGGTGCTCATTTCACCACGCTTGAATTTTGCGTACCAGTCAATGATTGTTGATTTTCCTGGCGCAGAGTCCGGAAACTCATTATCAAGCCAAGCTTTTGCTTCAACTGTATTTTTTCCTTTCAAATAACAATATTTAATAAGCACAGGAAATTCTTTTTTTTTCCCATCTTTTTGAAAATAACAAAAGTTGCTTCACTAAAAATGCAATATCTCACAAACTAATAGTCCGACAGCTGTCAAATTTTTACACGAATCTTTTGAAGGTTAATACTATCTAAAAATGAAACGGATTTAATTCTAGTGTCGTCATCTATAGGTCAGACCGGGGACTTTTCAGCCGACCTGTTAGCACTTAGGTTGTCCTGTTGTGAATGCTGTTAATAACTCTGGCTCCTCCAGGCTGCTCTGTATTTTTGGCCAACACACTAACAGTAACATGTGTGTATAACCCAAGAGACAGTTTTGTTTTTGGGGGAAGACCCCCATTTACCCCCCATTCTCTAGCTGTGTTAGATCGCGGAAGAAATCTTCCTGCACCTCGTGGAGTCAGTATGTCCAGAACTTGACCTGCAACGAACCAAAGATATAAAATCCCTTTACAGGTTACAGGAATTCTCTTGGAAACGCAATAGCGGCCATCACTGAACAGTAGCTTGGAGGTTGCTACGTTGTACGTATGGGAATTCCACAACGATTTTGTCTAGAAGAGGAGGAGGAAGATACGAAAGTCTTATCTCAGAAGCGGTAGCTGTTAGGAAAAAAATTATTGATATATTTTTTGTAGATCTATAGTATTTGAACAATTTTACTGAGTTAAACTGGAAAGATAGAAAGGGGTCTCAAACATGATGTGAATGAGTTGTATGATATAATAAGGAGTTGTAAAGGGTGACAACAACAACAAATTACTGTTGGAATGAGGAAATATAGGAGTTGTGAAGGAAAGTAAGCAAGAACAGAGAAGAATGTTGAAGGAAAGAGATGGGGTAAAGAGTAGAGAGGGATATAAGAAGGATCTAGAGCGAAGGGTAGAAAGGAAGAAGAGAAAAAAGTGGGAGGAGTTACTGGGGGAGCTGAAAAACAATCCGTGGGGTAATGCATATGAAATAGAGCGGTAAAAAAGGATGGGAGGAAGCCGAAACGTGGTGCTAGAAGAAGAGTGGGAGAAGGAGATTATAGAAAAACTTTTCACCATTGAAGAAGGAAGAGGGGAGGTCATGAGTCGAGAAGGGCGGGATTGTTGGGTGGCAGGTAAAATAACGGGAATAGAGATTGATGTGTAATGTGAAAGGGCCGGGAGAATGGAAAGAAAAAATATCAAGATTGTTCCGGGTAAAACTTAAAACTATATTTCTAACAGCACAGAGGTTTACTGTACACGATGTATAGTTACCTTTCAAAATAAAAATTAAATAAAATAAAGTCAAAATCACTTTCAAACACTTTTCATCAACAGTGCCTAAAATTTTTTACTGTCGGTGATTTATTAAAATTTATTTCATATTAAAAAATGCTATTTATTTTGTTTGTATTCTGTAAGAAAACTCACCTTGATAAACATAAATTTTGCCAAAAAAATCAGTTGAATTTACATTGTTTCTATAAATGGTTTTAATTTCTTCATTTTCACTATTTAAAATTTTTTCCTCAGCTGTTTTAATGAAATTTAATAATTGCTTGACTCCTTTTGACCTATAAACCAATGCTTTATACGCTAACAGTGCAGCAAATACAGCATTGGAGATATATTTAGTTATATCCGTTGGTTTTCCATACAAAGCAATTTGCTTAGCTGTAACGAAAATGGTACCTACATTAAGTACGTAGTATGTAAATGATACGTAAAAATAAACATTATACATGGTAAGTTTAATTCCAGTTGCTTCTATTGGCCATATACCAGCCAATAGCAAAAATGGTCTAATAAACTTCATGTGAACATGACTGCTTTTCTCCATGTCAACTCTACACTAAAAATTAAAACAAAATGGTTACGGACATGTTAACAAATTGAGTAAGTTAGCAAATTGTGCAGCTTTTTCCTCGTATTTTGTTAATACCCCAAGTCTTCATAACCCCACTCCCCATAAAGTCTTTCAAAATCATCAAACGGTGGGTACAGGCTCAACAGTTAAGACAAACCTAGCAGAACCTCGCATTTGTTCTATATTAGAATACATAAATGTAAGCAATAACATTCAAATGACCTTCGACCTTGAAAAATGCGCTAAAATACAAAATAAACGCCACTATTAACAGAAAACTTTAGAGACTTAGGAGATCCAAAACTCCATCAACTCTATATATAATTGGGTGTTAGACAAAGATATTTATAAGCAAGTACCAATACCAACGTAGGTGTCATAAAATACTTAGTCGATTACCCACCAAAGGATAGTTAGATCGTCTGACAACGTTGGAGGAGAAAAATCTGGCAAAGAATGCTCATACCACGGTATTTAAGAGAGAAACTTAGAGTGGTGAGACCTTTTTATCAGCAAAGAGGAGAATAATCTGGAATGCCCGTACCACGGTTTGGAAAAAAGAAACTTTGAGTGGTGAGACCTTTTTATCAGCAGAGAGGAGAAAAATCTGGCAAATAATGTCCATACCACGGTATGGAAGAGAGAAACCTCTAGTGGTGAGACCTTTTTATCAGCAGAGAGGAGAAAAATCTGGCAAAGAATACCCATATCACGGTATGGAATAGAGAAACCTAGAGTGGTGAGACCTTTTTATCAGCAGAGGAGAAAAATCTGGCAAAGAATACCCATACCACGGTATGGAAGAAAGAAACTTAGAGTGGTGAGACCTTTTTATCAGCAGAAAAACTGACACCAAAAGAAATTTCAAGAGTATACACATCACTGAAATAAACCTACTTAGGTACTTCATTAAAATCCTTTGTCGTTATAAAGCTCATAATTTTGAAAAATCTTTGTATTTATTAACAAAATAAAATATAAAAATAATAAACAGAAGGGTTACTACAAATTTTTCTGTATCTAAACTTACCTGACAACAATTCGTTTATAACTATATAATAATATGTCAATCGAAGAGACCTTTTGCAACATCAGAGAATGCAATATTCAGTAACTGCTTTTGCTGTTTTATTTAAAGTAGAATAGGACTTCAAAGAAGCATATAGTTAAAAACTTATTTTCTTTCAAGTTGGCATAAATTAATTGATAATAAAAGATGTGCCGTCCACTTTTAATTGCCGCCAATGCGGTAATTAATGTATTTTTAATTAGGAAATAAAATTTAATAACTACTCATACTATCATAGATACAGTGACCAATATATTAGTCTGGTCTTGTAAAATTAATTGCTTTACCAATTTGAAAAATAATTTTCTCCTTTTTTATAAAGTTAACACTAAAGGATTAAAGAAACATACAAAGTTTTTGCTTGGTTTGTATAATTCTGTAAATTAATTAATAAATTAGATGATTTGCATTAACATTTTTATAATTAGTAGACTAAAACAAATTATCTTGCTGTAAATAAAGTATGCAAAACCATTATTAATAATAAAGTGCTGTCAGTAAATATCCAATAAATCTACATTTTACCACATAAACGAAATAAAAGAATATGTGGCTTTAAATAACTAAAAATAATAAAGGTATAGATTAATTGAGTTATATAATTAAAATAGAAATATTTATACTTACTGCGATTAATGATTGAACGCCAACTTTTTTTATATTTCCGATCGATAATATCAGAGGTTTTTGTGCTCTTATAATAACAACTTTTAACATTTTTTGAGTATTTATATCTAATTCGAACCAATCACTAGCAAATATAGCTTGAGAAAGTCCGAAGCTACTCTAAAAATTCAAAAAAACTAATAATTTTGAATTTTGATTAGGAGTAAATAAAAATTACTTACTTGTGTAGCTACAATATCGGCATGATAGTAAATAATTAGTGGTTGTGATGCAAAAACAATAAAAAATCCAATTGCAGCAATTTTCATTTGCATGGTATCTTCCTAAAGGTTTTAAGATAATTTATTTTTATTTATTAATTTTTCTATATCTTACCAATAAAAATTGTAAAACTACAATGGATAATCCAAATGAAGTACAAGCATAGTCCACGAAATTGTATTTGCTAAATGTTTTGTCCAAATGATCTACACAACTAAAATAAATACTTAAGTAAAATCATTGCTATAATGTTTGGATTTTAACAGTAGTTTTATAGTCAACACTGATATCTCAGCAATGCTTCAACGTACATTTTATGTAAATTAATGTTTCTAATTAGCATGGTATTCTTTTCTGTCTCAGGGGGCTTAAATTCGAAAAGCTTCTGGATGGATTATTGGGTGAATACCCAAAGAAATTAAATATTTCTAACAATAAATTTATTCTAACAGATAAATTTAAAACAGTAGTCTCATTAATTAAGAATCAATATTTTTAAAACATAATAAATTTGGTTAATTCATATATTACTAAATAATTGGAAAAAGAAATTCCTTTACGTTAGCCGATATAAAGTAGTGCCTCAAAGCTATTTGATACAATTATTTATGCTGGCTACAGTATGAAAAAATTTGTGTTGATATTATATGTTTGAATTAAATTGATTGAATCAGAAACCAAGCCAATTCTTGATTCATCAGAGAACATCACGTAATTCCAGTTAGGACCATGATGTAACATTTCTTGAGCCCATTGCAACTTTACAATTTTTTGTTGATAGGTTCCCACATAACACTAATGGTACATTCACATTCTAAGAATATGCCCATGAATTACGTTTTCGAACATTCTGAAAGGTATATGCTAAACAACTCCATTTCACGTTCCTTTTCTTGTAAATTTGTATGTTCTTCATGGTACATTCTTAACATGTTCGTATCATGTAATTTTTAAATACCCAACAATCATTCCGTTGAAAGTGATATGATAAGAATATGTTGCACAAACGATGTAAGGAATATTCTTTTGGGGACGTGAATATAATGTGCGATGTTCATTTCTTTTGTTTGGATGAGCAAGTTACAAGATTCCTTTTCATATTTTAAGAATATAACTCGTAGACAGTAAAAAAGTGTATGTTCGTGCAGTAGTAATCTAGACCGTGTACAGTAAAAATATATGGTAATACGGAGAATATGCTATTTACGTACTACCAGAACATTTTTATCACTGAGTAATATCAAGACATATTCTAAGAACGTTCTTGCTTTGACTAAAATACAATATTACCATCACTAATGCTGAGAATTTGATCTTTACATAGGTACTTCAGAACATTCTTTGCATATACATATCAAGTAATTTGGTACGGCCTTTTGAGGTGACTATCACATTCTGATCATGTACTGAACGGTATTTATGCATGTTAATAGAACATCCTTGTTCCAAAAAGAATGTTCTTATTATGTGCAAAGAATGTAAAATTGTTGTCTGGGTTAGTTTGGGAACACGTAGAGGTCTTCTGCGATATAAATTTATCACATTTAATATTCGTGTAATTGTTTGCCTTGAGATATTCAGTCCTCTAAGTCTAGCAATTTTTCTGGATATACCACTTGTAGATTCCTTTGATTTCTTCGAGCTAATAATGTTATCTGCCGGTCTTGTGCTACTGTTGTACATCGACTTCTGGCACTTCTGGGATGATCCTTCACATCATTTGTGTCTTGGAATTTTTTTTTTTAATTTTTGATACAGCACCCTGAGTAACACCAACAATATTCACGATATCACTTTGACTAAAGCCCTGTTGTAACAAAGCAATTACTTTAGACCTTTTAAAATATGATATGTCTCTGGGCATTTTTAAACAGCTCAAATGAAATTTAAACAAGAATTGGAATAATGTGAAAGCACCCAGATCAATTAAATATGACCAAATTAATACAAAAATGAATCAAATTTAGTATTATTTTGATTTAAAAACGCTTTAAAACAAATACCAACAAGAGTTTTTAAAAAACCATAGGCGTAGATATAGTATTTCTAAATATTCTTATTCTTTTTCAAATATTTAAAGAAATAATTTCTATTTTATTAAAAAGAAGCTGTTACATTAAAGAATAAAAATTCAAAACTATTTTTGAAACTGCAATAACAACAAACCGGTGCTTTACGTATTGTATATTTTTTATTTGTAACTATAACAAGAACAAATGACGTACCTTATAATATTTTGATGTTCTTTAATACACTGAGCCGTAAAGTAACTGCAAGATTGTTTAAATGTTATCCCATTTGTTCTACAAAGAGCCTTGGCATTTTCTGATATTCTAGAGAATTTATATTGCAAAACCAATAACTGACCCACTATGTTATTAAGAATATACAAAAAGAATGTTCCACAAAATATTACGTACATCTCTGCGTAAAGCGTGAAAACATATTGGACGGCATATGCTGCAAAATAATGTTCGTACTTGTCGAATGGCGCCCAGTTAGCAACAATGAAGTATTTTTCTTTTATACCGTTTTCATTTGGCTTACTCATTAATGTACAAGTTAAAGGAAATATTTGAGCCAAAAAACTACTGATTATACCTGAAAATTAAATATTTTACGTTCAATTCACTTTTATTGTTGTATTTAAACAGCTGGACTGATAAGACCTAAGTCTGTTAGAAAATATAATAAAAATGGGTTTGCTGAAAAAATCCTGCACAGAATAACAGGTCGGCTGAAAAGTCCGCGGTCTACCATAGTAAAACACAATATTTTGACAAAATTCATTTTTTTTTATTCAACATAGTTGCCTTCAAGGGCGATCCAGCGATTATAGCGACCTTCCAACTGTTCGATACCATTTTTGTAGTACTCCTTCGGTTTGTCCTCAAAATAGGCTTCAGTTTCGGTGATTACCTCAGTATCAGAGCTAAATTTTTTTCCCGCGAGCATTCTCTTCAGGTCAGAGAAAAGGAAAAAGTCGCTGGGGGCTAGATCTGGAGAATACGGTGGGTGAGGAAGCAATTCGAAGCCCAATTCATGCAATTTTGCCATCGTTTTCGATGATTTGTGACACGGTGCATTGTCTTGATGAAACGCTTTTTTCTTCTTCATATGGGGCTGTTTTTTCGCGATTTCGGTCTTCAATCGCTCCAATAATGGACAGTAATAGTCGCTGTTGATTGTTTTTCCCTTTTCCAAATAGTCGATGAACAATATACCGTGTGTATCCCAAAAAACTGAGGCCATAACTTTGCCAGCTGACTGTTGAGTCTTTCCACGCTTTGGTGGCGGTTCACCGGCCGCAGTCCACTCAGCTGACTGTCGATTGGACTCAGGCGTGTAGTGATGGAGCCAAGTTTCATCCATAGTCACATATCGACGCAAAAAATCGGATTTATTACGACTTAACAGCTGCAAACACTGCTCAGAATCATCAATTCGTTGCTGTTTTTGGTCGATTGTGAGCACGCGCGGCACCCATTTCGCACAGAGCTTCCGCATACCCAAATATTCGTGAACGATATGTCCAACACGTTCCTTAGATATCTTTAGAGTGTCAGCTATCTCGATCATATTCACTTTACGGTCACTCAAAATCATTTTGTGGATTTTTTTGATATTTTCGTCGGTAACCACCTCTTTTGGGCGTCCACTGCGTTCACCGTCTTCGGTACTCATATTACCACGCTTGAATTTTGCGTAATAGTCAATGATTGTTGATTTTCCTGAAACTCATTATCAAGCCAGGCTTTTGCTTAAAATGTATTTTTTCCTTTCAAATAACAATATTTAATAAGCACACGAAATTCTTTTTTTTCCATCTTTTTGAAAATAACAAAAGTTGCTTCACTAAAAATGCAATATCTCACAAACTAATAGTCCGACAGCTGTCAAATTTTTACACGAATCTTTTGAAGGTTGATACTATCTAAAAATGAAATAGATTTAATTCTAGTGTCGTCATCTATAGGTCAGACCGGGGACTTTTCAGCCGACCAGTTATGTTTAAGCGTTTTTTTAAAAATTATTTTTCATTAAATTTTGCAACATTAAGATAATAAAAAAAATTTACACTAGACTCGACGTATGAAAGATATAGAATGTGTCGATTTATTTACTTGGACGAATTGCTAGATTGGCAGGTATAATAGAAAAAAATGTATATCTGCACAAGCCTCATTTTATTGTGAACACTTTCATAAAAGGTTGTCTGCAAAAAATTTGGTACTAACACAGAACCTAGATAAGTATACCGAGCATCGCAGTCATCTCTGATCGAACTATGAATGCATCCTCAGTTCTGGATTCCTCTGAGAGTCGAGTTAGTGTCCAAACAAAAGTGGTTACCGAAAAAATAGTGTACGTAACACTGTCTTTTTCTTGTTACGATTTCTGTTTTTTTCAGGTGTATCAGTTAGAGTTCGGCATTTTCCTTCTGTCGAAGCAAGTCTTGGAGCCTCTTTCGGAAATGGACGAATTATTTCAGGGGACATGAATGTATGTAATGTGGATGGAGTAACATTTTGTGTGTAAGGAGTTGTGCTTGATGTAGACTGAGTAGTGTTTGGTGTGGATGGACGAATATCGGGAGAGGTTGTAACCATATCTGATGCACTAGTAGCAAGATTTGTGGTTGGTACGGATGCTAGTTGTGAAGATTGAGCTCCTTGGGATGTAGATGGTACGTTATATGGCCGATCAGTTACTGATGATCCCATGAACTCATGCTCTTGGAAGTTATTCTCATTAAAAGGCCATATACCAGATACTCTAAAACCGGATTGAATGTTTGAAGTTGTAAATGCTAAAGGGTAGGCTATTTCTGATATTTCGGCCAAATCATAAATCGAAATTGGTTTTCCAGGGTGGCAACGCATCCAGTCAGCACATGCCGTGTTGTAATATGTCTTGTATGGACCAAATACGCTTCGGTCTAGCGGCTGGAGCTTGTGGCTTGTGTATGGGGGTAGCGTAAGCATCACTATTCCGTTGTCTCTTGCAAAATTTCTTGCTTCGATGGTTATATGACTCTCGTGATTATCGAGGATTAGTAGCACCTTATTATTATTATTTGGACAACAGTTCACATGTTTCACAAAGTGGTAAAGATACTTCATAAAAATTGTTTTGTTTGACCACCCGATATGGTGAGCAGATCCAATCGAACCAGGAGGTGCACCTTTAATCATAAGGTCCTTAAAATGAACTCTCGGAAATATATATAAGGGTGGCACACTGTTCCCTATAGCATTCATGCATGCAATCAGAGTCACGTTGATGCCTCTCTCGCCTGAAGTTGCACTTCCAAACTGCTTTACTCCTTTAGGGGCAAAAATCTTGTCTGAAACCTAACATAAACCTAACATAAAGCATAAGGCAGTCCTATTCATGTATTGTAAAACTTGAGAAAAAAGATTAAAGTTAGGTAAAAATACAACATAATTGCTTAACACAAATCAATGAAATTACCTAGAACGCCTTCGGTGTTGAATATGTTAACTAACATGCAAAACTGATTGAGATTTACGAGGTAGATTTGAAATTCTAATGATTGTCCAAGGTCCCCAATATTCAAACTAGAAATATTAGCTAAAAGTAATGAGATTTAAGTGGTCGTTGAATAAAAATTTTTCCGGATCCAAGCCGTCATTTACCAGTGCCATTTTTAGTCTTTCTACTAATTGGCTCTTCTTTCCGGACGTCTCCAGTTCACGATTTTCCAATTCCGCTTTTAGTTCTGTCACTTTCAGGTCAATGAATCTCTTAACTATTATTATTTGTATTTCCCCAGAGCTGACACCAATGTAATGTGTTTCTTATTTATGTATATCGTTTTTGTGGGGAAGATAACTAGTATCTATTTATTTACCACTATGATTGAACACTATTCTATGCACTACTATATAGTTTTCTTCGCTTTCCGCGCTTCTTAAGATCGTTAGATAAGAGCTGACTGAATCGCGCGCGAGTCGCCTTTATATACCGTTCGACGTTCGAGAACAACGAAGAACAATGGCAATTGGAAGGGCTACATTCTCCATTAATTAGAGTTTACGTAGACAGGAACTGCTTCCGACTATTTAACAGTATTATATATGTATGAATCTTCATTAGCATTGGTACGAACTTTATGCTGTCGGTAATTTTAACAATTATAATTTTAAAAGGGTTTAAAATGCTATTCATTTTATTTTTATTCTGTCAGAAAACTCACCTTGATAAACATAAAGTTTGGCAAAAAAATCAGTTGAATTTATATTTTGTCTGTAAATAGTTTTAACTTCTTCATTTTCACAATTTAAAATTTGTTCCTCGGCTGTTTTGATAAGATCTAATAACTGCTTAATTCCTTTTGACCTATAAACCAACGCTTTATAAATGAGCATTGTGGCAAATACAGCATTGGATATATAATTGGTAATTTCCGTTGGTTTTCCATAAGAAGCAATTTGCTTAGCTGTAACGTAAATGGTACCTACATTAAGTACGTAGAATGTAAATGATACGTAAAAATAAACATTATACATGGTAAGTTTAATTCCAGTTGATTCAATTGGCCATATACCAGCCAATAGCAAAAATGGTCTAATAAACTTCATGTGAACATGACTGCTTTTCTCCATCTCAGCTCTACACTAAAAATTAAAAAATACTTAATATTGAAGCTGTGTTTTCTTGATTAACAATAATACAGTCATATTGCAAGCTGCAAAGTAAAATTTTCCGTAACAATCAATAACAACCCACGAAATATGTGACCAAGACTATTTTTGTAGGAGCTCTAGTTGACGAAATAACGAACTTTTCTTTGCCAAGCTTTATAAGTTTGTACTTTTTAATATGCCATAGAAGGTGTGGCTCTGATATATTAATATTAATTAATCAATTTGTTTACTTGACAGTCTTATTTTTGGGCATAGGTAATTTCGCCAATAGTAAATTTGTAAATCTTCTGCCCATACCGACAAATAATTAGTACTTCTTGTAACCTAACCTAACCTAACCTAACTTAACCTAACCCAACCTAACCTAACCTAACCTAACCTATTTTGGAATCTGTTGTCATATGATTTCGTATTCATTTTGTATTCTTGTACATACTCTTGCTTTTATTTCCCTTTTTATGTCACATTATGTTAACATGAGACAATAACAAAGTATCTAGCAATAGATATATGTTTACTTCATGTGCAGTGCGATTGATTTGAATAGTCTATCAAGGAAATTACCAGAATAAGAAAAATAGGTAGATATGCCATTAACAATTAAATCAGGTAAAAGGATAATAATTCTCAGAAGTGCAGTGGCGAAATTACTCGTAGGCATAGCATGCCATTAAAGATTGGTGGCGAATTTACCTGTAGTACTAACGCCTTAGTGATACTTTGTGACGAAATTACCAACACAGTTATTTTTTATACTAGATAAGATGTAAATGTAACACATATTTAACAACATCGTATTAAGAACAACAAACGTTTGAAGAATCTTCCGCGTTTTACTCGAAAAATATGTTAGGTTAGGTTAGGTTAGGTTAGGTTAGGTTAGGTTAGGTTAGGTTAGGTTAGGTTAGGTTAGGTTAGGTTAGGTTAGGTTAGGTTAGGCTAGGTTAGGTTAGGATTTAAGATCCTCTACAGGGCTGGGATGGCGTTGTTTTTGAGTGGAAGTCATATTGTCCTGGGTGTGGTTGGGAGATAATGGCTCGGTGTGGCTGATTAGTGGCTATTATGGGTAGCGAGGCTTGGAGTATGGCTTGAAGAATTCGCAGAGAACGGGCCCAAATTTGGGCGGGGATGGGACATCGTGGGAATTCGGGTACAGAGCATTAGCTGTATTGTTCCCTTCCTGTCAGCCATTCGGTAAGTGTTATAGGGAAACCACAGAAAACCTATAATCTAACAGAGCGCGGTAGTTCGAGAAATTGAGAAGGTTCGAAGGAGGGAGAAGAGATTGATGATTTGTTGTATCCCCCGGGAGCTGATGGTATTTCGGAGTGGTCCCCGGGGTGGGTTTTATCGTCAGATTAACATATTGAAGTTATGTTATGTTTCAAATAAAAGATGGCAGTTTCTTTTTTTCTCTGAGATGGACGGACTTTCACAGAGTACAATAAATTTCACAAATATGTCGTTATTGTAAAGATCAGCATGATATATTTATTTTTCTGTTTTTCATGTATAATTGTACTGATTTTAGAGGGAAATACATCCAGGATAATCCCTTAGGGTTAATAACATCTAGGCTTTATTATTGTTATGTCTTATTACTTAAATATTTGATCCAATTTTAATACTTTTGAATTGACAAACGAAAGTCAATCTGACGATGCTAATTCTAGCGAAACAGATGTCATTGAATAAATAAGCTAATTTTTTAAATAAAAGTAAACGATTTGTTAAAAAGTTTCGTTGTTTCTTGTTTTTTATACCCAAGAAAGTTAGCAAGTATCCCATTGGGTTAGGAAGCATCGGCAGACCGAAAATAAGGTGGTGAAATCGGATCAGACAATGGACTAATCTTGGAAAGATGGAGGCTGGTGATGCTAATCTAGTAAAATAAATGCATTGCCACATATTTTTTTTTTATTATGTTTGGTTCAAACATTTTAAATTCTAAATAATTATTCAGCTTCAGAAAGTGTCAAAATAACCTAATCAAAAATTGTCATTGCAAATTTTGACATAAAAAGTGAGATTTGGTGAGGTTTAGGTTGAGAAGGTTTTTCGTTTTGTGGTTTTAACACTTTTTATCTTTATTTTAAGCGTTTCTAGTGATCAGTTGTTTATTGCAAATTCCTAGTTGTTAAATCAAAAAGTATATGCAGGTTGAAATTTATTGTACAAACCCTTACTACGTGAAAGTCCATCTTATTTTAAGTTATTTGTTTGCTGTTCTTAATTTATGCAGGTTATTCACATTTATTAAAAAAAAATGTTAAATTTTCGATGTTTTTTGGATATAACAGGTCGGCTGAAAAGTCCCCGGTCTGACCTATAGATGACGACACTAGAATTAAATCCATTTCATTTTTAGATAGTATCAACCTTCAAAAGATTCGTGTAAAAATTTGACAGCTGTCGGACTATTAGTTTGTGAGATATTGCATTTTTAGTGAAGCAACTTTTGTTATTTTCAAAAGGATGGAAAAAAAGAAATTCGTGTGCTTATTAAATATTGTTATTTGAAAGGAAAAAATACAGTTGAAGAAAAAGCTTGGCTTGATAATGAGTTTCCGGACTCTGCGCCAGGAAAATCAACAATCATTGACTGGTACGCAAAATTCAAGCGTGGTGAAATGAGCACCGAAGACGGTGAACGCAGTGGACGCCCAAAAGAGGTGGTTACCGACAAAAATATCAAAAAAATCCACAAAATGATTTTGAGTGACCGTAAAGTGAATATGATCGAGATAGCTGACACTCTAAAGATATCTAAGGAACGTGTTGGACATATCGTTCACGAATATTTGGGTATGCGGAAGCTCTGTGCGAAATGGGTGCCGCGCGTGCTCACAATCGACCAATTCTGAGCAGTGTTTGCAGCTGTTAAGTCGTAATAAACCCGATTTTTTGCGTCGATATGTGACTATGGATGAAACTTGGCTCCATCACTACACGCCTGAGTCCAATCGACAGTCAGCTGAGTGGACTGCGGCCGGTGAACCGCCACCAAAGCGTGGAAAGACTCAACAGTCAGCTGGCAAAGTTATGGCCTCAGTTTTTTGGGATACACACGGTATATTGTTCATCGACTATTTGGAAAAGGGAAAAACAATCAACAGCGACTATTACTGTGCATTATTGGAGCGAAGAAAAAAGTGTTGTTTCATCAAGACAATGCACCGTGTCACAAATCAATGAAAACGATGGCAAAATTGCATGAATTGGGCTTCAAATTGCTTCCTCACCCACCGTATTCTCCAGATCTAGCCCCCAGCGACTTTTTCCTTTTCTCTGACCTGAAGAGAATGCTCGCGGGAAAAAAATTTGGCTCTGATACTGAGGTAATCGCCGAAACTGAAGCCTATTTTGAGGACAAACCGAAGGAGTACCACAAAAATGGTATCGAAAAGTTGGAAGGTCGCTATAATCGCTGTATCGCCCTTGAAGGCAACTATGTTGAATAAAAAAAAATGAATTTTGTCAAAATATTGTGTTTTACTATGGTAGACCGGGGACTTTTCAGCCGACCTGTTACGACGCTTAAACTTTAATAAAATTGAGATGTGGCCCTTCAAACTTTATATTGTTGTATACCACAATTGATTTCCAAAAAAAAATGTTTCTTTTAAAAATGAGATATAAAAATAATAAACGGAAGGGTTACTACAAATTTTTCTGTATCTTAACTTACCTGACAACAATTCGTTTATAACTATATAAATCAAACGAATAAACCAGGTGAAACCTCAGTGCAATGCAATATTCAGTAACAGCTTTTGCTCTTTTAATTAAAGTGAAGTACTACTTCAAAGAAGCATATACTTAAAAACTTATTTTCTTTCAAGTTGGGATTAAATTAATTGATCATAAATGTGCCGTCTACTTTTAACTACCGCCAAGGCGGTAATTAATGTATTTTTAATTAGGAAATAAAGTTTAATAACTACATACTAGTAGTATTTTTTGACCTTAATAGTAGATGGGGTAATGTAGTAGTTTATACTGTCTTTTTCCATTTCAAATTTGTAGGATCTCGTCAATCTGACGATGCTATTCCGATAGCGAAACGGCTGTCATTGCATTTAAAGTATTTATAGAATAAATAGTGGAAGTTAATTCAACCTTTTAGTTGTTTATTGTTCTGAATAAGATGAACTTTCACACAGTAAGGGTTAGTACCATAAATTTCTTTTGCACATATTAATTTTTTTTTTCTTTTTTATTAAGAAATAGTGTCTCGACTTCATGATGGTCATTGACACAGGTACATTTGATACACAGTAATGTAAATACAAATTACAACAGTAGAGATAATATAGTACCTATAGATATTACAGAGTAATTGAAACTGTTTTTAAATCAACTTGTACATATTAGTCTGTTTTAGAAATTTTATTAATTTGTCAAACTGATTCACTGATCCTAAAATTTCTTGCATACTTCCCTTAAGATCGAGTTGTTGTCGGGCAGTTGCATAGTGGTTACAATCTTGGAGGATATGTTTAACAGACAGTCTAATTCCCACACAGTATTGGCAAGTAGTTGGTTCTTCACGAGCGATGAGATATCCATGAGTGAACTGCGTGTGTCCTATTCTTAACCTTCTAATAGTGATTTTGTCTTTTCTGCTCATGGGTGGCAATGTCAAGAAGTTGGTGTATGGTTGGACATCATGTAGTTTGGTACTTGGTTGATTCCAGTGTTGGAGCCATTGACTGAATATTTTCTGTTTGATGTTTGCTCTGAGATCTTTGTGTAATTGATTATGGGTAAATCAGATGAAGAAGCCTCTTTTGCAGCTTGATCGGCTTTCTCGTTTCCTGGGATACCTACGTGAGCTGGAGTGCAGATGATTATTATAGAGACCCCTTTTTGAGCAAGCAGATGACACTTTTCATGGATCTTCTGAACAAGTGGGTGCTGCGAGTAGATCTTCTTTATGGATTTTATAGGAGCGAGAGAGTCTGTGCATATGGCTACATTTTCATTCTCCTGTATTGGAGTCTTCAAAGCTGCTAAGATACCGTAGAGTTCACCTGTATGTACGCTGCAGATGGTAGAGAGTCTTCCTTGTAACTATGTTGTTTGTGTTGTGGCAACATAGAAACCAACTTTGATGTCATCTTTGGAGGCGTCAGTGAAGAGGATTTTGTCATATTGGGTGGCATTAATGAGTTCATTGAAGGCTTGTCTTAGGATTGAAGTGAGGGTATCGTGTTTGCTGAATTTGCAAAGAGAGGTGTTAGAATTTGGTAATACTTTTGTCCATGGAGGGAGGTTAGATACTGAGATCGAAGTGGTGTTTGATAAATTAATGTTGCATGATAACGACTCTATATATTGCGGTACTAAGTGTAATCCTTGAGGAGAGTTTTGGCAAGTATGATGCCTGGGTGAAAGTATTTCTAAGGACAAGCTGATACTTTGGCAAAGTATGAGAGAAATAGTTGTTGATGTCGTAAGTGAATAGGAAGTTCACGGGATTCGCAGTAGAGGCTCTCTACTGGACTAGATTTAAAAGCATCTAAGCATATTCTAATGGCAGTGTTATGGATAATTGTTAGGGATTTGACATACGTTTTGGAGGCTGAGAGAAAAACTTGACTTCTATAGTCTAGTTTGGAGCGAATTAATACTCTGTAGACTCTTAGTAGAATTTCTTCATTTGCACCCCAGTGATGGTGTGAGAGTGTTTTTAGTATATTTAGGCGGTTTAAACAATTGCCTTTAGTTTCTTGTAAGTGCATATAACTATTATATTATATTATATTATAGAGGGTGTTTTTATTTTAAATACTAAATTCGAACAATTAACATAGAATGTTACACTGTTAAGTTAACATTAACAAAAAAACACTAGTGATAAATTATTAAAACCACAATCAATTTGATTACAAATTTGACATACATTTATTTTGCGATTTTAAGCATCTTTAGAAATTACAATCCAAATTCAGATTTAATCCAAAACTATTTTTTTTGAATAATTATATAGCTAATGAAATTGATTGTGGTAACCTTTACTTTGTGGAAGTCCATCTTACTAAGAACAATAAATAACTGAACGGTTAAACGAGCGTTTTTAGTTTTTTGTTCAACCGTTCAGTTATTTATTGTTGTTAATTATATAGCTATTAGCTAATTATATTTTTATAGTACCTATTTAAAAACAGTATGTGTTAAAAATAAATTTATCGTATTAATATGTTTGTTACTTGCTAATAATAAACGCAAAGATTATTTAAATTTTTTATTTATTTAAATTAATAAAACAATACAAAATTATAACTATAATATCACATGGAACTGTGATTACAATACAACTAGGAGCTCGTTCTCTTCAATATACTTATTTAATAAATTAAAAATTAAACTACAACTTGTTTTATTGCTCATTGAATTAACTGTAGTTCAACAACATTAGTCAAATGACAATTGTCTAAAATTTCCATGATACCCTAATATTTCATCATTTTTTAATGGGACTGGTCTTAAGTTTTCATTGGTTCTAAGGGTTTCCAAAATTTGGAATCTGTCTTTATGCTCCTCGAGTTTTAGTTTCCACATTTCTACAATCATAATTAAATCATATTAGTATATCTTCAATTATTTTATAATTTATACAATTATTACTATTGTTAAAAATATAGGTATTTGAGAGTGCGTTTTTTTAATGTTTTAATGAGATGTAAGATTTGCGGATCTTATTTTTGTTTAAAATGCAATATTGCATTACATTCAGAAAATTGTTTTGTAATATACTAAGTGACATAAAAATCCGACCACCCAGTTTAAATAACTTTATTTTTATAAAATTTTGTAAAAGTACTTACTGAATTATAATATGTAAATGATAAAAATTTGCTTTAAATTTCTTACATTTTTTTTCAGGAACTGTAGTGCCAAGAAGAAACGACCCTTGCAGAAATTATAGTTGAAAGCATTTAAGATTTTATACTTATTTAATAAAGTGAGCTTTAATGGGTCAACTTTGGCCGAAAAAACCTACATTACTTTTCTGAATGACAATGACACAATGTAATATTTACTAGAAGGTTTATACCTGGTACCCTACTCACCATTGATATCTTCAAGTGATGATTCCAAACCCCCATAATCTTTGGGTAATATTTTTAAAGGAATTTCTTTTAATAATGTTTCGGTACCGGCTTCGACACATATCTACAAAAAGAAATTGTTTTAAACGTTGTTTGTATTTGTAACAAACTGAAAAAATATAAACTGTTTTTTTAAACTTTATTTTTTATTTTTAAGTTTGATTTATGAATTATTTTTTCATTGACGTGTAGTATTTGGTATGAATCAGTTTGCAATCTCATTATTTTTATTTAAAATTGTACTAAAAACTTCCTAAAAAATGAAAACATTCTTAAACTTTATTCTTTCCTTGTATACTGTATACCCTTTTTAACCCACCCTGTATGATTTATTTCTTATTTTTACCCTTTACTTCTAAACTTCTCAATCTTCCCCTGTATTATTTATTTTTTTAACAAACTTTGTATCCTTATTTTCCACTTTTCTGTTCAGAGAACCTTAAAATTTGACTCAAACCGACATATGTCAATCTGACGATGCTATTTCGATAGCGAAACGGCTGTCAATACATTTAAAGTATTTAACGAATAAATAGTGAAAGTTAATTCAACCTTTTAGTTGTTTATTGTTCTGAATATAATAAATAGGTTGTTTATTTTCATTTAATATTACTTTATAGTAGTATACTCACCCTACTTGCTATCTTAGAATTAATTAGCTGTTTGAGAAGGTTGATGGTATTCACTGCATAAGATGGACAATTAATTAAATAAGCTTTCTTGATTCTATTTGAAAATACTTTCTAAAAAAATATTTAATTTTTTCGTATAATTCGACAAAACTAAAAATTTAATTTGAACTTACCTCACCAATTATAACAATTTTTTTCAAACAGAAAGGGGATACTTTAAAGACATGTTGCAATTTTGCATTTTCCAAATCAAGCACCAAAATTTCCTCATATAGTAAATCTTCATCAAATCTTACTTCCAATGAGTTACAACCGTAAGCAAGAAATTTGTTAAAGTCAAAATTATCTGGACAGATGTCGACCATTTTACAAATTGATACTCGGCTACCTTCCTCAGTTCTTTTTGGAAGTGGAAAAAAATATCTGAAAAAAGGGAATTTTTTTTATTTGCTAGTTCAACTTTGTATGGGTTCTGGAACCCCCCAAAAATAGTATATTAAGTAAGGAAAACGGTAAGGGTTTTATACCGATCAAAGACTTAGATCAGGAAATTTGTTTATCGGTTATGATAGTTGTAGTGTTTTTGATGCAGTTGATTTACATCGTTGCTTTAAGTGTAATGATTACAATCATTCTTCTCGTACTTGTACCAACCCTACGTCTTGTCCGATTTGCGGAGATTCTCATGAATTAAAACAATGCAATTCTAATATAAAAAAATGTTCAAATTGTGTAAAAATAACAGACAAAAATCTTAATTTTAATCACGCCGTCTGGGAGAAAGATAAATGTACGTATTACAAAGAATTAAGCATAAAATTCAAAAGTAATCTTTTCCTTAATAAATAGCAACGATCGTTAACCTATAGAGATCCCCTTGTAAATGTAAATTGTTTTCTACCAAAGTCGCATATTTGCCGTAAAAATCATAGTTTATCGATATTTTATCAAAATACTAGAGGTCTAAAAACTAAAACGGTACAAGTTTTTAATGCTGTAGCTCAAAATAATTACCGGGTTTTTGCATTAACGGAGACTTGGCTTGATTCATCAGTTAATGATTCGGAATTATTTCCTGACCATTTTGATATTTACAGAGTAGATCGTAATTTTTTGCTCAGTAACACTTCTAAGGGCGGCGGTGTGCTTATTGGAGTACACAATGATTTTTTGTCGCAACAGATTAATCTAACTGATTTTAATTTTCCTATATTTAGATTTATTGACATTGTGCTTGTAAAATTAAAAATTTCATTTCAAGAAGTTTATCTTTTAAATTTGTATGTACCACCACGAACTCCACTTGCTGAGTTTGAACAATTGTTTGAATCATTGGATTCTTTATACATTTTGCATGATAGTATTAATATTGTTGTTGGCGATTTTAATATTTCTAACTTTGCTGATTATTTAAATAATATTAGTCCACCTAATAGAGAAATTTTAGCTGTTTTAGATTTTGCGGAATCATTTGAATTGAATCAATGTAATTTAGTATTGAATGAGTATAACAGACTTCTTGATTTAATATTTTACAAAGACAATTGTTGCGTAGTAAGATCTCATGCTCCATTTGTACCAGAGGATAAACATCATCCAGCTTTAGATATAACTTGCTCATTAAATATTAAAATTAATCGTAAAAATAATTTAGAGAGCTTTTTCCAGAATTGTTTTAATTTTAGGAAAGCTAACTTTCCACTCATGTACAACCTAATGTCTAATATCGACTGGACATTTTTAGAAACCTTTGATGATTCTGAAAAAGCATGCGGATATTTTTACGACAAACTTTATAATGTTTTGGATCAATGCTGCCCTAAGTACTCAATGAAATCAAAAAACACGTATCCTCCATGGTTTCATAGTAAAATAATTAAAAAACTCAAACTCAAACACACAGCGTGGAAAAAATATAAAAGGGAGAATGACACTTCTGCATATACCAATTTTAAACGACTTAGAGCTGAAATAAATCGCGACATTGATTTATCATATAAAAAATTCATCAACCAATCTGAACAAGATATTACAAGTAATCCTATGAAATTTTGGGCGTTTGTAAATAATAAAAGAAACTCTACTAAAATTCCACAAAGTATGTTGTATGACAATAATGTTTTAGATAACCCCCAAACAATTCTCAATTCATTTGCCAACTTTTTCTGCAAATCATATGTTACTTCTTCTCCTCTAGTTCAAAATTCAACTGATACTTTTTTTCCCCACCTACATATCAGCAGTTTTAGTGAAAAAGAAGTATATAAAGCCTTAAGATCAATTAAACCCAAACAGACCACTGGACCAGATTATTTTCCTGCTTTTCTTCTCAAAGATTGTGCAACTGTTTTTGCACGACCTTTGTCTTTAGTTATTAATCTTTGCTTAAAAACAGGAAAAGTTCCGACTATCTGGAAAACATCAAAAGTATGCCCTGTGTTCAAAAAAGGCAATAAGCAAGATATTTCGAACTACCGTCCTATCTCTATAATATCCAACTTCTCCAAAGTACTTGAAGTATTATTAGAACAAGCACTTTATAGACATGTTAACAGAAGTTTAACACATTGTCAGCACGGCTTTATGAAGGGTCGTTCAACTGTAACCAATTTGGTTACAATTACTCAGCATATCGCTGAATCTATTGACGCTAAAACCCAGACTGACGTTATTTACACAGATTTTTCCAAAGCTTTTGATCGACTCGATCACGGTATTCTTTTGAACAAGCTTAGAACATTTGGTCTTTCGCATTCTCTGATTGAGCTTTTTCAATCGTATTTACAAAATCGTACACAATTTGTTCAAATCAATGGATTTAAATCTATTATATATACCGCTACATCAGGCGTTTCACAGGGATCAATCCTGGGTCCGCTATTGTTTAACATTTTTATAAATGATATTTCTGATGTTATTAGTGTCAACTACTTACTATACGCAGATGATTTGAAACTTTACAGCACCGTAAAATCTATTGAGGATTGTGAAAACTTGTTTTTAACATTAATTCGTGTAGTGGACTGGTGCAAAAAGAATAACTTGCCTCTCAATCCAGCTAAATGTAATGTAATGACATTTGGCCTGAAAACCAGCATGTATAAATTTAATTATACCATAGACAGCGTTACCATTCAGCGACCAGATACATTGACTGATCTTGGGGTTATATTTGATTCTTTTCTTTCATTTAACAATCATATTGATTCAATTATTTCCTCTGCAAATCGTATGTACGGCTTCATCGTCAGAACCTCTCGCGATTTTAGTAATGTTAACACATTAAAAATTTTATACAATACTTTTGTAAGACCCAAGCTGGAATATGCATCTGTAGTGTGGAGTCCGTTTTACCAATGTCACGTGGATCGCATTGAGGCTGTTCAGAGACGTTTTTAAAATTATTAAGTTTTAGGGCTGATGGTGTTTACCCTCCACCTGGAACATCGCAACTTGATTTATTGCAACGGCACACCTTTTTCAGTTTAAAAAATAGGCGCGATTATTACGCCGTTATATTCGCATACAAATTAATTCATAATTTGACAGACTGCCCTAAGTTACTAGAGTTGCTCTTTTTTCGCGTTCCCCGAATTGAATCCAGACAACCAGATACCTTTTACTTAAGTGCCCCTCGTACGAATGTCTTGAAGAATTCTCCACTTCACACCACATGCAACATAATCAATAACATGAATTCTAACATAGACATTTTCTCCTGTACTCTCTCATTTATTAAGTGTAATTATTTTACTTAAATTGAAATGTTTGAATGTATTATTTTTCTTTTTTTTAGTTTTCTTATATAAACTTATAGAATTAAAATTAAAACATCTGTATTTCCTTACTCTGTAGTTGGGCTTTAAGCCCGTAGGGTAATGTACCGAATAAATAAATAAATAAATAAATAAATAAGACAATTATTGTCCGAGATCGGTTACCTTTAACGTTCGACATGCTCATAACGTTTTCTGCACGATTGATACTATTATAAATTATAAAATCAAACATTTTCGTCATATTGACTAGTTTCATTCACCCAATACAGAAACGAACATCCAGCGTAATTTTACAGTCGTTAATAAACCAGACGATACAATTCCATATTTAGGAACAAAAGTATATAAAACTTTGTCGATTACAAGTAAAATCAAATCATTTGTTCTTAAGATACGACAAAGGAAAATGTTGTGCTCAAGTAATAGGGAAAGGGAACTGGTCTTCTTAAATTTGCCTAATCCATAGAATTATACTGGCCAATATAAAAATATAAAAGACCCAGTCAGCAAGATATGTAAAGTATTAAACTGTCATAAATGTATCAAACAAATAAAAACAGATTTTGCATGATGGCTCTATTTGATATTTTAGCTGCATACTCAAATTCAAATCCTATGCATTACTTTGGACAAACGTTAGAGAAAAACTATAAAAATATTTAAAGTTGTATGCAAATGTCAACTTTAAACAATCTTATTAGCGAAACAGCTGTAATTGAATTTAAAACATATTTTTTCTAAGCCTTATCTTTAAATTACCTTGTATTTCACTAGTTTGTAGCTCTTAAAACGGCTGTTTATGGTGAGAGTGAAAAAAAGTGAAAAAGCGTTAAAAAAAGTGGCATAACGTTAACTTTATTTCACGCTTGCCATAAGCCGATGCAATTGAATAGTGCAATTCATCCACACCTTTACTGGAAAAAATATCAAGTTTGCTTTGACTTTGACAGTACATGAACTATAACTCATTTGACGTTAGTTTTTATAAATAATCCGATTTGTCTAAGAGAATTCAGTAGTTGTTCCTATTATTACAATGGATAGTGAAGATTCCGACTTTGAAATAATATGTACCCCGAAGAAATTATAGAAAAGGCAAATGTGGCCACATTAAATTTGCTGCCGGAAAAATCCAAAGAAAATTATATAAAAGAGTATGACACTTTTATGAAATGGAGAAACGAGAACAATATTCATAGCTTTACAGAGCGAGTACTGTTAGCTTTTTTTGAAGAAAGGTCTAAAAAATTTAAGTGTTCTACATTATGGTCCAGCTATTCCAAACTAAAGGCAACCTTAATTATTAATGATAACATAGTAATAAGTAAATACTCTAAGCTAATAGCATTTTTGAAACGAAAGTTGGTTGGGTACAAACCTAAAAAATCTAATACATTCTCAAGAGAGGAAATGAACAGATTTTTATTGAGTGCTCCAGACGACAAGTATTTAATGTTTAAGGTAAAAGTTTTAAAAAGTTAATTTGTTTTTTGCTTACAATATTTATAAATTTGTAGGTAACATTAATATTAGGAATAGCCGGAGGTTGTCGACGAGAAGAATTGTATAAAATGAAAATCGATGACATTGAAAATAAGGGGGAATTTCTACTCGTCACGATTCCAGATTCAAAAACTCATACAAGTCGACGTTTTACAGTTATTGGAGAATCCATTACAAACATTAATTTTATACATTTATTCCAAAAGTATGCTAATCTGAGACCGAAAAATGCAACCAGCAACCATTTCTTTTTATCATACAGAAACGGCAAATGTACAAAACAAGTAGTTGGTATAAATACTTTTTCGAAAATTCCATCGCTAATTGCGAGGTATTTAAATTTACCACATCCAGAAGAATATACAGGTCACACGTTTCGACGAACTTCAGCATCGCTTCTAGTCGATTCGGGTGGAGACATTCTTCAATTAAAGCAACATGGAGGATGGAAATCTACTGCTGTTGCCGAAGGGTATGTGAACAATTCTCTCAATGCAAAAATGAACTGTGCTTCACGAATTTTACAAGGATCTAATGTCAGCAGTTTTTTTAACCTACCTTCAACATCCAATGAGAATCAAGCCGACACGAATTTGACTCTTCCAAATATTCACTATTTAAATGAGAATCAAGCAGAGATGAATTTAAATGTTCCAAATATTCACAATTTAAGTGAAGCTTTATCAATGAATCAAACGGAAACAAATGTGACTGGATCAAAAATTCACATTAATCAACCAAACAATTGCGTTTTCAATATTCACATTGCGAAATAATACTAAAATACAATATGTAGTTGTTAATTTTTCTTAATTATTGTGCACTTTTTCCAATTCATTCTGCATTCATTAGTTGTAATTTACTGAAGGAGTTTAATTAAATTATTTCAAATTTCTATTTTGATTTTATTATTTGTATAGGCCTGTAGAAAAAATATTGTATGCAACATATGCATAAAGTGTCTTTTTTTCACTCATGGAATTTCCATTCGTGAAAAAAAGTACCACTTTATGCACTTGTTGCATAAATTACTATTACGAATAAATAGTGGAAGTTTAGTTGTTTACTGTTAATACGATGGACTTTGACATAGTAAGGGTTAGTACAATAAATTTCAATATACAAATTAAAATTAAGAGATTTTTTAACTCGACGGTCAATTACTTGCCATCGAGTTGCTAGTAAATGTCACCTACTGACGTAAAATCTGTCACGGTAAACGATCAAAATGATCAATCGTGCAAAAATTATTATTTTTAGATATTATGCTCCTAAGTGTTCCTTGTATAAACCTTGTCCAGTATAAATATAGGTGCATCAAAGTGAACAAGTCACTCTACTCTGTTCATTTCACGTTCTTCGTTCGTTTTCTTTTATCAATCAGTATTTTTATTCAAAGAAAACTTGGTAAGTATAAATAATGAAAATCGTAGGCCGTAAGTTATTGCAAAAAATTAATAAATGGTTAAGAAAGGTTTCGTAATTAATTTTATATCAAATACAAACATTTACTAGATTCTAATACTGTTTAAGAAACTTGGCAACATAGTCCCGTTCTGACAGCTGTGACGTGTAACCAGATTTATACTGGACAAGGTATATATGCATTAATATCATATTTAGTTGTCGATAACTCTAACTATTTTGCTTACATTTGATCTGCGACTGCTTTCATCTGTGGAAAACTTATATTTGAATTATTAAATACTTCTGGCATCATATGACGAATAGTATAATACATGTCCAGCTTTTCTTTGGCTTTTGGTATGCTGCATTTGTTGACCAAAAGAAAATTTTTAATCAAACCTTCTTCTGAAAACCAAATATTTGATATTTTATCCAATAAAAATTTGCAAAATTACAAAATCTTTACAATGAACTTTATATTGTACATTGCACATACTTCCTATTTCTGGTAAATGATGTTGGGTTTTCATCCAATCCTGGATAGACAAGACATCATCATCGAATTGTTTCTGAGTTTTTCCGAATGTTTTCAACACTTTTTCTAATGTTTCTTTATGGTTTTCGGTTAGCCATTTTTTGATATCAATATTACCTACAACGTAAACATTTAATGTAAAAAGAGTTCGCTTGAATTGAATTAAGAAAAAAAATTATAATTCAAGGAACTTGTAATTATAAACTCTGAAAAAAAATTTATCGTGCTAAAATTATAACATTTGATTACAATCTTGCAATCTTATTGCGGATCTGTAGATAAAATAAAGAAAATAAAAATCAGGATGGAAAAATAGAGTAAGAGTAAGATGGCAAAATAAAAAAATATTCTTGTAAAAATAATACACATTTTAATTAACAAATAAAAAATTAGTGGTATGTTTTTTTCTATAATGTGTCTTAAAAAAATTAAACCCTTAACATTCAAGGGGTTGCGAAGGAATTCAGCCACGCACACCGTGAAAGGAGAATTTTCTATAAGTATTAGAAAATATTATACCCAATGTGTCAATGCAGATATTTGCTTAGTATGTATTTTCTCAAAAAAACTTCTTAGCGTTTTAAATATTTTAGTGAGTAATATATTTTATAATCTACTTTTTGTATAGACATGTAATTTCTAATATACATAAATCTATCAGTTGAATGACTTGAAAATGCATTCATTAAAACGAAAAAAAAATAATATCAAGATTAGAAAAAGCAGACTTTAAAGAATTAACAGTAATAATGGAAAATGGAAAATCTATGAAAAATAAATAAATCAATATTACAAAAGTCAAGTAAACCCTTAAAAGAAATTAATAAAAATGTCATTAGATTTGGACCAAAATGTTATGAACATGTTAACTTACCATATAAGCTCAAGCATACTGCAGATTTTATTAAAAAATCCATAACAAAATTATCCACAATAAAGAGGCACAAAAATAAAATTACCAAAATAACAATCTTGATAGGAGCAAAACGATATTTATAGTATTTATAGACGCAGTTCTTAATAGTTATTTAATATTAGATTTAGTTGTTCAATATTTAATTGTTAATCATTAATATGTCATTAAGTTTTTGTATAATTGCCACAATATGCACAAAAATATATTAGTTATTTTATCAAAATATGGTAGTTAGTTAATTTTTTATACAAAATATACACAATCAGATTTTTACCAACTTAAAAAAATGTCGAGCATGAAAATCATTTAACATAAAATAACCTATAAAATTAGTAATTTACGTCAGTTTTAACACTTAACAAAAGCTACCTGTATAATTTTAGTCTAAGAAGATTTTAACTTTACCGATTTCACTTGTTTCACAACATGATTCCATCTTCTTCATCACTCTGTACAACGAATTCTGTATAAGTTTTTTTTTATTGTGGCCAGTCATTAACTTGTGGTTGTCCAAAACAACTCTATAGTAGTCAATGTCTCGGACTAAGTTATTTCGCATTCTGCTAATTTTAATTTCGTGAGTTTTAATGATGAACAGTTTTCCTTGAGATTAATTTTAACATGAAATTTCAATTTTAAAATGTGCTTTATCTGTTTTACAATTTAATTGCCTGATTTAGTAATTTGTGATTTAGACAAACAATACCTACCTTAAAACTAGCAAAACTTTTTTACCGTAAATTTTTGGAAATGCATATTTTATCAATTAAAAAAATAAACTTACGTTACAGCTATGGTTGTAAAACTAAATGAACAACGTTAAATGTTTTAGCTCTATGCTATTATTTATAACCTTTTTTTATTATGAAGTATTCTATTTTTGATTAAATAAAAAGAAAAATTTTAAAAAACCCAACTTGGTTAATATTTCAAAATATACCTTTACTTTATCTACTCCTCTCGATGTTCTTCTTGAGTCTGAGAAGGACGTTGCACATTGAGCAATCTCCTACCCATCATATCCCACACGTGCTCAATTGGGGATAAGTCGGGAGATCTTGGTGGCCAAGGTAACAATGTGACATCATTATGTTGAAAGAAGTCTATTACCTTGCTGGAAAGTTGGATTTGCCAGGGTTTCACGATAGGGTAAAAGATGGGGTGCTAAAACTTCTTGGATATAACGCTGCGCATTCATGTTACATACCTCTGATAAAGATTAAAGATGATCTCGAACCATAAGCTATAGCACCCCAAACCATAACTCCAACAGTTTGATGAACATGCATTTCAACAAAAAACCGTGGATTTCTCCTTTCACCACGTCATCTTCTAACCCTCGCTCGACCATCGTGCATGCCTAAACAAAATCGAGACTCATCACTAAAGACAATACTGTTCCATTCCTGATTTCAGACTGACCCAGAAATGTTGAGAACAACAGCCTGTATAATTTACCCTTTTCCACATTTATGTATGATTATTTTACTTACTGCATTGCTTTGTTTGGTTAAGAAATGAATATTTTCTGATCATATTTTTTCTTTTTGGTGACATTTTACTATCTTTAATTTAGTGTCTAATGAAATATATACCAGATGTTCCAATGAAAACTTTACACCTCGGTGAAAATTTGTAAAATCGCTCAGACCCGTCAATGTCTAATTCGTGGGGGAACTACTTTATCAATCTATGTATCTCCGTAACTTTAAGCACCTAGCAGGGGTCAGGAAAAACCCCTTGATATTGAATAGGAATTAGGGGTGTTGAAAATGGTCACCATTCACTTCCATGCAGTAATATCAATTTGGCTGTAAAGGTATTAAAGATTTCTGATGTAATTTGACGGCATTCACAATAGATCCGAGCTTGATAATCATCTTCTGATAGGCTGAGCAGCGTAAATCTTGGATTTTAGGTAAACACTTTAAGAAAATTCCACTATAGTCAGGTGTGATGATATCCCCTTCTTCCAATCTAGAATTTTAGAATTGTTTGTCAATAAAAGCATTATTATTATTATTATATTTTCTCAAGACTTACAAAAAATGTGTAGGTAAGTATTAGTTACTAAAATAAACCTTAATTTAAAAAACTTGTTAGCATTTGATCAACAATTTAAAATTTAATGAGACTGCTTGATTATTAGGTAATCTTAAAGGCAGGAACTGAAAAAACTGATTAAAATTTATAGAACTAGCTATATTTTAATTCAAATATAATTGTTACTGATTAGTATACTAAAGAAACCAAATATTCATCATTCGTAAATCTTGTTTTATAAAAATATACAAAATATTGTTAGGTCAGTTGAAATGCGACTCGTGGATTTTCAGGGCCACGCAGCCCAGTAACACTACGATCAATGCTGATATGTTGTGATCTTTACGTACTTATAGTAGTTCACAGTCAAGATTTCATTCTGCAATAAGTTGCAGAATTGCCCTGACCGTAATTGCTTTAATATATTAAGGACGGGTTTTATTTTTTTTAGTAGTTTTACCTTAATAAGAAAGTAATAAATTTTTAAGAAAAAAATGTTAATTTTCTTTTATTTTATAAAATACAACAGCTCAAAGCCAGTCCTTATAGACCGAAGCCTTCAAAAATAATAAAATTGAAAAATAATCACAGTAGGATGAAACCCATTATAAGGGAGAGGGCGAGCTTTTAAGGGTAAAAATTGGTTTATCTTGATTTCCGGCAAAACTACAAGTTCTATGGAAAAAGGTTAAATGGCAAAGTTGTAGAAATAAAAAATCTACGACTATTGTATTAACAATTTTTTCATATAACCTCAAAATGAATGTTAATGATTAATATAACCAAGTCTTTGTTTTTTTTATTTTTATCTTTTTAAAAAAGTTATTTTTTCTACGATTTTTGGTAAAAACTTACCTTATTATGTCCCAAAAAATCTGTAAATGTTTTGATTTAAAATATTTATTTTTTCACCTTATTATGACCAAATATTTTTCAGTAGGAAATTCCCGTTTCAAAATATCAGGTTTTGGGGCATTTGGTAAATTGAAGTCTCAGAAAATTGAAGTTAGTTGAAGTTCTCAGAAAATGCAATAAGAATGGAAAAAGCATGGATTCGAAATCAAATCAAAATCTACCACTATACCTAACAAACAAATAAGTTAATAAAGTTAATATTGGAAATGCCTAAAATTATATAAAATAGTGTTTTTTAATACTTTAAATCGACTGGTGGCATCAGTTCCTCTATAAAATGAGTAGAACACCCTAAAATCGGGATGGGGATGAAACAGGGTGAGAAAGATGCACGCGATACTAAAAAGTACTGAAACTAATGGGAATTTTGCATATTTAACTCGATTTTCGTTTTCTACGGGTTCGATTTAGTGGTTCTAAAACATTTTTATCAAGCAATATTGATATCAAATTTTTTTTGAAATTTGAAAGACTAAAACCAAGGCTATAGACTGTCATCATTTTTTTGGAAAAACATTTTTTGCGTTGGAAATGCCTGAAATTATGGAAAATGGTGTTTTTTGAGACGCTGAGTCAACTGGTTGCATCAGTTCCTCGATAAATTGAGTAGAACAACCTTAAATCGGGATGGGGATGAAACAGGGTGAAAAGGATGCATGCAGTACTCAAAAGTAGTGAAACAAATGGGAATTTTGCATTTTTAACTCGATATTTGTCTTCTACGGGTTCGATTTAGTAGTTCTAGACCAATTTTATCAAGCAATATTGATATTAAAATTTTGTTTAATTTGAAAGACTAAAACCAAGGCTATAGACCCATCTCTTTTTGTAAAAAAATTGTTTTGCGTTGGAAACGCCTGAAATTATGGAAAATAGTGTTTTTTGAGACGCTAGTTGCATCAGTTCTTCGATAAAATGAGTAGAACAACCTTAAATCGGGATGGGGATGAAACAGGGTGAGAAGGATGCTCGAGGTACTCAAAAGTAGTAAATCCAATGGGAATTTTGCAATTTTAACTTGAGATTCATGTTCTACGGGATCGATTTAGTGGTTCTAGAATATTTTTTGATATCAGAATTTTTGTGAATTTTCAAAGACTAAAACCAAGGCTATAGACTGTCATCTTTTTTTTGGATAAAAAATTTTTCCGTTGGAAATGCCTGAAATTATGGAAAATGGTGTTTTTTGAGACGCTTAATCGACTGGTTGCATCAGTTCCTCGATAAAATTAGTAGGACACCCTTAAATCAGAATGGGAATGAAACAGGGTGCGAAAGATGCACGCTACGAATGAAACCAAGGCTATAGACTCCCAAATATTTTTGGTAATACATTTTTTGCATTGGAAATGCATTAAATTATGAAAAAAGGTGTCTTTTTCTAGCCAATTAGATGTGAGCAATTTTCCAACAAGTCTACAAATGTAAATTGCATTGTTTATTACTATAACAGAGTTCCTAGGAAGAAGATCTATCATTTTTTTTTATAAACCATCCTTAACAAAGCCGTCTGGACTACAGATGACTGTTATCAGTTTGCCAACGCAGAAAAATCTACAATATTGTGAGTCTTTAATTTATGTACCTATGTGATCTACGGTAAATTTTAGCCCCTTGTAAGATATTTCCTGACCCTAGGAGGGTCAGTGCCTTACTACATACCTACCTCGTGACTTTTTATAAATGCAACAAAAATAATAACTCACTTTTCCACGTTGCCCATAAATACTATTTTTTAAATATCAGAAATAATTTTTAAAAACACAAAACTATTTCAGAAATATCAGAATTGAAATGTAACCAACGAAAAATATTATATATTCACAGCTTTATCAGATTTTTCAGATTCTCCAATTAATTACAGTTTAAAAGGGTGCCTCGATTAATAATTGCCTAGTAGAATAATATTTACGGATATTGATTCAGGTAGAATTAAAGCTATTAATTAAGCAATTTCAAATCAGATAATTAAAACTTACCTTATTAAACGTAATTTGTTGGGAGTTTTATTTCCACTCTTTAAATCGGTATGATAATTAAAATGGAAACAAACTAACTAAATATTAATGAACCCTAAGCGATTATGAAACTGCATTAATTAATATTAAAATTAATATGTATTATTATGTAAACATTTTGCCTGAACAAAATTAAGGATTACGATTTATTTCATCAAACGGAAACTAACCTATTATAAAACATAAATAATCATCGTGTTGATGGTCAAAATTAACATTTAACTACACATTAATGTATGGTGAAAGAGTAAATATTAATGGCAAAAGTTTTCTTTCTAGATTCAGGAACAGATATGGAAATATATTGACAAAACTGAATGTATTGAGCAGGTATGTTTCAGAGTGAAATCAAAATTTAGTTGGCTTTTTGGTCGTTCACTTCTTTGTAGGTATGTATGTATGTATGTATGTATGTATGTATAAATTAGGGGTGATAATTACACTGCGACCTATAGGATCTATTGTGTCCCCCTTACTTGCCATGTTCTGATATTTTCTCAGACTTATAGCAGCTCTTCGAGTCCTATTTTCCTGAGGAAGTTTAGAACATCGTCGGGCTTCAAGTCAGGTAGATCCCCTTTCTCTATTCCATGTGCTCCTAGGTATCTAGCCCTAGAATTTTGCAAGGCAGGGCATTCTGCGAGTATGTATACTGAAGTTTCATCCTCTTCCTCACAGAATCTGCACCTTGCTTCATCTGCTAACCCTAGTTTCTTCATGTGGCTTCTTAACCGGCAATGCCCGGTTAATATTCCCGTTAAAATTCGGAGCCTTTTTTACTGAGGTTGAGACAGCTAAGAGATCTCTTCTGGTCATAGTTCCCCAGTAGTATCTTAGATTGCATCAGTCCTTCCAGCTGATTCTAGTACTTGGAATTTTCTTTCTCCATTTCTTCCCTTAGTTTTCCTAAGATTACTCTACTGCTGATCCCACAAGATGGTTCTGGTCCCAAATGTGGGGTTTCAGCTCCTTTTTTTGCCAGCTTATCTGCTGTTTCGTTCTCCTCTATTCCTATGTGTCCCGGGACCCATAGGAGGGTGACAGTGTTCTTCTGACCCAGTTCATTTAGTTTGCCTAGGCATTCCCAAACCATCTTCGAAATGATTATATTTGAACTCAGCGCTTTGATGGCTGCTTGACTATCCGACATGATCACAATCTCTTGTCTGCGGTAGTTTTTTCCAATATTGAATTCCACACATCTTTCGATGGCGCGGACTTCTGCTTGAAAGATGCTCGGGTATGTGCCCAAGCTTTCTGAGTATTTGGCTCTCGATCCAAAAACTCCTATCCCAGTTCCCTCGTCTAGCTTGGAACCGTCCGTATACCACTTTATGGTATTCTGATTTAAATTCTGTATGGTGTCTTCGTCCCATTCAGATTTATTACTCAACCTTGTGATGAATTTTCTCACAAAGTTGAATTTCTTTGGCATATCATCTTGGGGCATTTCCCAAGTTTGATCAAAATTAAGTGATCGGGGTTTTTCCCTGATAATTCCTTCTTTGATCATTCTTTATATCGTTTTCTTCCTTACACTTTCTAACAGAATGTGTAGTGGGGTTAAGTTTAAAATCACCTCCACTGCAGCAGTGGGGCATGTTTCCATTGCTCCAGTGATACATGAACATGCTAGTCTCTGAATCTTTGAGAGTTTTTTCCTCGTCGTACTCAGATTAGCCCTTGCTCCCCAAGCCACTGCCCCGTATGTGATTATTGGTCTCAGTATTGCTGTGTACATCCATTGCAGAATACGTGGGTTGCATCCCCAGTTCTTTCCTGCAATGTTCCTGCACACCATGAGGGCCTTGGTCGCTTTGTGTATTACTTCGTCTTCGTGTTTATTCCAGAGTAACTTACTATCTAGGATTAGCCCTAGATATTTGACCTCTGTTTTCCACTCGACGATGTTCTCCCTTATTCTTATGATTTTTAGATTAGGTTTCTTTTTCCTTGTAAAGGCTACTAGTGTGGTTTTGGTGGGGTTGATGCTGAGTCCCACCGAGTCACACCATTGTTTCGCAATGTTCAGTCCTCTTTGAACAATATCACAGAGGTCATTTTCATACTTCCGTTTTGCCAGGATAACCTTCTTTGTAGGTAAGTTTGCTACCTTCGATAAGTAAAATTGCAGAACGAGTAATCCTAAGACTCATCAAAAAACAAACAAGAGAAATAAACATAATACCAGAGGAGCAGTTCGGATTCAGAGAAGAACATAGTACAGAACACCAAGTCTTGAGATTGGTCGAATATACCACTCAAGGATTTAATCAAAAAAGAATGCACCGGAGCTATATTTTTGGATATAAGTAAGGCCTTCGATAGAGTCTGGCACGAAGGCCTCATATACAAAATGAAGGAAGCAGGATGCCAGAAAGGCCTACTAAGACTTCTATGTAGCTATCTCAAGGATAGAAAATTTCAAATAAAGGTAGCAAACGTTAGATCCAGTGAAGGAAGCCAGGAAGCGGGTGTACCCCAGGGAGCGGTACTATCCCCACTGCTATACAGCATCTACACATCCGACATACCCAAAACAGAGAATACAATAATGGGGCTATACGCAGACGATACTGCTATAGCAACGAGGTGTAGAAAAATAAACAACATAACAAGGAGATTACAAACAGCAGCCAGTGCAATAGAAGAATGGTGCACGACCTGGAAAAGGTAGCAAACGTTAGATCCATTGAAGGAAGCCAGGAAGCTGGTGTACCCCAGGGAGCGGTACTATCCCCACTGCTATACAGCATCTACACATCCGACATACCCAAAACAGAGAATACAATAATGGGGCTATACGCAGACGATACTGCTATAGCAACGAGGTGTAGAAAAATAAACAACATAACAAGGAGATTACAAACAGCAGCCAGTGCAATAGAAGAATGGTGCACGACCTGGAAAATAAAAGTCAATGGAGAAAAAAGCCAAGCGGTAATATTCCAAAAAAGGAGGCAAACACCAGACACCAACATCGAAATAATAAAGAAGCTTGTAACTGTAAAAGCGACATGTTTCGGTCCTTGGACCACCATCAGGCTATAAAGAAAACAATAGTATCAGGGAAGAATCAATGATGATGGTCTAAGGACCGAAACATATCCCTTTCACAGTTATAAGGTTCTTTATTATTAAAATTGTGGATTGATTTTGAGGTTTATTGCTACTGTATATCTGTATTATCCAAATTTGAGAGATGGATTACCTTTTTAATTTTATAATATTATAGAATAATTAAATTCATAAATTTCATGTGAGTAAAGTCATCGAACTAAGATTTCTTAAAAATTTATTGTATTATAGTGATCACACACATTTATTTTGTAAATAATTAATGAATAGAATTAGGTGGGTCTGATGGAACGTGGTTTTTATTCAAAAAACCGGTATTAAATTTGCCAAGTATTTTAGAAAAGTTCAAATCGTATAGCGATATATCTTCGAGTAATCAACTTTAAATATACTGAGTCGGAAACTGAGATTTATTCGATTTTTGGTCAAAGGATGGTTGTTAATCTTTCTGACGTTAACTACGTTTTATAAAGAAATACTGAATACACTGTATTAGCTATATAAGTTGTGGGCTTCTTTAGAAAGTTTTCTAAGGAATTATTTTATAGTGTTGTTTGAAAAAGCACCAAAAAAACCTTGCCTAATATACTAAGTGACATAAAAATCCGAACAACCAGTTTAAATAATTTTATTTTTATAAAACTCCTTTCAAAATTCTTCTAGGGTCTAAGGAGGACGTTGCAAATTGAGCATCTCCTATCCATCATATCCCACACGTGTTCAATTGGATTTTTACGTCACTTAGTATAGTATACATAGTTTTTACAATAGATCAAATGCAGATTTAATCTTTTTACTTGAAGATTTCTTTTCATTTTAAATCCACCTTTTTTCTGATTTTATATAATTAAACAACGACATTATATTTACTCTTAAACAATAACAATTCTTTGTGTTTTCCTTACTAAATTTTAAGAACCCAATCATTATTAAAAAGTGAGTGATAAAATGGCATGAGGTCATACATTCAATTCAGCTCTGACCCTTACAGAAATGTTTAATGATAAAAAAACCCTTGAAATTTCCCACATTTTTTTAGTTCTGTAAAAGTGTAGCCCAGAAATGTCGAGTCCATACCAAAAGCGACGACGTATTCCATTTTTCAAATTGATTGATGGAGTTTCGGGGATATCGAAATGAGGGATGAACATTGCAAATTTTCGGTAATGGGTATTATATTGGCAATTATAACTTACACTTTTCAAGCTCACGTTGAAATATTGTCCAGCATAAATTCGTTGGGCCCGATCACCACGGCAACAGATTAATTATTAATACTAAAAATGTGAAATTCTAAAAAAAATTTGTTGTAGATTTTAAAATTTCACGTTACAACGTTGTTGTTTTCGATAATTTTGTACAAAAACTTTAAAAAGTTAAAAAACTACAATTAATATTTTAAAAAAATTGATTGTACTAACCCTTACTTTTTGGAAGTCCATCTTATTAAGGATAATAAAAAACTCTTCGTTTTAACAAAACTTTCAATATTTATTTAAAAACTGCTTTTTTAAAAGACTCAATGACAGCCGTTTCGCTAGACAAATAGCATCGTCAGATTGACATATTGAAGTTACTATTTATTTTTGTAGCTAGGTACCTGATGTTTATTAGGTAGTTATAAGGCTAGACCAAGTATGGAAGTAATAAGACATAACAATATTAAAGCCTAGATGTTATTAGCCCTAAGGGATTATCCTGGATGTATTTCCCTCTAAGATCAGTATAACTGTGCAATGATATAGAAAAACCAGGAAAAAACTATATCATGCTGATCTTTACAATAACTTAATATATTTGTGTTACAATTACGTCTTATCTATGTATAAAATGAAGACTCCATCAAAGCAAACACTTTAAAAGTGGACTTCCCAGATTTATTTGTTCATTAACAACTTTAAATTGTGGATCTGCTAGATGTCTTTTTATTTCAAGTTCTTCAAGGAAATCTAAATTTTGTTTTTTATTACAAGTGTGTAGTATTTGGATGTCATTGATGTGTAAGAGTGAGGTTGGATGTTCAAGTAGGTGTTTTGCATAATTTGACTTATCTGGTTGTTTTAATCTATATGCTCTTAAATGTTCGTTAAATCTTACTTCAAAATTTCTTTGTGTTTGACCTATATATACAGTATTACACTTTGGACAATTAATTTTGTAAACACCAGATTTTTTTAATTTAGGTAATTTTGTTTTTACATTTAACAATTTTGTACCAACATTATTTTGTGTTTTAAATGATATTATTGCTGACGTTGCCGAAGATATTATTTTTGAAATTTTATTGGAAATACTTCCACAATATGTAATATTTTTATAACTTTTAATTTCTTTAGTTTGTTTAGGAAATATCAGTTGTAGTGCCACTTTCTGTTCTTTTTTATTAATTAAAAGCAGTTTTTAAATAAATATTGGATGTTTTGTTAAAACGAAGAGTTTTTTATTATCCTTAATTTAATATTTTGTTAATTTGTTTATTTCTAGCCACTATTTGCGCCAATCTTTCTTTTCTAATAGTATATAGTATGTATTGTATTGTATACAAATTTGAAATGGTATAATTAATATTTTATTCTATTTATGATTATATGTTTTAAGATTTTATTTATTAAATTTAAGTTTTATGTTTTTAATTGTTAATTTTTAATGTTTGTGGGGCTAAAAATTATTTAATTATGTGTTTTTCAATTTAATTTTACTTTATTTACTATTTAATTGAATTACGACTCACCTTGTATAAATTGTATGAGCATGTGAAAAACTCTATATTCTCAGTAGTCGGTTAAAATAAATTCACCATTGTAAATGATATGATAAATGTACATTCAAAACTTAATACAACCTTGTTTAATTTTAACAAATAGTTGGCGCCCAACGTGAGGCCAATAGAAATTAAATAGGCTATAAAAAGTTGATTAATGGCCACCCGGTTCTAAGTATTTAATTACTTTATTTATTTAATAAATTAAACAGGGTTGTATTAAGTTTTGAACCTACATTTATCATACCATTTACAAAAGTGAATTAAATTTATTTTAACTCGTTTGAACCGACTAATGAAAATATAGAGTTTTTCACATGCTCATAGAATTTATATATATTGTAATGGATCATTATTACTAATAAAAACAAAGCTTACCTTTTTAAGCATCCATCATAGCCATTACACTAATGGATTAATTAAAAAAAGGATATGCATATTGAAATACACTTTTCTTCTTAAACCATGTAATTACCCAAAAATAAGTATTGTCTTGAGTACAGTATAAACTTGATTATATCATAAATTTGGTCATAATATCACAGTAAAAGCCACAAAATAAACAATATTCTCTGGTCACAACAGGTTTCCATTTGGACTTAGTAAATACATCTTGTTAGAAAATGAGATGAATCTTCTGACCTAAAAATAATATACTTAGTATTAATTTGTATAAACAAACATTATCTCTACAGTTACACTAAAACAAAGTAGTATAACTTACATATTTGATAATAATAAACAAACATTGAAAGATAAAAGCCAATATAGGGTAGGTAGTCATTTTGGAAAGTCAACATGTAAAAATAAATAATGCACATTAGTAAATGAACAAAATAGAATTAAAATTACTTACCTCAATAATTTACAAAAAAAGGATATCTCAATAAGTTTAATTGAATCTGCAGTTACTTTTTCTTTAGTACATCTTAAATTTTCAATATTATACTTTTCAATTACAAACATTCAAATAAATAAAGAATGTATTTGACATCTTATCTTGTATAGGATCCATATTTAATTATTGTATCACAATCAAAATTTTCCAATCCATAATGAATGCATTTTCACATAACAATTCACTTTTCACCTAGTTCTTTTTCAAAATTCTCAGTTTAATCTGAAACAATAAAAAGAAAATAAAAATCAAAAGTATTAATGGTTTCCACATGTTTAAGAAATCAACATGTAATTTTAGTTAGTAAAGTATTTAAATTAATATTATAAAAAGGAAGTACTTACAAAATCATTAAAAGACAAATTATAGTCTTCGATATTGTACAAACAAATATACCAATAGATTGTGAGTACCTAAAAAAAAAAAAGACACAAGATTAATTATAAACATGTAGCAGGTGTGGTGAAATACATTAAACTAATTCCCATATCAATAGTGTTGGACATAATCACATAAACTTTTGATTGAACATTTTAAGAATACATAGTGAAATAGATATTGAAAAACTTAGTTTATAAACATTAACAAATGACAATTTATGTAACAAAAAGTATGTAGGATAATTGAGGAAGTTGTTTATATAAATTTTAAAATGTTAACCTTTGATAACACAGAAAATATCAGCTTATATAAGGTATAAGTAATACAAATAAAAAAATCTTTTAAAAGTTTAAATTGTAGTTGTTAGAGTTTAAAATAGTAAGTTATCAGTTAAAATAGAACTAGTTAAGTGGATTTAGAATAATTTTAAATATAATAGCTAGTGTTAATTGAAAATTTGAAAGTCTAAAATAAGTTGACAGCTCAAGGAAGTTGTGTATTTTGAATCTAAAATTTCCTAGGAAAAAGTACTTGAAAATTATACAAACAGAATTTAAGCAAATATAAGGATGAGATCTATCTGTACATTATCAAAGGTACTATCAGAATTGTAAATTTATTACCTGGATTTTCGGAAATGTAGGTTATTTTTTTCTGAAATTCGAACAGTTGAAATCCGATGACGTCATTTTTTGTCATTTTCCAAGAAGCTATAAAAGGCCGGAAAATCCATGATTCAACTCTCTTATGATCCTGGTAGCAGAGCAATTAACATCGTATGTATTAATTGATTATCAACTAGAAGAAATTTTTTAATTAATTAAAAGCTGTTTATGGTAAAGTAATACATGTAATATTAAAAATACATACAGAAAAGTAATCAACTATTATTAAATTACTTACCAAAGTAATAAATTGTACAAAACAAATACGGATTCCATAGAATTTTAAAGATTAAATTCGAGCGACGTTTCCAAAACGGGACCATAGTAGCCATCTTGTCAATTTGGTACGCTGTTCCATTTCCGAGAGTAAACGAAGTAGAAGCCGATCTCAGTGTTTGTTACGTTGCGCATGACAAGGACAATATTTGAAAAACTCTGTGATACAAGGTACGTCCGATAATTAAGAATTTGTATTTTTGGTTTTTTTAATTTGTTGTAATTGTAAATTAATATTTTTGTATATCATCTCAATTTTTTTCATATCCGGATATTCGTTATTTATTTGTACTAAACGTGTGAAAACCAATTAATAAATTTTTTTTTGTAACGTTTCTTTGAAATACTTGACATTAAATTTATTGGGTATTAGTTATTAAATAATATTTAATTTGAATCCTACCCAAGATGAGAGTCAGACTTTAAATTTCAACTTTAAAATTAAGTAAACTGAGCTAGTTTGAAATTCTGATGAGGCGCCCAATCATAGAAGTACAAAGAAAAAGTAAACTTTATATAAAATTAAATAATATTCAATCATTAAAATCAATTAAAATATTTGATAAAATCAATAAAACAAACAAAAATTTTTAATTATAATAATCAAACAAATAAAAACATATCTAAATAATAAAACTACGTTAGCTGTTAAGTAAAATAAACTATAGCCAAATATTTAAAACTATAGCAAAATTTAAATCATTATAATATATAAAATATTATTTTTGTACGCAACTTTCTGAAATTTAAAAAATATCCACTTCATTTATTGAGCAGTGTAGTATGTAGGTATATAGCCTGTCAAAATGTAGTGAACCTTTTGATACGACTCTTTTATAGACCCAATGATTAATATCTCTCCAATAAAAATACAGACACACAATTTGTCAAAAATAAGGAAATTTAATATTTGATTTTACCTAACCAAAGCCTATTTTACAGATGACAAACTCTCTATGAAGTTAAAAGCATCACAATAATAATAAGAAACTGTATTATAAAGTTTTTAATAGTTCTTTATGATTAATATAGTCTAAACTGCAAACAATAGATGCTGCAGTATTCCCTATGGCTATTAATATCTTGTTTTTCATTCAGTGTTTTTTAATATTCTTTAGCTTAGTTATGCCGCACTGATGAAGTTTAAGGAGACAGAAACACGTATCTGCGCCGGTTACATTCACGAGCCTTACCAAATATCCTTAGCATTTGATTTAATTATCTATAAAAATTCTGAAACATATAAAAATAAAATGTTTATACAATCTTTATCAGAGAACCCAAAGCATCTTTTATTTTTTTCGAAAGTAACCTTTAGTGTAGAAGTATTTCTGAAATTAGATGTTATCAGTATTTGAATCACAAAAGCAATTTGCCAAGAAAAGAATGACAATTTTTCATTACTTTTTTTTAATAAAAGAACTTTGAGCAGCAGACTTTTTTATTTATATACGTTTTCTGTTCTTGATTATTTGCCCTTAAATGTAAGAAATTTTATAATACAGTGTGAGAATAAGTTGGTAATAAACCAGACACAACATGATAAACCTTTTAACAGTTTCAGACCTCTAGGCTGTTTACGTTTATAACTGAACTTTGCTGAGATTGTTTAGTTTCACAAAAACAGAATTTTCGTTATTTAAAAATTGCCGTAAACATATTTTTTAAACCGTTTTTTGAAATAAATCTATACATTTTTTTCTGTTTGGTTTCGTTTACATTTCCTAGGCAAATCCCCTGGGTGAGTTAATATGTTTATGTAGTTTCTAGCATGGTTGAAACAAATTTAAAGTTAAGGTGTAATGTGACAATTGCAATGTAAGCAAACGGCAGCTGTCAATCGGTTGGGTGCCAATTACAATATGAAATAAACCCTACCAAACTAAGAAACATGAAGTAATGCTAAAATATCGAAAATATATTTATAAAAAATACACTAAATTATTCAAAAGAATACATTAAAATTAAGACAAAAATCCCATCCATTATAACTGACATTCCTGTTACTGGTATCGGCAGTATTGATAAAGTTTTCTCACCATCAATGAAAATGTAAAACAATTCATACGGGGCTTTCATTAATCCAAAGATAATTTATCCCTTTCCAGAAAATCTATCGGACCCGCGATTTCGGCAATCAGTGGATACTGGATTTTTTTTTCAGGCTGAAATGGGAAACTCATGTTCAATGGGTCCTTATCCAGAGCCCAACCCTCTACTAAATTAACCAACCTCTCACCCACTTCGAGACTCGTTGTCCAACATGCTCCTTTCATAATCCATTAGGCTGATATTCCCGCATGGATAATAGCTTGGAGGGTGCCATGCTACACTTATGGGAATGCTACAACATAATTACTCCTACAAAAGCTATCAAGACGAGAAAAAAAAGAGACTATGGTCCACTTACTTCGGCAATGCTCCGCTCTCTCCAGAAAAAGACATTCTGCTCTTGGACGGTCGTATTTTGACAGCCTATCCGATCACCAGTCGGTTGGTATCAATAGCCTCATGTTGTTCATCCCAAGCAGTATCTAGTTCTAAGGGTAGTGGAGGGGGTTGTAACCAAATCATACAGCATCACAACTAAAAGGCCCCAGTCGAAAAGTTTTCTTTGTTACTTTCCTCTTTATTTGTCATTTCTGAATAGTTAGAAAAGTTATTACTATTTTCTTCTTCGGCAATAAAACTAATAGTTTTAACAGAATCCTCTATGTCTTTTTCCCTTCTAAATATTTTATTTGCTATGTCTACTTTATTTGTGAAAGATTCTTCTATATATCCTTCGGCAACACTTGAGGATTTCCATCCCCCATGTCTTTTTAAAGCAACTAAATCTGCTCCAGCATTTACCAAAATTGTTGCAGAGAATCGACGGAATCAACGTCCTGTGTATTCATCTGAATTAAAAATTTTGCAATAATTTGAGGCATTTTGCCAAACTGATGGACTCCAATTACATTGTCGTCCGGGAATGTATCGCTTTTACTCCTAGATACACAATATACTATTTTTTTACTTTAGAACATGTGCCTCGTAATATCCGATTTTCCTGTACCTATTCGTTTTTCCATATAAAATCAAAACTTTCAGAGTTACTTTTAAATTGTATTCTTTTCATCTTGTTTTATGCGAGACAGTAACACTAGCTTTATGTTTCTTCTGTCAGACAGGTGCCTTCCGCATTTTATTTGCCGTGAAATATTTTTGTTTTATACGTAGTTATATCTTTTATTTATATGACTATCAGATTTAGGAAGAAATATTGTTGAATATCATCAATAATAATCAAAAATAAAAGTTGTGTTAGATTTATTAATGGTTGCTGAGACTTCTTCTTTAATCAAATTACAATCGAAATAGATGTGAAGTAATCGTTTCAATCTAAGTTGTGGTCTCAATTTTTTATTTTTCCACTTATCTAATTTTAGGTAAATAAGAGATTAAAATGGTCCAATATCAATAGACCCCGTACATTATCTTGTACCATATTGATATTTGGATATTTAAAAGTGGAAATAAATTGTTATTATAATTAATCTTACTGGATTCTGGAAAGAGTTTAATGTGAAGACTAATTTATTGCAATCCATTTTTAGTCTATAGAAATTTCCCTCATTAATCCTCTACTTTAAAAACGAAAAAAAATTACTTTAGCTCTAAAGAACCAATTTAATATATTGAGTATTCAACTGGTATTCTTCGGAGAGAGTTTTTGATAAAAAATCAATAATCAAGCTGCCAATTCGAAGAACATATATTGCCAAATATTTGCTTGGATGGTAACTTATAGAAAAATTGATTTTTCTTAAGGGCATTCGTGCATTTCTACGCTTTTCTAGTTTGCGCTGAATCTACCAGTGGTGTATCATTAAAAGTGGGAAAATTTTCCTTGCTGCATTCAAATATATTTTTGTTGACAGTGACTGTAATAGCGAAATTGCGAACTACTCACATATATTTGGATTTTATCTGCAGCTCATTTCAACATTTGACTTAATTTTTATCCTCAAGAATTTTCTAGAATTGTTTAAAAAAAACAGTTTCTCGTGTACCAACTGTGCTAAGTTTTTAATCAAGATAAATTTGATATTAAAATTTTAAAAATATTTATTATAATGGACTAGGATAATTACTAAGGAAGCCAGTTTCTTATAATTTGGTTTTTTAAAACTTAAAATGTAGGTAAAGTTTTATTTAAAAAGTTAAATAATGTAGAAATAAAATTAAATGTTTTCTTGATTAATTTGAAGGCAATATTATTTATGTACATAGTAAAGTTTTGCCAATAAAAGTTTAAATTTTATACAAAAAATTATACAAAAACACATTGAAAAATTATAATACTCTATGGACAGAGCAATAAATATATTAGTTGAAATAAAAACGTTTAACAATACCGGGTGTCCCCAACGCACCTCTGGATGTCACCAAGATTTAATGACAATATTTTGTTGTGTGGGGGATTTTTTGACATTTGGGAAAAACTAACCTTAAAATAAAGTTAGGAGAAAATGATTATTTTTGAGCACTTTTTAAATTATTAATAAGGTATATTTTTTTGACAGATTTAATTTAGTAAAAAAAATTAATTCATAACAATTTTTTTATTACATTCAAAATTCAAGATACATAAATTAGTTGGTTACAAGTATATTTATAAAGCTAAAAATTACTAAAAACTAATAAAAAAAATCACTGTTTTGGTAGTTTATAATATCCATTTGTATAAATTAACTGATGTTCGCGTACTTTGCGATCCAAAAACGTGTTCAATTCTGGAAGGTTGCATTCTATGGTAGGACCTTGAAACGCGAACATTTTCAACAACTGATGAATGCTTTCGAATGGTAAAGTATCCAAGTTCATCAACATACCAACTATGTACGACCAGAACGTCTAAAAAAAACAAATAAAACACATAACAAATAAAATAAATTCACTTGTTTATCAAATACCTGTAGCTCTTCCTTTCTTTGATCTTTTGCACTAGCCATGGCTGATTCAGCTTCAAAATCTTCAACGAAAAAAAGGTGGTTTTTAAATGCAAATATCGTCGATTTTTTTAATGAAACACCCTATATATTTTTATTCTATCTGAAAGACGAACTATTTCCCTTTGAGAAAGTGTATAATTGTCTTTCAGATAGAATAAAAATATATAGGGTGTTCCATAAAAAAAATCGACGATACTTGCATTTTTTTTATTGTATGGCCGCTTGCATAGGGGCGATTACATAAAGCAGTTATTACATGTTATATGGTATAAAAAAAAGAAAAAAACATTAACATGGTAGTAACGACGGAAAATAATGACTAAAGTTTATAAAACATTGTTATTTCCTTTAAGAATTTCAGTGTTGTCTCTGGTTTGGGTCCCCTAGGATGTCTTTCAGCTGGGATTTGATATTAATCTGTCGTCTTCTTGTGTTGAATTTGTGACAATCAACCAGGATATGTTTCACAAAAAGTGGGCACTGGCAGCTTTGACAGTAAGGTCTGCTGTTTGAGGTCATTAAGTAGCTGTGTGTGAGTTTGGTGTGACCTATGCGAAGTCTATGCATTATTGATCCTTCTTATCTAGAGAGTCTATTGGATTCAGTAAACAGTGATGTGTTGAGAATTGGTTGGATAGATAGTAGGAAGGTATTGGTAGAGCTCCAGTGAGCTTGTCACATATGTCTAACAATTCTTTTTGCTTCTGCCTTAACGTCCTTGCAAATCTGGATATGAGAAGTAATTGTGGCAGAAGTTGAGGCTGTTTGGACATGCTGATTAGCCAGTTCGTTTCCAGGTATACCAATGTGTGACGGAATCCATATAATGGTGACTGTGGTGTTTAAGGAATAGAGATCGTGAAAAATACTTGCATTTAAAACCCTTTTTTGTAAAACACCCTTTATAAGATTTTACTAAAACATGTATACTGAAAAAAACTTTATATTAAAAGAAATTGTTCCCCGAAAACCGTACCTCTCTATGATATTTAAGTTTCGATGTAATTGCAGTTAAAATGGGCCAGAAACTCTTGGGACATCCGGTATTAAAACTCAACGGAAATGTTAAATGCTGTTTATAGAAATCCAACGAAAACATTTTTAATTAAAACATATGAATTATTAAAATATTTAAATTCATTCAAGTAGGTATTTTATTACACACAAACAAATAAAACCTTCAGATGTTTTTTTAAAAAATTAGTATCCTTATATACTAAGCTCAGCACTCGTCCACAGTAAATTTCTCTTTTTCGTTCTTCCGTAATATTTAGTCGTTGTGCCATTTGAATTCGGTATGGATCCCTACGAATAGATTTGAACATTCGAGGTGTAGATGTTTCACGTAACCACGTGACATAATACACTAACAGTGCTAAAAAATTTCCTAGCTGTTTCAGCTATATTGAAGGTCGCCTGGTTAAAATGAGATTATAATTAAATCAGTAAAAAATTTACAAATACTTTAAAAGTTTCATGATCATAACACTTACCTTATTTTGATGATTTGTTTTGCACAAACCTTTTGTTTTCTCATTTTCCTGCTCTTCCACTTTTTGTGCCTTTTTATTAAAACGCCTCATTATTTGGCAATACTTTTTTTTGGTAGGTATAACCTTGGAAAAAATTTTTATTTGACAAAAATACGAAAAATAAAACCACTTTATTTAATAATCCATCGATATATTTTCTCTAATTCTATTTTAGCTGTTATACTGCATTTTTAATTATAAAAAGTAAAGATGACAGAAGATTTAAATTCAAATTGTGTGTATTTTATGTTGCCTACCTATGATATAATTTATTAAAACATTAATCATCAAGAGACAGAATGGAAGTAGGTTTACACAAAATAATATTTAATAAATATATTGTTTTTTTAAGAGAAAATACTTATAATCTTTTGATATTTCATTAACTTTAACAAATAATGTCTTATCTTTTCTTTTTGTGACAGGTTTACAACTTTATTGACGAAACCAATGCCGTTACCCCTTCTGTTGATTTAACCTGTACACTAGATAGTATTGACAGTTGTCAGTTGTCGTGAGTACCGTAAAAACACAGTTATAAATTGGAATTTAATTGTTATTGAATTTTTGACAGTTCTATGATTGTATCAATGGTAGTAAAACGACTAGTGTTTCTGTCCAGTATAAAACGAAGTAATTGCCTAGCATGTAGCAAAAATCATTAAAGATTAAGCATTTTTATTGGACGAAATCACAAAACTAGGATATTTTGACAGACGGCTTATGGTCAAAATTTGCACACAGGATCGGTTCTTGTATTTGTATAATTTGGGTTGAGTATAATAATTTATATTTATGTTCCCGTAGTGAGAATTAGTCTGTGCTGTTTAATGATTTTTGTGAACAATGTTTGGTCCTTGGGAAACTGCATCAGCGGCGCCCTGTGTTACTGTTCCTGTTCGACGACGAGTTTTATCCCTTAATGTCAAAGAAATCGTCAGACCGATAGAACAGTGCGATGCCAATCAAAAGCTCCATCGAACAAAGGAAAATGGATCACGATTATTCATGCTGAATCAGAAGATGCTTGGATTCCAAACAGTTTGGGACTTTTGGCGAAGAATATTCAAGATTCGTCGTTGGATTACCATCAAGATACTACAGCCGAATTGTTGGAAGATTGGTTCAAAAACACTTTACTGCCAAATATTCCCCCGCATAGTGTCATAGTTATGGACAATGTGAGTTACCGTAGTCACCAATTGAAGAAGGTTCCACGCTCTTCAAATACAAAAGCGGAAATCCAGGAATTTATGCTCCAAAACAACATGTACTTTGAAGAAGTATATCAAAAACGCAGCTTTTAGAGGTTCTAAGAACATTTAATATACCGAAGATTGTAATATAATTTAAACTTTGGGCGCCAATTTGTAATATTATTTGGTCGTTGTAACCATATTATTACGTTGGACGTCAATTTGTAATATTAGTTGTGCGTTGGGCGACAATTTGTAATATGAGTTACCTGTTGATAGTGAATTTATGAAAATATTTAGTTACCTTTTTTGAAAAAATAACAATATACCAAAAGAAAAAATGTAATTTGCAATAAAACAAACATTAAGCTTAATTTCGTCTTTAATTAGTTGTAAAAGATACTTCAATAATTAACAGAATTTATAAATGTTTATCACACAAAAATTATGATAGTTAAATACCTCGGCTAGGGGTGAGTAAGTTCATTAGCTCTGACTATAGTACAATATTTGTTTCTTTAAGAAATTATAAGGGCGCCACTGAAATCTTTTTATTTTTTATGATACTACTGAAGAAAGTTGTTTTAAGCTGAGTTATTTAAATAAGTATCATAAGATGACAGAAAGATGTCAGAAAAAACTGTCTATGAAGATAAAAAAATGATTTGAAAATGTACAAACATATAAAAGATAATAAGATTTCCTTGGTGCTGAAATTAATGAGGTAGAGAATACGTTACAACAAAATAATCCGCAAACAATTCTTTAAAAATACTTATGCTAATACAGTTGATGATATAGATAGATATACACGGAAATAAAAGAGAAAAAATATGGGAACAGTAAACTTGATAGATCACAATAAACTTATCTGTTACGATAGTGGACGATCCTTCGCCGCACCTTGGGGTCGCTACGGCACTGTCTAGGTGGTTCCAAATGATTATAGAAGATCACTAGTGGAGGGATGATCTGCCCCAGTTGTAGAGATAATCCAGTTAAGAAGGTACATCCGAGAGCTTAAAGTTCACAAGCTGCTCAAGTCTACGGAATCTCCAAATTCAAGAGATGCTTCTGGTTTACAGAATCTTCAATTAAAGAGTTGCCTCTAGTTCACTATCAACAGGTAACTCATATTACAAATTGTCGCCCAACGCACAACTAATATTACAAATTGACGTCCAACGTAATAATATGGTTACAACGACCAAATAATATTACAAATTGGCGCCCAAAGTTTAAATTATATTACAAATTAATATTTAGGATACCAGGTGCTTAAAATGTTAACAGGTACTGTTACAAGATATATGTATGTGACACAATTGCAGCATCCAAAGGACATACAGTTCTTCGTCTTCCTCCTTACTACTGCATATTCAACCCGATTGAGCATATGTGGAGAAAACTAAAGAACAAACTGCGGACCCAAAATACTATACCTGACATTATTTCCTTCTGTAATTGCATTAATCCGGCAAAATATAGATGACCCAGATGCTGATTGTTGGAAAAGAATAATAAACCATGTTATAAAAGTGGAGGACAAGGCATTTCATACTAACATAGCACCCCTTATAATTCATGTAGACGACGATAGTGATAGTGAAACTGAATTGATATATTAACATATTTAAATTTGTAATAAATTTTATTGTGATAATCCTTTAATATGCGTTTCTATTAAAAAATTATTTTTGCAAATTTAATCCGGACATGTATTCTTTACCCAAACTTGCCGATACCTGAGATAAAAGTTTATTATCACCATCAGTTCCCTTTTATTGTAGGCACTATATTGTTGAACATACTTTTCCAATCCCTTTTGTTCTTTACACTATGATGATGGTCTGATTCAGCTCGAAACTAGTTGCAATAATTATATTTCTTTAATAATAAAAGTCTATGGTTTGACTTGGTGTTTTATTGAATTGGATTTAAGCACATTGAAGACGGATAACTTATCTAATTTAATTATTATTTTATTTACGTACGTGGAAAGAAATACAGGGTGTTTCTTAAGTAATCTAAAATATTATATGGGGCGCTTCGTTACTCAATTTTAAGACGAAAAGTTCATATAAACATGTGTGATAGGTGTTGTCGTTTATGAGATACAGGGTGTTGTACGTGAAATTAATTTTTCTTGGTGACGCTACTGATTTATATTTTTTTATTATTTTATTACAAGCAACATGTGTTAAACATAAAGAAAAAATAATACATTTCAGAGCAAATGTTCAAAATGTCCACCTCCAACTAAAATGCAAGAATCCGCTCGATGTCTAATGGATTGTCGAATACGTTCGAAGATACTAGGATTGTTACGAATAACATTACAGCCGTCTATGATACGATTTTGAAGATCTTGTACGTTTAATATCAGTGTTGTGTAAACAAGCGATTTCAAATATCCCCACACACAAAAATCCAGAGGATTGTGTCCAGGTGATCTAGGGGGCCACGGGTGTGGAGATCCTCGTCCGATCCAATGGCCTGGAAAAACATTATTTAAAAACTCGCGTACAATCACTGAAAAATGTGGAGGAGCTCCGTCATGCATGAACCACATGCGCCTTCTAATAATAATAGGTACATCTTCCAAAAGAAGTGGAAGTTCATTTTCTAGAAAATGTTGGTATGTCTCACCGGTTAACCGTACAGGAAGGAAAAATGGTCCAATTAAATAATCATCGATGATGCCAAGCCAAACATTGACCGAAAATGTTTGTTGAAATCGTTTTACACTTATGGTATGTGGATTTACATCTGCCCATATGTGGTCAATATGAAAATTCATAATCCCATGTCTAGAAAAGTTGGCTTCATCCGTAAATAGAATATTGGCCACAAAATTCGGATTGTTCGCGATTTCACGTAAAATCCATTGACAATACTGTATGCGTAATGGATAGTCAGTAGGTAACAAATGTTGAACACGTTGAACGTGATATGGATACAATAAATTATCTTTTAGAATATTTCAAACAGTTTTGTTACTAACATTTTCTTCATCTGCAACTTTTCTTGTACTCGTTTCTGGATGTTGGTCAATAATTTGAAGAATCTGGTTTTCCAATTGGGGATTTCTCACAGTTCTGGGTCGTCCAATAATATTCTTCGATTCAGCAAAAGTTCCAGTTTCTTGTAAACGAATATGTAACTTAGTAAACGTATCTGAACATGGTAAACGATTATTTGGATAACGCTGGGCATACGTACGTCTAGCTTCTAAGGCATTACCATTCGCTAATCCGTACAAAAAATGCATATTAGCCATTTCAACATTAGTAAACACTGGCATAGTTATTAACTAAACACAGAGTCAATCAAATAAAAATGTACGATTTTTGCGTTGGTTTTCAAATTTGACACTTGTCAACATTATTTCAAAGGCCACTTAGAATAAGCAAGTTTTTGCGTATTACTTCTAAAAACCAGTAGCGTCACCGGGAAAAATTAATTTCACATACAATCAGAACTGACTTATTACAATAAATTCAACACCCTGTATCTCATAAACGACAACACCTATCACACATGTTTATATGAACTTTTCGTCTTAAAATTGAGTAACGAAGCGCCCCATATAATATTTTAGATTACTTAAGAAACACCCTGTATAGCTGTTTTAAATAAATATTAATCCAGTTCAAGGTAATTAAGCTGTGTTCTTATTTAAAGCGATAACTAGGAAATTATCCGGTAAGGACAAGGAAACTTCATCAAAGAGATTGTTAATGGGTTGCAAGGGTGACGTAAATATGAATAAACGACTCAAAACACACGGAATAGTGATACCCGACATCTCCTAACAAACTTCTTATGGTAAACACCCATAAGAAGTTTGTCAGAATGGAAGTTCGTGCGGTTAAACTTGACTTCTAAACTGAAATAATAAGATAAGCTAATACATCTCGGTGGGAACTTTTCTTCCTTTATATAAGATTACTGCTTGCAATTAACAGTGTAATCTCAGGAGTTTCTTATCCTTTATTCACATCTATATACGGTATCCGCAAAAATAAACAGTACCGAAACAGAGAGTGCTGTGGAGTTGTTTATGTAATATGGATTTGTTATATTTGATTTAATTGTCATTAGTTGATATATTAATAGTACGCTGCAGTTAAATTTGATTTAAAAATGGTTCTAACAACGGATGAAAAAGTGTTTTTGGTAGAGCATTATTTTCGTTCATACGGAAAAGGTCGTAATGATGGTCCAAGCTTAGAACAGGTGTCAATAAAATATCAACAAAAATTTAATAAAGCAGCTCCTAGTAATAGTGTGATGTTAGCTGTTGTTGAAAAATTTCGTCGCACTGGTAGTGTATTGTGTCAACGTAAAGGTTCTCCAGGTCGTCGAAAAACAGTATGCACTAACGAAAATGAAGGACGTGTTTTTAACCAAGTTGTGCAATCATCTCAAAGAAGTCTTGTAAGAACTGTCTTTACGTCGCATGTTCAAATCAATTGGTGGTTATCCATACCGTATTCAAGTTGGACAACGACTAAATGCTGCGGACAAACGTGCAAGAGAAATTTACTGTGGTCGCATGTTGAGTTTAATTTACGAAGATCCCGAATTTTTGAAAAACATATGGTTTTCAGACGAGAGTCACGTTCATCTTAGATATTAATCTACAAACAACCAGATTCCTTCGATTTGAACGACTTGATGGCATTGTAGAGAAACCACTCCAGTCTTCGAGTTACCGTTTGGTGCGCGGTATCTGGTAATGGAATGATTGGTCCTTATTTCGTTGAAGATGGTAATCAGAATCCACTTACTGTCAACCAAGAACGTTATACAGAAAAAATTATTATACCTTTTGTGAGAGATCTAAATAACTTTTGCCGTGCACGAAATCTACAGTTTCGCACACAATGGTTTCAACAAGATGGTGCAACGAGCCATACAGCTGTGCGCACCTTAGACTTACTCCGTCAGCATTTCGATAATAGAATAATTTCTCGGGGACTTCTAATATCCTCCTCATTCACCTGATTTGACGCCACCTGACGCATACATTTGGGGCATAATGAAGGAAAAATTATTTCATTCGGAAAATCCGCCGGCGAATATTGCCGAACTACGGGAAAGAATACAAAATATGTTTTCAAAGGAATAATTTATTATTAAGGTTAACATGTTTATTGCAACCTTAGGAATATTTAAGAAAATTCTTGGGGACAAGCCGTCAAAACCACAAGAATCTTTTATTATTATTATCTCAAATTTATGTGTTGGCCTGAGAAAGAAACTATTAGTGATATTTTTAAAATAATTAAAGAAAGAAAAAGCATCTGAATTTCGAGGTATATTAAAACCAACATTTTTGCTTTATTTCTCAAATTATTTATAATGGAACAAGTTTCTTTGGTAGAGTTTTGGCCTTTGTAATACGATTTCATACCTTTTTGAAACACCCTGTACATTACAGTCTATTAATAATTCTAATATTACTTTGATGTATTTTATATCTTTAATATTTTGTTTAGAATTGTACATCGTAAATATAAACAGTATTCTTCTTTTTTATCAATGACATTTACTTGATTCTTTTTTAAATTTTTTACTGCTGCAACGTATTAGTAAATTTATTGATTTATTTTTTCCAATTTATTTACACACTAAAAAATCGAAATGTTTCTTGTTTTAAATAAAAAATATCTATAAACAGTAACCAAACGTGAAGTTGTATATATCTCCAACAGCAGCAAACATATTTATCCCTGGAATATGGAGGACCGTATAGAATTTTTAATGCCACACTTCTTATTTTTTTGTAATGATAAGGATTCTTCGTCTCGCAGTGAATTTAAAGCAACACAGATAAAACATAAGTTCATTCATCACACAGATGAAATAAATGCTGAAGTGACAAAATTGAGTAAGGTTTACGGCGACCCGTTTCAAAGGGTCAGATATTGATAACGGTCCATGTGAAAAAAGAAAATGGCTTTATCAAGAAACCCATTTCCAGTATAAATCTGGGGATTCACAGATTGATTTAAATTACACAAACTTTTAAAAGGATAGTGTTAAGAAAAATATCGCAGGTAGATTCAATATTCTGCTCCTAATAAGTGGAATACTGCCACAAATATATTTTTAATAGAAACTAGTTTCTTTGAAACAATATTAAGAAACATGCTTGTATAAAATTTCTTGAATTTTATTAAACAGCTGATTGGTTGACTTTAAAACTGTATGTCTTAAACATATAAGTTACAATTTTTTCGTTTTACAGTGAAAGATTTAAGGAACCTACTTCTAGAGATAAAATGAAAATAAATCAGGCAAAATAATCTTTCTACTAAGAATATAATGCAGAACTAAGCTAGGAAAAGTTTTAATAAAACGCACCTGCATAAGCTGTCCGAAAATCCCTGAGCCAATATCTTGAGCAGATCCTCCCCTTTATGATTCTATTCGGTAGACATTTGTGAATTTGCTTTATATTTTTCCTCCTAATATTTTATATTCTTATCAATGTATAATGGATTTATTCAAATACGATAATGTTAAAGGTGGTTTTTCTTATATTATAACTACACTGCTCGACAATTGAAGTGGATTTTACAAAAACCTGTAACTTTCATTTGTCATTGGTTCATAATAAATCAAAATTCTATAAAATAAGTTGATCTTTATTCTTTCGCGTTATAATATATCCAAAAACATAAAATAAATAAATTTTTCATGAAAAAACAACAGTTACAATAAAACAGAACAAACTGAAAAATTGGGTTCACCTAACCTAACCTAACCTAACCTCACTTAACATTTTTTTAAGAAGAGGTGGAAAATACATTTACGTACACACCCTTGTTGTTGGGACTCTGTTGTCAACTACCCACTAAAAACCACCTCTTCTCTTTTCCTACCCGTTTTCTCTTTTCTTTTTATGATCATAAACTTTTTGGGGGTGAAAAAGGGTGAAAAGGGAATAATAAACTGAAGTATTGCTGTTTGCGGCTAAAATTGACGTCAAAATGAAAAGTGCCCAATAGAAAAGTTGTAGGTCATGTAAAAATCTAAAACTTTTCTCTTGGTAATTTTCTCACATAACCTCAATTTTTCGAGGAAAATAAGAAAAAAACGATTTTTCGTTTTTAATTTTTAATTTTCCAACGGATTCGTCAATCTTGATGAAACTTGGTGAAAACTTACCTTTTTATGTCCAAAATAACCTTGAATTTTGTCAACCTTGTAACATAATAATTTTCCGAGAAATTGGATTTTTCCGGAAAAATCCCTTTTTTTTCAACTGTAAAGTTTGCTCGGAAAATATTATTGGAAAAGGTTTTCCTGGAGCTTATTTTTTTCGTTTTTACGTCTACTTTCACATTAAATAAAAAAAAATACACATCTCATTTAAAAATGTGCTCAAAAATGAAAAAAGCAAAAAATGAATTTTGTAACAGCTAAATTTGCAATAATTGTTAAACTTTTGTTATAAAATTTAAAAAAATGCAAAAGCCGACTCTTGCATTACATTCTACGGGAAATATTACAAAAGAAAATGTATTTTATTATTTAGTCGGATTTTTAGTTCATTTGCAATATTATAAACACTCAAGTCTATTAATGAGGTTAATAATCCGAGCGGGAATTTCATGGTTTTTACTATTGTTGTATGCTGATTTGTTTATATTATAGGGTTTTTCATGCGATAAATCGAATTATTGATATTACAAGGCCCAAATACCTTTCCATCAGGATTGCCACAACAAGCTAAAGAATAGTAGTAGATTGGAGACAAAAAGTAGACTATATACAACCAAAGCGGAGTAGTACTTTGTGTTCCAAGGATATATTTAGTCAACTCAATATACACGTTTTAAGAAGTCTTTGTTGTTAAGGTCACGTCAATATATTTTTTTCAAAAGTCTTTTTGAAGGTTCAAATTGGTGACAGTGGCCAGTGACAAAGTGTAGACATAACAACTCTAACTAGTCTAGGGGCCTAGGCCTTGTGTTTTCTTTTTGACCTTGCAACATTTCAGTATACAAAATATAGGTACTATCATTCGTAACAAACAAAATATTATCTTTTGAATATATTTTTTAATTACAATTACGAATTACTTAAAACCGAACGATTATATATTAAAAATAAACAAATTATTACAAAAAGTCAAAGACAATTGAAATTTTGATGAAAATTGGGCTATAGGGCTCTGAGGGAAGGATATTTGGGCTTTATATAAACAAATCAGCATACAACAATAGTAAAAACCATGAAATCCGCGATCGAATTATTAACTTCATTAATAGACTTGAGTGTTTATAATAATATTGCAAATGAACTAAAAATCCGACTAAATAATGAAATACATTTTCTTTTTTAATTTTTCCCGTAGAATGTAATGCAAGAGTCGGTTTTTGCGTTTTTTAATATTTCATAACAAAAATTTAACAATTATTGCAAATTTAGCTGTTGCAAAATTCATTTTTTGCTTTTTTTCATTTTTGAGCACATTTTTAAATGAGAGGTGTATTTTTTTTCCATGTAAAAGTAAACGTCAAAACGAAAAAAATGAGCCCTAGGAAAACCTTTTCCAATAATATATTCCGAGCAAACTTTACAGTTGAAAAAAAAGAGATTTTTCCAGAAAAATCCAATTTCTTGGAAAATTATTATGTTACAAGGTTGAAAAAATTCGAGGTTATTTTGGACATAAAAAGGTAAGTTTTCACCAAGTTTCATCAAGATTGACGGATCCGTTGGAAAATTAAAAATTAAAAACGAAAAGTCGTTTTTTTCCATTTTCCTCGAAAAATTGAGGTTATGTGAGAAAATTATCAAGAGAAAAGTTTTAGATTTTTACATGATCTACAACTTTTCTATTGGGCACTTTTCATTTTGACGTCAATTTTAGCCGCAAACAGCAATACTTCAGTTTATTATTCCCTTTTCACACTTTTTCACCCCCAAAAAGTTTATGATCATAATTGAAATAGTTAATGTATTTTTTTCATGTGTTATAAGCCCCTTTACCACCTCCAATTGTTACATTCTAGGTCTCAGATATTCCGTATTTTTTATTTTTTTTGGTACAGCACGCCTGTACTACAAATAAATAAATAAATAATATGTATAAAATATGTACAATATTAGATAACGAAATCTTGATATCGACTACTCGGATGTCTATTCCGTGTTGACCGTCTTAACTGACCTTGAGATTGATGAGACTGATTTTTTCTTCGGGGTGTATATGTATAGTCTCTGGTTGGTTAATAAATTCTTCATGCTCTATTTCTACATCATTTTCAATTGGTTTTGATGCTTACTCGTGTTGATTTGGATTGAATGGTTGGACAGGATTTGATAATTGTTCGTCTTGACTTGGATATATTTGGTCTTGACCTTGTGGTATAAAATGAGGTAACAGCTGATCATTACGACATGATATTGGATTTTCTAAAATAGGGACTTCATTTGGGAATTTACTATTATCTTTGGGAACCTTTGTTATTGGAATTTGATCAATATGTCTTTTTAACGAGTAACCATCATCTAGTTGCACCTTCATAAAACTTAACTTGAACTCTATCTCCCTCGCTTAACTGTCTTGTACCAGACGATTCTTTTATTGATTTTGAATGTTTGGGTGGTTGTAGTGCATCTAACTTTATTCTTAAATTCCTATGCAAATACAATTCGGCTGGTGATTTACCGCAGGCAAGAGGTGTGGCACGATATTTAAGAAGAATTTCTTGCACTTTTTTATAAATAGAAATTCGATCTTCAGACATGGCTTTTAATCTGTTTTTTTATTATTTGGACATTACGTTCAGCTAAGCCGTTTGTTGATGGATGTCCCGGTGAAGTGAATTTTTGAAAGATACTATGTAATTTACAAAAATGTATAAATTGTTGACTCGGAAAAATTTTTGCATTATCAGAAACCATAACTCGAGGATATCCATGAAAACTAAATATATCTACAGTTGACAGAAGCAAACATGAACCCTGGGTGGGCGTGTCCTTGTCGCTGTAGTTGTATTTTCATCTCACTTATGCAACCACTAAAATTGATATTATCGTTAACATTGGCTCGTGATTGGCTGATTGTGATAACCTTGAAATTAGTTGGCATATTTTCCGCGGACCATGTTTGCTTCTGACGACTGTAAAAGTAGTTCGACGGTTTTTTCAAAAGTTGGTACATCTCGGACAATTTTGATTACAGTCCATCGAGATTTTGCATCTACAACGACTAAGAAAAAAAACCCTAGAAATGGACCTGCATAATCGACATGTATACGATCCCAATTTTCTTCTGGTAGATCCCAATGATGTAAAGGGGCATTTGAAGGAGATTTTCTAATTTCAGCACATGCCAGGCATGAACGAACCATATTCTCAATGTCTTTATAACAATATTTTCTTGCTAGTTGCTTCATTTTTGTTATACCAACTTGTGTGCTGTGTAGTTCCGAAAGCACTAACGGTTGCAATTCTGTTGGAATGACAATTCTATGCCCTTTAAATAAAATTTCATGTTCTAGTGTAAAATCACTATCCGCTTGATTGTTTGATTTTAGGTCTGATTTAATTTTTTACAAAAATGGATCATTTTCTGTTGCAATACGTAGGTTTTCATAAGTTAATTCGTAGCTGGAAATTTCAGTAATTGATACATGGCAAAGTTGACTTACTTCTTCATTAAGAAATTCGTCTAAAGTTTGAATTTTGAATAATTGAGGCTCGAGAAAGGCAGTCGACATTCTCGTGAGCAGAAGCTTTCCTGTACTCAACTTCATAATCAAATCCAGATAAAAATGAAGCATATCTAAGTAGTCGAGATCAAAGATTCTGGTTAAAGAACTATTGTCAGTAATAAGTGATTCACAGAAAATGTATTGGCAAGAGCTTCTCGATCTAATTGACTGTAATTTCTTTCGCTTGAGGTAAGCGATCTTGAAGCAAATGCAACTGATTTTTCTATACCATTGATAATATGTGGTAGAACTCCTGCAATCACTGTTGGACTAGCATCAGATGCTAAAATTAAAGGTTAACATGGATCACAAGGAGTTAAAACTTGATTACTAGCGATCTCTTGTTTCAATCCATTGAAAGCTAATTCACACGAAGTATCCAAAGTAAATTTTTGATTTTTTGTAAAAACCTCCTAAGTTGATATGTTTTAGTCGAAGAATGTGGAATAAATCTGGACCAATTCGTATATTTTCTTGACATTAGTAGAAGATCCAATGCCAAGGAACTTTAGTAGGAGATACAGTCTCTAAGCTGGTGGATTAAATAAGAAGAGTCTTTGTTCTGGTGATAGCTGTTAACTAGTATTTCATTTTCATATTCTTATCATCAAAATTTTGGGTTTTATTACAAATTTACTTCTGTAAGGATGTACCGTTGAATGAAACATGGATCGCCCTGTACATTCATATCGGTAGAATATAAACTTCTTGTTAGAAACCTAAGTAACGGATCTTATTTTAAAGTTTATCTCCGAAACATAAAATTTCAACTGCAACAATGCCTATAAAACTGCTTTGAGAAGAAGTCCCATTCACCGAAATCTTTTAAAAGCATCATTTTGTTCGTACATCCTAATTTAAATCAGAAAAAGAATTATACGAAAAGTGATAATTTAATTCCAATTTCAATATCATCTCACTCGATTTCCCCTTAATAATGAAACTCGAATATTGGGACGCACGCTTCTGCCAGCTAAATCACCTTTTCGACATTAAAAAAGTCAATCTTAAGAAAAACCCGGAAATGGCTTTTCTTTTAATATTTTTGTAGCTGTCAGATTCGAGGATTAAATATTATCGAACGATGTGTAGCTATCGTAAATTTTAATAAAAATCGTTAACAAAATTTAATATTCGACAAACAAAATGTTCCTGATCGATCTGTAATAAGGGACGATTTTTAATGTACAAGTTGATGTCTGAAAAAATGCATTTTAACGAAAATAATTAAAAATTATGTAAGTTAAACACTGCCCAAACTATTTTAATTATTAGTAAATTTGATTCACCCATTCAAAGAAATTCCATTGTTATTAGAAATAGAAATTTGAATATTTATTTTACACCACTTATAAAAAAAACCTTCCTTATCTAATATTCTCCGGATCTGCAGAATTCTCCATTCCAATACCTAACAACAACCTCTCAAAAGAAGACCACACAGGTGTGGGGTTAGGGTATCTCCTGACCTTATACCAATTTGAAACTGGTCTCCTTCTATGGAGAAAAACCATTTACGACCTTATCCATTTTGTTTTCCTATGACGCAGTCTAGGACTAAATTTCATGGTAGTTGAGTGTAGCTCAGGAATCAGATTTGACTTACGTTCTTTGGCGTTTTTTGGATGGTGTTTATTTTAGACCACTGCACCAGTCGAACTACTTTTGGGTATTCAGAACGGACAATTCACTCTATAGATCGTTTTCTCTGCTCCAGCGATGTCTCCTCGAGACTGTCTTCCCCTCTAGAATGCGGGGATGATTTATCCCTATCCTGCTTCTTATCCGATACCTAACCGACAATTACTTAGGTACATTACACTAGGATTGATGGTCGTATAAAAGAGGCCTGTTTAAACTAAAAAGTGGACAGAAATACAGTCCCAAAAAGACGGGGAGCCAATTTGTAATTGCAAAATTCTCCAAAAGAGATCCCGGCTAAGAGACCCTCTCCATGGGGTGGTTCGACTCAGAGTTAATGTTCTCTATAGAAATGATTGGGATGTATAAGTAATAAGGACGCCACTATCTTTTTGTACGCTTTCGATTAAGTAAACAAACTACACAAAAACTAAGGTGAGAAAGATAGAAACACCTTGTAATTAGTTTAATTAAACAACAAATAAAGAAGTTACTTGAAATAAAGACCGACCACGCTGCACCCTTAAGACTTCTGAGGTATATAAATGAAACGGTTTTTAAAAATATTGATTATTTATTGAAACTGTACTTGCCGATAATGAATAGAAAGGAATAGAAAGTGGACTTAACTTTAGGTTTCTGTACTGTCTAGAAGGGCGGCTTCAGCATCTTCGTAGAGAATTAGGGATGAAAGTTTCTGGATGTTAATTGAGATGTAGTGTTTTTCGTAAAGACTCAGAAGTGGTTTGGATTTAGGCTTCTGTGGCCTCAACATCAGGTTAAAATGGTTTGATGGTTTGAAGGGACCTTCCAAAGGATGCTTTCAACTTAGCGGTAACTTGGCTCTAACTTAGCGGGTTGTTTCTTCCTAAAAGTTTTTATGTGTATGAAAAGGAATCATGGAGGTATAGACGTTAGCATTGGACAGACTTTTCAGATAGGACAGCAAATTACTAAATTTCAACAAATAAATTGTCTTATTTTCAAGTTTTCCAACACAGCGTCTATGAATATAATAAGCAAATAAACAATATTGAAAATAATTAATGCACAGGACGGTGAAGCGAGTCCTGTTCTTTATAATGCAAAAAAATTGTCATTAGACTACTGTGTTTTGAATAAAAAAGGTATATAACTAGTTCTAATAAATTACTGGAGAGTATTTTTTTTGAAATCAGCTCAAAGAGGAGTATCCAAATTTTACATAAAAAATATGAGAAGTAATTAAAAAAAAATATGCTGCTAAGGGTGAGGTGGCTTTTCCAGTAAGTTTAAATAAGCCATAATGCTTGCCCCTTCCAACATAAATTGACGTGTTTTTGGATTTTTCCTAAATACCAGTATTACAAAAATTTTGAACATACTGCAAAAATTCATAAGAATTTAAGGGGGGGTAAAGTTAATTCGTTGAAAAAAGGCATGTTTTTATGAATTTTTTGTGAGGAACCAGTTGAAATTTCTATATTAAATCCAATGATACATTGAAGTATGACATTTGAAGAATGTTCTTTAAAATTTTCACAAAAAAATATTAACAAATACGGTAATGGCAGCAAGTATTCCGACGTGCCTCGAAAAAAAGGAGAGTTGCGGTGGACATCATAACTTGGTGCTGGATCATCTGAAATTAAAAAATCAAAGTTCATTCGTTAGATAACAGTTTTCCCCAGGAGGTGACGTGGGGGTTTTTCGAAATTTAAATTTTTCTCTTTTTTGGAGTACTTTGAAGGAAAAAACGCGATTTTTCGTGAAAAAACCCCCTAATTTGTTATTGTAAAATAACAATTATCAACAAATTTGAAAAAAACTTTTCGTCAGAACCTCTTAAATTATGGACAGAAATAGTGTTCAAAATTTCAAAACGATCGGTTTAGTAGTTTTGAAGTTATAATGTCCACCGACTTTAAAAAAGTGACTTGTGGGAAAAACGCTTTAAAATTTTGAACACTAAACAATCTTGTATAAAACGTTTATAAGCAAATTTTATCGGCTTACCTTACACTAAATCATCAATGCCAGGTCCATAAAAAATGTTGCTATCATCCATGATGTCTAAAGCAGCTCTAAGCTTCTTCTTCTCTAAGCTTCCTGATCGGCTCGGCTTATACGTATGGAGTCAGTTGATGGCGCCCAGTCATGAGCACTTGGTCCACTACTAATTCCCATGCCTTCCATGAAGGTTAGTAAAGCAAAAGAACCTTTATTGAAGACACTGGCTGCCACATAAACTGCAATTTCAACAATGACAGAGGTTCCACTCAAGTGCTTTGGCGAGATTTTCCAAATAAGTTGGTTCAAGCTGTCATTGTTGATCTGCGTGAAGCATCTTTGCTCAGATATATAGTATATAGTATACAAAATATACAGTACAGGCATAAGGACGTTTGTACTTAAGTCGGAATTTCTATAAATAGAACTGGGGGGAAAGAAAAAGTATAGTAGAGAGCTAAACTTCTGCCAGGCAACAACAGTAAAGCGCTCGGGTCGAGTAGGGATTAAAATCCGACAGGTATAAAAATATTCGTAACTTGGTCAATTTTACTTCGATCCACTTGAAATTTTGAGACAATATTCTTAAAGTACAGTTGACAGAAGCAAACATGGTCCGCGGAAAATATGCCAACTAATTTCAAGGTTATCACAATCAGCCAATCACGAGCCAATGTTAACGATAATATCAATTTTAGTGGCTGCATAAGTGAGATGAAAATACAACTACAGCGACAAGGACACGCCCACCCAGGGTTCATGTTTGCTTCTGTCAACTGTATTAAGCAAAAGCAAAAAAAAATTTAAATACTTTACCCCCCCTTAAATAAAATTGTCTGTAAAATGAAGCAGATTTATTTAAAAATTTTATGGAGTTTTAGGACATGTAAACTTTTGCATCACTTTGTTAACTTTGTTGTTTGTTTGTTATAAAAATTATAAAAACTCTGTGAACAACCGGTATAACCTTAATTAAATGTCTTTAAATGCTCCTTATTTACATTTCATCAAATTTATTACTAATATTTGAGTCGTTTAGAACCCACTAGAATATCAATTTAAACCATTTTACTCCTCGTAAGATTTAATTAATAACCCAGTCAAAACTTCATTTATAACTTTTCACATAACTTCTAAAGTCCGCAGGAATAAACCGAAAGCACCTCAAAGAAAATATCTTGGGCCTTAAAATTATACTTTTAACAAACACCGATGATGTTACAATTTAACAGATACTAAAATTTTAGTAACAATTAAAACTTTGATCGGCGTTATATCGACTTACTCTCTTTTTAGTGCAACAGTACACCTACTGAGCTAATTTTTTTAAGTAAAGTAACAATTATTAAACAAAACCAAAACTTTCATTTCGTTAATAATTAACGGTTTCTATTAAACTGCAATTTTCCCTACAGACCAAAGTCGGGCACACTAACTATGACAGTTTAGAATCAGAAACTGGACATAGAAAAGTAAAAGCTTCGTAAATTCTATTTAAGGGCATTAGGAGTGATCCGGTAGACAATATCGACTAATACTCGTATCCTACGCCGTATATTCCACTTATCTTTTAGGTAAAGAAGAAAATAGTTTCACCTTTCCAATTTACTGTGAGTTACAATAAGCTACAACCAGTGTTGTATCGTAAAGTTCTTAGTTAACATATTGTCTGTTTCTAAAATAGAATTTTTCTTTTATATTAAACCAAAGCCATTCTGCTAAAATAGGTCTACAATATTACACACAGATTAAAAAGTGTTGCATTACCCTTTATCTCTGCAACTAATTTTTTCTTTGACAAGAATAGACTGGGTAATAATTAGTTGATAAGTTTCAAGTAAAAAAACATCAACGGTTTTTGTTTTTGTTAAGAAATAACAGTCTACATTATTTGTTTTGTTGGAAAGTACCTTCTTGGTACGAAAATTTTTTTCATCTGTCAAATTTGACATTTCAACAATGTTCCGACTATTTTTTGATTGTTGTTTCAGCTAATGAGCATGCAATTAGGCGATAATTTTGCACTAGTGCAAATTATCAGGTCCTTAAAAATAAATGCAGACGTAATTATATTAAACGTTTATTATTTATTGAAATAACATGAACACTGTTAAGCCTAGTTATTGAAATTCTTACAATTAAAAACGCAATTATTAAAATTTATGATTGAACCAGTCGAAGTTTGTTGTCGGTCAGAAACAACGTTACTGGAAGAAGAAGTTGAAACTGAAAAATCACCAACCTCGCTGTTCTCACTGTTTCACATTTTCTTTATTATTTCTTCATGAAACTCTTTCTCAAGTTGTTAATAAGGTTTTATTGAATTGACATTTCCATGTCCCGTTATTTTCGTTAGCTGGTTTTCGTTTACCCCAAACTTGGCTAGATGGCTTACGGCAGTTGCTCGATGAGAATGGTTTGTGAATTTGAACTTTTCGCTATCGAGACCTGCTTCTTGGACAGACAGCTTTGTCCATTTTGCGATCTCGTTTCTACCAGCTGGGATGTTCTTGAAACATATACCACTATTTTACCATTCTCGATTCGGTGTAAGAAACAGACGGTTCGTCTTCACGTCAGATCCTCGTTTTGACAAAAGTTTTCTGTATAATCTTGAAAAAAAGCATTGAAAAGTAAAATTAAATAAAAAACCCTTAATTTGACCTACCTAACGGGGCAGATGTCTTCATTACTAATGTTTGGGATTAACCATTTACTGTCCGCTAATCTACGGCCTCCTCCTTGGCAGGTTTTTGAAAATACTGGATTATATTCTATTCTATTTGTGCTTGTTCCATCATGAAATTTTTCTTCTTGAAAAAAATCCGTCAAACAGTTGACTGCCTCACCTCCTCGAAATGCTAGCTCATAAGATATGAGATGAAAAAATTTTTTCTGCAGACCTTCCGGCTCGTTTTCATCGTTAAGCTTCAAAATTTGCAGCAATTATTTGTGATTAAAAGCCGATGAGCTTTCTTTTCTCTTTTTCGGGTTCATTTTTGTAATATTTTGTGCGTAGCATCTCGGGCACTCCTAGCAGATTTAAATCTTACATCATTAAATGGATCTATTACAAAACCGAAATCTTCGCAATATTTTTCCTGAACAAGTTTTGCTGTTACGTTCCACATTGTTTTCACTACACTTTCTTTATAGAAGGATCCATCCTTCTTGCGCATGTTGCTTACCCAGTCCTTTAGAGCGAATGCAATTTTTTTCACCGAAGTTCCTCGTTCTAATAAGTGATTTCTTTCAGCACAAAACTCTTGAAATTGTCTCCATACTGACATTTTTGACTTTTTCGTATTCGTTGGCGTAAGATTGTCTATATTCTTGTCAATATCTATTGCAGAAGCATTTCCAAATCGCGACATTGTACAATATTGTTATCGCCACAGGTGACAGCAACTGACAGTGACACAAAACGATTTGATTTATTCATAAACATTTCTCATAAAAATTATAGTCGCCACAGTTGATGTCAATGTGACAGCAAATGACAGAGGCACAATACGATTTGTTTGGTTCAAAAGTTTTCTTATAAAATTTAACTCGTGCAATGAAAATTAATCGATAATTTTTGGGAAAGATGCTCGAATGCATGATAAGTTGAAAAAGAGCACTCGTGCGCGAAGCGCACGAGTGCCTTTTTCAGTTTAATATAGTTAAATTACTACTGATAATTCTGCTAGCAAAGACAGTTACATTTTATGACTGCTAACATTAATCGTCAAGTCTTAAGTAAGATTGATCATGCCAGAATAATTCGTGACTAATAGAGCTAGTAGCTCTATTAGTCACTCATATATAGAACCAGTATCTCCAGATCAATTCTCTTCTTGATAGACCTAGGGGCGGTAAAGGCAAGTTACCAATGAACGGACAAACCGCTACATCCACTTGGTGATCCAGAGAAACCCGACCATGGCATTACCAGCACTCCACGCTTGCAATTCCGTTGTCATTAGTAATACACACTTCTTTTGTAGAACATTCTTTGTCCCCCAGCTGGAAACTATCATCTGTCACCCCCATTTTTACTTTGTTACTTGACTGTAACAATAATTATCGTTCGATGAACCTCTTGTCAGTAGTTAATAAACTCATGGAAGCCATTATTTCAGTAACATCCAGTAACATGTTATTCCAACACAACAGCATGGATTTGTCTCTGGATGTTCTACTCTAACCAATCTCTTACACTGTATTAATGACCTTAACAACGGACAGCCCTCAGACGTTGTATTTTTGGACTTTTCTAAAGTTTTGGACCGTGTTCTTGAGTACGCTGGTCCTACCTGGTGCCCTGATTTGGTTCGCGATAAGAATCTGTTAGAAAATATTCAGAAGAAAGCCACTCGAATTCCATTTGGGTTAAGAAGACCTTCTTATGAAATACGACTTAGTTTGGCCAACCTACCCTCCTTTGAATTTCGCCGACAACGTGGGGACTTGATTACAACTTTTAAAATATTGAAGTACAATTTTGGTCATCTCAATGAAATGTTTAGTTTAAATCAAGATGAACGCCTCAGAGGACATCAGTTTAAACTTAAAAAAGAGAACTTCTCTTCAAGACCAAGACAGAATTTCTTAAGCAATCGAGTTTTTGACATCTGGAATAACCTTGATGAGACGATGTATGTATGAATTAGGGGTTATAAGTACACTGCGACCTATAGGATCTATTGTGTCCCCCCTTACTTGCCAAGTTCTGATGTTTTCTCAGATTTATAGCAGCTCTTCAAGTCCTATTTTCCTGAGGAAGTTTAGGACATCGTCGGGCTTTAAATCAGGTAGATCCCCCTCTTCTATTTCATGTGCTCCTAGGTATCTAGCCCTAGAATTCCGCAAGGCAGGGCATTCTGAGAGTATGTGTGTTGAGGTTTCATCCTTTTCCTCACAGAATCTGCACTTTGCTTCATCTGCTAACCCTAGTTTCTTCATGTGGCTTTTTAACCGGCAATGCCCGGTTAGTATTCCCGTTAAAATTCGGAGCCTTTTTTTACTGAGGTTGAGACAGCTAAGAGATCTCTTCTGGTCATAGTTCCTCAGTAGTATCTTAGATTACCTCAGTCCTTCCAGCTGATTCCAGTACTTGGATTTTTCCTTCTCCAATTCTTCCCTTAGTTTTCCTAAGATTACTCTACTGCTGATCCCACAAAATGGTTCTGGTCCCAAGTGTGGGGTTTCAGCTCCTTTTTTGCCAGCTTGTCTGCTGTTTCGTTCCCCTCTATTCCTATGCGTCCTGGGACCCATAGGAGGGTGACAGTGTTCTTCTGGCCTAGTTCATTTAGTTTGCCTAGGCAATCCAGTTTTTGACATCTGGAATAACCTTGATGAGACGATAGTCTCTGCACTTTCAACCAAGTCATTTAAGAACAGACTTGACCTTTTTTTTATTAATTGTTTATTTTCTTGATTATTTTAATTTTATTTTGTTTATTCATACTAGTAGGTATTTTATGTAATTTTTCTATTATTGGGTATAATAGGGTCTTGACCCTCTAACCTTGTTTAATTTATAATAATAATAAAAAGATGCCGGACATGCCTTGGGAAATCTAGTATCGGTCCTAAATTACGAAGACGAGTCCTTTCGACAGGATTAAGGTGTCGTCCACCAATGAAAGGATCCCGACTACTATTTGTCCAGAGACTTCGCCGTTTTCAATAAGCCCAAGAGCACCAAGCATTTCCTGAATAATTTTGGAATTCTGTGTTTTTTTCAGATGAGACAAGAATTTTTTTTGTGCATGATAGCCATCGAATACGTACCTAGAGTTGGTGCAAAACAAAATTTGATTCACGTCACTAATTTCGTCTTAATTGCCAAGCAATTTGTTTACATAAAGTTGGTAGCCGTGATTGACAAGTCGCGTCGTTGCCGTTGTCACTAATTAGTATATTTAGTTTTGAATTTGTCATTTTGTTTGTGGTTTTTGTGTTATTCTTTCAGTATGGGTAGGCGTCTTCAAGCTGGATGATGCAAAACTTTTGAATCCATTTATATATTAAACAATACAAGACTCAATGAGAGCCGTTTATTTAAAACAGCAGTTTTTAAATAAATATTGGAAGTTTTGTTAAACGAAGAGTTTTTTATTATCCTTAATAAGATGGACTTCCAAAAAGTAAGGGTTAGTACAGTCAATTTTATTATAATAAAAATATTTTATTTTTACAAATTATTTAATTATTTATTCTTGTAAAATAAAGATTCATATTTAGTTACATTTACCCCAAAGGGTGCCACACCATGTCAGTCTACCTAATTGAGTATAAATTTAGTTCCTCTGCAACCCTGTTTGAAGACGTCAATGATTTAAAGGAGTAGAAGTTACAGTATCAAAGGGCGGAATGGTAACTAAAAAGGGTATTAAGTCGGATCCAACCCTTTATAATTATACACTTAACGTGAATTAAATGAATGAGCCAATTGTATGGTTGACTAGGTAAACTAGACGAATATTTTTGAAAGGGATTTTAGTTGAGAGCTTTGAGGTTAAGTTATAAGGGACTTTGAAGGGACTGTGTCCGAGTAGGTGTGTTAATATTTAAAAAGAAAGTTGGTTACCTGTATCTAATTTGGTTAACCCGAAATGTTTCCTTGGAGTTTCTTTAATCTTATTTATTTTTATCTTTGTTTTATCTTTATAAATATAGTTATTTGAACTTGTATTGTTTTCTCTTGAAACCATTTTGAATTGAGGGTGCAAAATCAGATCCCCTAAGAGTAACGGTTCTGAAAATGTTAGAAACCACTGGTTTGGATTAATGTACCTACTAAAAATTTCTAGAGAATGAAAGCCAACAATAAAGAAGGGCAATATATTAAAGCAATCAGTTGTCTAAAACACGTTTCACAATCTTCCCTTATTCAATCCAAACCTTCTATATACTATGAAATTGAAATGCATGTAAGGGAATATCGAATACATAAAGAACGTTTAGTCCATCCTATCCCAGAATTTCAATAAGTTTTTTTCATCAGTTTTGTTTTGCTTTTTATTGGTGATGATCCCGGGTCTTTTTATGTGAATTGAAAACATTCAAGTTTTATCAGAATACTCTAAAATATATTTGATACGGTCTGTACACAAAACCGTGAATAGTGTTACGGCTACGTATGTATAACTCACAACATGCGTATCAAAATGGGTTAGCAGATGAAATTTGTACAGTCCGATAAAAAGATCAACTCGGTAAACTGATGGTTTTTTAAAATTAATTGGAAAAAAATAGAAGATTAAAAATTATTGAAAATAAATTTTAAAATATAAGAGACAGTTTATTGTGACAAAGATTAATGAAAAATATTTCCACTTGTTCTTTTGAGAGACATTCATCTTAAAGAATTAGCAAAAGTCGTTAAAAAAATAAACTTAATTTTAATTTTAATAGGTAAGAAATTAAAGTAATACTTTGAATTTAAAAAAAATATAAAAATTATGTTTGATGTCACTTCAAATAAGTTGTTTTGGATAGTTTTATTCGAATCGATCTTTAAATCTTGTAAACTTATAAAATCCGGCAACGCTGAATATACGTGTCGACGTAAAATTATGATGACGTGTATGAAATTTTGTTTTGCACCGACTATATCTGTGCTTTCAGGAATTCAGTTAATATAATAAGCATTTTCCCCCGCTCTATAGTATGTTACATGTTCGCCTCGAGGCAAGGCAATAATACAGAATTCAAACAGTAAAACAGTACAAAAATAAACTTTGTATTTAATGACGGTATCAGGCAATATTGAAGTGCGATAGGGGAAATTTTGATTTCAAGATTACTAATGAAATATCAAATTAAGGGTAAACCATCCCACACAAAGTATACACTACACGCAATATCGAGGGAAAATTGAATTGAATTACCAGCCTCCGATAACGAAGAAGATAAATTAAGAAGTTTGTTTGGCCACATCTTTATCAAATAAATATTTACAAAAACAAATTTCTTATAATTTTAGAATAGTATTAAATTGATTGTACTAACCCTTACTTTTTGGAAGTCCATCTTATTAAGAATAATAAAAAACTCTTCGTTTTAACAAAACTTTGCTTTTTTAACTTTAATGACAGCCGTTTCGCTAGACTTAACATCGTCAGATTGACATATGTCAAGACATTTGATTCCTACAAACAGCGAATCGACAATTACGAGGGTTGTCTGAAAAGTTTCCGACCTCAAGATGAAGATGGCAGCACTCGTAAATAAAAGTTGGGGAATGTGTTTGCGCATGCTTTGAAAGGTACCCACTATAATTTCAGCCATTTTGGACGCGCAGTTGTTGTTTGACAATCATTTGAGTGAGTCGATGTTAGTGTTTTTACGAAAATGGAAAAAATCGAGTATCGAGCTGCCATTAAATATTTGGTTTTGAAAGGCAATACGCCTACGCAAATCAAAGACTAGTTGGACGCTGTGTACGGGGACTCTGCACCATCATTTACCACCGTGAAATTTTGGGCTGCTGAATTTAAACGTGGCCGTACCAGCTTGGGTGACGATGAACGTTCGGGACGTCCAAAAACTGCAACCACTGACGATAATATCGTTCAAGTTCACCAAATAGTGCTAGAAAACGTCGAATTAAAATAAGAGAGATAGCAAAGGCTATAAATATGTCCAAAGAACGTGTTTGTCACATATTGAATCAAGATTTAGGCATGAGAAAGCTTTCCGCGCGTTGGGTGCCGCATTTGCTCACTTTGGGCCAAAAACGTGTTCGAATGAACATTTCCAACTCTCTGTTGGCGCAGTTTAGGCGCAATAAATCAGAGTTTTGGGGCCGATTAATTACTGTAGATCAAACTTGGATACACCATTATACTCCAGAAACAAAAACACAGTCAAAACAATGGACTGCGAAGGGGGAATCCGCTCCAAAAACAAGCAAAGGTTGTTCCTTCGGCAGGGAAAGTGATGGCAACTGTTTTCTGGGATAGTCGTGGAGTTATCTTAATCGATTATCTTCAAAAAGGAAAAACCATTACAGGAGCATACTACGCATCATTACTTGACAAGCTGAAGGCAGAAATTGCGGAAAAACGGCCACATTTGCAGAAAAAATAATTTTGTTTCACCAAGATAATGCGCCGACTCACACCTCAGCGGTTGCCATGGCGAAAATCCACGAATTACGGTTTGAACTGCTTGACCACCTTCCTTACTCACCAGATCTAGCCCCAAGCGATTTTTTTTTGTTCCCTAAGTTAAAAGTTGCGCTCGGAGGACAAAGATTTTCGTCGGTTAAGAAGGCCATCGCCTTCGTAAATAACTATTTTGCAGAGAAAGACGCCGAGTACTATTTGGACGGGTTTAAGAGTTGGGAGCATCGCTGGGAGAGGTGTATAGACTTACAAGAAGACTATGTAGAAAAATAAAAATTAAGTTGAACAAAAAATCTTTGTTAGGTCGGAAACTTTTCAGACAACCCTCGTACATCTCGCTGACGACGCAAGATACTAGTAAGTCCACTCAAATTTTCCTAAATAAAATAGGACCAAAATACTACTCAGGATAAACCTGAAACAAAAGACTATAGAGAACTAGTAAAAATCCTACAACAACATGATTCTCCTGGATACAGTACCATCAGCCAACAACACAAATTTTGTCTCAGAATGCAACAAGAGGGTAAAACTAAGTATTTCTGAATACGTAGCTACACTGAAAAACTTGGAAAATAAATGTAGTTTTAGCTGCCAAAATTGCAAAAAGTCTACTTTAGATACCCACATGCAAGTTCAATTTGTACGATTAATACGCTGCACGGAAATAAGAGAGAAATTACTGCAAGATACTAGGATAGAAAGTTTTGATTGAAGATACAGTAAAGATTGCCAGTTCTATTGAGTTATCCAAAGTGGAAAGTCGACAAATGCCAAATACAGGTGAAATAAATAAAATCTACAAGTTAAGACGATTTGGAGCTTTAATTCATCTTCCAGAACGTCGTAGGACTGGTTTTGGGGGATGCAGAAGTAGCCGGTATCATCTCCGTTTTTATTATTAACTTTATTATCATTAAATGATGATTTATAAACACATAATTGTTTTTACAAGTGATACATAATACTTTCATTCGCATTCGTGACAGTGGCACTTTTCAAATCAAATTTTTCAGTCATGATTTTTTCCTTAGAGCATAATAAATCTGAAATATTAATTCTAGTAACCTCTAATAATCTATCTTGTAAAATTTTATCAATTACCTGATAATGCTTTTGAATTGACTCTACCACAGCTAAAAATCCTTTTTAAATTCATCTACTTTGATTTACTTACGTTAAAAAAAATTTTTGTTTTCTAGAATTACAGAGGTTCTTCTTGGCCACCATACTATCGTATTATAATGAAAGGATCGACCTCTGCTGTCCCAGTTACAAAGAACAGAACAATATTTTGCGTATCCTTGCTCAAACCCTATGGAAATGACTTTGAAATCTCTACATTGCTTTTGGTAAGAGATTTACTACAGATATCAACACAAACTTATTTCTATTGCTAGTACAGGAAATAAAGCATTTCTCCCCGCAATTCTTTGATTTTACATGGATAGACTTGAAATTTTAACAAAAGGTAGGTAGGATAGCCCAAGTCTTTATCGAACAAAAGGACGTCAAAGCCTTGGGAGTGATTGCCACCCCATATTAGGGAAGGAAATTTTTGATTACATTTTAGACATAGGAATGGATTAAAAAGTTATTCGAAACATTTTTATGGCCAGCATGGTCAGTTTCATTGGTAGATGTAACAGAATTTATTTTGGTGAAGCTCGTACCAGGCCAGAGAACAATGTTTTGGACAAAATTTGATTCGCAAGGTTCTGTTACCTTTGTAGTGAGTCTTCTTAATAACCCTCTACTACTGCACTGGATATCCATCCACCGTGTCTTTTAACTGTGATAAGAATAGCACCAGAGTCCGCCAACAAACTTGCTGAAGAACGTTAGGACAAATGTCTAGTATAAAGATGAAAATCAGGCAAATGTAGAAATTCAACAATTTTAGCAGACATCTTACTAAATGTGTTGATTTCAATTGGAGTCTTGGCACATTTATTTTGAAAGCAGTTTATAAAAAATCTTAAATGCTTAATATCCTCTGGACGACAGGCTCCAAAAACATCAAAAATCGTAGCAACTTTCTGCGTTAAATATATTTTATCCGGGGCTTCTCCGAAAAATTTGTCGATTTATGACCTTGTCAAAAGTTTTGACGTTTTCTGTCGATATCCTTCACCATATCCGCTTCAAAATAGCCACAAGCTTGTAATATCTGCTTGAGTCATGATTATTTATGTTCATTATCGACTTCAGCATGTAGTAAATCTACCAAAGCATTGGTGATTTTCATATTTTGGACTTTTCTTCAAAGTATTCAAGAAGCACTTTTTTATTGGCCTCCTTTCCACTGACATTTTTTCTAATCACACAATTTCAAGACACGATTGTATGAAAAGTCGTACTGTCGCTTTGACTTACGAGACAATAATTCAAAAGCAGCTTTATTGGCAGCTTCTTCAATTTCCGGCGGTAGAAATTCATTTTCTGGATTACTTTCCATCGAGGAACGAAGAAACGAGGAAGAATAATAATTGACGTTGGTTGTCAACAAAGACAAATCAAGAAATTCTGGTTTTGATTACCTTGGCAACTTATTTCATAAATAAGAGATGAAATTGGGTCAAAACTATTATTTTATCAATTAATTGACCATTCCAGAACACGTGACTTTGACAAGATCCGCCATTTTCTCTGGGTGGCACAAAGTCTGACTTTCTCCGTATTGCTTATAAAAGCACCCAAGCTTATAAACAATATGAAGCTGGGTCTATTCAAGAAATTGCAAAAAGTGCAAAACTCTGTATAAACAAATGGAATTAATGAGTGTGTATGCCACCCAGCAAACATGGCCGACCGTCAATGACGTCATTCTGGAATGGTCAATTAATGCAAAATAGATATGCATTAATTTGCACTGTTGCTGAGTTAATCCACGTATAAAGTTGAAAAAAATAATCGCACGAAAATGTTAACGATTTAATTCCATTTTTGGGCCGAGATGAATCTTTTAAGTTACTGTAAACAACACAAACAGCGCTCGTATGTCAAAACGTTCTGAGTACGTATAACCTCAAAAATGTCCAACTATAGAGCTGTCAGTTGCAACACTAAGGTTGCCAAATCCCGAAATATAAAAGGCAGAAAAGACTCAGCAATAATTCAAGAGAATAAGTTCCCAAATATTATTGAAAATTGACCTCGACCAGAATTAAACAATTCTTGAACATTTCGCACAGAAAATACAACGTTTAAGATTTGTTCCTGAATTCCTTCATAAAAAATACTAAACAACTACAAAGTTTAAGCTACTTGCAACATTATTCTTTATTTTTAAACAACGTTAACCGGTGCTTAAAGATAAATAGAAGCCGATTAGTTATATACAAAGCACGACCCCTCATATCTCTCAGATTTTCTTTCACCTTCAACTATACACCGAAGAAGAATAAAAAAAAAAACGAACAAACCGAATAAAACGGAACCGAAATAGGTACAAAGCTGGGCAATAATTAAGTCTTATCGCGTGAAATGTTATCCTTTAAGTGAAATTTAAGTCACTGAGGTGTAACCGAACCGTAGAAGTTATGTTTAATAGCGCAGAGTTATTTTTATCTGGTGCCATTAAGAGGTTACCGTCCAAAGACGTAGGAAACAAGGTTTTATTAAAATCCATTATAAAGTCTACATTAAAAATGTTTTCGTGATATAAATGTAATTACGTACGTTAAAAAATCAGGATTAATAGAATGTGTTCGTAAATGTTTGGAAAACATAAGCAGATTGATTTTTTTGAAAAAGTCCCTGGAAATTATAATTCAGAATTCAGAGCTATAGATAGATTGGACAAAGAAGCAAAAAAATTTGGCTTGCAAATAAATGAAGACAAGACTAAGTATATGAAACTAACCAAGAGTAATGAAAATAACCCAGGTAAACATTAAGGGCCGGTTTTTCAATCTCCAGCTAAGCAAATTTAGCTATCAGTTAACCCTTAACAAGGAGTCAAAGTGTTTCTTCAACTAAATGTTAAGGTTGACTACAAGCTAACGTTTCTGTTATATTAGCAAACTCTTCAAAGTCTCTGTTTGGATTTGTAACTAGTAGTTAGCAAGTTGTTTAACAGAAAAATGGAGATATTTGATTTTTGTATGAGTGATGATGATGAAGAAATATTGGAATACCTTGAATATGAAAGGAGACCATATATTGTTAAAGAAAGGTCGAACCCTTTTGAAGAGTTTGATGATTTAGAATATCCAATTTTTCTCTCCAAGTAACGGCATCCGTCTTTTTGCATTCAATAGTTGTTTTAAAATGATTTGTTAATTTTAATAACAAGGATTTATCAGATAGTGAAAAATTAGATATCCTGTTTTTCTTTGGTGTTTCCATTTGAAAATATAAAATTTTTAAAATAATACTCAACAAAATAAATGAAACTAATAAAAACAAAGATCTTCTTTTTCTATTTAAAACCATAAAAACTTAGGTTAACTCAACTAAATTGAACACAAAACAATATTTTTATTTACCGTTCTAAGAAATTAACAAACCAAACCAAAAAATCAATTTTATCAACCCAGCAAATTTAATGATAGCTGGCAGTTTCATAGCTAAAAGTTAGATAGTGCATTGAAAAATGCCATAACCTTTAACAGAAACTTTAGCTGTTGGTCACGGTTAACTTTTGGTCAAGTAACAGAAGCTTTTAACAAGCGATTGAAAAACCGGCCCTTAATTACCTACAACCTGCCTCAAATACGAACGAGTGACGACATTCAATTACCTAGGGGTGACCATCGGTAAACAGGGAAAGAAAGAGTTGCAGAAATAATCTTAAGAGGTCACCAAGTATACGGGAAAAACAAGTCTCTGCTGAGAAGTAAACAACTTAAGATAAAAACCAAATTAAATACCCATCTATAAAACTCTCATAAGACCTGTCGCAACATATATACTATGGAGATAACCATAATAAAAACGATGCTAGGTCCAAACATAATAGAAGATGGACAGAGAAGATTAAAGACTTCTTTTTCTTCTTCATTCTTGTATAGAGGCTTTAAGCCTATTTCTTCTTCAATATCAGCCTCCTGCATTGTTTAAACTATTACACCATTGGCCTACCAACACTTCTTCGTCCATTTGGTGACTTGTCTCGTGCTACTCTTACTATCCAATCTTCTGCTATTCGACTAATGTGTTCGTTCCATTCCTGTTTCCGTTTTGTCACCCATTCATTTATGTCTTCCACATTGCATGCCCTCCTTATGTTTTCGCTTCTCTCCATATCTAGCAAACTTTTCCCTGATATCCTTCTAGGAATTTTCATCTCTGTTGTTTCCAATATTCGTTTAGTTTTGGATGTGTCGGGTCTCGTCTCTGCCGTGTATGCCATTATAGGTCTAATTACTGTTTTATAGATTCTTGCTTTTGTGTCTTGTCTTAGGTATTTGTTCTTCCAGATTGAATCATTGAGTGATCCCGCCACTTTGCTTGCTTTTAGACTTTGTTGTCGTACTTCTTTTTCAACATCTCCATAGCTGGTTATCTCTATTCCCAAGTAGATTAAAGACAAATGCGGAAATAGGTTGAATGGGGAAAACATAGTTAAATACATAACCGAGAAGCAGAGAAAGACCGAGGAAAAGGATAACAGCCACAGCAAAAACACATATAAAGTTATAGGGTAAAACGAGGAATAATCCACCTCGACTAGAAATTGGAGCCAAAAAATGCTTCCTGAAGCGTTTTCGCCATAATTCCTTAGAATTGTTAGGCGCTGATGATGATTATGCATCCCCTGGAATAGATGACCATCATTAAACTGGATAGATTGGATGAAACGTTCTTATATACTGGTTCCTGCTAAAAGGATTAAGACTATCAAAGAATACTGTAGGATATTAATATGATTTATAGGGCTGTTTTTCAAATTTAATTATATTGCTTTATTTAATTGGTCTATTTTATTATAACCTTACTTTGTACCTTTAGATTTTTAATGATTTATAAATTCTATTGGAATCCGTCTTTGTTTTGTCCAATTTATTACTTTGGTAAGTAATTTAATAATGTTAGAATACTTTTATGCATGTATTTTTGATATTACATGTATTAATTTAACATGAACTGATTTTTTTATTAATGCAAATTGTTTTTTTAGTAATCTATTAATACATACGATGTTAATGGAGCTGCTACCAGAGTGATAAGAGAGTGAATCATCGATTTCCTGGCCTTTTTATAGGCTTCCAGGGAAATGACAAATATGACGTAAAAAACGGAATTCAACTGTTCATTCTGTCCAAAATTTAACCAAAATTCTCGAATATCAAGGTAATAAATTTACAATTCTAATAGTACCTTTGATAACGTACAGTGAAATCTTATCCTTATATTTACTAAAAATCCATTAATATAATTTTTAAGTGAAATTTTCCTATGAAAATTTTGATTTGAAATAGACAAATTTCTTGAGCTGTCAATTTATTCGAGACTTTCAAAATTTGAATTAAAACTATCAATTGTACTTAAAATTACTATAAATCCATTAAACTAGTCCTATTTTAACTGATAACTACTATTTTAAACTTTAAAAACTAAAATTTAAACTTTTAGGAGATTCTATTATTTGTATTACTTACACATTATATAAGATGAGATTATCCGTTTTATCAAAGACTCACAGCTTAAAATTTATATAAAAAAACTTACTTAATTATCCTACATACATTTTTGTTACATAAAATGTCTTTTATTAATGTTTATAAACTAAGTTTTTCAATAGTTATTTCACTATGCACTATCTAAGTGTTCTATCATAAGTTTGTTTGATTAAGTCCAACACTTTAGATATGAGGATTAGTTCACTATATTTCACTATATTTATTACATGTTTTTAATTGTTCTTGTGGGTTTTTTAGGTATGCATGATTTACTGGAATACTTATTTGTTCAATATCGAAGACTACAATTGGTCTCCTTATACTTTTGTAAGTACTTCCTTTTATAATACTAATTTAAATACTTAACTACATAAAATTACATGTTTATTTATTAAACATATGAAAAATATTAATAGTTTTGATTTTTATTTCCTTTTTTTATTGTTTCAGATTAAAATTTGAATTTGAAAAGAAAACTAGGTCAATGGTGAATTGTTATATGAATTTGGACTTATTATGAATTGGAAATATTTGATTGTGATTAAATAACACACTATGGATCCTGTACAAGATAAGTTTGTCAAATACATTCTTTGTTTATTTGAATGTTTGTCTGTGAAAATTATAAAATTGAAAACTTTATATGTAATAAAGAAAAAGTAACTGCTGATTCGATGAAACTTATTAATATATCCTTTTATTATAAATTATTGAGGTAAGTTTTACTTCTTAAATTTTTACATCTTAGTTATTTATCTCAATATATTATATCTAAAAATAGATCTCAGTTTATACAATTGCCGATAGCTCGTAACACTAAGGATAAATAAATTTGGTCTGCATTAATTTGAGCTCACCCACTTTGTAGAAGTGTCGCCAATGATCCCGATGAGCTTCATTAGAGATGTAGCTAACAGAATGATTGTTACCTAGGGGTGAACCTCAAGGATGTTAATCAATTACTCAAATGAAACCTAACCTAAGCTAAGATCCAGAAAAAATTAAGCAAGTACCTAAATAATTCGACATCAACTGTTGTTTATGTTATATTCTTATTTTGTTATTTTTCAAAATACATCAGTTTTTTGGTAAAACTTTTTATTTTTAACTCTGTTAATCCTGTATTATGTTCAATTGATTACTATGAAATCAATTAAGTTTTATCAAAGTATAAAAGGAAGTAATTACAACACAAATTATCGTAAAACATGAATGAAAGTCCAACGATCCAAACAGGGACTTAAGTACTGATCATATTATCATGTAAGAAAAAAGTTTACATTTAATTAAAAATATCTCTTTGTAGAAATATTTTACGGAGTGAATTATGAAGAGACGCCATCTGGTGTTTATTGTGCGGTTTTAACCTCTCCTACATTCGGTTACTTGCCGAGAACTCCTGCTCCCAATTTGTTGTTCACTTTCTGAAGTAAGACGTTAACACAACAAAGAAGATATTATTAAGTCGTCATTTTAACTCACGACTCTTGGTGTTATATTATAAGTTCTTGGGTTCTCATTTTAGTTAACGACAAAGTTTTGTAATTTCCCGAAACGAAAGTATCTTGCGCTGAGAATGATTTAATGAAGACGACGATGACAGTGGTTTAGTTTTATAGTAAAGAGATGCTGGATGGGTGATACAACATTGTTGCTTTTATATATTTGAACTTTCCATATTTCGTTTTCATCAAAACTATTACAGGTATATTCATTTTGTTTATTATTATGTAATATTATGTTGTTAACCAACATGACTAGAATGTTTTTAATAAGAAAACCGTCAAATCTAATTTGACAGTCAGCGAAGACTTCCAGACCATAGGGTGTAAGAAGAAAAGTTTTTAAATCATTGACTGTCCCTCGTACACTTGTACTTTACAGTACTCTTCAATTCTTCCAATGTTGTTTGAAATAATAAGTGAATCAACATAAACTAAGCTTTTATTCTAGTTTTTGAAGATTGACATTCATTGTGCAAGTGCTGTTGCCAGCAATATGTATTAATGAAGTTGTTGATGGATTTACAGTGTTTTCTGGCACTTCAACAAAAGTTTCGTCCCTTTGGATCATTCTTGCAATCTTGTCTATATACTTTCCTGCAACTGAAGAACTCTTCCATCCACTGCGCTATTTTAGAGGTCAGCTCCAGCATTGGCCAAAAACGTTGAGGATATCTTCCTGAAGCAATGACCTGTATACTTTTCTGGTTGGTCTAGTTTTCAGAACTCAGCTATTTTCTTAGGTGCTCCGCCAACAGTATGTATACCAGCTCTTTGAGAAAGACATTTTCCTTGTCTATAACCCACCAAAAGAGCTTTCAGGGAGACGTGTTGCCGTAAATTCATGTATTTTCTAAACACATCCAAAAGTGAACCTCATCACTGTTAATCACAGTGAAAGCTCGTCGAATATGCGTTTTTGTCTGGTTAATCTTAACTACTAGCTGAGTACCCGTATTCTCCACATCACTAAGTTCTAAATTATAGATCTCTTCCCTTCGGCAACCTCCAGCAACTCCAAGTAATGCTACCACTTTAAGTAATAGATATTCTTTATCTGGAGCGTCCCTCATGAAGCTTTCAATTAGTTCCTTTGTCAGCACCTTGGACTAGTTTGGCTGATGGTCTACATTTTGTTTTTTCAAAAAAGCTATCATAGTGCAGTCGAATTACCTTTTTTTCATGACTTAAGTCCGAATTGAGGTAGCTAAGTGGAAAGGGGTAGGTTTGATAATTACAAATCGAAAGGCGACCATCCAAGATCTTAGATGCGTGCAAGGGGTGCGTGGTAGGGGTGAAAACAGTTTTTTTTGCAATTTGCAGCGTAAATACGCATTTTATTAAAAAAAGTTAAAGAGAAAAGTTGTAGATAATAAAAAAATCGACAACTTTTGTCTGAAACATTTTTTTACATAACCTAAAAATAAAGGCTAAAAAAGCGAAAAACCATAATTTTCGTTTTTTATTTTTTACTCAGCGAAAAATCAATTTTGTTATGAAATTCAGTACAGTGATAGCTTTTTGTATCCCAAAAAAGTAGAATTTTTTTTTACGATAACTCAATTTTTTTCCGACATATTAACAATTTTCGAAAAAAAGACCTCATTATGTAACGGCTCCCAAGGTCCGAATTTTTATTTTATACGCCTCTTGAAGGTCTCATTTTTTTCGTAATGACTTTAATTTTCATATACAATAATAAAAAATACTACTCCTAGCAAAAAAAAATCGTTTAAAATCGAAAAAACTGAAAAATTCATAATTTTTCACTTCAACTGCAAAAATGGCTTAGAAATGACAAAAATCCTACGGAGATGAAGACGGAGATGATGAAAATGAAGACGAAAATGATGAAGATGACGATGAAGTAGAAGTACAAGAGGAAGAAGAATGTAATTCGCAAGTCAAAAGGGCGAGATATAATTAAAAATAAGAAACAGTAAAATTGTACTTGTATAATTTCATCGTATGCACGTATAAAATAAATTTTTTTTATTTTTTTAATCAATATAGACGTCCATAATTTCCTTTATTTTAATCCTACAAACTGCAATAAGGTGTGATAAATTAAATGCATGTACATGAAATATTTTTGAGAGTAATATAACGTGTAGAAGGGTAGGAAAAAGATACGCGTGAAAAATTATGAATTTTTCAGTTTTTTCGATTTTAAACGATTTTTTTTGCTAGGAGCATTATTTTTGTATTGTTGTATATGAAAATTAAAGTCATTACGAAAAAAATGAGACCTTCAAGAGGCGTCTAAAATAAAAATTCGGACCTTAGGAGCCGTTACAAAATGAGGTCTTTTTTTCGAAAATCGTTAATATGTCGGAAAAAAATTGAGTTATCGTAAAAAAAAATTCTAAATTTTTGGGATACAAAAAGCTATCACTGTACTGAATTTCATAACAAAATATTGATTTTTCGCTGAGTAAAAAATAAAAAACGAAAATTATGGTTTTTCGGTATTTTAGTCTTTATTTTTAGGTTATGTAAAAAAATGTTTTAGACAAAAGTTGTCAATTTTTTTATTATCTACAACTTTTCCCTTAAACTTTTTTCAATAAAATGCGTATTTACCCTGCAAATTGCAAAAAACCGTTTTCACCCCCTTTTCACCCCTACCACGCACCCCTCGCACGCATCTAAGATCTTGGATGGTCGCCTTTCGATTTGTAATTATCAAACCTACCCCTTTCCACTTAGCTGCCTCAATTCGGACTTAAGTCATAAATTGGTTACTTTTTCACGTAATTCGACTGCACTATCAACTTTGGGAAACTTGATATGTTGACATTCTCATAACTATAATAATTGATTCTACCATCGAATATTTGGACCATAATGAAGAAGGGTTGAATATTTTTTACTGAAAATTTAAACTGTTGGAAAAAATATTCTTAAAAAAAACTGTTCTTACCACATCCAAAAAGTAAGCCAACATCACATTTTCATCAGCACTACTTTTTATTATATTTATTATATTTAAAATTACCCTTACAACTATTGTCACTTGTTCCATATGACACGATTATCGCAGGCTTCCTGGTATCAGTGTCCTTTGTTTTTGGCACATACCGTATTTAATAATGCAATCCTAGACCTTTTTGAACTTAATTGTTTGAAAACTCTGTCGCTTTTTATTCTGCATAGTTACATCCGTGACTAGATTCTTTTGCGCTATACGCTTTTATGACAAGTGAGTAATTCCGTAGCTAGAATTAAATAATGGTCAGCTATATATCGTCGAATGTAATTTTTTATGAGAGTTAACCGAAAGCGCTGCAGGCTAGAGCCAATGATAAATGACTAGCACCTATGGACACTCTCTTTGGTGACGTTCATCATCGCCATTATCAAAGAAATGACACGCACACATTTCCTGTTTTACGAGACTTTTCAATAATACAAGCCCTACTAAAATTTCAGCTCTACTTCCAAACTAACAATCAAAATTTAATATACAGTGATGGGCAAATGTGTGGAACCAAGTGAATATCTCTGGAATTATTAAAGATATCGAATTGAAATTTGAAACGTAGGGATTACAGTATATTGCGTATTTGTTTGTAAATTTTTAAACGATTTTCCACTTCCGGTTTAACTGAAAGTGATGTCGATTTTAAATTTTTTAATGAAACACCCTATATATTATTTTATTTTCGAATAAAACATTTTATTACGATTACAAAAATATAGAATTCTCTGAATCTCTTGGGTTATTCTTTCAGCTAATTTTTGCGAATTGTTTGGTTTGTTAATATAAACCTCGGACTTTAAATAACCCCATAGAAAGAAGTCCAGTGGATTGAGATCGGGACTTCGCGCAGGCCATTCATAAGTACAAATTTACGAACAAATAGGTAATATACCTACGTTCCAAATTTAATTTCGATATCTTTAACAATTCCAGAGATAGGTATTCGCTTGGTTCCACACATTTGCCCATCACTGTATATTTTTTTACTTACTAATAAAATAAACTTTTGTTTAGGTATCTATTAATCGGAAAAAGATTTAAGCAAAGTTAATAAAAGTTTGATATTTTATTTTTGTGATCGTATTATTATTGGCTTTAACGCGATTTTGCATATCAAATGTATTCAGCTTCGATTCGAAGCCAAATTTCAAACAGGGTAGAACATTCACAATTTCAAATTAAATGTCATCGAACGTGCAAGCCAACTGGAAACTGAATCTCGTTCAGAAGGGCAAATTGTATAAACAGATTATCGGTTGCAGCTGCTTATACATGGCTTCCTAATACTTTATGTAAATAATTACAGAGGACGGATTGTTGTAACCAGTATAGCTTCAAAAACTATTTGTTAAATAAATTTAATAATGATTTTAACAGCCTGTTTCCATTACTTTGAGAATATCTAGTAGAAATCTTCATCAAGTCGTCCTACTGTGTGTTTATTTTGAAGTTGGTTTTGGGGTCAGATTCTGTTAAATCTTCGTGCAGCTGAAATTTTATTTATAACCGGTCGGTTATAAATAAATGGTTGGCTCTGACCCATTCGAATTCTTCGTAAACTAATTGGTTGGTTAAACGGCTGTCAATCACGTTACTTCATAAAAAATTTGTTTACAAGTGTAAGTTTCATAAAATGCTAATACGCAAAGCAGCTGCAGCCCTGTTACTAGTAGATGAATTGGGTGATTCATTGAATTTTAAAAAAATATTTTTAATAAGTACAAATAAAAGTGCTACTATTAATTTAATGACCATAAAAACATTTGTTAAACAGAAGCACACAAGGATTTCAGATTATTTGAAAACAGATATCTGGACTATGATTACTTTAACCTCAAAACAGTAATGCTGGTAGAATAGAAAGAGATAGAACAAATAACCAAAACTTGAACGGACCAATCTATGAACCAACCAACCAACCAAACTTATAGTTAAACTAATATTTCACGGTGTATGTATATAATGTGGAAAAACCAAATAAAATATAGTAGTTTGTGCAACAACTGCGCAAAGTGATACTTTTCCCACGAGTAAATAGAACGAGTGGGAAAAGTACTTTGCGCACATGTTGCACACAATACTTTTTCTTCGATCACGATTTATAATAATTAAAATAAGAAACTTATTTGAAATCTGTAACCATTTTTATTATAATTAGGTATATTACAGGAATGCAAAATAATAATTATAACACTCAATTTAAATGATTAAGTATTTTAAAGTTAATTAGATTTAAAACAAAAACAATAAACATTTCTAAAATGTTGAATATGGAACCGTTGGCGAAACTGATACCGAAAACCGTTTACACTACCACTACACCAACACACACTTTTTTATGCCTGACGCGCGTTTCGATAACCAAGTTATTTTCTTCAGAGACCGAAGGTTGGTGTAGTGGTAGTGTAAACGGTTTTCGGAATAAACATTTTTATTTAAAATTATAATTTATGGTAAAATATGAGCAATTTTGAAGTGTTAAACCAGGAGTCTCTCTATTTTTTACCAAATTCTCGGTAAGTGTTTTTATTTGCGATGATGTGGAATGTTTTTCTTTTTGATTAATTGGGGAGTCTACTGTGATTACAATTTTAATGGCGATCTCTATTTTATTGGCGATGGCGTCATCGACATAGCTTTCTGCAATATTGCTTGATCGCCATCCACCATAGCATTTAAGAGTTAATAAATTTTCCTGCGTTTACTAAAATAGTTGCAGAGGAGCGTCGAAAAGAATGGCCAGTATAAAAATTAGGGTTCGGCAATTGTAAAAATTCTGCTTTCCATATATTCATTTTCTGAATATGAATTATTATCCATTATACTTTGAAACAATTATATAATGATTCGTCGCGTTGTCAAATATTTAAATCAAAAGTTTATATAAATTCTTATGTATTATTTTTTTATAAAAATAAAAAAACTATTTAAATGTGGCTAACGTCAATCACGAACTGTCAGCCTCCTACAGGGCCTCCTACGATAGATGTTTTTATAACTAGAATTTAAAATTTGTTTTTTTAAATTATCCATAAGGATATTTGCTAAAATTGGAGAAATAGAACGTCCTATTGGAAGACCCTCATTTTGAATATAAACTTTGTTATCAAAAGTAAAATAATTTTGACTAATGCATACATTAAATAAGTCAATTATATCTGATATTATACCTGATATTTCTTTCATCTAATAGCTTTTTAACTAGACTTATACATTCTTTAGGAGGTATTTTAAAGAACATATTAGTTACATCAAACGATACTAACATAGAATTATTTTGTAAATTACATTTACTTAATTTTTTGATCAAATGTACTGAAGATTTAGTTAGAATAGTATTCAATTTTTTAGCTACTTTAGTATCAGGAGTGTTAATATACGAAACTACAGGTCTAATTTGTTTTGACTCTTTTGGTAATTTAATAGTTCAATATAATTCTGGACATGGACATTTTATTTATTAGGTATTTTTTATCATAATTTTCAAGCTGAGTATTAACTATTCATAAATAACTAAATATTACCCGACAGAGATATTCCTGTTTTTAACAAATAATACGCTGATACAGCGTTGCCAGTACGAGGACGGAACAAAGAGAATCAATTGGTATTCTTTGTCATACTCATAGACATTCTCTTGTAATCATTACGACAAAGCAAACAGAGTTTTATGAATGCAGTGATTGATTGAAATTATAATGCCAAATTTAAACATAATTGAGCTGGAAAAAGTAGTTTTTAAATTAGTTTAATTTAATTTGATGCTGCGAACCTCGCTACGCTCGGCACGCAGTGATAATTTTGTAACAATACCAAATTTAAACATTGTTGAGTGAGAAAAACTTATTTTTAAATTAGTTTAGATATTCTTTGAAGTGAAAAGTTGGTCCCTACCTTTATTCCACGTTTAGTGACAGTTATAGCCTCTAATTTTTTAAATGGGAAATATGGGCTTGTAATATATCGTTTGAAAGATCAAAATTAAATCGGAAAGATTCAATAAAACGTAAAGTCAAACCACATATCTTTTTTAAGCTGTAATTTCATTGTGTCAATTAACGCCTAGTTTCGGTCGACAAGACATCATCAGGTTGTAAAGATAAACATGGAATGTAGGAATGAATAGAGCCCTTTGTTAAACACCTTTCTTTAAATTAAAGATGATGTCAATATCTATATTTTTAATTAATATTTGCTGTTTTGTTGTTGGTTTTAATGCATATGGGTATTTTAATATAAATAAGATGTTTTTGTCAAATTTGAATAAATTTTTTAATTATTGAATACCTTAATTCAGACGATGTATTTATTTTCTGAAGATGATCCTGATTCTACTATATTTGAGTAATGGTTGAAATTTCTGATTTAAATTATTTTTATCCGCTAAAATGATTATTTATAGCCCAAAGCATCAAAAGGCAATTATTTTAGAATGTTTCCTGACAATTTAAATAACAATAGGGTATTCATAAGTAACATTTGGTATTCAAATTTCTAATAGATGAACTCGTCACGAATGTAGAGATGTATATTCGAGGTAACAAGATACATTCTCTCCGAAATAATTGTATGTAAGATGTATCGGGAAATTAATCATGGATTTTCATATCCCGGTTTGGCAGCTTGTTTTCTTTAGGAAATAGATTCCTAGGGGTTTATATCTTATATGAAGGTATGAGTTAAAATGATACGGTTACAGCGTTAATAGCATTCAACGTTCGATAACCAAAATTTATAGTTAGTAGGGTTCATAAATAGACATTTTCTTTTCTTGTGGGTATTTCAAGGACTTCGATTATTTACGCTGTATTATATGTGAGAAGATGTACGTTATTTTTAGTGCAACTTTAGAAGTAGTGTGAATTTTTATCGTTAATTCATCCATAGCCACTTATATATTGTGACAACTCTAAATAACGCGATTGGGGCGCTATTAGTTGTCATTGATCTCCGGAACTATCTACTCAGTTGAAATTTTTCGGTGACATATAAGCGTCAGAACGGTATACAGGGTGAGTCATAACTATTGGGACATAGACTAAGGACAGGTTATTTGGACCAAAATATGGCTATTGGGCCAAATATGCCTTAATATAATGTTGCTAAGAAAAAAGATACAGGGTATTAAAGTTAATTTTTGTTTTTCGTTTTTTGCTAATAGTTTCCCTGTATATTTATAAATTGATATCAAAACTGGCACAAAGGCATAATCTTAGACAAGAAATAGTATTTTATTTACAATTTTACGTTTTGTCATAGAGGGCCACACGTGGATCATTCCTAATGATCAAATTGAGTCTAAACTTTTTCTGATGAAACTTTTTAGTAATGTTTATTAGAAAATATAACGTAAACATCATTTTTGCGTAAAATTGGTACTCTTGTTTAAACATGATAATTTCAACCGTTTTGGATAAAAACACAGTCGAACTGCTTAGAGCCTTAAAAAAGGATTTCAAATATTAATTCATTTATGAAAAGTATGCTTTGGACTGTCAAATAATTGTTGTTGGTAAATGTCATTTGTTCAGAGTAAATTATTTTTGATGTGACGGTGTAGTGTAATGTTGCATTTTTGAAAAGAAATCATTACTTTTTTTGATTGAAATGCCTCGTCACAATAATTTTACTAATGAAGAAATGCGAAATATGATTTGCGCATACGCACAAGAAAATTTTTGCGGTCGCTCGGCAGCCACAAGGTATGGAATGTTATACGCAAACAGAAGGCAACCAAATCACAAAACTTTTGCAAGATTATATCGTAGTTTAGGTGAAACTGGGTCATTTCACACTAAAAATCGGGGTTTTCGACCGAAACAAATCACACCTAATCAAGGAGATGAACTTTTGGTTCGAGTAGATGAAAATCCTGAAATAAGTTCACGACATCTATCAGCAGCAACAGGAGTAAGTCAGTCGTCTATAATTAGAATTTAAAAAAAAAGAGAACCTCCATCCTTATCACTTCACTCCTGTTCAAAATTTACTTCCAACAGATCTTCCACAACGGTTACAGTTTTGCCAACGTATTCTGAATAAACATCGCAATGACAGACACTTTATTAAGAATATTATGTTCACCGACGAAGCAACCTTTACCAGACGAGGGGTTTTTAATTGGCGAAATAGTCATTATTGGAAAGAAGAAAACCCGCATGCTATTAAAGCTAGACATTTTCAGCATGAGTTTAAATTGAATATTTGGTGTGGCATTATAGACGACCAACTACTAGAGCCTTATGTTCTTCCTCCAAATTTAAATGGAGATTCTTATTTATTCTTTTTGGAAAATACTCTTAGTGATATTTTAGATGATCTATCACTGGATGTAAGAAGAAAAATGTGGTTTATGCAGGATGGAGCGCCACCTCTTTTTTCATTAGCTGTTAGAAATCATCTTAATGACGTATTTCCTCAACGATGTATTGGCAGAGGCAGTGATTTTCAATGGCCACCAAGAAGTCCTGATTACAACCCGCTAGATTTTTATTTTTGGGGACATATGAAGTCCTTAGTTTATGCCAATGAAATTAATACATCAGACGAACTTTGGAGATACATTCAAAATGCAGCTAATCTTATAAGGGGACAGAATAACATTTTTTTTAACATCCGAAAATCCTTTATAAAAAGAATTAGAAAAGGCATAGAAATCAGAGGAAACCATGTAGAACATTTAGTTTGAGTTTTTGTGAGTTCTTTTAAGTTAAAGTGTGTTTAGTTTTGATTTATCGTCAAAACGGAAACCTTACGTTAGTTGCAACTTTGTTTATTAGTTTGGTATTTGATAGTGGAATTGTAAATAAAATACTATTTCTTGTCCAAGATTATGCCTCTGTGCCAATTTTGATATCAATTTATAAATATACAGGAAAACTATTAGCAAAAATCGAAAAACAAAAATTAACTTTAACACCCTGTATCTTTTTTCTCAGCAACATTATATTAAGGCATATTTGGCCCAATAGCCATATTTTGGTCCAAATAACCTGTCCTTAGCCTATGTCCCAATAGTTATGACTCACCCTGTATAAAAGCGACACGCGTGGGGGAGGTCAAGTCAGTTTTAATCTAACGATCTTAGGAAACGCGAAAGCAAGCGAAGAGTAAAACAAGTCTATATAAATAGTGTTTTATTATTGAAGTATAAATAAATTATTCGTGTATATTAATCAAATAATTTAAGTGTGTGTTTTAGTAATTAAATAGATAGAAGTTAACCTTATTGTCTATAATTTATCCCACCTACAAAAGCAGGATAAATTAACAAGAAAAAACATTTTAATTTGTTTCAGTAGGATAGAAAATGTACACCGTGTTGTTAAAGAATGATTGAGTTCTTTTTTTTGTAGATAATGCAGCGTCGACAACTAGGTCATTGGCTGCGTGGCTGTATACAATTCAATTTATATTGAATATAATATATACATTAGAGTTTCCAGTAGAAACCAGTGCATTTAAGAAACGATATCGTTGCTCTAAGCAGATCAGGGTTCCTCAAGTTTTCTGCAAAAACTGTGGAGAGACCAAAACTGTTTCTGAGATTATTTAAAGTTTAACACTCCAGTATGATATGCATTACAGTTAACCGTATTTCACATGATGGGTAGAGTGGTCTCGACCAGAAAGCAGATAGGAGTGTGTTAATACAGTGTGACCTAATCGCAGTCTATGCTTCTTCTCTACTCATTTTGATATTAGGTGTCCATTTAACTGCACTAGGTTTTATTGATCTCAGCTAAGTAGACTCAGCTTCCCATTGCCTTTGCCACAATTGCATAACACTTTGAGAAATGTTCGCCTTTATATCAGAAACTTTAACTGTTGTACAATCTATTGTATGGAAGGCAGCAGCCTGTCTTGCGAATTGATCAGTCATTTCATTTCCAGCTGTACCGACGTGCACTGGTACCCATATGAAAATTACAACTTTGTGCTCATCTGTCAACACCTTTAGTGTGTGGAGACATGCTAAAATCAGTGGATCACGGCTATAACGATTTGACATTGCGTTTAAGGTGGACAAAGAGTCACTAATAACAAGTGTAATTTTACTTTTTGAGGCTACTTGACAATATTTCAGCGCTTGTAGTATGGCATACTGTTCAGCTGTGAAGATCGAAGTTATGGGTTGGAGAGTCCATGAGTCCATATCTGTAGAGATTGTAAGCAAAAATTTGTGAAAATTAACATGGCAAAGCCTATACCTTACAGATTCTTATAAAAAGCTTATGAAAAATGCTACATCAAAAGACCTCCTCAAAAATAGCATAAATTTGGCCACATGTGCTTTTCCTAGGTAGTTCCTTTAAAATATTTTTGTTTAAACAGCAATAATTAATTTTAATAGTTAGTAAGTATGCAAAAATGATTTTTAATTAATTAAAATTAAATTAATGTCTTGTGTAATTTTAATTTATTTATTGGGGCAATGGTTACTTTCAATAATCCATTTTCTTCATATTTTTTATAAAATGATTGCTGTATATTTTTGATCAAAAAGAAAAATAATACGTTTTGTTTATTTATAATTTTTTTATTATGTATTATAGCTAGGTAGAGTAGTAACAGATCAGTAAAGGAAAACGTAGTTATGAATATCCTTTTTTTGCTTTATTTTCCATTTTTACCTTTTCATTAACCTCAAAATTTCAGTTAAACTATTCAAAAATAAAATAAAATATTCCTAAACTTTTCACTAGTCCTCCGTATACTTTATATACACTTTTTAACGTACCTTTTTCTTCTGTATTTATTTCATAGTTTCTAAGTCTACATATTTCGAAATTGATTGAATTGTTAGGGATCTTTTAGAGGATTTTAACATAATTTCATTTTAATATTTTTAAAGACGTTCTAATAACGTGTAAATTAAATTTAGTTACAATTTAGCTTACGTCAAATAATTCTGTGTCGTGTAAAAATGGTTTAATACAATTTCTTACCCACTTATTTTGTTTATAAAGTACTTTTGTAAAGGCGAAACTTTGATATTAGATTCCGACGAACCCGGCCATAGAGGACAAGAGAAGAACCGTCATAATTTGTTTGTAAATTTTAATCAAGTCTTAGGAAATGGTCGTATGTGGCACCTCAGCCAACGGGAGGTCTAAGATATCTCGGAAGTTGATGTTTAATACAGTACGGAATGTAGTAATTAAATTTTGTTTAGATTGATTTGGTGCTGCGATAGCAGTGAAAGATTTATAATATAACCAAATCAGTTTTAACTAATTTTGCCAGCTCAATTTTTTAAATTTGGTTTTATTATAAATGAATCACTGCGTGCCGAGCGAAGCGAGGTTCGCAGCACCATATTAATCGAAACTAATTTAAAAATCATATTTTTTTACTCAATTGATTTAAAAAGGACCCCGCACGTTTCTTATGGAAACGGGAGCACCGTCGAATTTTTGATACGTACTAATATTTGATGTCCTGATCAAAAGTCTGCACCTTATCATATGGCTAGATTTTGAGATACAGGGCGTTGAAGTTCAAAATCCTGACTTTTTTAAAACGGTCCCCAAAAAGTGGCTCTTAAATATTTTTTTATGTTACTGCCATATATATCAAGACAAAATACATACCTAATAGAGAAAATAAAATATCTGTTGTTTACAGGGTGATTCGTGCCTTCACAGACCTGTTTTTGTTAAAATACTAGTCCAGGCGTGCTGTACTTTTAGACGGAAATTCTGAGACCTGGAATGTAACAGTTGGAGGTGGTAAAGGGGCTTATAACACATGAAAAAAAAAATACATTAACTATTTCAATTATGATCATAAACTTTTTGGGGGTGAAAAAGGGTGAAAAGGGGATAATAAACTAAAGTATTGCTGTTTGCGGCTAAAATTGACGTCAAAATGAAAAGTGCCCAATAGAAAAGTTGTAGATCATGTAAAAATCTAAAACTTTTTTCTTGGTAATTTTCTCACATAACCTCAATTTTTCGAGGAAAATGAAAAAAAACGATTTTTCGTTTTTAATTTTTAATTTTCCAACGGATTCGTCAATCTTGATGAAACTTGGTGAAAACTTACCTTTTTATGTCGAAAATAACCTCGAATTTTCTCAACCTTGTAACATAATAATTTTCCGAGAAATTGGATTTTTCTGGAAAAATCTCTTTTTTTTCAACTGTAAAGTTTGCTCGGAATATATTATTGGAAAAAGTTTTCCTGGGGCTCATTTTTTTCGTTTTTACGTCTACTTTTACATGAAATAAAAAAAATACACCTCTCATTTAAAAATGTGCTTAAAAATGAAAAAAAGCAAAAAATGAATTTTGCAACAGCTAAATTTGAAATAATTGTTAAATTTTTGTTATAAAATTTAAAAAACCGCAAAAGCCGACTCTTACTTTACATTCTAAGGGAAAGATTACAAAAGAAAATGTATTTCATTATTTAGTCGGATTTTTAGTTCATTTGCAATATTATAAACACTCAAGTCTATTAATGAAGTTAATAATCCGAGCGGGGATTTCATTGTTTTTACTATTGTTGTATGCTGATTTGTTTATATTATAGGGTTTTTCATGCGATAAATCGAATTGTTGATATTACAAGGCCCAAATACCCTTCCATCAGGGTTGCCACAACAAGCTAAAGAATAGTAGTAGATTGGAGACAAAAAGTGGACTATATACAACCAAAGCGGAGTAGTACTTTGTGTTCCGAGGATATATTTAGTCAACTCAATATACACGTGTTAAGAAGTCTTTGTTGTTAAGGTCATGTCAATATATTTTTTTCAAAAGTCTTTTTGAAGGTTTAAATTGGTGACAGTGGCCAGTGACAAAGTGTAGACATAACAACTCTAACTAGTCTAGGGGCCTAGGCCTTGTGTTTTCTTTTTGACCTTGCAACATTTCAGTATACAAAATATAGGTACATTCGTAACAAACAAAATATTATCTTTTCAATATATTTTTTAATTACAATTACGAATTACTTAAAACCGAACGATTATATATTAAAAATAAACAAATTATTCCAAAAAGTCAAAGAAAATTGAAATTTTGATGAAAATTGGGCTATAGGGCTCTGAGGGAAGGATATTTGGGCCTTGTAATATCAACAAATCGATTTATCGCATGGAAAACCTTATAATATAAACAAATCAGCATACAACAATAGTAAAAACCATGAAATCCGCGCTCGGATTATTAACTTCATTAATAGACTTGAGTGTTTAAAATAATATTGCAAATGAACTAAAAATCCGACTAAATAATGAAATACATTTTCTTTTGCAATTTTTCCCGTAGAATATAATGCAAGAGTCGGTTTTTGCGTTTTTTTTTTAAATTTTATAACAAAAATTTAACAATTATTGCAAATTTAGCTGTTGCAAAATTCATTTTTTGCTTTTTTTCATTTTTGAGCACATTTTTAAATGAGAGGTGTATTTTTTTTATTTCATGTAAAAGTAGACGTAAAAACGAAAAAAATGAGCCCCAGGAAAACCTTTTCCAATAATATATTCCGAGCAAACTTTACAGTTGAAAAAAAAGAGATTTTTCCAGAAAAATCCAATTTCTCGGAAAATTATTATGTTACAAGGTTGAGAAAATTCGAGGTTATTTTCGACATAAAAAGGTAAGTTTTCACCAAGTTTCATCAAGATTGACGAATCCGTTGGAAAATTAAAAATTAAAAACGAAAAATCGTTTTTTCCGTTTTCCTCGAAAAATTGAAGTTATGTGAGAAAATTACAATAAAAAAAGTTTTAGATTTTTACATGATCTACAACTTTTCTATTGGACACTTTTTATTTTGACATAAATTTTAGCCGCAAACAGCAATATTTCAGTCTTTTACCCCTTTTTCACCCCTAAAAAGTTTATGATCATAATTGAAATAGTTAATGTATTTTTTTTCATGTGTTATAAGCCCCTTTACCACCTCCAACTGTTACATTCCAGGTCTCAGATATTCCGTATTTTTTATTTTTTTGGTACAGCACGCCTGGACTATACGTATTTTTGCAGTAGAAAAAAACATCAAATATCATTAAAAAAAATCACCGTCAAAGTTTCTGAATATTGGATATAGTGAAAATATCGATGTCTTTATTAAAAGTTCTTTTAGGTAAAATTAGATCCTATGACTACCTTCTTTTCTAAATATTAAATGTTTAGTCTGTAAAATAACATTTTTTGGTAATACAATATAAATACAAAATAAGAAATATTGTAAACTAAATATTTTTACACACTGTGTTAGATTATATTGCAACGTTGTTTCAAAAAACGTCCATTCCTGACAAATATTTTAAATCAACCGGAAATTAAGATACATTACTACACTCCGTCCTGCAATCCAGACCACCGGTTTCTTACTGTGAAAATCATGTAATGTTAAACGCGAAACACTTATTATGCAGTAGCAATACTTTACTCTCACACTGCAGGGCAGGCTTAATAGAAGCTCCAGCAACACTTAATATCTAGCTCTGGGTAGTGGCAGTTCTGCATTATTAAATACTATATCAAGCTACGGGTCTGTTGAGAATTGCTTGGCAGATTGTGCTCCCTGTATTTCAGACCAGCTCTAAAGAATAAGTAATTTAATATATGTACTCGTATAAATACAAGACAGGTAACATATCACCTTTATCATGTAACTCTGAGTATTTATGATATAACCATTACGACTTCCTCTATTATAGTTACGAGTATTTTAACTGTACATTTTTAAACATAAAAATATTATTCATTATTTAAGATTATTTACAATGCACATACAATGTGCTTGTTTAGTTACCAAAATTATGTTTTTGTATGATGTTAATATACACACACCTCAAAAATTCTTGGCCCCCCTGGATATTTAAAAATCAAATATAACTAAAGTTTCAAAATGTAGTAGATTTAATTCGGTGCTTCATTATTAACATTTTGTAGCCCTAATTTTGCTTAATAAGTTTTGTTAAAAAAAATCTATATATATAAAAATAAATTGCTGTGCGTTAGTCTCTCAAAAACTCAAAACGGCAAGACCGATTATCAAAATTTGTTTTTTTGTTTTTTTTTGCTATAGTTTAGGGATGGTTTAGAAAAAAAAAAATTTGGAAAACCCGAAAATTCAGCTAAAAAAAACTAATTGTTTATATTTAAGAGTAAAAATTGACATAAGACAGTTATAAATGATATTCGAATGTCAAAAATGACAGTTGACAGCTGAAAAATTACAGTTGGTAGCGGAAAAATGACAGTTGACATCTAAAATGACATTTGACATTAAAAATTACATTATATCGTTTGAAGGAAAGGGTGTGTCATTGTACTTCGTTGTCAAAGTTTTCATTTCTGTCATCCTATGATATGATTGGTTAAATCGTTAAAAAATGTTTTATGCGCATGGTATTTTCATTGGCCGATCCAATAACAAATGAACAAAGCCATTTATAAACATCATTAGATCGTTTGAAGGAAAGGGTGTGGCATTGTCAAAATTTGTGTTAAAGTGTGAGTGAGTTTTTTATAATTATTTATATAGTATTATGATCATAGTCCATAATTAAGTATATTATAAATATTATGTAAATTAAGAATAATCTTTACTATCTAATTACCCATCTTATCAATAGAAATGGTATTTAATAGTCACATTTTCCAAATTTATTTTTAAATACATTTTTTTTTAAATAGTTAAAGGTTAAAAGTATTTAAAATTCACAAATTTTTAAAAATGAATGATACACTATTATTTTTTCACTAAATTTACAGTATCTTACATAGTTTTATCAACTACATCATTGTGATACAGACTATGTTTTAAAAACCCATCACTGCGTGCCGAGCGCAGCGAGGTTCGCAGAAACAAAATACATACAAAGTATACCATTTTTAAATTTCATTACATCTACCATTAATAGCTGACAATGATATTTGACAGTTAAATATGACTTTTAACAATAGATAGCTGGAAAATGATCTTTAAAATTAAAAATGACAGTTGACAGCTAAAAATGGCAGTTGGCAACTAAAAAATGACCTTTGAGAGTAAAAAAATTACGTAAGACAGTTAAAAAACACGTTTAAGAGTAAAAATTGACATAAGACAGTTATAAATGATATTCGAATGTCAAAAATGACAGTTGACAGCTGAAAAATTACAGTTGGTAGCGGAAAAATGACAGTTGACAGCTAAAATGACATTTGACAGTAAAAATTACATTAGATCGTTTAAAGGAAAGGGTGTGCCATTGTACTTCGTTGTCAAAGTTTCCATTTCTGTCATCCTATGATAATCACGAATCAAAAGTTGTAAAAAAATTTTTCCGGTAATACGAAGTTCACAGGGTCAGCTTAAATAAAAAAATAAAGCTTTCAACATAAAAGGTCTTTAATAATCAGTATGATCACCCCTTTGCTCTATAAGTTGACCAACACGTCTTGGCATGCCTCGAATAAGGTTATCAATATAATCTTGATCCATATTGGCCCATTCCTCTTGAGCGGCTATAATTAATTCCTGAAGGGTTACAGGAGGGGTTTCTCTATCTTGAAGTGCCCTAGCAATATGATCCCAAACATGTTCGATCGGATTCAAATCTGGAGAGTTCGCAGGCCAGTTTGTTGTTTATTATTAACAAAGACAAGTTTAATCATGTTTATTAATAAGTTTAGTTGTGCTGGTATACCCGAAAAAAAAAACTATAAGAATGTAAGCCTTTAATTCTATTCTGCTTGCTCCAGTTATTCCTAAAAATAGCCATCTTAATTATTAGAATAAATAATAACTATGACTATCTTTGAGTTTCCGGTTTTTTAAAGATACGTGATTTTTTTTAAAGAAATTTTTATCGTGTAACATTTCTTGAACTTCGCTTGGGAATAATATTGACCATAACAACAACTCGTGCAGTGTTCTTTTTAAGGGAGATAATCTAGGTCAAAAAGGTAATAACTTGGTTTCTCTGGGGCGCCATTCATTTTCAGCCAAGCAAAAAAGATGACAGAAACCGTATTGCCTAATAAGTTACACATTGTTGCACTCCAAAACTAGAAATTTGCTTTGTTAAAAATGGACAAACTGTTAAAATTTGTTTTAGATTTTTAATCCACACTCTACAGTATAATCCTAACCATAATTTAAACTACATGCTCAAAGTGTTCTCGTTAACAACAATGCAATAATAACTCATGAAAATATAAAAGGATATTAGAATAATTTTCATGAATATATTAGCCACTTTTCTTTATTTCATTTAAACTATTTGGTATAGTAATCTTAAATGTTAAACACTCAAGTAGAGGAAGACTGTATTTGACAACTTTATCTTGGATACAATTCTGTAATACTATTTCAAAACAATCAAGCAAGTCCCAATTCATATTGCTTTCTCTGGAAGTTAAATAGAGAAATACCTAAAAAGATAAAAACCGTGTTAAAAAATGCTATCAGATAAGGATGAAATCAGTGTATAAACTATAAATGTTACAGTGATAGACAGAGTAACCCTATTTCATTATCAAAACTCAAATAGTGACTACTTAAAAGACTGTTTCATCAACAGTTTATAAAATTTATTGTTGAGCAATTTAGTTAGAAAAAAAATGAATGTAAAATAGTAATTTGTAAAATAGTTATAAGTTTGTTAATATTTGATAATATCAGAAAATTTCACTTAAACAAAGTATAATAGTGCTATCAAGTTCATATTATAGATTAAAATAAAAAGCACAATTTTCTTCATTCATTCATTCTTTCAATTAAAACTAGTATTCAAAAGTTATAATAGAACAATCTTATGAGATTTATGCACAAATTGATATCCATTTCATATTATTTGCTCAAATTTACATAAATTCAAGGAGATGGGAATGCCAGAACCAGCACATTTCAAACATCAATTTTATAGAGAAAAAATGATCAAAAAATAATTTAAATAACTTTTTCATGAATGTAAGAATCCAGATTTTCTATATATTATCAAACAAACATTCAAATATGTTAAAAATTATTATCATTTTATGTAAATTTAGGTTCAATTTTGCAAATTAAAACAATTGATTGCTAATTTAATGTCATTAGTGTCATATTTAGAGAAAAGGTATAAAAGGCCGTGCATTTTGGTTTTCGTCCTCTTATTGCCTCTGATTCCGCTAATTGGCAATTGAAGACTGGTATTATAATCACATTTTTAATCAAAAATCAAGTTTAATTACATTATACAACAAAAATACTACTATGAAAGTAATTAAATAGTATCAAAGTACTCACCAAAAAGTGCAATTCATCAAAATCAATCTAAATTCTAGTAAGATTGATAAATTGGAATCATTCACAAAACGTTATTTTATTTTTAAAACCATCTTCAAGTAACACTTGATGTAGTTGGATACGATAAGGATGCATTTTATGTTTTTTAAGAATTCTGTGCTAGAAAACTCCATAAAATATAGTCGATATTTTGTAATCAACCAATAAGGACTTCCAGAATAATTATCTACTCAACTTTAACTACTAAGTAACAAATTTCATGTCACTAAACCGTCAAATTCTTCTTTTTTAAGGTATCAACCAGTTACAATATTTTATTGGGTGAAGGTTCTATAACAATATGATAAATATTTTAACTTTAGTTTAGGTTTGTTTAAAATGTCGTGGCTTTCCCGCACACTTTTTTCGTCAGTTATAAATGTCACTGTCTACTTTTTATTCCTTTAAAACATGAATTTGATTATTTTGGATACCGAAATTTCTCCGCGTAATAACCGAAAGTTGCGAAAACGTTTTAGTAGCAGCTGTGAATAACGCGACATTTTATTGGAATAAATCAAACAGGCAAAACATTCATTTATCTGCAACCCTTTTTGCGAAATTGAAAATAAAGAGAATCATTTAAAATAAATGCCTTCTACCTCAGAGTATTCAGTTGCTGAAAGAAAACTCATTAGTGTTTAATAATATACAAATTAATCTTATTGTCGAGAAACAGATACAATATAAAACAATTCAAATTTGAGAAACATCGTTCAGGAATCAAACAAGTGAAACAATTCTAAAAACAAAAAGCCGACTTCTACAGTTACTCCTGGAGTTTGTTAAATATTTGCTAAAAAATTATTACCAATGTTTTTCGTCGGAATATTTTAAATTTCCGAAAATGCTGAGCTTTGTCGCTTGTAAATTCACAAACAATAAACAAGATAATATAAAATTACTATATTGTTTACTACTTTACCTTTAAAACTTGTTTGTTAAGGAGTGAACCATATTCGAAGATATCTTTAGATCAATGTTCGATATTTTTTCACATGCTTAGTGAAGAATTATTTTAAAAACATTGTAAAAGACGTGGCAACTACGCGCTAGACGTTAAAACAAGTTATTGTTTTTATGTTGAATGGCCCGGGTTGAGAGGGGTAGAGAGATCGAGTCCAACCCTAGATTTGTGTTTTCTGTTTCTACGTTATTAAATAAAGTTTTTTTTGATATTTTATTGCGATCTATGTTATATACAGTCCAACTATTGGCATTAAGTTGCGCCACTAAGTATGCAAACAATCATGCAGCCAGAGCTGATTGTCATAGCGATTAGTCGCCAAATTTAAAATATATCGTTCATTTGCAGCTCAAGATCAGCTACTAGCAACTGAAGCAACCTCTTAAGAGCCAAACCTGAAGCCGAATTGTGCTTGACACATTATGTTCTCTATTCTTTTTATTTATATCTTTATGTATTATTTTCAAACACATTTGGGTATTTATTATTTGGTAGTATTCACATTTTTATCTGGTTCTGTGATCATTACTTCTTTAATACTCTTTCTAGCAGTTAATTCCTCTGTTTTAAGAGGTGAGTTTCCTCATCCTGTCACAATGACGTTTTGATAATTAGGCAGTTTTAATAGCCACGATCTACTGTAGCCCATGATGCGACTTAATTATAATTTACCATGCTTTTTACATATTTTCTAATTTCTTGTTTGTCCTATAAGATTCTTTTATATTTAAGAGGAATACATACCCTGTCCGTAGAATCGGTGTCGGAAGCACCCTCAAAGTTCGAACAGAGATAAGCCGAGATATTTTAAATGCTGACGTAGATTACAAATCATAAGTCGACGTATATTAAATCTTCCATGGGCTAGAATTTTGGGTGGGTAGGAAATTAGAGATGGGCTTGGGTACGGGCGGCATACACATATTAAATTCGTAATATTATTACATCGGTAGTTTCAACTGATCAGATAAGGATTTTACAACGAATACAACAACCACCCAGCCGATAATTTTATTACCAGGCATCGGTCCTATTTTTTTATTCTGAATATCTCCAAAACTATTAATATAATTTAATTATAAATAAATAAACTTTAAAAAAATTAAATAAGGCTAGATTATTGAGGGTATTAAGGAGAGAAATTAAAAAAACATTTTTAAAAAAAATTGAAATGTATAAAATTTTTAAAGAATCGTTAAATTTATAGACACCTTTTTAGTTGAAACATTTTAAGATAACTTTTCTTATTTTTTTAAAACTTTTAACTAAAAAAAAGTAGGTATAATTCTATTTCTGGGAAAGAAATTATTATTACTAATTAAAAATCGATAAATAGACCTAGAAAAATAAAAAACTGTGACAATATGGCAATGTTTTTTATGTATGATAATCCAGGAATTTTGTTTTACGTGTCTTCAATTATTCATCCCGTATTCCGTTTGAATATAATAGAGGGGAAGAATTATTGTGATAAGAAAAAAATTGGTTTGATTGATTTTTACGTTGTGGAGATACCTGACCGAAAAATATTTGTTTGCGGAACCATTTTTGGATGTCAGTGTGAAGTAAATTTGTTAACACTGTCTAGGAAAAACGGCTAAAGGGATTTTAAAGAAATTTTTACCATGACAAGTGACAAGTGACAAGGGATATTTAATGGGATTTTACCATTTAGAAAATTCATAAGACTAAGAAAACTAATTGAAATAAAATTTAATATATACGTGAACAAAAAAAACCTTTTAAATCACATTTACATACCCCCTTTTATTTGAAATAAAAATCAAACGCCGTTATTTTCCGATCGATATTTTTGAAAATTTGAGTTGTTTCTTTCTAGATTTTTATATTTAATAAAATTACAGTATGTTTTAATTTCCTTTTACATTTTTATAAATTTAACGAAATTAAATGAACATTTAGGACTTAATATTTATTACCTATATCTTTTTAAATATATTTTATAAGTATAGATTTGTCATCGTACAAAAGAATTCTGAATATTAAATATGATATTAGCCTAAATTCATGGAATATTTAATCAAAACCAAATTTGTTGCTATCAATCCGCAATTTCCTTATTTACCTTTAGAATAACCATACTTTATAGAAATTTAATCTTATTAGGTACATAATAATCTTTATTGCTTGATAAATAATAAAAGGGAATTAAAATTCTTTGGAATAACTATAAATCCAGTAAACCTTTTTATCTGTAGGTAGCCACCTAATAATTATTATTCCATAAATAACCGAAAATTGGTGAATTTATTTTATTCTTGTCTCAGTTGGCTACTATTTCCTATAACTCGAAAGATACCTACCTTCAACAAATAATAAATGCATTTCAAGAAACTACCGGATATTACACAAAAACATTTTTAGCAAGAAGAAAACTCAAGCGACAAAGAACTCAAAATTTTAAATGTAAACGGGGATATAAACCAAAATTAATTATTTCAGTTGCCGATGAAGATTATGGGGCAGTGCAAGATGAAGTAAGTGAAGAAGAACTAAATGCTAGAAAAAAAACTGCATCTAATTTTGGAACTATCTGTAGATTGCGAGAAATGACAAATCGTCTTAGAGGTTTTACAGGTAACAGAGCTACACGATATGGTCAGGACAATGAAGCAACAGCAATTCGTGCATTTGAGGAACTGACAGGTTTAAATGTTGCACCTTGTGGCTTATTCTTTGGAACTGGAGAGGAATATTTTCTAGGGGCAAGTCCAGATGGCGTGATTAAAGATGACAACAATTTCACTATTGAAGTTAAATGTCCCTTGGTCCTAAAAAGCTGCTCAATAGAACAAGGAGTAGCTGAAAAGAAAATTAAATTTCTTGCGTATGATGAGGATGGTTTTTTGTATTTAAAACACAGTCATCCGTATTATTATCAAATACAAAGGCAGCCACATCTTTCAGGCAAGGAATATTGCTATTTCATTGTCTGGTCTCCTTTAGGGCCGATACATGCTGAACAAATAAGCAGGGATGATGTGTTTTGGAAAAATAAAATGTTTCCTAAATTAAAGTGTTTTTATTATAATGCTTATTTAAAAGAAATAATAAAAGATGTTATATAACCTTTATGTTGTTTTTAAAATTCCTTATCTTAAAAAATATCTAGCAAACTCAACCGGTTAAATATCTCATAAAAACAAGTGTTCGGTGTTTTTGGCATTTTGTTTAGCGAAGCACTTAATATGAAGCAAAAGTAACCATTAACGTTTTTTACAATGAAGCTCCGGCTCTTAGTTACTTAATAAATCAAAAAAATATACTTCGTAACTACAGAATAATATTCCTATTTTATTATCTAATTTCTCTCTACTATAAGTTATATTGTTAAACGATAATTCAGTAAACCGGTACTTAGATTAACTGATAAGGTTTAAAATAATTATACCTAAGCTTGGTTGCGACATTAAAAATTATTGCTTTCAACAAAGTTGATATAAAATGTCTTTCCACCCTATAAGAATATCAACATTAAGATTTTTACGTAAATGCTAAAAGAAACAACACCTAAATCCATAAAGAACTTTTAATAAAATATAAATGCCAATTATATCATATACTCTTCATACTTTTTATATTTTTACCTTTTAAAACCTTCTATATTAATTAAATAATGATTACTTTTAAAATACTAATGCAAAAGAAATACCTACTTTAAACAGCGCGTGTTGAAAACAGCGTATTTTATTTTAATTTCTATTACCTATTGAAGCTATTTTACCAAATCTTTATTCAGTCGTACTAACCGTTACGTACAGTAACTAACACAAGTAACAGAGTTTACTGTTACCACCTCTATACATGTTAGTAATTCCGTTTTCACAGAATTTAGAAGAGGGCGCTATCAATCAGGAAAGAAACTTAAATGTTTGTTGTGCGCCCAAACGACTTAAGATAAATTCACGAAATTTTGGGAATGGTTACATCTAACTAATGTCTAAAAAGTTATGGGAGCAAATTTTTGAAAAATTAAAAATTGGAGTGTAAATAATTTTTTTCTCAGAAATTAGACTTTTTTAAAAAAATCTGTTCCCATACTTTTTTTTAGAAGTATACATTAAATTAATTTCCAAATTTTCAAAATAATCGGTTGGTAAATAACGGCGTTTGACTTTTATTTCAAATAAACGAGGGTATGTATTCCTCTTAAGAAAGATAACAGCAACGAGTTATGAGCCAAGGTTGGGCTTCATTATTGTTTTATATTCTGAAGTTTCATCACAATCCTATTTATTATAAGGTTTTCTTGAGTGATCACCATAATATACTACTTCTTTTTGATCTGCAAACTGTTTTATAATATTATTATATATAAATTTACTAATGCAAATTTAATGTGATAAAACATACAATACTTCTGGTCAATGTAACGTGCGCCATCTTGTATAGCTTATTATATTCTGTCGAAAATATAATTTAATTCAGCTACAGGAAACTGTTAGTAATAGTTAATGTCAGTACGCAATAGAGGACGCCAAAACCAATACTAAGTGTATTTTTTTAATGTTTAGAATTACAACAATAAAACTCTTGATGAATAGATTCTTTTTAATTGTAGATAATTAATGAAAGTTGTTAATTAACGGTTGCCTATTTACACATAGTTGTTAAAAATTTTAAGACTTAAATGTTATAATAATAATAACTTTACCGTCAAAAGAACTACCTACTGTAACATTTATAAAATATACTTAAATTATTGGAATAAACCAGCTGTTGACAATGAAAAGAGATTTATATCCATAATTCCGGAACGTGCCACTTCCGAAATTATTGTTCAGGTGTACGCTCGCAAAAGTTGACAAATCTAATTATCTAGAGGCGTACATGGGTAATTTTTAAGGGATTTTAAAATACTGTAAAATAATTAATTGGCAGTCTTTATTTACAAATTTTAATTCATAAGGAATTTTTTAATAATTTAATGTTACTTGGTTTTAGTTTTCTACGTTTTCCTTTCTTTTTATTGTGTTTAAAATTGTAACTGTCAAATATATTTTTACAAAATTTGTTTGTTTAATCTTATAATTACAAAATAAGTTTAACTGTTGTTGAGGTAGTAAAGTAAACCAATAGGTATAAAAATAGAGGAAATACTTGATGAGAACTAAATCTAAATCCGCAATTTGACAGAATGTGAGGTTAATTGATGCAAAGCCAAGATCTTTACAACACAATACCCTTTGACAATAATTCAATTTTCTACCTTAATTACTATTTTTCCACAATACTACCTACACCAATGGATTAAACTTAACAACTCAAATTACAGGAGTGAACTGTTACCGTTCATATTAGAAAAGTTTTCGTGTGACAAGACAATGATTCGGTAGGCATTTAATAATGGAAGATACCAACGCAAACAAAATGATTTTTAATTTTGCTTAGGAAACTTTAAGAACTTCTAAATTACAACCCGCAACAAACTTAAGCGCTGCGATATACCTAGATAGAAAATGAATTATGGATGGCGATGATGAACTTTTTTACATTATTTGCCATTCGCTTTTAATGTTATAAAATCAGAAATATAATAAAAAACCAAGAAAATTTAAAAAGAAAGTATGTACCTAAATCTAAACTATAATCTGTAAAAAATATAATAATTTTCGCCAAATTTAGGCAACCCACATTGCACCTATGTAATATGGGTCGCATTTGTGATAGGCTGACAAATAATGTCTATATATCTATATTTCATAACAAGGATGACAAGGATAATATTAAAATGGATCCAAATTTAATAAAATCGACAATAATTTGATATTAATATAGATATAAAGAAAATTAATAATATCTTTAAAAACTGTTTTAGGTATAATTTAAAAAAATAAGGAAACGCTTATTAGGTACCTATTTAAAATAACAATAAACTAACAACTAGCCTGTGTTATTTAAAAATTTAAATCATAGCTATAAAAAAGGACGGGTATAAGATGTTTTAAAAAAATATACCTACCTAGGTACTACAACACATTCTGTATTTATTAATGTATACATTATAAGTACTGACTTAAAACTGAGGTACCTACCTACCTATTAGGTTTTAGGTTAGGTTAGGTTAGGTATGCTTTTTGGAATACATGAATTTGAGAGGTTTTAGACAACCTAATCTAATCTAGTAGCATACTTTTTATTCAGCATAAAGCCATCTAAAATTAAATCAATTTATAGATTCATTTTTGAATGGGATTAGGTAATTACAACTATTTGAGATTGAATAAAATTGATTGTAAGTACCCGTGGTAACTGTCTCAATTGCAAAGGCTACATTATTTAAATATTTATTACATCACACCTAAAATTAACAAAATCATCGTTTTATTCATATTGTTTGTTTTGTTTTTAAAACACCTGGATTTAAAGTAATTGAATTATAAAATTATGTATTCTGTTCGCATATTTTTAAAATGAATCAAAGCTTTCATTAATTCTTTCGTCCGTGAGGTTTCTTTATTAGAATACAAAATTATACACTCACAAATTATTTGCACCATAAAACTTGTTACGATGAAATCGTCAATTTTATTTATATCATTGTGATATCATAATTATTAACGATGTTTTTTGATGGTCAATAAAATTATAAATAACGAGAAATAAGCTTGTGCGAAGTAAAATTTTTAAGAAAAATGATAACATTGTAAAGTTTAAAAGTTATTAGATAATGAGTAAAGTAGTTTTGTAAATATAGTAATCTTTATTACTCATTAAAATATTATCAACAATGGAATGTATGAAGGATTCAAAATAAGGGTTTGAAAACTTCAATTATATAAGCCAACAAAAGCTAGCCAATCTTTTTCAGCAGGAAAATCGACGGCTACACTTTTTTGGGATGCTAAGGGCATCTTCCTTGTTGAATTTATGGAGCGGCTACGACGAGCGATTTAGAACATCGTGGTCTACTGACATCTAGTGTTGTGTTTGTCCAAGACAACGCCTGAAGATCTTGAAAAAGCTATGACAGGTTAGCTACGTTCTTATCATTAAAAAACAGCGAAAAAAAATAGGCTCAAAACAGAGCCAGTTATCGCGAGTTACGAATTCAATCGCTCCAAGGATGTCATAAAATTCAAGTATGTTTTTAAATATTTTGTGGGTAACACAGTCAAATTCTTTAACAATCCCAAAATATTGCAGTCGCAAAAAGTCTATTATTTAGTGAAGCATATACATTCTCAGGAACAGAAAACATTTGTAGAACATGAAATTTCCTATAAATTGTATTAAAACTTTTTCCCATAACAATTATAGTTTTAAAGGTGCAGCTTGGTAAAACTTACCCCGCGTACATTATCAGTGGCAAGAAATAAAAGCATGATATAATTTTTTTAAGAAAATTTGGTGTACGAAGTTTGAAGCGCTACAATTAGAAACCTATTGCGGTCCATATGTATGGAATAAATTCATTTGTAGCGTTATTATGTACTATATGAAAAAAACCTGAAACAGGTCGATTTTTATTCTTAAATTGACAATTTACAGTATGAAAATATTATCCCCCTCCAGCACCCCTTCGGAATTATAAGCACCTCCTCGAAAATTTTAAATTACAAAGGAGGTCGTGTGGCACCTCGTTGGAAAGGGATTTTAGTCCTCTGTTCAGCAATATAAAGTTTTTTAAGTTTGGTGCAATCATAACTGAGAAAATTGATTTTTAAGATGTAAAATTTTGATAATGTCTCTAACACAAAACTTTACGTAGAATAAAGATAATAATGTCACATAATGATTAGAATTTGTTTTTCAATGTATTTGACACTTAAATTAAATGTTCAAAATGACCACCATTCACTTCTTGACAATAACCGAGGCGATATTGGAATTCTCGTACATTTTGTATGACCTCGGGGGTTATTTTGTTAATTTCTTCCGTTATCCTAACTTTTAAATCAGCAATATTGTTTGGTCTATTAAAATATACTTTAGATTTTAAATAACCCCATAAGAAGTAATCGAGAGGAGTCAAATCTGGGGATCTAGCCGGCCATTCGATCGCCCCACGTCTTCCAATCCACCTATTGGGAAAAACCTCGTTTAAATAATTTCTAACAGTACGTGCAAAATGCGGTGGAGCTCCGTCTTGTTGGTAGTAAATAGATCGATCTATCTAATTTGGATGATTAACATCAGGAAAAACTCTTTGTAATGTAGGCACTAAAAAGTTAATCAAAAAATCTAGATAAACCTCACCAGTAACTGTGCCCTCAAAAAAATAAGGGCCAATAATTTTATTGTTAATGATACCAGCCCAAACGTTAACTTTTTTAGGATATTGAGTGTGAGCCTCACACATCCAGTGAGGATTTTCTCTGCTCCAATATCTACAGTTCTGTTTGTTAACCGTTCTGTTTAAATGAAACGTCGCTTCATCAGAAAATACTATTTTGTTTATGAACTGCAAATCTGCGTACATTCTATCCATCAGCAATTCACAGAATTCTTGCCTTCTATCAGGATCAACTTCATTTAACTCCTGAACCAACTAAACTTTGTAAGGGTGGTATTTTTCTTTATGCAGAACTCTCAAAATAGATGATTTACTTACATCATTGTCGGCGGCAAGTTCTCGAGTTGTCTTATGCGGATTTCCCTCAATCTCTAAAAGTACATCTAACTTTTTTTCATCAGTAAATTGAACATTTCTACCTGGTTTTTCAATATTTTTTACATGTCCAGTTTCGCGAAACTTTTTTTCAATTTTGCTAACTGTGAAACGTGTTGACCAGGGTATTTATTATTAAAAATTTCACAAACCTCCTTTTGAGTTCTGGTTTTATTACCACAACCAATCATAATTAAAATGTCTATTCTTTGAGTCTCGGACAAATGAGCCATAATTAAATTTAATACGCGCACAAATATTATACTGACGTCTTTTAGTAACTTTAAATACCTAAATGACAGCAGCCTACTAGATTTATATCAATTGTTTATTTAGTTTTTTGACTATTATTTTAATATCTTCAAAGTTTTTTCCTAATATTTAGCAGAACAGATACGAAAATACCTGATTATTTCTAAAGTTATTTTAATAGACCAAACAATATCGCCTCGGTTATTGTCAAGAAGTGAATGGTGGTCATTTTGAACATTTAATTTAAGTGTCAAATACATTGAAAAACACATTCTAATCATTATGTGACATTATTATCTTCATTCTACGTAAAGTTTTGTGTTAGAGACATTATCAAAATTTTACATCTTAAAAATCAATTTTCTCAGTTATGATTGCACCAAACTTAAAAAACTTTATATTGATGAACAGAGGACTAAAATCCCTTTCCAACGAGGTGCCACACGACCCCCTTTGTAATTTAAAATTTTCGAGGGGGTGCTTATAATTCCGAAGGGGTGCTAGAGGGGGATAATATTTTCATACTGTAAATTGTCAATTTAAGAATAAAAATCGACCTGTTTCAGGTTTTTTTCATATAGTACATAATAACGCTACAAATGAATTTATTCCATACATATGGACCGCACCGTATGTGCATCGTAAAAAAAGTTTCCAATAAGAAAAATGGCAAATATTATCATCTATAAAAACAATGTCCACTATTTTTGACATACCATGCTCGGTTCGCGGGACATTTGATAAAAAATGCAAAAAAATACCAGGCACTTGGCCTATAATAATGTGCTTTACTAAAAATAACAAAGTCCTGTATACAAAAAAACATACATTTTTATATCCACTAAAATTTTTTTATTACGTCAATGATAATTGACCACCGGCTAAGAAAAGTTGTATCATCGTAACGTAAGATTCTTATATAGGTACGTGACATCACTATAATGGAGTATTCATGGGCATGGGCGATACAAGTGTGTCATGGCCTTGCACCTTATAACCAGAACCGTATTAAGAAATTGTCTCCTTATGCATTAGTAGTTTTCTTGTAGTATTAACGGATTTGCGCCAGCTTTTGCTTTTTGTTAATTGAAGGGAATGATCAATTTCATTTCAAAATAAAAAAGCGTTGAGGAGATACTTATAAGGAGGTTCCATACTTTATATAAACCCTATACAGTGGGTTCAGGAGCCATCAGAAAATGATGTTATATTTATAACCTCATCTTATTGACAGAAACAAAAACCCGGAAACTCGGAAACAAGAACTTTTTTCCTTTTACAACAGAATACTATGAAAAAGGACAGAAAAAAAAGAATGACTTTTATTACTACAAAAGTGTAACCGTGGAACACAAAGAAATAAGAAATGTTTCTTTGTTTTTCGTTTTGTGCTCTGCGTGTCAGTTTTTTAAATATTGTTTTTACAAACGACATTTGTATTATTTATGGTTTTCATTCTAATTTGTTTCATAAATTTATATATTCCTTAAAAAACAGTTGTAGGTTAATTGTGATGTTCTAAATATTATTTTAGTCAATTTTTAAGTTTCTAGAAATTAGAATATCATTATAACAATATGAACTAAACAGAATGTTATACGAGTGTACAAGCCAAATGGAATAAATTCATTATTTCGGTTACTGTACATATTTATAAAAAATCCCGAAACACGTCAAATTTAAATTATAACTTGACATTCTTTAACGTGAAAATGCAACTGCAAAAATTAACATAAAAAAAATAAATTTCATGTTGTTACCGAAATTAGCTACAATACAATCAAAAACTAAAATGTAATGCAAACCGTAATAAAATGTAGAACACGAAAAAGAACTATGAATGTTAATGAAGTAGATGTTCAAAATGTTCTCCACGAACGTCTTGGCAACATCCTATTCTCAAATAAAACTGTCTTCTAACATTATTTAACATATCAGGCGTGATCGACCTAATCGCAAGCGCTATTCGTTCTTTTAAGTCATTTAAATCAGAAGGTTTAGTTTTGTACGCATGGCTCTTCACATATCCCCATAAAAAGAAATCTAATAATGTAAGATCAGGTGATCGCGCTGGCCATTCAATCGATCCTCGCCTCCCTATCCACCGATTGGGAAATATTGTATCGAGGTTCTGCCGGACATTAAGTTGGTAATGTGGTGGTGCTCCATCCTGCTGAAACCATATCGTATTCGCTGGAACTTGAGGGTTACCTGGATTAGGATATAAATTTGCCAACGTTGAAATGACATCATTTTGAAGTAGTGCCAAATAATTGTTGCCATTCAAGTTGCCCTCAATAAAAAAGGGACCAATGATATTGTTCCCTACAATCCCTGCCCAAACATTAACCTTTTGAGGGTATTGAGTGTGTTCTTCTCTCATCCAGTGAGGATTTTCCGTGGACCAGTAGCGGCAATTTTGCCGATTAGCATGACCGTTAAGTAAAAAAGTACAGTCATCAGAAAACATAACGTCTTCTAATTGGATAATATTGTTATCCAACATGTCCATCACTTGCTCACAAAAAAAAGTTCTCCTATCAAAATCGTCTTCCATGAGCTCCTGAGTAGGTATCATCTTATACGGATGCAATTTATTTTCTTTTGATATGTTTGCTATCGATGTATGACTAGCATTGAATGTAGTGGATGCCTGTCTACTCGATGTATGTGGGTTTTCCTGAAACTCAAGCAACACATCTAATTTGAGTTCATCACTCAGTGCATTGGCAGCTGCTTTTTTTATCTGCCTTACATGACCAAACTCGCGAAACTGCTTTTCTATTTTACTTATTGTTCCTTGGGATATAGGCGGTAAATAAGGAATTTTTATGAAATAGGCGAGTTAGTTCCTGTTGTGTTCGGATGTTATCTCCGTAACCAATCATTTGTAAAACTGTTATTTTATGCATTTCCGTTAATCTAACCATTTTTCAGAATTGAATTGAACAAACTTTATACTTAAATTACAACAATGACAACTTAAATAAAACAATTTACTACTGCTTGTTAAAATAGCGTTGCCACGGAAATTCTTTAAAGTTTTTAATGGTTACCATCTAAAAACCACATTGCTATGGTTTTTGTTCACTTTCTCATTATCAAGACCTAAACGGGAAATAAGTTTTAAGTATATTGTAATAAGTTTCGAGTATATTTTAGCGAATTTCGGTAACAACATGATATTAATTTTTTTTATGTTAATTTTTGCATCAAATTTAAAAACAATAACATTTTTGAATAGAGAATGAAGAGACCTTTCAAATGATATATCACAAGCCCCTATACTTCCCATTTAAAAAATTGGGGGTTGTACCTGTCATTCTAAGGGGGTTGAAGGTAGGGGTTGCATTTTCACGTTAAAGAATGTCAAGTTATAATTTAAATTTGACCTGTTTCGGGATTTTTTGTAAATATGTACAGTAACCGAAATAATGAATTTATTCCATTTGGCTTTTACACACTGTATAGTTATTTTCTTATATTGACGCGTGTATGCACCATTGTACAATTTCTCTGATTCGCATTCAACTTTTAATTGCCCGATGGCCTGGGATTAAAACTAGATAACCGCGGTTAGTAAAAAAGTGAGGTTAGGATGTTTTGTTTGGTTCTGATTTCTGATTTCATTTTCATGTATTTTTGTCAATAGTGAGTAGTGATAAACTGTAGTAATGAAAAATAACTATGGAAGTGGAAGACCTATTATTTGATGATGATCTAAACATTAAGGCCATAGTGTTAGATGGGTTTCCTAGGCGTTGGCATGAAAGAGAAAATTATTTTGAAGCCTTGGATGACCTTACTGTCTTTCGTTGCTTACGCCTCACGAAACCAACAAGGGTAGAGTGTCATGCATTCATGCATGGCCGATTTTAAGACCGGTATTTTTTTATTGACGTTATATAATCAGAACGCCAGTTTATTAAACGTGAGGATTCCATTATTACTTGTCTCTTGTCAATTTTGCGATATTTAAAGCCCATTGCAGACAGAGCTCGCCAAAGAGTAGTAAGGCCACAGTTGATGTGAGTTTCGTCATTGATGAGCCGCTGTTTCAGACTTTTGATTGTAGGGACACGCTGCTCATCGTACATAGTGTAGATTTTTCGCCTTATCAAATCTTTTTCCCAGTCGTCTAGACTTTTTGTGACACCGGAATCTTTACACTTTTTTCTTGATTCCATGGAATGAACAAGAAGTGTAAGCTGTAATCCTCTACAATCCCTCTCTGAGAAACAAAATTACCTGAATCAGGTCCTTTTACATTTATGATGTGCATCTCTGATTTTATAACTTAAGGGTCTAACTGGTTTTATTATAATCTTTCAGTCGATACCATTTATTGTGAAAACTATTATACTTTGTTATCTGTATGGCTGGATTTACCACTAGGCCGACTAGGCACTGGCCTATAGTGCCAAATTTGTCGCGGGAGATTTTTTTAATAATGGTTCACAGCAACTATCAGCGAGGCGATAGATGCGTTCATGAATAAATCCGGTAGGCCTAACCGAGGTTTATAAATAATGTAAAATGTGAATGAATAAAAATATAATTAATTATTTATGTTTATGTATTTCTCATTTCGAACCACTTGCCAATGTCTCCAATGTAACTGAAACATGATAGTAATACAAATGGAAAGAAACTACAGTGGTGTATTTATTGGTGTAAAAGATTCCTGCATTTGTTACATACTCGTAAAAAATTCTGTCATCAATAGGGGCGTAGAAAAATATTGTGCCTAGGGGCGCAAAAATCCTAAATCCGGCCCTGGTTATCTGAATGGATATTGTACTGAAGTGATCGTCACACTTACAGATATCTCAAAAATTCGTCATATTTATCTGTTAAAAGATAAAATGAATCATAAATGAATGTTTATTGCACTGTAACTGTACCAACTTAGTTTGCTTATTCAATTTATTTTTTACGTCTTGGCTAATACGCTCATGTCTATTAACCCAATGCTAGTTCAGAATTTAGGGTAGGGTGTCGTCCGTAACGTTCTTCCGGCGTGTAGCGTTGAAAAAGTTACGGAAAGACGGCGAGTTTAGTCATAATAAATAGACGTGTGTAAGACGAACGCGCTAAAACTCAAAGTGTGAAATATCTCAACGTTTTGATAAATTATACAGAGCAAAATGGCCATCAGTAGATTGTCTATTATTAAATTTTTGGAATTGGTGAGTACCAGCTTAATTATTAAAAGTTAATCATAGTTTAACCTTATTCCTTTTATGTTTGATTGACATTAAAGTAGTTCAAACAAGAGTTTTTTATTATTCTTCATTAAAGTAGTTGTTAAATACAATTAACCAGATGAATATCTGCGGTTTTCTAATGAAAAAACTGGGAAAATGTTTTATTATTCACAAACTCTTTATATATACTTATAATATTGCAATAAAATATCTTTTTGGCTGTTCAATATTTGTTGTTTACAGTTTTCAATGTATTTTGGTCTTATTCGTTGCTTTGTTTTTGTTTCTTGAACATGATTTTTAATTTAATTGAAATCTATTTAATAAGTAAACTGATAACTGTTCTATTATATGGAACGTTCATAAAAACTTGGAGAAAAAGACTTAGTTAATATACCTTAATGAAATAAAATATATTATATCCCTATTGAACAAAAATGCATTTGGAACGTGTACAGAATAAATGGAGGAATTAATTGAGTTATAAAAAAGGATAGGATTTGATACATGTAAACAACAGCTATTTAATCTAAATATAATTAAAACGTTTGCCATGATTCATATATTAACATAATGAAACGTAGAACATTATATACTTACTAATGTTTTATGTAAATAACACCAAAAACATGACATTTAATCAGGATAAAATCGATGAACAGTGTCCACTAAAGTATTTAATTGTTTCTAATTATTACTCACTCATTTCTATTAATAATCACAGTACCTACCAAATAATTGGAAATGAATTTCAGTAAACAACGGATGAATGTATGAATGAATGTATGAATGAGTTAGGGGTGATGATTACACTGCGACCCATAGGATCTATTGTGTCCCCCCTTACTTGCCATGTTCTGATGTTTTCTCAGATTTATAGCAGCTCTTCGAGTCCTATTTTCCTGAGGAAGTTTAGGACATCGTCGGGCTTCAAATCAGGTAGATCCCCTTCCTCTATTTCATGTGCTCCTAGGTATCTAGCCCTAGAATTTTGCAAGGCAGGACATTCTGAGAGTATATGTATTGAGGTTTCATCCTCTTCCTCACAGAATCTGCACTTTGCTTCATCTGCTAACCCTAGTTTCTTCATGTGGCTTCTTAACCGGCAATGCCCGGTTAATATTCCCGTTAAAATACGGAGCCTTTTTTTACTGAGGTTGAGGCAGCTAAGAGATCTCTTCTGGTCATAGTTCCCCAGTAGTATCTTAGATTACCTCAGTCCTTCCAGCTGATTCCAGTACTCGGATTTTTCTTTCTCCATTTCCTCCCTTAGTTTTCCTAAGATTACTCTACTGCTGATCCCACAAGATGGTTCTGGTCCCAAATGTGGGGTTTCAGCTCCTTTTTTTGCCAGCTTATCTGCTGTTTCATTCCCTCTATTCCTATGTGTCCCGGGACCCATAGGAGGGTGACAGTGTTCTTCTGGCCTAGTTCATTTAGTTTGCCTAGGCATTCCCAAACCATCTTCGAACTGATTATATTTGAACTCAGCGCTTTGATGGCTGCTTGACTATCCGACATGATCACAATCTCTTGTCTGCGATAGTTTCTTCCAATATTGAATTCCACACATCTTTCGATGGCGCGGACTTCTGCTTGAAAGATGCTCGGGTATGTGCCCAAGCTTTCTGAGTATTTGGCTCTCGGTCCAAAAACTCCTATCCCAGTTCCTTCGTCTAGCTTGGAACCGTCCGCATACCACTTTATGGTATTCTGGTTTAAATTCTGTATGGTGTCTTCATCCCATTCAGATTTGTTACTCAACTTTGTGATGAATTTTCTCACAAAGTTGAATTTCTTTGGCATATCATCTTGGGGCATTTCCCAAGTTTGATCAAAGTGAAGTGATCGAGGTTTTTCCCTGATAATTCCTTCTTTGATCATTCTTATATTGTTTTCTTCCTTACACTTTCTAGCAGAATGTGCAGTGGGGTCAAGTTTAAAATCAAACAACGGATGAAATTAATTATTGTTGTACTAGATTCTAAAATATATTATTATTACAAATAATGTAGAGGGTTATTCAGTTTTATAAACTTTTGTAACTTTTGGTTTTGGGTGCTTGAAAGTGTAACTTATTGATGAATATAAATATGGCAATTTTAGCAAATATACATTTTGGTTGGGTTGATATATTCACTACATTAATACCTATATAGAGAAGATTCAATGAAACACAAAGTCAAACCACAGACTTTTATTGAGCAAAACAATTACTGCAACTAGTTTCGGTCTGGATCAGACCATCATCACGCCGTAAATTGGTAAACAAGAAAGAATCAATGATGCAAAGCAGTTGACAGTGATGAAATGTAATAATTGATTAAGATAACTCCATGACTATCCCAGAAAACAGTTGCCCAGCCGAAGGAACAACCTTTGCTTTTTTTGGAGCCGATCGCAGTCCATTGTTTTGACTGTGTTTTTGTTTCTGGAGTTGAAATGTTGGAAATGTTCACAAAAAAATACAAAATAATTCATAAACTTTGGGTATAGGGAATGCTTAACAAAAATTAAAGTAACATAATCGGTTATTCTATTTATAATATAAAATACATGGTGTTCCATTTGACAAAAGAGAGAAAATGAAAGGTTCGAGTTATCGTCCACCCTGTATACAAAAGGGAAAATAATTAATATTTAATAGAATACGGTGATATTGTATCATATTACGCAACACTGTTCTATTCTATTCTATTCTTCTGGGGTGCGTTTCATGCATGTACTGGAGCTCTAGGCTCATTGTACCCCCCTGAAGTAATCATACCAGGTTCGTTTCCTTCATGTATTCTAGAATGTCCCTGATATTCGCTTTCACGATTTCCTCTGGCTCAGGAAACTGAATGCCAAAGTGTCTCTGTCTAAGCCACTTAAGGCTCGGACAGTGACATATTACGTGAAGAGGAGTTTCGTCTTCCTCACCACATTTTCTGCATAATGGGTCCTCAGCGAGTCCTATTATGTTCATGTGTTTTCGGAGATGGCAGTGTCCTGTAAGCAGTCCCACTGCCTTTCTCAATTGGGTTCTACTTAGGCTGAGTAGTTCTGTAGTTTTCTCCCTGGATGGACCTGTTATGAATAATCTGGATTGCCTGAGTCCAGGCAGTTCCATCCAGAGTTTCTTATGTTGTTCCCTTAGTCGTTCCTCTATTGTTTCCCTTACATGTTGGTATGAGACCCCACATGTGGGAAGAGGTCCGATCAGGGTTCCTTCTGAAGCCTCCCTGGCTAGGAGGTCAGCTTTTTCATTTCCAAGAATCCCTGTGTGTCCTGGTACCCATTCAAGGATAACCTTGTGGCGTTTTGCCAGTTCAGCTACAGTTCCTTGGCAGTGCTTCACTGTTCGTGACGCAGTGTGCACGCTCTCTATTGCTTTGAGAGCTGCTTGGCTATCACTTCTGATCCTGACAGTCCTGTTAGGGACTGTCTCGCTCAGGATGATTTCCGAGCATGTATTGATGGCAACCACTTCAGCTTGCAGGATAGTCTCTACTGAACCCAGGTTGAGACTATACGTCTTCCTGTATTTTCATTGTAGATTCCAATCCCAGTGCTGGTGCTTGTTTTGGATCCGTCTGTGTACCAAACGGATTCATGTTGTTTCCTAATCTTGGTACGAGCCTCGTCCCTATCCGGAATGTGAACCGTATATGGTTTGGAAAGGTCGTAGCAGATAGGTGTTCTATCTGAGGGCATGCTCAGTAATTGATTATGTTCAATCTCTTTCGAGATTGTGGAATGGTACCTAGGGATCGCCCTGCCCCATTCGTTGTTTATTTTCAGCCTGTAAGCAGCTGCCAGTGCTTCCCTTTCCACAATAAGATGTAGTGGAGGTAGTCCCAGCATAGCTTCCAGGGCCGCCGTGGGCGTTGTTCTCATCGCCCTGGTTATGGCTAGACAGGCTACTCTCTGTACCCTGCCTAGCTGTCTAGATGCTACTGAGCATCTCGCTTTATGCCACCACACAACAGAACAATAGGTTATGATAGGTGCCACCACCCTCGTATAAAGCCAGTGCATCATACTGGGTTTAAGCCCCCACGTATTGCCCACAGCTCTTCTGCATGCCCAGAGAGCTCTTAGGCCTTTATCTGTTGTGTTTCTAATGTGGTTGGAAAGGGTTAGTTTGCTATCTAGGGTTACCCCTAGGTATTTGACTTCCCCTTTAAACTTTAGCGTTTGGCCCCACATACGAAGTTCCCTCAAGTCAAGGTTCCTTCTGAGGGTAAACGCTATCACGGAGGTTTTTGCCGGATTAGTTGACAATCCCTCTTGTCTGCACCATTTTTCGGTAATCCTCAGTGCCAGCTGCATTCTCTCGGACACAGTGGCCCCGAATCTACCGTTTACAACTATGCTGACGTCATCAGCAAAGGCTTGGGCATAGATACCCTCGTCATTGAGTCTACAAAGGAGCTCGTCAACCACCAGGTTCCACAGAAGAGGAGATAACACCCCTCCTTGCGGACACCCCTTAGTGGCTGAGACCATCCTCGTCTCCCCAAAGAGCGTTCCTATTATTGTTCTTTCCCGTAACATATTACCAGTCCATCTTACAATGTCCTGTTCTATGCCACGGTTCTGCATGGCCCTAAGTATGGAATCGAAGGAGGCAACATTAAATGCCCCTTCAATATCCAGAAACGTACCTAGGGCTATCTCTTTATTTAAGAGTGCCTGCTCCGCTTTCAGGAGCAGCTTGTGTACCGCGACTTCGCAGGACACCCCACTCTTATACGCAAACTGGTTTCGATGCAGAGGTTTTACCCTCAAAGCACCGTCCCGTAGGTACCTGTCCACCAGTTTTTCCAAAATTTTAAGAAAAAAGGAGGTCAGGCTGATAGGTCTGAAGGAGCCCGTCTCAGCATACGTGGCCTTACCAGGCTTCGGTATGAAGACTACTCTTCCAGACCTCCAGTTCATAGGGATATAGCTCAGTGCCAAGCTAGCCCTGAGTAGTCGGCACATTGGTCCTCGATGATTTCCCTGCCCTGTTGCAACAGTGCCGGGAAGATACCGTCTGGTCCCGCAGCTTTGTATGGGTGAAAGGATTTTATCGCCCATGCAAGTCTGGTTCTGTTCACGATTTTGTTGGCAAGGGCCCAGCTGTCCTTGGATGCCCTCCTACGGAGTGCTCCCTGAACAGATGTGCCCCTGCTCCGTGACAGGTTCACATCCCGGGAAGTGTGATTTTAGAAGAAGATCTAAAGTCTCCTCACCGGTCGTTGTGTATTCCCCTTTTTCATTCTTCAGAGATCCTACCCTACCCATGGTGTCCCTCTGGAGAGTTTTCTCAGCTTGGAGCATTCTGGAAGGCTGTCAATGTCCTCACAGAATTTTCTCCAAGAGTTTTCTTTGGCTTTGCGAATCGCATAACCATATTCTCTCCTTTTAGCCTTATAGGCTTCCCAGCCATTTGTTCTTTTGGCCAGGTTGAAGAGTCTTCTCACTTCTTTCCTGAGACTCGAGAGGTCTTTGGTCCACCATACAGTGTCCCTATTAGCCCTCTTCCTTTTCTCTGGGCAGTTTCTGTTATAGGCCTCCATAAGACCTCCAGTCAGTTGTTCTGAGAGGAAGTCTATTTCAGCCTCATTCTTTGGGGCTGGGAGGCATTCGCTTAGACCCTGCTCAAGGTGCTCCCTGAAGGAGTCCCAATCACAGGTTCTAGGGTTGCGATATGTGACCTCCTCCTTCCCCGTTTCACAGGTTAGGTTGTAGAGGACATGCCTATGGTCGGACATAGACATCTCCCTAGAGATCCCTAGAGACATGCCATCCGTCCACCCACCTGCACACCTCTCTTGTACCTACTGTGATATCAATGACCTCCTCCCGCGATTCAATCACAAAAGTGGGGTCATTCCCAACGTTAGCCACTTCTAGATTATTGCAAGCAATGTATTCCAGAAGTGACTCCCCTCTTGAGTTAATGTCTGTGCTCCCCCATATGATATGGTGAGCATTGGCGTCGCACCCCAGAAGGAGTTCGATCCCTTTGTCCCTACAGTGTGTAACCAGTTCTCTCACCTCTTTGGAAGGAGGGGGACCTGATTGGTCGTACGGTAGGTACGCCGAGCCAATAACAATCTGCCTCGACATATTATTTCTTTTAATCTTGACTGTAATTGCCACTAGGTCTCCTGTGCACAGGTCCCATTGTGGAAAAACATCAAGATTTCTCTTGGCTACTATACATGCCCGAGGGTGGCCATTCGTCGAATAGATCAAGTCGTAGCCTCCCGCGCATGGTAGCCCTTTGACCGCTCTCCCAACGACATAGGGTTCCTGCACAAGAGCAAGATCTATGTCTTGTTTGAGTAGACATCTCTGTAGTACAGCCGTGGCTGCCTTACAGTGATGTATATTTGCTTGTATTATTTTTACCACCTTTTCAGGTGGTGTTCGCCCGTCCGGTTTGGGCCTCTTCTGAGTCCCTGCCGGTCTCGGTTTTATGGGCTTCTCAGCCCTCTCGCCTCTTCCGCTGGTTCCTTGCCCCTCGATTGAGGTGCCGGACCCTAACGGAGTTGGTGTCAATACCGGAGCTGGCTGTCCCTCTACGGTTCCACCATCTCCGGTAAGAAGTCTTCGGGCGCGCCCCATCTTTCGACGGTGCGCTCCCGATCTTTTCGTCTTTTGTTTGGTATCCATATCTGGTCCCACGAGCAGCTAGGGAAGGGTGGTCGCCCCTGACAGAGCCCCGCATGCCAGGGGAAGGCTAAATACAATGGGGTTTCGCCCGGTGCCCCAAGGTGACTACCAGTCGCTGCTGATCTTCTGTTCAGCCACGCATCCCCTTGGCCTGGTGTCCCACCGTGAGATTCAGGTTTTTATTGAGGTTGTCTCCTCTTGGTCCAGGTTGTTAAGCCCAGACCCCCGTAACCCTATCCGCGAGACATGGTTACTGGTTTTTCGGTTCGGTCAATGGACCTCGCCGGCATCGTGTACCCCTGTGCAATCCCTTAGCCACGACACGACAGCTGGGAAGGGGTGGTTGGTCCGCGGTGCGACCTTAGGTACGACTCGTCCGACAATCTTGCGGGTTTTACACCGCTCATGCAAGACTCGCCGTCCGTATAGTACGCACAACCCCAGTGTTGCATCTAGCCTGCCATGTTGCAGTGTTAGCTGCTCAAGCAGACCAGATACTTTTCTGGGGGGCCCCTATCCGCCACCTGGGGACGCGCCCGATAGGCTCCAAACCCACGGGACGCAACACTGTTAGGCAAAATACTTTTTTTTTCTTCAACGTACAATAAGATACAGAGCGTTGATTTATCTACGATTTTGTCCATAACTTCTGAAGGACTCTGTATAATGTATCAAAACCTTATATCAAAATCTTCAAAAAAATGTGAGCAGTCCGATTTCGGTATAATATACATGGGTTCCCATTTTAAAAATCATATGTTTGGTTTGTAACGGAGCTATACAACACTAAACATAGTTTAAAGTAATTTCAAAATATGGACCCTAAAAACATCTACTATTTTTGTTAATAACATTTTTTGATATCTTCTAAAACAACCCATATACCGAACTTTGTCATCAGGTTTGTACACCCTGTATGTTTAGAGTAAAAGTAGCTTTTTGAACTAGACTTTTTAATATGCTCAATGTTTACAAAACAACCGTTCAACATTTCAAATAATATCTGTGCTTACAAAACAAGCTTTCAACGTTTCAAAATTGTTTTCAATATTTAGTGAATTGTTTAATAATTTCAATAAATATATTTTTACCCACAGACTACTAAATGATACACCTAGTTTAAGATAAACCTATTTTAACATTTTGTAGATCAACATATTGCTTTAAACATTTTTTGATGGGTTGTTTGTTTATAGAAAGTCGGGAAACATACATCTCAACAAATCATTACTCGCAAAGCTACACATAAAAATGTAGACTAATACCTATGAAAACGATCAATCTTTATTACGTTATGATAAACATCTGTTAATTTTTTTGTTCTCGAACTATAAACATAAACCCCAATCTAGTACAATAATTTTCTTTGATATTCTAATGTAAGGGGCTAAAAACTCGGCTAAAAATAAATATAAAACTCGACAACAAAAGATCGAGCGTGTATGCGATTCGTTGATTCGAAAAAAGAACAGGAAGTAAAAGTACTTATTATTCAAATTAAATAATTTGTAAATCCATTTAATTTACACCCACAATACGTTCTTATTTAACCATACAGAAATAGAAATGAACTCAACGTTATTTATTTACTGACAAATACAAAGTTTTTTCGCCATAACATTCATTTTTGAACATTAGTAATCGACTATTTAGAATTTATATTTAAATGGATTGGCCTGGAAAAGAACAATTTGAATGACAGCTGTTAAGATAAAAGCTCTGCGATTTTGGTTTCTTAAAAAATCGAGTAAAAAATTTGTATCATATTTTGAGAAAAAAATGAAATATAGTTTTTGGGTATGAAAAATGAGGCAGCAATACTTGATTGACAATTGTTAAATTTTGAATAAAAACACTGATAGAAGTTGCTCAAAAAAACGCTTGGTTTTGTGGTCAAACGGTTCAGGGCTTTTGCATTTTGCTCACAGTTCATTGCTTGTTCATGAATTTTTGGTCAAAAACGATGCATCTGCCTCTAAATTCGCCAGGCATAACCCCTTGTGATTTCTTTCTATTTCCAAAAATAAAGAGAACCTTAAAGGGCCGTCGTTATACAAGTACAGATGACGTTAAGAGTGTACTGCTGGAAGAGCTGAAAGTTATTCCAAAGGTACAGTTGGTGAAGTGCCATAATATCTAATGGGGACAATTTTGAAGGATTATAATAAAACCAATTAGACCCCTAAGTTGTAAAATACGAGATGCACATCATAAATGTAAAAGGACCTGATTCAGGTAATTTTGTTTCTCAGAGAGGGATTGTAGAGGATTACAGCTTACATAAATGTGTATAGTTTCTTACTTCAGCAAGGATATAACGCTGGTGCTGCAGCAAGAGTAACCAGTAATTTGACGAAGGTGCTTCTTACTGCAGTAAAAGGAATTGTTGAAAATTCCATGGAATCAAGAAAAAAGCCTAAAGATTCCGGTGTCACAAAAAGTCTAGACGACTGGGAAAAAGATTTGATAAGGCGAAATATCTACACTATGTACGATGAGCAGAGTGTTCCTACAATCAAAAGTTTGAAACAGCGGCTCATCAATGACGAAACTCACATCAACTGTGGCGGTACTACTCTTTGGCGAGCTCTGTCTGCAATGGGCTTCAAATATCGTAAAATTGACAAGAGACAAGTAATAATGGAATCCACACGTTTAATAAACTGGCATTCTGAATATACAACGTAAATCAGAAAATACCGGTCTGAAAATCGGCCAATACTCTACCTCGACGAGACGTGGTTTGACACGCATGACACCCCTTCTAAAGGATGGTCTGATTCCTCTAAGTGTAAAACAAAAGCACTATCAAATAAAGGGAAGAGAATCACAATATTACACGCAGGATCAGAAAATGGTTGGATTCCAAACGCTATGTGGCTTTCTGCCAAAAATATTAAGGACTCTTGTGTTGATTATCACGAAGATATGACAGCAGAGCTTTTTGAAAATTGTCTGTTACCAAACATTCCGCCAAACAACGTTATAGTAATGGACAACGCAAACTATCGTAGTCGACAATTGCAAAAAATTCCTGGCTCAAAGAATACGAAATTGGAGATTCAAAACTTCAGGGCTGCAAATGACATATATTTGATGGAACATTATACAAAAAAAAGAACTTTTACAAGTGCTGCAGTCATTTTCTTTAAAAAAACTTATGTTTGTGATACAATTGCAGAAAAATTGGGACATACAGTGTTACGACTACCTCCCTACTACTGCGTGTTCAATCCCATAGAGCTCATGTGGCACGAACTTAAATCGAGTGTGCGCGGAAAAAATACTTCTCCGACTTTATGTGGTAGTGTGGTAGAATTAATTAGGAACTGTATGAATGACATTCCTACCAAGAGTTGGAAAAGTTCTGTTAGTCATGTTATAAATGTTGAAAACTCGTACCTTTCTGTAAAATCAATTGAGCCAATTCTAATTAATTTAGATGATGATAGCGATAGCGACACTGAACTAAATATAGAATAGAATTATAACATTTAAATAAATTACTTGTATATCTCCTATATTATGCAAAATTCAAATTTCTTAAGTTCGACCCTGTAGCACATTTGCTTCTTTTACCTGATGATTTTCTACACCATGAGATTAAATCGGGTAGTTTATTGCAGTTAATACCATTTACCGTGAAAAATACTATACTATAAATATTAATCAGAGATATTTATGGTTTATAAGTAAGTCTCACATATTTTTTTTGTTGAACAGGGTAGAATTCAATGGGTCCTCTTTGCGGAAAAATTGAAATTGTCGCAACAGTTTATATTACGCAATACAAACGTACCTTTCCTACAACTTATCTAGATATAGCTACATAAAAAATAATAATAATAAATCAGACGTAAAAATAAACAGTTAATTAAACACTTGTTGTACTTTTTACAAATAATATCAACCATCTTTGATAAAAAAAAGTAGTAAAAATTAAATTTAACAATAGGTACAAAATACCAAAGCACAAAATCAAAGAAAACAGTTTTACAAACCACACTAAAAATAACAATACCTAACAGTTAAATAAAACCACTCAAATATCAAAGGACTAATAGGGTAGCTGATTTGTTTTACTCATTGCTAAGATGTCATTGACATTTCAGAGCGCCATCTATGACGGAATTCTACTTTCACTAATACATAGTCAGTTAGTTCTACTTAATATATATACATATTTAATTTAATATAAATTATTTAGTTTTAAAGAAACGAAGAAGGGAAACACCAATGTCAATGTCACAAACTTTTATTGAAAAGAAAAAGAAGAAAGAAAGAAAAAAGGTTTTTGTGAAGATAATATTAAAGCACTAGTAGGTATGCGGACATTGAAAAACCAAAAGAAATGAAGAAAAGCTCAATATTTTTATTTATATGAAATTCAAGAAAATCATTAACTAAGGGTTGAAGCACCCCAGAGAAAAACTTCCCCAATAAAGGAGAGGAGCGTTAAAGAAGGAAACACAAAATGAGGATGAGTTGTTTCAATGTATACTTAGTTTTAATGTAACTTCCAACTTAAAGATGCTAATTATATCTGACATATGTTTAGATACATTAAACCTTTTGGTTTTATGTTTAACAATAAAATTAAATTTAACTATATGTTTAATTATGTTTTTGTCTAGTGAACGAATTAGTGGTTCTTTTCAACAGTCCATCTGTACGATATAAAATTTACCCAGCCTCTCTAAACAAAAAAATTTAATAGGTATCTTAATGGACTACAAAAATCACCTTGTAACTGGGTATTTTATACACAAATGATGGTAGGTAGCATAGGTAATAATTGGTGGATTTAGTAGGAGGGTAGTACTAGGTGAGACGGTGTACTAAGTGAGACAACGGGAATAATTTTTTAAATTTTCCTCCAAATTCTGTGTATTGTCAGTGAGTTGTTTACATTCACAAAGCGTTCCACTCTGTAAAGTTTCAGTTTGTTTTCTTTAAAATTGAAGGATTATTGTAATGAAAATTGATTTTAGGGTAAGTCAGTTACTTTATAATACTTTTAGATGTTCTGTAAAACTTTTACTTTGTCGAATATAACCAATATATTGTTATGCAGGTAACTTTTGCTTACTAACCTCACTTTCCACATGACCATAGAGTTTCTTTTTAACATAGAGGCCAGTTTAAAGTGCTTTTGATTTGTTCATTTAAAAAGTACCAGGTGAGACAGCATATCTTGTACTAGATGAGACTGTCTCAGTTGGTACCATCGTGGTACCATCTATACGCTTGTATAATTATATTGATAAGTATGTTTCTGTCATGCCACGTGTGCAAATTTCATTTAAATTTTAGATGCCGCGGAAGTCCAAACCAAGAAAAATTGGCAATACAAGCGCTCAAACTATGGATAATGCCGTTAATTTAGTTTTCAATGAAAACTTATCTCTGAGGGCTACTGCAGATCAATGCAATGTAAAATTTCAAACGTTAGCCAGATACGTAAAGAAGAAGCGAGAAAATCCCTGTGCCAAAATGGAACCGAATTATCTGCATAGACAAGTATTTAAGCCGGACCAGGAAAAAATACTTGCAGATTATTTAATTACCTGCAGCAAGATGGCCTACGGATTAACCGAAGAAGACACAAGAAAGTTAGCCTATGAGCTTGCTGTCAAAAATAATTTAAATATACCTTTGTCCTGGGAGCAAAACCAAATGGCTGGTGAAGATTGGCGTAGGGCCTTTATGGCAAGAAATAAAGAAATATCCATTCGCAAACCCGAGGCATGTAGTCTGTCCCGTCTAACTTCATTTAATGCACATAATATTCAGTTATTTTTCAATAATTTGCGAAGAATTTTGGAGAAATACCCTAGTCTGGCAGATGGCTCCCATATATTTAATTTAGACGAGACAGGTACACAAACTGTTCAAATTCCAAAAAGAATCCTCGCTCCAAAAGGTGTCAAACAAGTATACCATTCTACAAGTGGGGAAAGGGGAGAAACAGTAACAATGTGTGGAATAATATCGGCTACTGGAACGTTTCTACCCCTTGCTTTGATTTTTCCCCGAAAAAAATTTAAAAATCACATGATGAAAGACGGCCCTACTAGTGCCTTAGGTCTTGCAAACCAAAGTGGCTGGATGAAATCAGATATTTTTATCGATGTTTTGAATCATTTTATCGTTCACATCCACTGATCCAAAGAAAACCCTTCACTACTTATATATGATAACCATGAAAGCCACATCAGCCTAAAAGTTGTAGAACGGGCCCGGGAATCTGGAGTTCACATTTTAACGATTCCGCCTCACTGCAGCAACAAGTTGCAACCACTGGACATTTCCGTGTATGGCCCTTTTAAGGCATATTATAATGGTGCATGTGATAAGTGGATGCTTCAGCATCCTGGAATACCTATGACAATTTATTATTCTGCAGGACGGATTGCAGAAGCACTAGAAAAATCTTTTACGCCTAGAAATATAATCGCAGGATTCCGTAAATCTGGTATTCATCCTTTTAATCCTGAGGTATTCACGGAAGCAGATTTCTTAACTTCATTTGTCACTGACCGACCTAACCCTAATGAACCAGAAAAACATGACAAAACAGAAGATAAAGAAAACCAACCAGGCCCATCCCACAACAATGAGTTACCGTTACAAAAGGAAAATAGAGAAGAAGAGAGTCAACAAGTACACACTGAGACTGAGACTACTCGCAGGTTAATTGAAACAACACCTCCTAAAAATACAGAGACGGCAAAAACTAATTTTATTTCACCAGAAGATGTAAGAGGATTTCCCAAAGCGTTACCAAGGAAACAGAGCAGAAAAGGTCGACAAAGAGGAAGAAGCACAGTAATTACAGAAACGCCTGAGAAAGATAAATTAATAGAAAGAGAACAATTAAAGGAATTAACTAAAAAAACTAAACGAAACATAGAAGAGTTACTAAAAGCAGGAAATAAGAAACCAATATCCAAGCCCAAGAAAATAAGGAAGCAACGGGATTCTTCAGATGATACCTCCGAGGATAATTTAGATTACGAAGTGCTTTCAGAAACTGAAGACTGGGTACCAGATAACGAAACTGAAGATACCATTATAACGAAAGAAGATATATCAGAGGGCAAGTTTGTATTAATAAGATTCCCTAAAAATATTTTTTATGTTGCCAAAGTCATTACAGTGACAAACGATGAGTTTGAAGTATCTTTTCTTCGTAAGAGTGTTAAATTTTCCCATTCCTTCTTGTTCCCGATCGTGCCAGATATATCTTTTATTACTTTAAATGACACAGTTATGATAATTCCAGAACCTGTTCCAGGCACTACAAAGCGACAGTCGACAATGTTTAAATTTGGAATCAACTTCAGCTCAGTCAATATTCGCTAGAATGCTATTTTGATAATATATTAGCACATTTTTTCTATGTCTTAGTTTGTACTTGTACTAGTCTCGCTTGGTACTTCTTCGGGTACCAAGTAAGACAAAAACACGTCCAAAGAAAATATATTTTTGTTTTTTCCTGAACAATGTTGTTAATTTCTATTTACCCTCATAGGAGCGCAAATAGTTTCATTATTAAGTGAAACAAAGAGAAAACTGATATTCAAAAAAACAAAAAAATTAAAGAAAAAAAACTAAATTTCGTCTCACTTAGTACTACCCTCCCTACTTATTTCTATAACAACTATTAAGTTTTATAATTACAGTCATAAGTGGTCTACTAAAATTAAATGTTCAAAAACAATATTTAGCAATTAATGACAAAAATGACCTATGCATCTCTTATTGTGACATTTTCTCTACATTGTTTATATTATTCTTGTTATTTTTAAAATAACCTTGGTTATTTGACACTGTTGATGTTTTTTATTTCACTGGACGAGTGTTAAATTAAGGTGAAATACAAAAATTACGATATAATCGATAATACACAAACACGCCTTCTGAATGACTCATCGACCTCTAAAATTTTAATATTCGTACTATAAACTCTCATTTAGAACAAAAATGATACTAAACAATTAATTGCTTCTACTTATAAGATACATCAGGTATTTTGTAACATCCTTTCGGTTATAGTCTTAATGTGAATTTACAAATTTAAAAAGTGTATCACATTTATGTTAATTTCACTCAACAACCTAATGAATTAAAAAAAGTATGTATTGCGGTAAACGAAGAAATACAGTCATAAATCAGATTGTTTACAAAACTTAAAATGGAAAGAAGGTTGATCTATAGGTAACGAGAACAAGGTTGTAATTATTCGTATCAAGTATCAATGGTAAACAAAGTTGGTGATAATAGAACACAAGTATTCTGTGGTTTTAATGAAAACCAACAACGTAGACAATACCAGGAGCGCTATTAAGAGTATTTTAATGGGCGATAAATCCATTGAAATTAATTATATATGCTAGAGCAATATTCAGACTCACCAGTTCCATGTATTTGTCTGTTTATGTACTGTTGTACCTTAAATTACTTATGTTTGCCAGGCCTGGTGCTCAATTCTTGAATCTCGATTTAAATTTATTTATCAATTTAAATGTCGTTCGATTTGTACGATCGATTTGTATTCTTCAGTACGAAAATCAACCTACATTTAATATTTAATTATCGAACATCGAACATCCGTGACACGGAATACCATAAACAAGACTCTATGTCAAGTGTCACATTATTAAAAGAAAAAATTATTGTGATTAAAGGTTCTCCCAAATTTTATTTATTTTTTATTTTATTTATGTTTATACTTTTTTTTAAAATCTCTTAATCTTGTGATTAAAGGTTTTCCCAAATTTTATTTATTTTTTATTTTATTTATGTTTATACTTTTTTTTAAAATCTCTTATTATTTTTTATTATGATATAATAAGCACAACAATAAACTAACTAACTATAACAACATAACATCAAACTTTTTCTACTTTTTCTCATAACTATAAGGGGCCTCTGGCCTACGTGGTTTTCATCCCTCTTATTTGAATGAACTGAAGAATCTTGAACTATTTATTATGATATATAAACTGGATTGTAAACAAATGCACTTTTGTTATAATAGGTGCAACTTAATTCCTTAACCATAAAAAGAAAATATAAATATTTAATCTCAGAAATCTAACTTATTTTTTAACGATATTTAAAATTAACAAATAATTTTCATTTTTAGGCATTGGCCGTCGCTTGCATAGGACTTCATTATAAAAGCCGAACCAATGATTTGGATACCGATACGCTCTCAGCAGTTGCTTTTGGAGGTTACGTCATTATCTTAGTCGGAGGATTCGCTGGTAAATATTTTTTAAAACTGCAATCTATACCGATTACCGTTAACCTTGATCTTCAATTATCTGCGTTTGTACATTACCATTGTTTAATACGAGAAATGTTTTTTTAATTTTAAATCTCCATTTTATTTCTGTTCATTACGTCAAACCTTAATAAATTCATGCAAACAAGTATTTATTTAACTTGCTAGAAAAATGAATTCATTTTAAACTGTCAACAGAGCTAAAACTATATATTAAACAATAAACATTTAAAAAAAGGTTATTAAGTAATCAAATATGGTAATTTATGTGGGTTATCTTATCACAAATATTTTAAGGGAGAAGTCATTAAAAAACATGTAAAATTATAATGATGTCAACAACCGTTAAGAATATTTCTTGTTGGGGTCATCGATATTAACATAAACATTACCAACAGATAGATAATACCTAATGCACTAAACTTAGACTGGATATTTAACTAAGACTAACTGTTCGTTTAAACTCAACTTTTACTTTTTATTAAAAAAATTCGCTTTTAAATCACAATGGCAGCTGTTTCGTTAGAATTAGCTCCAAAGTACTTTAAATATGGGTCTAAACTTAAATTTCAATCTTATTCAGTGGGATCCATATTTAATTACCTATCTATAAATAAAATAGGTAAATTTGGCGACAAAAAATAATTATAAAAGATAAGAGAAATGTAAATAAGTAGTAATATAAAAACATCACTGGAACACTTAAAAAAAAACTAGCAAATTAATGTAATTGTGAATAATAAGTATTTAGATATTTTAATCCTAAATAACTATTATCGTAATTATTTGTTTTACATTTTGACAAATCATTTACATTATTCCCGATATTATTTATCTACTGAAATAAAAACATATTTTGTTTTAATAAGATATCGATGACAAATAATGTTTTTTGAATATCATTTACATTATTCCCGATATTATTTATCTACTGAAATAAAAACATATTTTGTTTTAATAAGATATCGATGACAAATAATGTTTTTTGAATAAATATCTAAAATCGATACCCTTAATGCCATCTCTGCCAATTTTAGCAAACTAGGCAATTTCTCTCTAGAATTAATTACAGAACCCTTCTGAGCAACTGTTTCATCTGCGCATTCTTTTTAAAAAATAAAATACCTCTCCGACAGGTGGCTCTCTTAAAGTAATTGTGTATAATATATTTCAATCCTAAATACCTATTACCATAATTATTTGTTTTATATTTTGACATTTTTTCCAATATTTCTTTTATCTACTAAATAAAAATATATTTAGTTTTAAAATATCGATGACAAAATAATGTTTTCTGAATAAATATCTAAAATCGATACTCTTAATGCCATCTCTGCCAATTTTGGCGAACTAGGCAGTTTTTCTCTAGATATAATTACAGAACCCTTCTAAGCAATTTTGTTTCATCTTATTATAGTTCATTCTTTTTAAAAAATGAAATAGTTTCTCTCTGTCAGGGGGCTCTCTTAGTGTGAATTAAGAATATTAAGTATTTAGATATTTCAATGGTAAATATTACAGTAATTATTTCTTTTATATTTTGACAAATCATTTACATTTTTCGCAATATTTCTTTTATCTACTGAATTAAAACTATATTTTGTTTCGAGATATCGATGACAAATATGTTTACATTTAAATTACTAAATACTTAGTAAATTACTCACCATATACAGAGTGGAAAGTTTAACTGGAATAAATTCTGTAATTTAATAAATAAAGGTTTGTCGCAAAATTCCTGAAACACGTCAACTTTAATTTTCTATGGGGCATAAAATAAAGAGGTTTGTTTATTTTCTTAATTATATTAAGGGTTGTAGCGACCCCCAACTTTTTTTTAATGAAAGGGTAGGTTGATCTTTTTTTTATTTTAAAGCTTTTTCAATTGCAAATACAAGTAGGTATTTTTTTTTGTTTTTTTTACAAGCAATGTGTTAGAAAAAAATAAAATACCGAAATGTTTTTTAATACTACTTTAATGCAATAAATGTTCAAAATGCCCTCCACTCTGTATATTTGTATAGTCCTTTTTTATTTGATGTTGTGAAATTGTATTCAGTACAAAATATTGGTCAATTATTCCATTGACATAACAAGGCCTGATTAGGTTTCATTATTTTGCAATGTCTTTTAGCTAAAATATTTAAGATAAAATAACTGTAAATAACAATAAGTGGTAAAGTATACCCGTAATACCCAAAATAATGTTACTGTGTAATTTTTTTTATGCAAAGTCAAAAGTAACCTTACAATAAAAATGTTTTTTTTTTTTTTAGGATACCTTATGAGTACACCATTCAACAAGAGAATTGACATATTCTTTTCTTTAGTGGGGTGTGCCATTTTTGTAGCAGCTGGAGCCTTAAACATCAGAATCTATGATGATTTCGGCAAATCGGATTGGAGGGATTATGGTTTAGCTAAAGCCTCTCTTGCTATTATCAATGGAGCTATATTCCTTCTCGATTCTCTTTTAACATGGAGAGGAGACTTTTAATTAACTCAAAGTAATGTACTAAATAATTATTTGCAAAAAACCAACTGTTAATTATGAATAGTGTACCTACTATTACTTTTATTAAAATGAAATTTTAAAAATGTTATATTTCCAAAGCCTTAAGTTGTATATTTCACAAGTCTATGTTAATTTTGTTGTATTTTCCCATAAGGGGCATTTCTTCATTGGAAATATCGATTTTTGAATTTTAAATAAACTTACAGAACCAAAGAAAACTGTAATAAACCGTAAAGATGAAAATTTTTCTTTATTTTAAGATGGAATTTTAATAGTGCCTATATAATAGTACTGCTGACTTGTGTTATATTTCATGTTTATTCTGTTACCAGTTTATGTTTTCAGGTAAAAAGTAATTACTAAGTGTTTATATATTATAAGACTTTTATTTGTAAGTTATAATTATAAGAAGTTAAGTTGGTAATTGTTTTATTTGCTGTTATAAGCTTTCAGTGTGATAATTTTAATTACAAAAAAGTACATAATTGCTGAAAGCTAATAATAATACTAATGATGTACAAAGTAAAAACTTGGTTTAGCTGAACTTGTTACATGTTAAGCTGGTAACTATTGAATATTGGAAATTAATTTTTCTACTTACCTAATAAATGTCAACGTTATATAAAACAAATTTAGCTTTATATGTGAACCTGCATGTCATGTTGGCGTAGTAGTGGCTTAAAGCAAACTTTTACACAACAAGAACCAAATGTAAATCAATAAATTATTTTTAAATATTATGATCAGAATACTTTTGAAAAGAGAAATTATTTTTTATACTCTAATAGTAATGTTTACATAAACAAGTTTATGATATATTTTTGTAATAATATATATTAAATTTTATACTCTACTATATTTTTTTGATACTTTGTTATAGTTTATATTTAAACACTTTAAATAGCTGTTGCGTGTGCAAGCTTTAAATTATTGAACAATAAAGATTTTATCTCACTAGATGTACTTTACTAATTTTTTCTTAACTTGTTACCTTTATATTCTCAATCCTAAACCGTAATAGTATATTACGTAACGTGTGTGGTAAATAGCATTTTACGCATGCGCAGACGCTCAATGTGTAAAAAATTTTAAGTATGTCGGTTCAATGTACTCCTTATTGTAGTAAAACTCATTTTCGTCATTTTTGAGTGATTAATTTAGTGTTACTGATCAGTTTCTCGCGTAATATTAACATTTACTGCATTCTTAATATTTAAAACGGTTTCGTATAGTAACTGTTGTGAAATTATAGTATAAAACGAGTAAGAAGTGTCTTTTATATGTTACGATTGTATCCACAAGTTGAAACAGCTTTGTAAGTATTTTTAAAATGTATCTCGGTAATAATAATTTTATAAATGTTAAAATAATTAACTTAATTACATAAAAATAACGTAATTTAATCTGGGAAACCTAATTAAGTACATTTATATTATGATCCATTTATACAGACAGAAAGTAGAGTTAAGGGAAACGAAAGTGATTGCTAGGCAAGCTGTGCGTTTATTTTACCGTGCGTAAAGAGGTACATTACATAGGTTGTACATTGTGTGTCAGTTAGAGGGGTGAATGAATAAAAAACATAAACAATTTACAAAAGATTCTAATTATAAAACATATAAAATTCTACAGTATTATCTGTACCAGAACATTGAATGTTTAAATAGGATACTAATTTATATTTTAACAGTAAATATTGCATGCTTCATGATAGGATACTTTCTGATGTTCTTATTTCTTAAATGTGCTGAGAAATAATTCGTTTTGCTTATACTTTAAGGTGACCTTCCTGTGTGCAAAATCACCAAATTATTATCAAATTACGTGATAATATGAATTAATAATAGCTAGAATTAACTCTGAATTGTCTAGATCGCATGCTTAGGTAATTCCGAACCAGTAAATAATCGAACGATCTTGGAACTACAGATCACCATTCAGAACTTGAAAGAAAACAAAAAACTTTCTGAGCTTCTGACACTAACTGTAACTTTTTTCGCTGTTTCCTTGTGTGTTGCCCCAGTTTTTATAGATTGGATTTGTAAAGAAAATAAAAATTTAAAATGTTCAACGTTCAAAGATGTAAATAATTAAACATCCTTCTTGGTTTGATAATCTTCCAACCAACCGCTTGAAAAATTTAGTTAATTCAGATAAAATATAATATTAACATCCCTTGTTTTAATGGTATTCTGTGATTTTAATTTATTAGCCACTCCTTATCGACCAATAAAATTATTCTTGAAAATTCAAATTTCGTACATGCGCAGAGAATATTTCAAGTGGATGGTTAAATTGGAAGATAACCCATAAGTGAAACAGCTGACAAATCGATCATTTGCGCATGAGCAGTCGCACAGAACTTTCACTCCTTGTCAAAATCAGAAAACCGCTAGAACTGGTTCCGAATCGATAACGAACCAATCCGATATAAATACTGAACTATTCTTAAAAATTCAGAATTATACTAACAGCGATTTCTAACCCACCTTCCCAAATTAACTGACAGACCAGCAGTGTAATTGTATTAATTGTAATTGATTAACCGCCCCTAAATAGTAGAATTCATTAGTAAACTATTACTTCTGATTGGCTGTCAATTTAAATAAATAGAGAACCGAATTAACCAAAATGTATTGTTTTGGTCCGTGCAAACTATGAAAGCAAAGAATTATTTTTGTTATGTACACATAAGCTTATTTTGCAATTAAAAACTACATTAATTGGATTCATATCTCGTCCTATCTACATCCGAGTAAATTCTTCTTTCTGGATTTTTCTTGACTTCTCGTACTTTAACATCAGTGGTTACTTTGACAGGATACGTCGGATCCCTAGATCTATTAATCTCATACCTCGGTTCATAATATCGTCTTCTATAATCGGAATACCGATCTTGATACGAATACCTATCGTCGTATCTATCTCTAAAACCATACCTATCGACTGGTGGTCTATAATCGTCATCTCTAGAATTTCTGGAGATATCCGGTAACGTAGCGTAGTAAATGATTCTTCTCTTACGGTTGTATTCGGGAATGTAATTTCGAGTCTCGCTTAGGTAATCTTGTCGATAGCCGTCTCTTGGTCTTTCAAAGTAACGCTCTCTAAAAAATAATATTTAAACAGGCTTACCATTGACCAAATGTAACTAACTCACCTTGGTATGTAATTTCGAGCAAATCGTGGTTGATAATAATCCATTTCCGTAGACAAATCAGCAGGAGAATATTTATTTAAAGATCTTGATCTGGGTTGTCTATCGAATTTATATTCTAAAGGATCTCTTTCTTTCATGTTGTTAGTTACAAAATGAACGCTCGGAGCTCTTAGAGAATCTGATGTTTGAGAACTTTCATCACGGTTCGCTGAATAAGGTTGTTTTACCCATTGGTCTTTTGTAACTCCACGAGTTTCTCTGGTGTTATCTTTTGTTTGTTTGTTGTCTTCGTGGTGTCCTATGCTACCTTCAGGATTGGCTTGAACGAACCTGCCACCCGTTTGAAACCTACAAAAATACTTGGTGAAACGTTAATGTTGAGTTTACTATCGAAATACTCTTTGAAAAGCTTGTCTAGGTCAAACAGACACCACACTCCCATCTATTATTTAGAGAAGGCTGTAGACTTTCAAAAACAACTCAGAATAGTGATAAGGATTCTAACCTGTCACTGGAGTCTCTGTAAACAACTTAAGAAGTTCCAAGTGCGGATGAAGCTTTTGGGCTTCGCCCTCCTCAATTTACATATAGAGATACCCAAACAAGACTACAGTTAAAAGATGCTCGAAAATGACTGAAAACATCCAAGACTAGTAACCAGACAATGGGATCAATGGGAAAACAGTTGACATCTATTCAATAGTTATCTAAGTCAATTAATTTAAATTAATAGACTGGTCATTGAAAAAAAGGGTTAACAAATAAAGAAAGCATGAATGGAATAGCAAAAGCTTCTATCCATTCTCAAAATATTTAGGTAGAATATCATCTACATTATAATAATAAAAAATATTATCGGGAAGGCCATTTTAAATTGAAAAGTACTTTTAGTCCAGGCGTGCTGTACTTTTAGACGGAAATTCTGATACCTGGAATGTAACAGTTGGAGGTGGTAAAGGGGCTTATAACACATGAAAAAAAATACATTAACTATTTCAATTATGATCATAAACTTTTTAGGGGTGAAAAAGGGGTAAAAAACTGAAATATTGCTGTTTGCGGCTAAAATTGACGTCAAAATAAAAAGTGCCCAATAGAAAAGTTGTACATCATGTAAAAATCTAAAACTTTTTTCTTGGTAATTTTCTCACATAACCTCAATTTTTCGAGGGAAATGGAAAAAAAACGATTTTTCGTTTTTAATTTTTAATTTTCCAACGGATTCGTCAATCTTGATGAAACTTGGTGAAAACTTACCTTTTTATGTCGAAAATAATCTCGAATTTTCTCAACCTTGTAACATAATAATTTTCCGAGAAATTGGATTTTTCTGGAAAAATCTCTTTTTTTTCAACTGTAAAGTTTGCTCGGAATATATTATTGGAAAAGGTTTTCCTGGGGCTCATTTTTTTCGTTTTTACGTCTACTTTTACATGAAATAAAAAAAATACACCTCTCATTTAAAAATGTGCTCAAAAATGAAAAAAAAGCAAAAAATGAATTTTGCAAGAGCTAAATTTGCAATGATTGTTAATTTTTTGTTATAAAATATTAAAAAACGCAAAAGCCGACTCTTGCATTACATTCTACGGGAAAAATTACAAAAGAAAATGTATTTCATTATTTAGTCGGATTTTTAGTTCATTTACAATATTATTATAAACACTCAACTCTATTAATGAAGTTAATAATCCGAGCGGAGATTTCATGGTTTTTACTATTGTTGTATGCTGATTTGTTTATGTTATAAGGTTTGTCATGAGATAAATCGATTTGTTGATAATTACAAGGCCCAAATACCCTTCCATCAGAGCCCTATAGGCACCTTTCATAAGTGACAAGATAAGTGTAGACATGACAACTCTAACTAGCCTAGGGGCCTAGGCCTTTTGTTTTCTCTTTGACCTTGCAACATTTCAGAATTTCAGAATAAACTATCATTCGTAACAAACAAAATATTGTCTTTTCAATATATTTTTTAATTACAATTACGAATTACTTAAAACCGAACGATTATTATATTAAAAATAAACAAATTATTCCAAAAAGTCAAAGAAAATTGAAATTTTGATGAAAATTGGGCTATAGGGTTCTGATGGAACGGTATTTGGGTCTTGTAATTATCAACAAATCGATTTATCTCATGACAAACCTTATAACATAAACAAATCAGCATACAACAATAGTAAAAACCATGAAATCCCCGCTTGGATTATTAACTTCATTAATAGACTTGAGTGTTTATAATAATATTTCAAATGAACTAAAAATCCGACTAAATAATGAAATACATTTTCTTTTGTAGAATGTAATGCAAGAGTCGGCTTTTGCGTTTTTTAATATTTTATAACAAAAATTTAACAATTATTGCAAATTTAGCTCTTGCAAAATTCATTTTTTGCTTTTTTTTTCATTTTTGAGCACATTTTTAAATGAGAGGTGTATTTTTTTTTATTCATGTGAAAGTAGACGTAAAAACGAAAAAAATGAGCCCCATGAAAATCTTTTCCAATAATATTTTCCGAGCAAACTCTCTCGGAAAATTATTATGTTACAAGGTTGAGAAAATTCGAGGTTATTTTCGACATAAAAAGGTAAGTTTTCACCAAGTTTCATCAAGATTGACGAATCCGTTGGAAAATTAAAAATTAAAAACGAAAAATCGTTTTTTTTTCCATTTTCCTCGAAAAATTGAGGTTATGTGAGAAAATTACCAAGAAAAAAGTTTTAGATTTTTACATGATCTACAACTTTTCTATTGGGCACTTTTTATTTTGACGTCAATTTTAGCCGCAAACAGCAATATTTCAGTTTTTTACCCCTTTTTCACCCCTAAAAAGTTTATGATCATAATTGAAATAGTTAATGTATTTTTTTTTCATGTGTTATAAGCCCCTTTACCACCTCCAACTGTTACATTCCAGGTCTCAGATATTCCGTATTTTTTATTTTTTTGGTACAGCACGCCTGGACTATTTGGTTTTAGTAACAGTTGAAATAGACTCTGAGTCTTACTACATAATGAAGTAGTAAGAAAACATCTTATTTTAATTGTCTTGTGCAGGTTGCCAAGTCCCCTACTTATGGTAAGTTTTTCTATTTTCCTATGGAACCAATGGCTGCTAGGGAAAGTAATTGCTTCATACTATGGGAGCACCATATAGGTTGAAAAAAAAATAAATAAAAAGTCTTTGGTTGGTATTGGGATAAAAAGTGTCATCGGTATGATGAAACTGAAGTTGAAATTCTATGGAAAGTTAAGTTTTGGTACTTATCCAGTTATTGATTGATGGAAACCAAATTTAAGATATTTCTATACAATTATCAATACAGTTAGTTATTATTTGTTTACAATTTTAAATACACTAACCGAAATTCGAATATTAATACCGCGTATTTCTCCCAAGTGCGCCTCAATACGTCGTGACATATCTGGTCAATCTGTTTCCATTCTAGGACCAAAGCATCTTTCAATTGGATTAAATTAGTTGGAGTAGGAACTCGGTTACGAACTTGTCTACCCATCATATCCCAAACGCGTTCAATAGGATTGAGGTCTGGGCTACGTGATGGCCAGTTCGTCCTTTAAATTTCTGTTTCGACCAAATATAGAGATACAGTTCTTGCAATTTCCTACAAATGGTGCAAATGGAATGACATGTGGTTCTAGGACATCACGAATATATTGGTCAACTGTCATTGCTCCGCCGCCAACCATGAATATATCAGTACGAGCGTCCATGCTTATGCTGCCCCATACCATTACCGATCCTCCTCCATAACTAAGTCTTTTAGAAAAATTTTAATTTATGTTTATTCTTTCACGGCCATCAGGTGAACGTAAACAAAACCTTGACTCGTCAGAAAATAAAATCTTACTCCAGTCATCTACATTCCAATATCGATGCTTCCTGGCAAATCGAAGTAACTCCGGACCAGTTGCAGGTCTTCTGGAGCGTAATCCATTTTCTCTTATTTTGTTAACAGCTACTTCTTCTAAACGATTTTGAGCCAAGATAGCAGTAGTATGTCTTTCTCGGAAAACGTTTAATGTTACAAAATGATCATCTCGAGCACTTGTAGCTGCCAGATCCTTTTTGTCTCGAAAAACTACCAGTTTCATTGAAACGTTTTACAGCTCTCTGGATGCTACACCTTGTAACACTTAATATTCTAGCAGCATAATATTCAGACCTAACGTCTTGTACTAGAGCAACTGCTCGTGCTGCATCAGTAGCCGTTAAAACTATGATCCCAGACAACAATTTTACATTCTTTGCACATAATAAGAACATTCTTTTTGGAACAAGGATGTTCTATTAACATGCGTAAATACCGTTCAGTACATGATCAGAACGTGATAGTCACCTCAAAAGGCCGTACCAAATTACTTGATATGTATATGCAACGAATGTTCTGAAGAATGTAAAGATCAAATTCTTAGCATTAGATGGTAATATTCTATTTTAGTCCAAACAAGAACGTTCTTAGAATATGTCTTGATACTACTCAGTGCATGATAAGGATATTATATTCAGGTGATAAAAATATTCTGGTAGTACATACACAGCACAGTCTCAGTATTACCATATATTTTTACTGTACACACTTTAGACTACTACTGCACAAACATACACTTTTTTACTGTCTATCGCGAGTTTCGATAACCAAGTTATATTCTTCAAATATCAAAAGTAAACTTGCTCATCCAAACAAAAGGAATGAATATCGCACATTATATTCACGTCCCCAAAAGAATATTCCTTTCATCGTTTGTACAACATATTCTTATCATATCACCATATCACTTTCAGTGGAATGATTGTTGGGTATTTAAAAATTACATGATACGAACATGTTAAGAATGTACCATAAAGAACATACAAATTTACAAAAAAAGGAACGTGAAATGGAGTTGTTTAGCATATACCTTTCAGAATGTTCGAAAACGTAATTCATGGGCATATTCTTAGAATGTGAATGTACCATTAGTGTTATGTGGGATATGGTGATAGTTCACACAGCAATTATTGCCAAAAAATGAATATTTGTTATGGACAATTAAACTGCAATTGACAAGTAATAAATATTGACAGTTGTCAAATTGTGCGTTGGCCACAGCAATGTACTAGCATTTTGTAGTTTATTCTCTACAGTCAGTGGATCTATAAGAACAAAACAATATTTGTCAGGTAATGATCTGCACCTTGGAAAAATTACTCTTTAGCAATTAATTTTATTTGCAGAACAAGCTCATTGAACTGTTTTTAACATTCAGTAAGAAATAATAAACTTTGTATCCTTTTGAATTAACTTATTAGGTAACTTTATTTTACTATTTTGGAGATACCTAAGTTTAAATGGTTATGTAAAGGTAATTCAAACCCACAACAAAAATCTGAAGAAATATTTATAGTTTTGCACTGTAAATCAAACAGAATAAATAACAAAACAAAAGCTTTAAAAAAAACTTACCCTTGAAAATCTTGGTTACGACTTTCTTTCTGATCCGTAACTTTTTGAGCTAACCGTTTAAATCTAATAAAATCATTTATTAAAATATTATTTTCTTCTGTCGGTTTGTCTTCTATAGGTGCTGGAGTAATAGTTGTTTGTTCCGTACTCGAAGTGTTTTCAGTTACTGTTTCAGTAATATTTTTAAAATCAATTACCATTAGCTCTAAAGGCTTTCCTATTTCTTCAACTACTTTCAGAGGATTTTTGGCATTTCTTTTAGGTCTAGAATTATTATTATTATAGTATTGCTCATTGTTATTATCATCTGTTTCGTGTTGTGAGAACGATAAAAATCTGGCACTTCGAGGCATCAATTCTACGTCTATTTCGTCGTTTTGATGATCTTCGTGCTCGTAGTGCTCAATTGGGATGTCTTCTATGTGGAACGGCTGTGCAGATGTAAACCAATTCCAAAGCGATAACCATATTAGTAGACGAAAAAGCATTATATTGTATCTAAATTAAACAAAAATAAATTAAACACATACAATTGTCAATTCGTGGTATAATGTGTTCAACAATATAGTGCCTACAATAACAGGTCGGCTGAAAAGTCCCCGGTCTGACCTATAGATGACGACACTAGAATTAAATTCACTTCATTTTTAGATAGTATCAACCTTCAAAAGATTCGTGTAAAAATTTGACAGCTGTCGGACTATTAGTTTGTGAGATATTGCATTTTTAGTGAAGCAACTTTTGTTATTTTCAAAAAGATGGAAAAAAAAGAATTTCGTGTGCTTATTAAATATTGTTATTTGAAAGGAAAAAATACAGTTAAAGCAAAAGCTTGGCTTGATAATGAGTTTCCGGACTCTGCGCCAGGAAAATCAACAATCATTGACTGGTACGCAAAATTCAAGCGTGGTGAAATGAGCACCGAAGACGGTGAACGCAGTGGACGCCCAAAAGAGGTGGTTACCGACGAAAATATCAAAAAAATCCACAAAATGATTTTGAGTGACCGTAAAGTGAATATGATCGAGATAGGTGACACTCTAAAGATATCTAAGGAACGTGTTGGACATATCGTTCACGAATATTTGGATATGCGGAAGCTCTGTGAAAAATGGGTGCCGCGCATGCTCACAATCGACCAAAAACAGCAACGAATTGATGATTCTGAGCAGTGTTTGCAGCTGTTAAGTCGTAATAAACCCGATTTTTTGCGTCGATATGTGACTATGGATGAAACTTGGCTCCATCACTACACGCCTGAGTCCAATCGACAGTCAGCTGAGTGGACTGCGGCCGGTGAACCGCCACCAAAGCGTGGAAAGACTCAACAGTCAGCTGGCAAAGTTATGGCCTCAGTTTTTTGGGATACACACGGTATATTGTTCATCGACTATTTGGAAAAGGGAAAAACAATCAACAGCGACTATTACTGTGCATTATTGGAGCGATTGAAGACCGAAATCGCGAAAAACGGCCCCATATGAAGAAGAAAAAAGTGTTGTTTCATCAAGACAATGCACCGTGTCACAAATCATCGAAAACGATGGCAAAATTGCATGAATTGGGCTTCGAATTGCTTCCTTACCCACCGTATTCTCCAGATCTAGCCCCCAGCGACTTTTTCCTTTTCTCTGATCTGAAGAGAATGCTCGCGGGAAAAAAATTTGGCTCTGATACTGAGGTAATCGCCGAAACTGAAGCCTATTTTGAGGACAAACCGAAGGAGTACTACAAAAATGGTATCGAAAAGTTGAAAGGTCGCTATAATCGCTACTATATGTACTTAGAAAACTTGGTGCCTACTATTAGATCATTGCAAACAAGACTAAGGAGCTCCACTAAGATAAGGATATCAGTTTGAGACCTATGGACACTTTTATCCAAACTAGGTTTTAAATACTGCAAAATTGACTAAAAGCAAGTTATTATGGAATCCCAACGGATTAGGAAATGGCGCACAGAGGTCATTTATCGAAAAATAGGCGATAATAAATATTGTCATAGAAAAATATTTTTTTAATATGTTAGAAGGGTACATGCTATAGGAATCGTTTTACCTTTAGCTTTTTTTTTAATTTTCAGTTATTTATTTTTATACAGGATGTTTATAAATTGAGTTATAAGTCATCCAAATGAAATCAAAATTTTTATTATAAAACACAAAAGAATATTTAAATAAAATTCTTTTTTATGAAGCAGTTAACGCTAAATAGTTTATTTATAGCAGTATTTATTAATCAGTAGATGTATTGTAAATAGAAATATGTAATATTCTATATTATAATAAGAGTTTTAATCTTATCCATGCATGTAGAGTGGAAATCCCATAATCATACAAGTCTTCATTAACTGGCAATCTCTGTACTTTTTCTAAATCGTTCATAATTTTGCTTGCTTTACAAATACCACATGTTTGTGAGGAAGAATTGCTTATTACTGCAAACATTTCTCCATCAATCATCGTCATTTTTAAATGTATGATTAATAGTTAAATGAGAATAATTATTTACAACTGAAGATTTTATTTCTGAGATTTGTTTTTCGATATTTTGGATTCCATTTCTACACAATTCGGGCGTTTCTTTTTTAAAAATAAGTTTTATTGGTCTGCAGAATCTGGTAGATGCTGGACGTGGATTCTGCCAGAGAATGGTGTCATTGCTTGATGTCATCTGTAGGGGGACTATGCATATTGAAAACAAGTTTAGATCTGAGCTTAAATCACTAACTTTACTGCTAAATTTTTGTTTATAATGTGAGTGACTTGCACTGCTATCGCATCCCCATTTATAAGTAATATTAATTGTATTTTTTGAGATATTAGGAGGTAGGTTATTGTAAAGGTCTTGTTGAGATTCCACAATTCTGCTCACAGTGTGATCCATAAGAGCCTGGAGGTTAACTTCAGCGGATATATCGGTTATAAAAACACTATCCTTGTTTGGATAACACATTATCTTTGCGTCCAAAAGAATGTTATAATTAGGATAAATGTTGGCATGATGTCCTTTTGCCCCCTGTTGCAACAAAATATACGATCTTTTTGTTAGTGAGCAGTCCAGAAAGAGAGCAAGTGCTTCATTTTTATGAATTGTTTTTTTTTAACTTTTGTTGCTCTTTCTGGTGAATTTCCTGTAATTTATTTAATTATGTTTGAAGCATTACGCTGACCTGATGACTCTAGACTTTTCCTTGCAGCAAATGTAAGCTGTTCCGTAGAATAGTTGCCCAAAAGAGGCATTAGTTTTTGCCTTTTGCGTTGATCGCTTAAGTCTTTGAATAATTGACTGCCATAAGTGATTACAGGTTTTTACAAAGACCAATAATCTATTTGGATGAGACCTGGTATGATACCCACGATACGCTGGACAAAAAAAATGGACCGATGGAACAGTGCGATGCCAATCAAAAGCTCCATCGAAAAAAGGAAAACGGATCACGATTATTCATGCTGGATCAGAAGATGGTTGGATTCCAAACAGTTTGGGACTTTCGACGAAGAACATTCAAGATTCCCCGTTGGATTACCACCAAGATACTACAGCCGAATTGTTCGAAGATTGGTTCGAAAATATTTTACTGCCAAATATTCCCCCGCAGGAATTTATGCTCTAAAACAACATGTACTTTGAAGAAGGATATAAAAAAACGAAGTTTTTAGAGGTTCTAAGGACATTTAACATACAGAAGACATGTATGTGACACAATTGCAGCATCCAAAGGACATACAGTTCTTTGTCTTCCTCCTTACTACTGCGTATTCAACCCGATTGAGCATATGTGGAGAAAACTAAAGAACAAAGTGCGGACCCAAAAGAATATACCTACATTATGTCCTTCTGTAATTGCATTAATCCAGCAAAATATAGATGACCCAAACGCTGATTGTTGGAAAAGAACAATAAACCATGTTATAAAAGTGGAGGATTCATACAGGGCATTTCATACTAATATAGAACCCCTTATAATTAATGTAGACTTGCCAATACCTAAGATAAAGTACCTAAGAAGTTTATTAACACCATCAGTTCCCTTTTATTGTAGCCACTATATTGTTGAACATACTTTAAGAGAAGCGGTAATGCTTTTTCTCTTCTAACTGTAAACCTGAGTTTGATGAACCCAGGGTAATCAGTAAATGATTATTTAATAGTGTCAATTAGTTCATTGGCACAACAAAAGGTTTAGTTTCATGAAAAGTATAGAGATCTGCAAGGTTGAATAACTTTTTTTTTTAAATCAACGTTTTAAAACAATCCGTAATTGCGGAAACAGGATGGACAATTGTTTGACGCTGCATGCTATGTTTAGACAATGGACAGTGTTGAAATAACTAATCTGTCGATAGTAGTACAACTCGAACATAATAAATAATCGGTAAATAACAGAGGAATGTGCAAAAAACATCTGTTTCATTTCTTTTTTCTACATTATATGGAAAACGTTTTTATGAATTAAAAAAACTGTTGAAAATATTTGGAATTATTTTTATCATTACAAGATTTATTCTAGCTTCTATTTATAACAACTTTTATTTACAAACATGAGATATTAACATTGGTATACGTCAGGGTTGGAGTAAAGTATGAAACCAAGCAAATATATTTGAGACGAAGAGAAAAATATGTATGAAACTTTGCATGCATGTACAGTCGGCTTTAGAATAGCATATACATGTTAAATGTGAATTTCCTTTACCTACCGAAGTTATAAAAACACCCTGCTTCAACAACATAGGAGTGGCAATTTTTAAAACGCCTGGGGCCCTATTCTTGAAATCGTAGGAATCGATTCTCCAAAAAAAATTCTCTTGAGAACTGCCAGGCCTATTCTTGAATGTGTGGGAATTCAATTTCTAGAGAATTAGGAAAAGTGGCGTATGTCTGAACTAAATTCAAGTATTTCAACTACATAACCAATCAAATATTCGGATTTTGTGTTATAATTTCTTTTATTAAGTTGGCAGAATTGACTTTTTTGACATTTTTATAGTTCGTGAATATAACCTATACCTTTTGTTAGTGTTTTGCTGTTTTGTTTATTGTATTGCTAATAAAGGGCGTGTATTTTTTTCCTCAATTATGGCGAAAAGAAATTTTATGAGCGAAGCTCAGGAAAAATACATAGTCGAATATTTTGAAACTGACAAGGAACTTTTAAAAAGTAAATTTTCCAGTAGTTTTACGCATAAGGAGGCTCAGCAGCGATGGGAGTTGATAAGCCTCCATCTAAATTCGATACCGGGAGCTTCAAAGACACCTTGAAGAACAAAATTATTAATTTGAACTCTATTGAACACAACACAAAAAAATAATATATTCAGTATCAACAAATAGATTAAAAACAAACTACTACAAAATGCAAAACAGGCACTATTGGCAGATGACAACGCAAATTCTCAGGAGAATTTCAGTTTTCTCTACCAAATGACATGGGGAATCAATTCTCGATATTTGTGGAGAATCGATTCCTATGAAATATTTCAAGAATGGACCTATTGCAAAATAAAGAAAAAATGACGTCAATTTCTCCTGAGAATCGATTCCTACGATTTCAAGAATAGGGCCCTTGGTGGCGTAACCAGTTCTGTGGTGTTGTTTCGAAATAATTGTTTTTAAATCATCAATGCTTTTTATTTTTTAATATATTATGGTTATGTTAAGGGGGTGTTTAAGGGTTTTAAAAAATCATTAAAAATAAACGAATAAACTAATTGTAATATTAAGAATATAAAAAAACTTTGTTTTAACAAAACTTCCACTATTTATTTAAAAAACTGCTTTTTTAAACAAAATAACAGCCGTTTCGCTAGACAACTAGCATCGTCAGATTGACATATTGAGTTTAAAAAAACAGTTTTTTAAGTAAATAGTGAAAGTTTTGTTAAAACAAAGAGTTTTTTATTATTCTTAATAAGATGGACTTCCAAAAAGTAAGGGTTAGTGCAATCATTTTTATTTTAATATAATTTTATATACAGGGTGTCCCACTAAGGTCTGCGAGGTAGTTTATAAAGAAAAAAAAATGTATAACAAAATCGAACATGAAAAATTGCTGGAAATATTTGTCAAGTTTGAAAGTCGTCCGCTAGGGGGTGCAACGAACATTCAAAAACATAATATTGTGATTATCTCCAAAAAAGATTTACTAAAGTTATACTAAAAATACAGTTTTAGAAATCTTGATGAGATTATGAAAAATGTCTTCAAGTAGGCGGGTGGGGGAAGGTTCAAACTCGTTATAAACAAATGTCACATAACTTTTTTTTTGTTTTTTAACCGATTTTAATGATTTTGGCGTCATTTAAAAAAGTTTCTTCTGTTTAATCAGATTCATAACAAAAATACCAAAATTAAACAATTTTGTCTCCGCTAGGGACTTGTACGTAAAAAAGTCGAAAATTTCAAATGTAAAGCGCAAGTCTAAATCTTGATAATTTATTTGATATATTTAAATTAAATATCACAATATTTAAATAGAAAACCAAAATCCGAGCCAATGTTGTCGTAGAATAAGAAAATCCAGTAAATAGTCACAATCAAAAAACAAAATTCTAAATCCGTGTCAATAGCCAAAGTTCGTCGTAATACAAAAGCACAAAACAAAATTCAAAATCCGTGTAAATAGCCAACGTTGTCACAAAAAAAAAGAATCAGTAAAGACGTTGCAATAAAAAACAAATAAAACCGTACTGTATAATACAAAGGTAATTTGTCAATAGAATACCTTATGCTGCAACCTTCTCTCACTCAATATCATCCCTCTCTATGTAACTTTAAAGATGTGGACGTGGACAACTGTTTGACTTATTTCAAATTTATTATTATATTAAACCGTGATTGGTTATACGCAATAAATAGGCCATCCTTAAAATGAATTCAATGCAAGCCATTTGAGTTTGAAAATGTATATGCTATTCAGTGGATTCAGTGGAGCAAAAGCATCTGATGCCATATTTTTGAAAGAAAAAAGTTGAAAAGTGTCTATAGATAGTTTTTTGTATTAATGCAATAAAAATTGCCTAAAAACTGAAAGACTACGAACTGCATCTAACGAAGTTATAAAACAAAATATTGTAACTGATTTAGAAGAATCACCTCAAGCTTATACACTACCAATTTGACACTAAATTATTGAATAAATCAACGTTCTGTAAGGAAAATATTAAAAAATGAAAAATAACATCCGTATAAGATACAAATGGTTCAAGAATTGTCGGATGATGATTTTGACCGACGACTGGAGTTTTGCTAACGAATGAGGAAAATTTATAACGATTGCGAACATTTTGCAAGCAATCTAGTGTTTTCCGAGTTGGCAACTTTTTACTTAAATGGAACAATTAACCACCATAACTGTAGGTGTTGGTCAAATGAGAATCCTCATTGGATTATTGGTGCACATATCCAGCATCCACAAAAGTTGAATGTTTGTATCGGAATAATTGTTCCAAATAGACTAAATGGGACATTTTGCATAAACGTATATTTGTACGATGACAAGTTTTAAATTTACTAAATAACCAAATTATTCCTGGACTTCAACAGAATGGTTTTTGGTTTCAACAAGATGGAATGCCTCATAAACGACAATTCCCACTTTCCAATTGGTTTTATTTTGACATGATAACCCAAAGAATACTTCAGTGCGAAGATCTGCTATCAGTTTTTTTTCGTTTTTGCTCAGTTCATTGAGGGCTCTTTGGGTTTTCAGAAGATAGATTTAGCTGGCCTCAATACTGGCATATTCTTCCAGTGGGATCTTAGTCTAACCTCTTCTCAGGAACTGGAGATGCCTCATTTCCTATTATCTCTTTGTTACCTGTTGTTTTTGTCTTAAAATAATGTTTACATTCCCAAATGAGTATTTTTAATGAGCAAAATTATTCTAAATAAAACACGTTTCAAACAAGGGTTTCTTTTTGCAAGGAAATTACTCAAGCGGGTGAGTTTGGACAGCGAAAAAGCCATGGAAGGGAGGTTATGTTATTTTCTTGTTATACCTTATAGTAACTCTTGCAGTATGACTTAAAATAATAGTATATTGTGTATCTACGAGTAAAAGCGATAAATTCCCGTACGGCAATATAAACATTGGAGTCTGGGAATGTGCACATACTATTTTTTCTGAAATCACATTCAATATTGCGAAACGTCAAAGTGACAACTACAAACATTGAACGACGTAGAAGATTGGAGATATAAACTTTTAATTAAAATACCTGATAATAAAACTAATAAACCAAGATCTTTTGTAATAAATGAGACATATATACCTACCCTTTTATAGAAAACATGTAGCAAGGGAGGCAGATTTTTCTAGGCCTAGGCCGAGAATACTTTTCTCGTACAGTACGGAAAAATTCGTTGGCTAGGTACGGAATATTGTACCAGATTATCGTACTTTGGGGTTAGAAATTGATACGAGAACATAGCCATTTCAAAACGATTTCAGAAAAAAAATTTTGTTTAAATTTACGTTAAAAATATTTAATTATTACTTTATTACACCTTTTTAACAGCAGATCTGCTAAATTTTAAACCTTTTTTAACTTTATGACTACATTATTATTTACGCATTAAAAAATTGATTTATTTTTTAAATATTTGTGAAGCCGATGTTTATTAAGAATAGAGAAAAAACTATATTGACTAATAAAATTATATTAATGATCAATCTTTTTTACTTACTGTATTATTTATGTTAATAACAGAAAACAAATCACATAGGTACAACTAAATTTTTTACTGAACATGTGCGTTACTGAGGTAATACTGAGACAAACCCATTGCATTTTTTAAATTAGTCCGGAAACAAAGCAATTCTGCGCTTGCCCAACCAGAAGAGCATTATGAGTTTAAAAGATACTTTAAATTCATTTTAGTCGCGATACCGTATCGATATATACAGGGCGTTTTAAAGAATAACTAGATACCAAGTTTAATGTCGAAAAAAGTTAATTAACTTGTTTTTCTAATATTAATGTACCTAATACATTATTGTATTAAGTATTATTTTTTTAACAAATATTTTCAACAAATATTACACTTTTATTTATTGTTTATTCTACTATGCTTGCATTTGTACTTTTCATTCCATAATTGAGTTGTCGTTCCATCTTTGACTTTTCATAAGTTTCATTTTCTTGTAAACTACCCCTTACGGGTGTCAGTTTATAAAAGACAATATCTCTCCCAGAGAAGAGTTCCCGGCTAAGAGACACTCTCTACAGGGGGTGGATCGACTCCATGTTAGTGCCTATAGTAGAAGGAAAAGGAAATATACAAGAAAAGAGGGCGCCACTATCTTTTTATACGCTTGCGATTAAATAACAGACTATATCAAAACTAAGGTGAGAAAGATAGAAACACCTTGTAATTAATTTACTGAAACTAAATAAACAGAGAAGCTACATTAACAGAAACCGAACACGTACGCCCTTAAGACTTGCAGTCTAAGGTACACAAATAAAACGGTTGTTTAAAAATATTGATATTTATTGAAACTGTAATTACTTTTGTTGAACGGTAGGAATCATAAAAAAGGACTTAACTTTGTTTGTTGCGCTTATCCAAATGGTTGACTTCAGCCTGGGGGTCTTGCAGATGAGTGGTGATGTAGTTCGGTCTATGGAATGGGTTCTAACATCAGGGATGACTGCGGTTTCAGTTCGGCTTGACTACAGTGATGTGGGATGGCTCTAACACAGCATAGGTTCTAGCATCATGGATTGTATTTGATTTATCTCCGGCTTGAAATTTTTATTTAAGCTCTAGCTTAGAGTTTTATTTAAGCTCCAACTTAGATTTTAGCTCCGACTTAAGGGGTTGCGTCTTAACTAAAAGTGAAGAAAGGTATGAGACAGGATTAAAAAGGTAGGGCGTTGGCACTGGGTAGACTTAAGATGGACAGTAAATTACTGTTTTAATAAATAAATAAATTATCTTGTCTTCAAGTCTCCCGGTACAACGTCCATGAGTTTTAAAACAAATGAAATGAAAAAATATTCAAATTTATTTATGCACAGGACGGTGAAGCCGGTCCTGTTCTTAATAATGCAAAAAATTAGCATTTGACTAATGTGTTTCTGAATAAAAACATGTATAATTAATTGTAATAGACTAACAAGAGGTTTAACACTACTTTTAATTACTAGAGTTTTGAAACAATCATACATTTGTCTCTAAATGGATTTATTCTGTTAAAAAAGTGTTTTTAAAGTGTTTTGTGTTTCTATAATATTTTTATTTAATTGTATAACTAAAACTAACGACTGACGCCACGTGCTAAAGCTTGTGAGCTTAGAATTTAGCAAAAAATGTGTTTTTGTGTACAGAAAAGATTGCCTATCAATTTAGTGGGTATTTTATCTAAAAATAACATTCTTACCTGGGGTGTGGATTATAAAAAGAGTTTGTCCTTGGGACAGGTTGCTACATTACATGAATTTTTAAACGATAGGAATTGTGAAATTATTATACAAAGTACTCCTTTGTGCCAAGTAAATCGTATTAATAAACAGTGAGACATAATGATTAAAATTTGTACTTACAACGTCAACCAATGTCGAAAAGATATGGCCACACAGCACATGGGCGCTTATGAGGCGTCAAAACGTTGTCTTTCAACTAGGCGAGTGCAGCAAAAGGGGCGAAACAAGAATATTCAGCGTATTTATTAGCTTTTTTGACAGGGCGGGGGTTGTGCTGTCACAAGGGTACCAATCCATAATTTGACTCGCTAGTCAAGTTTTGGTGTATTGTGCGCAAATATGAGTCGGTAACAAAGGTTTCTATAATATGTAGTTAACTGTAATATATAAGGGTGTATTGGGAGTGGCTATTGGTACGGTGATTGGTATTATATAGTAATGAGTACGTAACAGGCGACAAGCATGTTACATTCTGTATTTAGATGTTTCATGTTTCTTGTAATTTGCTATTCTTTGACAAGTACCTCCATTCGACATAATAGTTTCGTTTTTCGTTAGTTGGTGTTTGTTAATATCTTTGCTATTGGTTTTTAATTTAAATCAGTTAATTTGTGTTATCACATCAATATTATGGACTTTTTGGTGTTTGGGTGATACACGATGTTAGTCTTCATTAAGATTATTTTGTTACTTATTACCCTTCAGGGGTTAACGAGCACGTGTTTGGTAGTACTTGTAGTACTTCCTTTTACTTCTTTGATAGTTCCTGCCAACTATCGTTGATTACCATGATCTACCAAATTTTGGCGGATCCTTAACCTTTCTTCATTATACCCTTTCTTTTTCATTACCATTTAATATCAAAATTTTAAATCTCAATTTTATTATTTTCTTACTTAGTTTTAGTCCTATCATTTAGTTTCTTAAGTTTTTTCAATGGCACATTATTATCCACTATTTTCTAAGTTCATGCAAGCGTGGTGGAATTTATGATTTTTCCATGTATTACTTTATAAGTTTTTTAAGGTATGTATCACTGTATTTCTTCTTATCCTGTATTTGTATTTAATTTTAGCCTGATGATGGCCTATGGATAGGCCGAAACTAGTAGCTGTCAATAATTTTAAATAAAAAGTATTGTGACATTGATTTTTCTTTGTCTTACACTGAAATGTTGATGTGTATTTTCTGAAAAACTTATTTGTTTTAAAATATGTAATGGTTAATTATTGGGGCAATAAAAAATTTCAGACATCGTTTATTTAATTATTAAACAGTTGGTTGAGAAGTAGAAGGTTGAAGAGCGTTGCTGCTGGTCTTTGAGGGAATATGAGACATGTGGAATTGTTTTTGTTTCTGTATAACTGCCTGAAAGGCCGGCTCCATCTTTGATGCTGAACGCAAACAATTCTTTCTTAATTTCATTATAGAAAAAGTTTGTTCGCACAAGTAGCTTGTACCAAACATCGCCGTTAGTTTCTGAGCGTTGGAAACTATATTTGGATGCTGTGACCTAGATATGGATTTATAAAATTCCAATTTGCTGGTGTTAAGAAATAATTGCTTCAAGTTGGAGGTTAGCTGGTGCTTCATCGATGTTTATATTAAAAGACATCGAAAAAGCATTTAGTGATGTCTCAATTCCCTTGAGATCTTTTCTCAAATTCCTCGTACAGTTTCTTCAGTTGTTGAGCGAACTTATTTAAATTATCGAGTGAGGCAGGTGATATACTGCTCAATTTAGGATGCAGTAGCATCCTAGGAAGGGGTTTTGTTAATTGTTATGAAAAATTCACTTGATTTTTGTTTGAATGGTCAGGGGCCGGATTCCAATGCTTCGCGGGCCGTAGTTGCCCCATCCCTGGGTTAGTTTCAAGCTGCCTTAATCGAGGTTTTATTGGTGGCGCCTACGTTGGGTGCCAATACCCTAAAGAATAATTAATTATGTAATAATCTTAAGATTATTCACTAATTAGATACACTAAATAGTTATTTTAGAAAAAATTCTTTTAGAAGTAAATGAACTCCTAAATAGACAAACTTATTTATCGTATATATTGGTTTCAAATTAAGTGTGTATTTAAATTTATGTTGAAAACCTTCTCTAGAGAAACACACTATTTTTTATGAAAAAAAATCAGTTAAAATAAAACAGAAACAATTGAAAAATGTTAACTCATTCACTGCGCAGTTCATAAAGTTCTTTGACGAAAATTAACATCGTGTGGGTCCACCCCTAGTTTGCTTATTTATTGACTTACACCATACATAAATTATCTCAGGTGGTATTGATGAAAAAAGTAGAGAAAAATATCAGTTTTTAAAGAATCAAAAATGCAATTGTTACTGAACAACTGTTGAAAAAACAAAGAAAACATACGAGGATTGTCTGAAAAGTTTCCGACCTAACAAAGATACTTCAAATTAATTTTTATTTTTCTACATAGTCTCCTTGTAAGTCTATACACTTCTCCCAGCGATGCTCACATCTCTTCAACCCGTCCAAATAGTACTCGGCGTCTTTATCTGCGAAGATGATGGCCTCCTCATTCGACGAAAATCTCTGTCCTCCGAGCGCAATTTTTAGCTTAGGGAACAAAAAAAAGTCGCTTGGGGCTAGATCTGGTGAGTAAGGAGGGTGGTCAAGCAGTTCAAACCGTAATTCGTGGATTTTCGCCATGGCAACCGCTGAGGTGTGAGACAACGCATTGTCTTGGTGAAACAAAATTCTTTTTTGCTGCAAATGTGGCCGTTTTTCCGCAATTTCTGCCTTCAGTTTGTCAAGTAATGATGCGTAGTATGCTTCTGTAAGGGTTTTTCCTTTTTGAAGATAATCGATTAAGATAACTCCATGACTATCTTAGAAAATAGTTGCCATCACTTTCCAGCCGAAGGAACAACCTTTGCTTTTTTTGGAACCGATTCCCCCTTCGATTGTTTTAACTATGTTTTTGTTTCTGGAGTATAATGGTGTATCCAAGTTTCATCTACAGTAATTAATCGGAGTCTAAACTCTGATTTATTGCGCCTAAACTGCACCAACAGAGAGTTGGAAATGTTCATTCAAACACGTTTTTGGTCCAAAGTGAACAAACACGTTCTTTGGACATGTTTATAGCCTCTGCTATCTCTCTAATTTTAATTCGACGGTTGTCTAGCACCATTTGGTGAACTTGAGCGATATTATCGTCAGTGGTTGCAGTTTTTGGACGTCCCAAAGTTCATCGTCACCCAAGCTGGTACGGCCACGTTTAAATTCAGCAGCCCAAAATTTCACGGTGGTGAATGATGGTGAAGAGCGTCCAACTCGTCTTTGATTTGCGTAGGCGTATTACCTTTCAAAAACAAATATTTAATGACAGCTCCATACTCGATTTTTTCCAATTTCATAAAAACACTCACATCGACTCACTCAAATGAAAGTGGAAATCTAATTGTGCTTTTTATGACCTGATAATAGATATAGCAAGCATCAGATTCTTAATCGGTATTTAGTAGATATGATTGGGTCAAGTTTTGTTGAGGTGCCTACCGAGTTATATTTTTGAAATAAAACCCCAATTTTAAAACAATTTCATTTATATCACATGATGTGGAAATTACATAATATGTACATTATTAAAATAAAAACTTACTATCACTTATTCATGCAATTTATTTTAAATTACTTTTCAAGTTTATATTGAACCTTGGTATTAAGAATCTAAAAATTCTGGGGGTATTATTGGATTAAATAATTCAGTAAAACGAAAAAAATTGTATTGAGCAAAAATACAATCAATTAAATAATGGAATATAAAAAAATAGTCTTAGGCATATGGAACTGCAAAAATATGTTAAAATAGTAATCAAATTAGGTTAGGTACAATATTAAAAAAAACGGTAATATACAAATTAAATACTGGGTGTCCCAGTGTGTTTAACTGCAAATATATCGCAACTTAAAAATCTTAGTGAGGTGCGGTTTTCGAGGAACAATTTCTTTTTTATATTTTTTTTCAGTGTATATGTTTAATTAGTAAAATCTTATATAGGGTGTTTAAAAAAAAAGGTGTTTTTTAAATGCAAATAACTCACTTATTTTTCACCTAAACTTTAACAAATTATACATTTTCTAAAAGGGAAAGAGTCCGTTTTCCAGATAGAATAAAAATATATAGGGTGTTCCACTAAAAAAATCGACGATATTTGCATTTAAAAAACATTTCTCTATGGTTTTTAAGTGCCGAAACATCTGGGACACCCGGTATAAGAATGCATTTGATAATTATTCAATTTAAAATTAGTTTCACAAAAAGGTGAAGTGTCAAAGGAGTAAACCACTGGAATTATCACCATAACAAGTTTCAATATAAACTAAATTATTTCTAAAAACATTTTTGGAAAATGGTCATGTCAGTTGCTTTATTTGCTAATCAGTATAAACTGTGCATGTTTAATTTTCTTTTCTTATGAACAAATAATATGTATACGGTGTTGTTCAAAGTATTTCGACACCAGTTAAAAAGAAAAACTATTACTTTTAAAGAAAATAACAATCTTTGAGCAACACGTATGTCGTAGACTTCGTAACAGTTTCATTTACAACGTTTCTTTACTTTTGTGGTGCACTCTTCTCATTTCCAATATTATTAGTCTCTTTGTTCGATAATTTTTGGAAATCTGAATTCAAGAAATAAAATTCAAATATCTAGGAAAACAAAATGCAGCTTCACTAAATCTATATTATTGTTTAAATTTTTGAGCAGACTTCCAATCAAAAACAAAATTTGAGCAACTTGATTCTTTGTAAAAACTAACTTTTTGGAAGTCCCTCTTACTAAAGCTCTAGGTTTTAACTCAACTTTCAAGTTTAATTGAAAAAATTAGGTTTTTCTATTTAGATATCCAAATTTATTTTTAAATCAGATTTTCAAAAATAACTCTTAATAGCATTAAGAATAATAAAAAAACAGTTCATTGTAGTAAGGCTCTTGGAATTGAACAAGGTTGATTTCGGGATCGTTTCCATTTTTTTCACACAGTTTTACATATCTTTGTTTCCAATCTACTTGAGATATGAGTTGAAGGAGAGTACTACCAAACATTAAAATTACTTAACAAATTGGAAATATCATGTAAATTAAACCAATTTAAAAACATACATCTCCTTTAGAATAAAACATTTCGAATTGGAAAACTGTGCTGAAAAAAATATGATAGCATTAACACTTAATCGTCATCATCATCTCTACAACAGTTTCTACAACATCGCCTGCACGCGCAGACGCAGCAGCAACACAACAAAATTAACACTAACACTGCGGCGACACCTACGTATAACCAATTTATCTCTGGTATGATCTCTTTGATGCACAACTCAGCCGCTTCGTCGCTATAAGCAGAACCTAAAAAAATGTTCGTTATTTATTTATTGTAAAATAAATGTGTTATACTGTATTTGAAAATCAAGAGAGAGTAAATTCCCAGAATAAAAACTAATTCGGTATGCAAAACTATAGTACAGTACGTGCGGTAAAACTTCAATATTTGTAATGCATTCTAAATTGTTTTTGTTAATTTCAATACAAAATTTATTAAATTTCTTGGACCATTACATTATTTTATGATCTTTCATTGTTACTACAGTAGGCATAAGAGGATTAACGTGCGTCATAGGCGTAACTAGATTAGAAAGGGATAATTGTTATTTAACGACCTCCGAATAGCAACAGCTTCTAATGACAGATATTTTGACTTAAATAGTGCTTAAGTTTCTATAAATGCAGTTATTTGATTTTCGATAAACGTGACAAATAGTAGTGACTAAAAATGGAAGCAGTTTGTAAGTATACGCCAGTGAAAAAATTAAAACTAGACCATTTATCGCTCAATGAAAAGAGTGCTGTAGTGAATGAGTACCACTATTTTAAACATCAAAATCCCTACAATATTGACAGTGTAGTTGAAACAACATCTAAGGCAATGGGATATGGAAAATCTACAATATATAGAGTTCTAAAGGAGGAAAAATCAGGTGGAGTAACCTCACCAAAGCCGAAACCAGGTAGACAAAAACTATTAAAAGTCAACGTGGACGAGTTTTTTAAAAATGCTATTCGTAAGCTTGTTCACTCATTTTTTATAAACAAGCAAATACCAACTTTAGATAAAGTTTTGTAAGCCATTACGAATGATGTTGATTTACCAACAATAAGCCGGGATAAACTATGGAAAACGTTACATGAGTCAAACTTTAAATTTGAAAAAATGGGCAGACACTCAATGCTAATTGATTCTGAAGAAATTGTATGTTGGAGAAGACAGTACCTCAGAAGAATACAACAAGTTAAAGCTCAAAATAAAAACATTTATTATTTAGATAAAACATGGGTTCATGAAGGACATTGTGTAGGAAGAGTTTGGAAAGACAAAAATATAAAATCATCCCATCAAGCTTTTCTACAAGGATATTCTACTGGTTTTAAGGAACCTATAGGAAAAGGTAAAAGATTAATTATTTGTCATATAGGCAGTACAAACGGTTTTCTTGAGAATAGTTTACTCTTATTTGAATAAAAAAAAACCGTTGATTATCACGAAGAAATGAATGGAGACGTGTTTGAGGAATATTTGGAACAGATGATTCAATTCATACCAAAAGGATCGGTTATTGTAATGGACAATGCAAGTTACCACTCCAGATTACTTGAACCTTTACCAACCACTAAATGGAAAAAGGATGAAATTGTAAAATGGTTATCTTCTAAAAATTTAGCCTTTGACAATACACGTATTCTACGTGATCGATTTAGTGGTTTTGGTAAAGAAATTTTGCTTGAAAATTTCCAGAATATTAAATATTTAAATTTAAATTTTGTGCATATCATGATTATTAATTTATTATACCTTTGTAATCTGTAATATTGGGACAATTTACGACTCCGTTACACACCAATCTGGCAGGGATACAGAGTCCTTGTTCACCGGGACAAGCGAATTCGCAACCGTCTCCCAAGGGATCCTCTGGATTGCCACCTTCCGTCAAGCGACTCGACATTAAAGATGATCCGTCCACGTTCCGTGGTAAATGGAACATCTCCGTCCAAGCTATTTTAAATGCCGCTCTCGTCGGAGACGTCCTTCCTAAAATTTAAAATGGAAATCATACCGAACCGATTAAATATGTATTGGAACATTGTAATATTACTCATTCCTTGGTTATTTATTACTAACAATACGAGAAAACAAATTTAAAACCGCAATATCATTGCGGTTGTGATAAAAAAAGAAAATATTACAGAGAAGGAAGAAATTTGATACTTAATAATACTAAATTTTTTTACATCACCAAATTAAACGAAGTAAACCATCCATATCTCAAATGTGACTAATGGGAAACCAAATGAAAAATCCAAAATCTATGTCACAGAATTTTATTCTTGATGGAATAAAATAATAGCTACTATGGCCTAATATTGAGGCCATCATCTGGCTATGAAAAAAGGCTTGAATTTGAAATTGATAGAAAACCTACCACTACTGATATGGTTAATTATAATTCAAACTTGTTTGACAGAGCTTTCAACATTCCCCTATCTTCCTCTGCTTTAAATAATCAAATAAATATTATTAAACAAATTGCTATTAATAATGGTTTCCCTATTTCTCTTATTAATAAGTTATACAACAGGTTTTTTAATAGATTTAAACTTAGGTTTGCTAATGTCTCTTCTCAACTTGGTTCTTCCTCTCATACTGAATGTAATTTTTCTGGTTGCTTGCATTTCTTTGGTCCTATTTCCTACAAATTTGGGAACATTCTTAGGAAATATGATATTGATTTGGTTTTAAAACCAACAATAACTTGAGATCCTTCTTGGTCAACACTAAAGACTCTGTTTCTTTTTTACATTCTCCTAGAATATACAGTGTGTAAAAGCCAAATGGAATAAATTCATTATTTCGGTTATTGTACATATTTATAAAAAATCCCGAAACACGTCAAATTTAAATTATAACTTGACATTCTTTAACGTGAAAATGCAACCCCTACCTTCAACCCCCTTAGAATGACAGGTACAACCCCCAATTTTTTAAATGGGAAGTATAGGCTTGTGATATATCATTTGAAAGGTCTCTTCATTCTCTATTCAAAAATGTTATTGTTTTTAAATTTAATGCAAAAATTAACATAAAAAAAATTAAAATCATGTTGTTACCGAAACTCCCTAAAATATACTCGAAACTTATTACAATATACTTATTTCCCGTTTAGGTCTTGATAATGAGAAAGTGAACAAAAACCATAGCAATGTGGTTTTTAGATAGTAACCATTATAAAACTTTAAAGAATTTCCGTGGTAACGCTATTTTAACAAGAAGTAGTAAATTGTTCTATTTAAGTTGTCATTGTTGTAATTTAAGTATAAAGTTTGTTCAATTCAATTCTGAAAAATGGTTAGATTAACGGAAATGCATAAAATAACAGTTTTACAAATGATTGGTTACGGAGATAACATCCGAACACAACAGGAAGTAACTCGCCTATTTCATGAGAAATTTCCTAATTTACCGCCTATATCCCAAGGAACAATAAGTAAAATAGAAAAGCAGTTTCGCGAGTTTGGTCATGTAAGGCAGATAAAAAAAGCAGCTGCCAATGCACTGAGTGATGAACTCAAATTAGATGTGTTGCTTGAATTTCAGGAAAACCCACATACATCGAGTAGACAGGCATCCACTACATTCAATGCTAGCCATACATCGATAGCAAACATATTAAAAGAAAATAAATTGCATCCGTATAAGATGATACCTACTCAGGAGCTCATGGAAGACGATTTTGATAGGAGAACTTTTTTTTGTGAGCAAATGATGGACATGTTGGATAACAATATTATCCAATTAGAAGACGTTATGTTTTCTGATGAGTGTACTTTTTTACTTAACGGTCATGCTAATCAGCAAAATTGCCGCTACTGGTCCACGGAAAATCCTCACTGGATGAGAGAAGAACACACTCAATACCCTCAAAAGGTTAATGTTTGTAGGGAACAATATCATTGGTCCCTTTTTTATTGAGGGCAACTTGAATGGCAACAATTATTTGGCACTACTTCAAAATGATATCATTCCAACGTTGGCAAATTTATATTCTGATCCAGGTTACCCTCAAGTTCCAGCGAATACGATATGGTTTCAGCAGGATGGAGCACCACCACATTACCAACTTAATGTCCGGCAGTACCTCGATACAATATTTCCCAATCGGTGGATAGGGAGGCGAGGATCGATTGAATGGCCAGCGCGATCACCTGATCTTACATTATTAGATTTCTTTTTATGGGGATATGTGAAGAGCCATGTGTACAAAACTAAACCTTCTGATTTAAATGACTTAAAAGAACGAATAACGCTTGCGATTAGGTCGATCACGCCTGATATGTTAAATAATGTTAAAAGACAGTTTTATTTGAGATTAGGATGTTGCCATGACGTTCGCGGAGAACATTTTGAACATCTACTTCATTAACATTCAAAGTTCTTTTTCGTGTTCTACATTTTATTACGTTTTGCATTACATTTTAGTTTTTGATTGTATTGTAGCGAATTTCGGTAACAACATGATATTAATTTTTTTTATGTTAATTTTTGCATTAAATTTAAAAACAATAACATTTTCGAATAGAGAATGAAGAGACCTTTCAAATGATATATCACAAGCCTATACTTCCCATTTAAAAAATTGGGGGTTGTACCTGTCATTCTAAGGGGGTTGAAGGTAGGGGTTGCATTTTCGTGTTAAAGAATGTCAAGTTTTAATTTAAATTTGACGTGTTTCGGGATTTTTTATAAATATGTACAGTAACCGAAATAATGAATTTATTCCATTTGGCTTTTACACACTGTATATTACTCTGCGATGACTGTAATGCTGTGTATGTTGGTCAGTCAGATACTAACCTAAAAGAACATCTCAATCATGTTCAAAATTACGAAGACTTTGACCCACCTAATTCACCATCTGCCTTTGCCAACCATATCATTGCTAAAAATCACACGTTTTCTAATTCCAAAGTTTCGAGGTTTACATAAATGTTTTAAAGTTCCCAGGATGAATTTACTTGAAATGCTAGAGATCAATGAAGCATCAAGAGACAGTGCAGTTGTATGTTTACATTAAATCAAAGAAAAAGGAAGTTTGAATCCAACATAAGTTTGCAATAACGTAGCTTTAGAGATCTGTGTAATGAGTATGATATAATTGATCCTTTATAAACCTTTATTAATTTGTTTTTCAATATTCCTAACAGTAAAGAAGTGAAACAAATAATGGTAAACTTGTAAAACCATGATAGATTAATATTTTCTCCACTAACCTATAAATTGTATAGTGATGCTGGGATTACTACCATCAGCACTTAACTCAGACGAGCTCAGTATTGGAAGTTCCTTTGCTAATGACACATTCTCTCCACAAACAGAAAGATACGGATCCACTCGACCCTTTAAGAATATGTCGACTATCCCGTCATCGCACGATTTGGAAGAAAACTTGATATGATCAAAATGGAGCCAGAAATCTCTGTCTTTGTTGACTCTAATCTCCCATATACATCTAAAAAGAAACAAGTATATTACTCTTACTCATTGGTTTAAACCTAATCCCTTACCTTATAGATTTGGGTGGTTCCACATACCCAATGGCTTCGTAATAAGGGTAATGTATCTCCCCATCGGTAATGGGTTGTATAATGGCCGGTCCACAAAGTGGTCCATGTACAAATTCGTAAGTGGCTTCGAATAATGAAGCTGGATGTTTAAAGTAGCTAAGAGCGCTGTGGGTACTGTCGATAATCATCTGAAGGTTTAGTTGTTCTCCTTTCGATATTATTTGAGTCGAAAAAGCTTGTCGGTTGCAAATACAAGTTACGTCGCCGTTCTGGGCTGCTTTGTTTAGGGAAATCGGAGGATACGATGAGTTTACTCCAGATGGCAGTGGTTCCCATATTACCAGTTTGTCTACGCGGTCTTCTAGACAATTTATACATGGACCGTGGTTGTAGGGGGATTCCTACAATTTTAAAAAGGATATTGGCACTATAAGCATTAAATGAAAAATATGTATGGTACAACAATACTGCCTTGTAAGTGTTTTCAGCTTTTTAAATCAAGAAATATGGTCACTGGCTTGGTCCATGCGTTATTTGATATCATAGACCTGACATCAGAGAAACTGTTTATATTTTTACCTACGACCACCCCTCAAAACCGTCAATAACACAATCTACAACCTATGTAATGTATCTCTTCACGCACGGTAAAATAAACGCACGGCTTCCCTACCAACCACTTAGCAACTGTCAAAAGACGTCGCTATTTTATTCAAAATTTCCTATTTACATATTTGAAGGCGGATTTTATACTACATATAAATGGCAGATAACATTTATTAGATATAAGATTGCATTTATTATATATATTTAGAGTTATTTGTATAAATGGATAATATAAATGTACTTAATTACGTTTTCCAAATTAATTTACGTTATTTTTATGTAATTAAGTTAATTGTTTTAACATTTATAAAATTATTATTACCGAGATACTTTTTAAAAATACTTACAAAGCTGTTTCAACTTGTAGATACAATCGTAACATATAAAAGACACTTTTTACTCGTTTTGTACTATAATTTCACTTCAGTTACTATTAATAGTTATTATAACTAAAATTAAGTATTTAATTAGTATACAATAAAATGATAAAAACCATCTATTGTTGATCTTGTTCAATTATTATTAACAAAAAGATTATTAATGCAGGTACAAGTAGGTCGTAGGTAAAGTATAGTACGTAACTAGTGCTGTAAAGCATTTTACGCACTTACGTAAAATGCTGTTTACCACACAATTAATCGTATTTCGCCTAGAATTAATTTTATTATGATGGGTTTGATAAAAAAATAAAATAAATTTAAAATAATACTATTGGAACAAAGAGAATCGATTGGTATTCTCTGTCATATTCATAGACATGATCTTGTAATCATTGCGACAAGACAAACAGAGTTTTATGAATGGAATGTTGCGTCTCCTCTGATAATATATGAGGATGAATAATCAAGGTTTCTAAGCTCAAGCGAATTTACCCCTCAAACGTGGTGATTAAAATTGAGTCTTTATTTTTTCCTTAAATTTCAGTAAAGTTAGAAGCTACAATTTTTTAAATTTCTTGCCATTATGGAGCTCTCAAACAATTAAATTGATTGTACTAACCCTTACTTTTTGGAAGTCCATCTTATTAAGGATAATAAAAAACTCTTCGTTTTAACAAAACTTCCAATATTTATTTAAAAACTGCTTTTTTAAAATACTCAATGACAGCCGTTTCGCTAGACAACTAGCATCGTCAGATTGACAAATTGAAGTTACTATTTATTTTTGTAGCTAGGTACCTGATGTTTATTAGGTAGTTATAAGGCTAGACCAAGTATGGAAGTAATAAGACATAACAATATTAAAGCCTAGATGTTATTAGCCCTAAGGGATTATCCTGGATGTATTTCCCTCTAAGATCAGTATAACTGTGCAATGATATAGAAAAACCAGGAAAAAACTATATCATGCTGATCTTTACAATAACTTAATATATTTGTGTTACAATTACGTCTTATCTATGTATAAAATGAAGACTCAATCAAAGCAAACACTTTAAAAGTGGAGAACTTCCCAGATTTATTTGTTCATTAACAACTTTAAATTGTGGATCTGCTAGATGTCTTTTTATTTCAAGTTCTTCAAGAAAATCTAAATTTTGTTTTTTATTACAAATGTGTAGTATTTGGATGTCATTGGTGTGAAAGAGTGAGGTTGGATGTTCAAGTAGGTGTTTTGCATAATTTGACTTATCTGGTTGTTTTAATCTATATGCTCTTAAATGTTCGTTAAATATATAGTTTTTTCCTGGTTTTTCTATATCATTGCACAGTTATATTGATCTTAGAGGGAAATACATCCAGGATAATTCCTTAGGGCTAATAACATCTAGGCTTTAATATTGTTATGTCTTATTACTTCCATACTTGGTCTAGCCTTATAACTACCTAATAAACATCAGGTACCTAGCTACAAAAATAAATAGTAACTTCAATATGTCAATCTGACGATGCTAGTTGTCTAGCGAAACGGCTGTCATTGAGTCTTTTAAAAAAGCAGTTTTTAAATAAATATTGGAAGTTTTGTTAAAACGAAGAGTTTTTTATTATCCTCTCAAACAATATTTTGCATGACCTAGGGGATTATTTTGTTAATTTCTTTCGTTACCCCAACTTTTAAATCACCAATACTGTTTGGTCTATTAAAATATAGTTTAGATTCTAAATAACCCCGTAAAAAGTTATCAAATTGGAAGACCTTGAGTAAACCTTAATTATTTTCCAATTATTTACCTATACCCGGACGGTGTTACCTTTTTAAAAACACCCTGTTTATGCTTACCTTAAAGAATACGTTATTAATAGTTAGGATAACCCTTGCGAATAGCCTTTTGTCGGTAACGAATCTATACAAACAGCTAACATCTTCGCTGGTTTGAGAAGTTTTGTACACCAGAGTATTCAAAGGCGATCTTAACCAGCCTTTCACCTGCTTCCAAGAGGAAAATATTTCGTCGCACTGTTTACCAGGTACTGCTTCGCCTAATTTTGTGTTGTTGAAGAAATCGTAATGGGCCCAGTAATACAACGACGACCTAAATAAAAAAAAGAGAAATGTATTTAATATGTAATTATTCACATTCTGTTAGTTTATTATGTTGAACAGCCTGTAATTTATTGCATACGCTTGTAATGTTTTAGTAGTATTAATGGTGAACCATGAATAATTCGAATTGTAAATGAAATAAGTGCTCAGAAAATTCCGGAATACTCGAACAATTCAAACACCGAAATCGAACTGAGACCATTAACAATAATTCAAACTATACAACCCACCTAATTATTATATCATGCCGTAGTTATTTTGCATTCAAAATACGGAAATTTATTGTTTGTAGACACGCCATTATTTTACCAGAACGGAACAACGGAACATGTAATCAAGAATAATATTTTATTATAATTGCCTTCGTAAGGTTAGGGGTCTTGCTTAGGATTGATAAGCTTGCGATGTTTGTGGTATGAAGAGAACAAATTCAAAAGAGAGCAAAATTATTCTAAATAAAACACGTTTCAAACAAGGGTTTCTTTTTGCAAGGAAATTACTCAAGTTTGGACAGCGAAGAAGCCATAGAAGTGAGGTTATGTTATTTTCTTGTTATACCTTATAGTAACTCTTGCAGTATGACTTAAAATAATAGTATATTGTGTATCTAGGAGTAAAAGCGATACATTCCCGGACGACAATAAATATAAACATTGGATTCTGGGAATGTGTTTTTACTCCGAGTTGCACATACTATTTTTTCTGAAATCGCATCAATACAAAAATTAAGAAATTTTTTCCTTGACAAACACTGGTTGTTTTTTTATTGTGATAAATTAACTCCAATGTTAAAATGTCATATACCTACAAACTATTTTGTCATTTTGACATCGATAAAAAAGGTGCATCTTTTTTTATCGCTTTTTTTTATCGCATGTTCCTCAATCTAGTAGGTGTGTATCAATTTTGCATTATTGTTGACAGGTATTTAATTGTCAAATTTAACAATATAAAACAATACTACCTTTTCTTTGTAAAAAACATAAAGTATGAACCGATTTGGAGAGGTTTCACGTGAACAAATTACAAAAAATATTGAAGAGTCAATACCGAAGTCAACAAAAAATACGAAGTCATCAATATGGAAACAATTCATGGAGTTTTGTCAAAGCTGAAATTATAAGTTGGAAGAGAATACTACAATACAAGATCTGGCAAAAATATTAAAAGATTGGGCTTTCAATATGAAAAAAAAGAATGGAGAAGATTACAAAGAATTTGCGGTCAAAACAATATGGAACACGACTGCTAAAATGTTACAACAGAAATATTTTAACGAATAAGGTTTGAAATTTGATCCTTTTACAGACATAACCTTTAAAGAAGCTCGGGATGCTAGAAATGCCAAAAGAAAACAACTTCAATTGATTCCAACAAAAAGAAAGACGTGTTCTTCAGCAATAGACAAAGAAAATATAATAAAAATGGCAACACTATGGAATATAAATGAACCTGAAGGGCTGCAAAAAAGATTCTTTCATATAGCTTCTTACGAACTGGCTTGGAGAGGAGGAGAAGCTGTTAATTGCAAAATTTATTATTTTAAAGTAGAAAAGAACCAAAATGGTCTTCCTACGGGTAGGATTGAATATAACACCATATTTTCGAAAACGGCACAAGGCGGCTCGAAAAAGTTAACAGACAGCAAATGGTTGACTAGAAATGAAAGTGACGAAAGTATTTGCCCTGTAAAACTATTCCATTTGCTAGTAGAAAAAAGAAATGAACATATTACTTCTGACCGATTATTTTTAACTCCAAATCCTTTTTGGAAAAATAAAAATTCTAAAGGTTGGTACAAAAATGTTCCTTTAGGTATTAATACCATATCTGTTTGGACAAAAAATTCTGCTGCAAAAATTGGATTAGACATAATCAATAATAAAGTTACTAACTATCCAAATCGTGCCAGCGCAGTTTCCCAATTAGCCAAAGCAGGAGTTAGCGATCAACAGCTTATTAAGATAACAGGACACTCGTCATCACAATCGATTAAACCATACCTCCAAATTGACCCCGAACACCATGAACAACTTATAAATAATTTGAGACCCTCGGAAACAGAATATTCAACATACGTAGAAACACGAGAAGAAAACATTAAAATCAGTACTCCCCAACCAATATTTAATAATTGTATTTTTAACAACTGTTCTTTTAACTAGTTTAATTGTTTTAGAATGAATAAATTTTATTGTTTCTTTATATAATTAGTCGTTAATTTATCTTAGCAAAATACACGCGATCTTTTTTTTCATGGATAAATTTTTCTCTTCATCTCAAGATTTTTCCATCAGTAATATTACTCAAAAAACTGAAATTAGATAAAATCGCTCGACCTTCGGTCTCGCGATTTTATCATTTCAGTTTTTTTCGTAATATTACTGATTGGCAAAATCTTTCGATGAATCGAAAAATTTTCCGGTAAAAAAAAAGCTCTTGTGTATTTACTGTTGACAAACACTGGTTGTTTTTTTATTATGACAAAAGTCAGTTGGTGTTTGGTGTTAGTTAGTTAAAATGCATAGTGATGATGACGTTTAGAGGTGCAGGACACCATCAGAATTACTAAATACTGGTACAAATGCCATTTTAAATTTATTGCCAAATAAATCCAAAGCAAAATATGAAACGTTTTATGGATTATTGCCAAGAACAAAATCCAACCTCGCGATCTGAAAATGTAATGATTGCATAACTTTCAGATTTATCGAAGAAGTTAAAAGCTTCTACATTGTGGTCAAATTACTCAATGTTGAAAAGCGTACTTAGTACCAGAGACGATATTCATATAATATTATATTTTAAACTACGTGCCTTTCTAAAACGTCAAAAGTGACAACTACAAACCAAAGAAACCAAAAGTGTTGAACAAATTGAAATTTTTATAACTCAAGCACCAGATAATATACAGGGTGTTTCAAAAAAAGGTAAAACCGTCTCTAGGATAGGTAAAAAACTGAAAAATAATTGGGGTTTGTTTAGTAAAATTTTTTTCTAACGCTATCCGTTTTCAAATTAAAGGGCGTTGAACAAAATAAAAAATTACACATTTCTTACGATTTTGCCGAAACTACTGGCACCATTGCAATGAAATTTTATACGAATATGTTTTGGAAGCTGATATATCCCATGAATTTGTTTTTATAACTAACTCTCATAGAGGGCGCTAGTTACACGATTCATACAACGTATTATTCAACATAACTTTTTTTAGGGTAGAATTATTAGTCAAAACTCCAAGTGAACATAAACATCGTTTAATTCTACACCAAAAAGGTACTCCTGGTAAAACTCGATATTATGTACCGTTTTCGGAATATTTTGATTTGATAATTATGAAGTAATAATCGCTCCTGGTATAAACTAATGATAAAGTTCGCTTTTCTCTAAGTTTGCCATGTAAAATTGACATTTATTGATTGTTATGACAATAAGTCAACAATAAATAGAGTTTTGCTCCAATAGAAAAAGTTTTTGATGCTTCCAAAACATATTCGTATAAAATTTCATTGCAATGGTGCCAGTAGTTTCGGCAAAATTGTAAGAAATGTGTAATTTTTCATTTTCTTTAACGCCCTTTATCTTGAAAACGGATGGCGTTAGAAAATAATTTTACTAAGCAAACCCCAATTATTTTTCTGTTTTTTACCTATCCTAGAGACGGTGTTACCTTTTTTTGAAACACCCTCTATATATTTAATGAATAAGGTACGTACAGAATGTAAATAGTTTAAAATTGATATGTTATTTATGAAGAGTTTACTTTATAAGTTGTCTTAATATTTGGTGTTGCCGGTGCATGTCGTCGTGATGAACTATATCAAATGAATTTGAATGACAGAATATTTTGGATCTAAGTTTTTGATTAAAATACCCGATAATAAAACTAATAAACCAAGATCTTTTATGATAAACGAAACTTATCCGCCATTATATAGAAAATATGTCGCAGGTCGTCCACAAAATTTTTAAAGTTGTCGCTTTTTCTTTAAATATTTAAATGGGAAAGGTTGCAGGCAAGTAGTGGGAGTACATCAGTTTGGCAAAATGCTTCAAATTGTTGCAAAATTTGTATATTTGCCAAATTCAGATTAATACACAGGACATTGTTTCCGTCGATCCTCTGCAACAATTTTGGTAAATGCTGGAGCAGATTTAGTTGCTTTCAAAAGACATGGGGGATGGAAATCCTCAAGTGTTGCCGAAGGATATACAGGGTGTTTCTTAAGTAATCTAAAATATTATATGGGGCGCTTCTTTACTCAATTTTAAGGCGAAAAGTTCATATAAACATGTGTGATAGGTGTTGTCGTTTATGAGATACAGGGTGTTGTACGTGAAATTAATTTTTCTTGGTGACGCTACTGATTTATATTTTTTTATTATTTTATTACAAGCAACATGTTAAACATAAAGAAAAAATAATACATTTCAGAGCAAATGTTCAAAATGTCCACCTCCAGCTAAAATGCAAGAATCCGCTCGATGTCTAATGGATTGTCGAATACGTTCGAAGATACCAGGATTGTTACGAATAACATTACAGCCGTCTATGATACGATTTTGAAGATCTTGTACGTTTAATATCAGTGTTGTGTAAACAAGCGATTTCAAATATCCCCACACACAAAAATCCAGAGGATTGTGTCCAGGTGATCTAGGGGGCCACGGGTGTGGAGATCCTCGTCCGATCCAATGGCCTGGAAAAACATTATTTAAAAACTCGCGTACAATCTCTGAAAAATGTGGAGGAGCTCCGTCATGCATGAACCACATGCGCCTTCTAATAATAATAGGTACATCTTCCAAAAGAAGTGGAAGTTCATTTTCTAGAAAATGTTGGTATGTCTCACCGGTTAACCGTACAGGAAGGAAAAATGGTCCAATTAAATAATCATCGATGATGCCAAGCCAAACATTGACCGAAAATGTTTGTTGAAATCGTTTTACACTTATGGTATGTGGATTTACATCTGCCCATATGTGGTCATTATGAAAATTCATAATCCCATGTCTAGAAAAGTTGGCTTCGTCCGTAAATAGAATATTGGCCACAAAATTCGGATTGTTCGCGATTTCACATAAAATCCTTTGACAATACTGTATGCGTAATGGATAGTCAGTAGGTAACAAATGTTGAACACGTTGAACGTGATATGGATACAATAAATTATCTTTTAGAATATTCCAAACAGTTTTGTTACTAACATTTACTTCATCTGCAACTTTTCTTGTACTCGTTTCTGGATGTTGGTCAATAATTTGAAGAATCTGGTTTTCCAATTGGGGATTTCTCACAGTTCTGGGTCGTCCAATAATATTCTTCGATTTAGCAAAAGTTCCAGTTTCTTGTAAACGAATATGTAACTTAGTAAACGTATCTGAACATGGTAAACGATTATTTGGATAACGCTGGGCATACGTACGTCTAGCTTCTAAGGCATTACCATTCGCTAATCCGTACAAAAAATGCATATTAGCCATTTCAACATTAGTAAAAACTGGCATAGTTATTAACTAAACACAGAGTCAATCAAATAAAAATGTACGATTTTTGCGTTGGTTTTCAAATTTGACACTTGTCAACATTATTTCAAAGGCCACTTAGAATAAGCATGTTTTTGCGTATTACTTCTAAAAACCAGTAGCGTCACCGGGAAAAATTAATTTCACGTACAATCAGAACTGACTTATTACAATAAATTCAACACCCTGTATCTCATAAACGACAACACCTATCACACATGTTTATATGAACTTTTCGTCTTAAAATTGAGTAACGAAGCGCCCCATATAATATTTTAGATTACTTAAGAAACACCCTGTATAGAAGAATCTTTCACAAATAAAATAGACATAGCCAATAAAATATTTAGAAGGGAAAAAGACATAGAGGATTCTGTTAAATACTATTAGTTTTATTACCGAAGAAGAAAATAGTAATAACTTTGCTAACTATTCAGAAATAACAAATAAAGAGGAAAGTAACAAAGAAAACTTTTCAACTTGTTCGTACACTACACCAATTCATGAGGCATCTTAAAATTTTCGTTATTTCTTACAATACAAAATTGAACCAATAGATTTTTTGGAATACCAACATTAATTTTTATTTAGAATGTAAAAACATTCGGTACATAATTATCAAAATAACTTTTTCTGTTAGGGAATAAATTTTAAATGAAAAAACGAATTATCTGGTTGAAGGGGCATCAATTCTAGTGACTAATTTATTTATAGGCCATGGTCGATATCCCCTTACGGTCGAACAACATCAAGTTTGGATAAAACAGGATTTTATAAATGTGTTAAGTGCAAATGAACGTTTTTAAAAGGTTGGAAAACTTACCCACTATAACTTCCTGTTTTACTTTCGAATCTTACAAATAGAGAATTTCCGGACGAAACGAAATCATGTTTTTCCATTGCTTTTGAAAAAGTATCACAGAACGTTTTGATAATCTTTGCATCATCAGGCCAATGCGAATCGTATAGTGTGAGCGATTCGCCGCAATCTCCCTCTATCGGCTTTATGGGCGACTCTATTCTATTTATTCTAAAACTAAAACAAATATTTGTTACATTAAAAAAGTTTTTACTACTTTTAAAAACTATTTTAAATTACTAATAATAAAATAATAGATAAAAATAACAGTAGTATAAAATATGATGCAAAATTTACCTAGGAAAATATAACCTCACAATTTCATCTTCTTCGCCTTGTATTAGATATGTACAACTAGTGTGAGGAGGATACCAGTGAGCTACGGATAAAAATATTCCTTCGGAATCTCCGGATGCTCTAAGGCTTTCAGAGGAAAGCAGCCAATCACATGTACCGTTTCTACTTCCTGCTGTATCCACATGACCGGGCCAATTACCCACGTTGAAATGGAAACCTGTGTTCAGCAAGGGACCTGAAAATTTCAAGACGTTATTTTGTATCACTCATAGTGGAAAAGTAGTTCTTTGACGCACGTTATTCCGTTTGACAAGGAGCCTTTTGCCCATTCCGTGTGCAAAGTAAATTTGAGTGTTTTCATTAGAAATAAATCAATGAAATTCCTTTGTAATCATATAGTAAATTATAAATATTTAATCCTAAACTCATTGCAACGCAACAATTCTGGTTATTTTTTATATAATATCAAATTGAAAGTAAGTTAAAATCGATAAATTCAAATAGAGAAGTCGAAACGGTCGTGACGTCAAAACTCATATCGATGACAGTTTGTTTACATTTAATGTGTGGTAATTGAGAGAGTTGGACTTTAAAGGCCGGTGTTGCAAAGACATTGTATATTTATATTTAAAAACGGCGGGCATCAAGGTTGTGGTTGCTACGCAAAAAATTATTATGTTATTGTTGATTTATAAACTGTCAGTTTTGAAAGGCAATTAAATATTTTGCTATTGTTCCACTAAGTTTTCTTTAACGATCTTCATCTACGTCCGTATATTTCGGGTAGAAGTATCCGTACGTTACAGCTGGTTCATGCAACGTTCATTATAATTACATTATCATTAAGAAAAGTTTAGCACCCAATTTATAGTGGAGGCGTTCATGCAACACATTAAGACATTACAATTACATTAAGCCCACTAAGAAGTTGGAAACTTTCAACTTTTCATTTACATTACATTATATTCTTAGTGGAAACAGTAAAAGCGCATGCGCAGTACGATAGCACGGAAATGTGAATTCGTATTTATGTCAAAATTCCTATGTTTAGGTTATGTTGATATTGAAGGCCGGTTTTACAAGTAATAAAAAATATTTTAACAAAATCAAAAATAGAATAGTAGTATAACAACTTGAACTTTTTGAATATTGTAGCAGATGTATAGAACATAACATAAGTTTCAAGTGTCAATAGTGGACAATATACGCATGCGCTAATACAGAATTTATAATGTAATGAAGTCTTGCATGAACGACAACATTTTTTTAGTGAAAGTGTAATTATAATGTAATCTTAATGGAATTATAATGTTAGTTGCATGAACCGGCCTTTATTTCTGATTTTATTGTGAATTATTGGTTTTATTTGTGTTATGCAATCATAAAATGTCGTCAGTAGGGTTTGTGAAAGCATTGTCAAACAATTTACCATTCTTAGACATTTTCATGGTTAGGTTAGGTTAGGTTTCAATGCAGCTGAATTTCGAAATGTAAAAGCAACAGCGTAAATATTTATTTTGTGCTTTTTGCATTAAAAAATGTCTAACTGACATGAAAATCAACAAAAAATAAAGAAAAGAGATGAATAAACATAAATAAAAAACTTCGCACAATCTCGCAGATACATTGTTTTCAATAAAATGATGGCGCTTTCAATGACACATATGAGTAGTGACGTCAACAGTCGTTTACGCGGCAAATTTTTGAATTTGAATTTGAGGATGGAATAACTATGCTACAAAATTTTAGTTTAGTTAAGTTTTTTTGGTTTTTGGGGTAATTGATTGCCGCTCTGTCTTCCTGCATGATTTTGAAAAAAATGGAAAACGCCGAATAGTAGTTTGTGCAACAAGTGCGCAAAGTGATTATTTTCCCACGAGTGAAGAAGTTTGCGAACACGAGCCGCTAGGTTAGTGGAAAACGAGTGGGAAAAGTACTTTGCGCACATGTTGCACACAATACTTTTTCTTCGATCACAATTTATAATAATTAAAATAAGAAGGTTATTTGAAATCTGTAACCATTTTTATTATTATTAGGTATATTATAGGAATGCAAGATAATAATTATAACACTTAATTTAACCCAATTTAAATGATTATATTAAAGTTAATTAAATTTAAGACATTTTTATTCAAAATTATAATTGATGGTCAAACCAGGAGTTTCTCTGTTTTTTACCAAATTCTCGGTAAGTGTTGAAATATTTGCCGATGATGTGCAAGGTTTTTCTTTTTGATTAATTGGGGAGTCTACCGTGTTTACAATTTTATTGGCTATCTCTATTTAATTGGCGATGGCGTCATCGACATAGCTTTCTGCAATATTGCTTGATCGCCATCCACCATGGCATTTAAGAGATTACTAAAATCGTTGCATGGGGGCGTCGAAAAAAATGGCCAGTATAAAGATTAGGGTTCGGCAATTGTAAAAATTCTGCCACTTGTTTAGCCAATTTTGTTAACTCCGACAATTTGCCTTGTACATTTACCCCCTTGATAATTCACAAACAGGCGTCTGTCAATGACGTTATCAGGCGACAAGCGTACTTTTTGTAAATATTAAAAAATTCTCCAGTTACCGTAAAGGATCTTTCAGTTTTAGTTTTCGTACTTCGAAGCCTAACCAATAGGGCAGTCCCTAAATCTTCCAAGTCATCTAATTTTAAATTCCACAATTATTCTCTTCGACAGGCACCAGTTAAAGCGATCGCAAGAACAGTCTAGAAGTTACTTATATTATAAATAATTAAACGTTTATTTACCTTTGTTAATAAATATTTATAATCAGGTGCTTCTTTCAAAAATTTATTGATTTCCTTAGATGTTAACGTTTTTGATATTTTAGGCTTGTAATTGTCATTTTGTCTTTTCAGAAAAGCTTTTAATTTCACATATTTCGAAATATCCACATTGTTTTTTAAAGTTAATGTACTTCGCAACATTGAATGTTGGGACCATAGTGTCGAAGCTTTTTAAGATTTTGTTTGTTCTTGAAAATAAGCAAGCATTACATTTTCAGAAAATTATAGTATTTCGTTATTTTTTTTTCCATTCCATAAATTTTCGATAAGCGCATTCATGCTTTTCTCTTGATTTTTCTGGCGAAAGGTTTAGAGTTTCATTCAAAACAAACTCCAAAATTTCTGGTGGTGAGTTTTCCATATATTCATCTTCTGAATATGAAATATTATCAACTACTTCTATTATTCTTTGAAACAATTATATAATAATTCGTCGCGTTGTCAAATATTTAGATTAAAATTTATATAAATTCTTATGTATTATTTTTCTATAAAATACTATAGTACTAAATAAAAGTTTGTGATATTGACTGGATTTTTTTTCAATTATTACAAATACAATAATTAGTAAAATTCAATACTGAATAGTATTTTTATACTCAGACATAAGAAATTGATTTGAGGGAAATCGTATACTTTGTTATAAGTATTAGTAATTTAGCAAATAATTTATTCTGGTTTACCGAATACAAATTCTCCACATCCTTATCTACCCGAAAATGATATAAGATCTTCCAGATAGTCGTTATCTGACAAATACCAGGAGGTCCATTCGCACAACGTATATATATTACATTGCATAAACTTACAAGTGGATCTCAGGGGTTGACATTTAACACATCTTAAGGATTTGATGTACTTAACTCTGCGTTTGGGTAAATAGTTTTAATCTAGATAAATAGTTTTCAACATAAGACGTAGTTTTAATTAACCCTCGTTGAGATAAGTAATATTTCAACAAAATGGATGGTGTAAAGTACGTCAGATTTTGGCTATATTACGGTGAGCTACTGTATAACAAAGAGATTAATAGAATGGTTAATGTAAAATACAGTACACAGATTGGGATTAACTAACACAAAGTTATATGCTATTATTACTTTTGTCTATTTAAAGATTCTTAAGGTTGATTGCATTGTTTTAGAACGCCTTCTGCACGTGTAGTCTCGTTATTTATTAGCCAGACCGCGTATGTTCTGCCATTTCTTTAGTGAATTTTTCTCTTAAAGTTACAAGAATAAAGGGGTAAGGCATCACACAACATATTTCTTTGATGCTGTTGTAGAAGCTCACTTCTTGGCCTTTATTTGGAAGTGATACTCCAAACAGCAGTGTCTAGTGAGAAGTCTGCTTATTCAATAACAGGTCGGCTGAAAAGTCCCCGGTCTGACCTATAGATGACGACATTAGAATTAAATCCATTTCATTTTTAGATAGTATCAACCTTCAAAAGATTCTTGTAAAAATTTGACAGCTGTCGGACTATTAGTTTGTGAGATATTGCATTTTTAGTGAAGCAACTTTTATTTTCAAAAAGATGGAAAAAAAATAATTTCTTGTGCTTATTAAATATTGTTATTTGAAAAGAAAAAATACAGTTGAAGCAAAAGCTTGGCTTGATAATGAGTTTCCGGACTCTGCGCCAGGAAAATCAACAATCATTGACTGGTACGCAAAATTCAAGCGTGGTGAAATGAGCACCGAAGACGGTGAACGCAGTGGACGCCCAAAAGAGGTGGTTACCGACGAAAATATCAAAAAAATCCACAAAATGATTTTGAGTGACCGTAAAGTGAAAATGATCGAGATAGCTGACACTCTAAAGATATCTAAGGAACGTGTTGGACATATCGTTCACGAATATTTGGGTATGCGGAAGCTCTGTGCGAAATGGGTGCCGCGCGTGCTCACAATCGATCAAAAACAGCAACGAATTGATGATTCTGAGCAGTGTTTGCAGCTGTTAAGTCGTAATAAACCCGATTTTTTACGTCGATATGTGACTATGGATGAAACTTGGCTCCATCACTACACGCCTGAGTCCAATCGACAGTCAGCTGAGTGGACTGCGGCCGGTGAACCGCCACCAAAGCGTGGAAAGACTCAACAGTCAGCTGGCAAAGTTATGGCCTCAGTTTTTTGGGATACACACGGTATATTGTTCATCGACTATTTGGAAAAGGGAAAAACAATCAACAGCGACTATTACTGTGCATTATTGGAGCGATTGAAGACCGAAATCGCGAAAAAACGGCCCCATATATGAAGAAGAAAAAAGTGTTGTTCCATCAAGACAATGCACCGTGTCACAAATCATCGAAAACGATGGCAAAATTGCATGAATTGGGCTTCGAATTGCTTCCTCACCCACCGTATTCTCCAGATCTAGCCCCCAGCGACTTTTTCCTTTTCTCTGACCTGAAGAGAATTCTCGCGGGAAAAAAATTTGGCTCTGATACTGAGGTAATCGCCGAAACTGAAGCCTATTTTGAGGACAAACCGAAGGAGTACTACAAAAATGGTATCGAAAAGTTGGAAGGTCGCTATAATCGCTGTATTGCCCTTGAAGGCAACTATGTTGAATAAAAAAATGAATTTTATCAAAATATTGTGTTTTAATATGGTAGACCGGGGACTTTTCAGCCGACCTGTTAAGTCTGTTCTTTCCGGTGATATATTTACACATTATTTACACATTAGCTACCCTGGCAAATGTAAGATTCTTGGCATTAGTAGATGATAATTCGGTGATAAGAAACTTTAAGGATGCAGTCTCTAAGCTCTCTAATATCCAGCTCTGGAATTTTCTAAGACTATAAATTATTTGTAAAATTGTAAATTATTTTTTTGGTTGTTTTATTCAGCTGAAATTGCGGTAAATAATTTAAAATCAAAATTGTTCACATTTTCTACAATGAGTACTTGCATTTATCCTTGGTCTAAGATGAACCATATATTTTTATATAGTATTAAATATTCAATATTTATTTTATCAGTTGTTGAGGTGTCTGCGAGTAGGATATTTTATGTTTGCCGTTTTTACGTTTTTCATCTAATAGTAAAATACTGAGTAAAAATATAATTTTTTTGTTATTTTGAAATATTTTTGGGCCGTAACCTCCTTGTTTACGGCTTTGCTGTAGTATATGCATAAATACACAAACATATATAGCGAATCTACAGTCATAACAAAGTTTTCATAACATGCATTCAAACTTTGGTAATATCCTTATATGTTAAATATTTGTATTGGCCTTTGGAAAGAAATTACAGCGTTGTCACATCTTGTACTAATTATTTAATGTTTAAAGTTAGCTAATTTATTCACAGACTATCCTCTACGCAAATCCGCTTAAAAAATATTAAAACGCAAAAGTTATCTTCTAATCAATTACTGGAATCGTACTTTTTATCAAGAGGAACAAAAATGTCCCTCTTCATTTTTGTGCTAATTTATGTTAATAATTTAAATTTTGATTAACTCTGGTAAGTAAACAAATTCAAATATGTCATATTTTTAATTTGTGATTTCGATCTCGGATTCTATAATTTAGATTCGGCAACTCCGTGTTAAAATATTTGCATATTATGGCCTCTATAATGTTCAATGGAAGCGAATGTTTGTGACACTTAGCATAAACCTAGAGTTGTGTTTGCGATAGTCTTGATTAACTACAAAACGGCTCTAATGTTGGTCTCTTGTGCGGTCATTGTTTCACGGTTAGATGGAAACAACGCAAATATACTGAGTTTATCTTTAAACAGGCAGATTTAATATATTATATGGTTTAAAGAATATTACATATAAATAAGAATACAAAATAGAGTCGTTAGGTATCGTTTTTTTACGAATCTCTTCGAATATAAAAACATAATGTTATTGGAGACGTGACTTGAAATGAGCATTCTGGTTCTGATCAACAAAGTAGTTACTGAACAAATAAATCTTGGAAGTTTTCCACTATTAAAGTGTTTACTTTGATTGAGTCTTCATTTTATACATAGATAAGACGTAATTCTAACACAAATATATGAGGCACATAGAATAACAGTGGTCCAACTCCATTTTTAAAATACCTGTTCTTTATTGTAAATACTTTATCTAATGTGTATCTTTCAGTATAAAGGTGGGCTATCTCCATATCATCTTTTTGCAGAAAGTCAAAATATGGAGATAGCCCACCTTCATACTGAAAGATACACATTAGATAAAGTATTTACAATAAAGAACAGATATTTTAAAAAAATGGAGTTGGACTACTGTTATTCTTCTATGTGCCTCATATTAAGGTATTGTAAAGATCAGCATGATATAGTTTTTTCCTGGTTTTAGAGCTATTAAAATCTACGCTTTAACATTGTTATGTCTTATAACTTTCATACTTGGTCTAGCCTTAAGTAATTGGCCAAGAAATTGGGCAAGTTAGATTACTTGCACATTAGATACAGCAAGAAATATCGATCAACCAGGTTATTCTTCAGTAAAGAAGAAAACGACAACTTTTGGTCTTATTGTAATGTTTTTCTTATTTATTTGTACATATTTTTTGAGGGAGACATAAATTATACACACTATGGCTAACTACTATCTATTTATTTTTATAAAATACACACTTAAATTACTTAATTTATATGCACCCGGTATATCAAGCCTAATTTATTTATACCACTCTGATACAACACCATTTATATGCACTTATTTCACTATTCACACACTTTCCGCCTTCAACTAAGTTCTAACTGTTCTAGAATAAGCGCATTCGCCATTATCTAATATTTTGAACAGGGTCGGCTCTGAACTTGACGACATTGTAGCACTATCATTTAAATTTCATCAACTTCCAAATCTAAATAATGTAGTCCTAGCATAGAAACTCCGACTTTGGGTTCAATTATTGAAACTCTATTTCTATCAATATCCGAATATAAAAAATATATTTATATTTATTTATTTTTTCACGGGCAAGCCCAATTCACAATAAATATACAGTGTTAAATTGCTCCAAAAATAGAAAACATGTCAGGTATTAAATTTATGAAAAAAACAGCAAAACCAAAACCCAAAATACAGTAGAGGGTGTCAACACCATAACTTCAGCCAACACTCGAAAATTTGATATCAAAGTTTAAGCTCCATCAGATGTGTTTTAAACTTGAAAGTTGACACATTAAAAATTGAGATGTTCTCAATGGAGTTAGCTAATCTGAGTGTCCTAGGAAGAAAACTATTCCTTGCATAGTTGTACCTATGAAATGAAACATGAAAGGTTTGCACTTGCCTAGTTACACGAGGAGGAACAACCAAATATATTTTAGACAGAAGCTCGGGACTATTACACATTCCATTAATTATATTAAAAAACTGTATGAGATCTCTTGGCTTTCTGCTAATCTCTAGGGTAGCTCTAGCTCTAAAATATCATAACGATGGAAAATACGCATCTTAAAGGCAATGTAGTGTTCACAAGATCTCCAGATTCAGACAATCTCATTCAAGTTCAACGACCAGTCACTGAACGTTTATTGAATGAAATATCAGTTCCTTCAAACAAGTTCAGCCAAACCAGCTATTGAACATTTGATGAATTAACTATCAAGTAGTTCTTCGGATTCCTGACTACGTAGACCGCTACCTGCCAAATTCAATGAATACAATGACAAGCAATGTCAGAGATTTAATTGACATATATAGTAAAACAGGTTTCACTCTCACATTTCTCAAATTTCCAAGAGTTGCTATTTTCCCTGCTAATTTATTACGTTTATTTTTCCATCCTAGTAATCCTATTTAGTGTTTTTTATGTTTACTATGTTATATTTTGTCTGGATGAATGTGATGATAATGCAAGTCTTCCTCTTCATTTAAGTGGCCTTGGGCATGGCTTTGGAATGGTTGAATGGGTCAGCAGGAATACTATGATTCAACGGAGGGTCCAGCATCTAGATTTGGCTCTTATGGTTGAACTTTATTATTTGAATCTTCGTAATCTTCTATCCACGATTAGCTTGTTTTCTTCGTCCTACGGAATCAAGCCACTTAGTTTCGTTCAGAAGTAAATTGACAGACTTATCCCGAAAATTCAATCACTACTGAAAATTCTTAGATAAGTGAACTAGTTCTTATAATTTTTCCGCATTTCCATTTTATTGCTATAACCATTACTTGTTTATACAAAATTACCTGCTATTTGTGTCTTAACTCTATGCTATTATTATAACAAAGTTCTTACAAATAATAACAAAGGGTACACTAAATTAATATTGAAAGACGAACTCTTTCCCTTTGAGAAAATGTATAATTTGTTAAAGTTTTGAATAAAAATAAGTGAGTTATTTGGATTTTAATGAATGAAATGTTGTCCATTTTGGTCTATATATTTTTGTAACCTAAATAAAAAGTTCTAAGAAGAATTTCGCAACATTTCAGGGATAATTTCTTGGAATGCTCGGACAATGCTACATCTCAGCTGTTCTAGAGTCTCTGGAATAGGATAATAACACCTATCTTTGATAAAAGAAGAAAAACAAAAGAAGCAACAAGGGAAGGTAGCTGAGTTAGAGAAGAAACTTCATAAAAAAGGAAAGAAAAAAAAGAAGAATGTAGCACACGACAGCGGCAGTGAAGAAGTCAGTGAAGCTGAAAATATTGTCTCAGACAATATGCTATGGCTTTTACTTTGACAAAAAGGGTCCCAAAGTTGACTGGATTTGCTGTGTGGTAGGCAACAAGTGGCTACACGAAATCTGTGCATCGCGTCACTAAATAAAACATTCAAAACTTTAGACTTGGTGTAATATGGCACTTTAGCTGAAGTATAATGGCCAATACAACGTTTTCTGTCTATGGCATCACACCCCCAAATTTGTCATCTTACCCCAAGTCTGTCGGCATCTTACCCCGCAGTTGGGGTAAGTAGTAAATTGTTTTATTTAAGTTGTCATTGTTGTAATTTAAGTATAAAGTTTGTTCAATTCAATTCTGAAAAATGGTTAGATTAACGGAAATGCATAAAATAACAGTTTTACAAATGATTAGTTACGGAGATAACATCCGAACACAACAGGAAGTAACTCGCCTATTTCATGAGAAATTTCCTAATTTACCGCCTATAACCCAAGGAACAATAAGTAAAATATAAAAGCAGTTTCGCGAGTTTGGTCATGTAAGGCAGATAAAAAAAGCAGCTGCCAATGCACTGAGTGATGAATTCAAATTAGATGTGTTGCTTGAGTTTCAGGAAAACCCACATATATCGAGTAGACAGGCATCCACTACATTCAATGCTAGCCATACATCGATAGCAAACATATTAAAAGAAAATAAATTGCATCCGTATAAGATGATACCTACTCAGGAGCTCATGGAAGACGATTTTGATAGGAGAACTTTTTTTTGTGAGCAAATGATGGACATGTTGGATAACAATATTATCCAATTAGAAGACGTTATGTTTTCTGATGAGTGTACTTTTTTACTTAACGGTCATGCTAATCGGCAAAATTGCCGCTACTGGTCCACGGAAAATCCTCACTGGATGAGAGAAGAACACATTCAATACCCTCAAAAGGTTAATGTTTGGGCAGGGATTGTAGGGTCCCTTTTTTATTGAGGGCAACTTGAATGGCAACAATTATTTGGCACTACTTCAAAATGATGTCATTCCAACGTTGGCAAATTTATATCCTGATCCAGGTAACCCTCAAGTTCCAGCGAATACGATATAGTTTCAGCAGGATGGAGCACCACCACATTACCAACTTAATGTCCGGCAGTACCTCGATACAATAATTCCCAATCGGTGGATAGGGAGGCGAGGATCGATTGAATGGCCAGCGCGATCACCTGATCTTACATTATTAGATTTCTTTTTATGGGTATATGTGAAGAGCCATGTGTACAAAACTAAACCTTCTGATTTAAATGACTTAAAAGAACGAATAACGCTTGCGATTAGGTCGATCACGCCTGATATGTTAAATAATGTTAGAAGACAGTTTTATTTGAGATTAGGACGTTGCCAAGACGTTCGCGGAGAACATTTTAAACATCTACTTCATTAACATTCATAGTTCTTTTTCGTGTTCTACATTTTATTACGTTTTGCATTACATTTTAGTTTTTGATTGTATTGTAGCGAATTTCGGTAACAACATGATTTTAATTTTTTTTATGTTAATTTTTGCATCAAATTTAAAAACAATAACATTTTTGAATAGAGATGAAGAGACCTTTCAAATGATATATCACAAGCCTATACTTCCCATTTAAAAAATTGGGGATTGTACCTGTCATTCTAAGGGGGTTGAAGGTAGGGGTTGCATTTTCACGTTAAACAATGTCAAGTTATAATTTAAATTTGACGTGTTTCGGGATTTTTTATAAATATGTACAGTAACCGAAATAATGAATTTATTCCATTTGGCTTTAACACACTGTATAATTGTAGTTAAACGTATTTTTGTAAAACTTAGTTAATAAAAATTTTTAAAAACCGAATTCTCAAGATAGAAAAGATATTTCATGTATACTAAAAAAAAGTTTATATAAAAAGAAATTGTTCTTCAAAAACCGCATCTCTCTATAGTTTTTAAGTTCCGATATATTTGCATTTAAAATGGGTCAGAAACTAATAAATTAATAATTTCCCCAAATGAATATTCTTTGTTCAAATTTACTAAAAAATAACTCATTTACGTTTAAGAAACGTTTTTACTCATTTTTAAACCATGAAACATTACCTTTTGTTTTTAACGTTAAAATTTTTCCGATAAACAGCTAACTACATATACATTTTCCGTAACGAGGCTATAAAAGACTACCTAACGTGTTATAAACTTTCTTAAACTAGTTTTAGAGTGAAGCGACAGCTGAACGAAATCGTAAGAATATTTACCTGCAGGAGATGACACAAATTCCACAAAAAGATCCTGAGATGTGCCAATAATGGAGTAAGGGAATTTGCCCATTCCGCAAAATGTACCAATAACGGGACTGAATTCGTTTTTCCCATCGTATATTTTTATGTAGTCGTATGGACAGTTTTCTTCGCCTGAAAAAAAAGCAAATTACTTGTTAGATCTCACAGGAAATTACTGTAATGGAGTATCTCAACGTTGATAAAGTTTCCAATGCTGAAAAATATATCGGAAGCTATCAAAAGGTGTCATTTTTTACGGAGTGCTATAATAATCCGAGAGTTGTTAGATATTTTGGATAAGATATACAGGCTGTCCCATAATGACATTCACCTAGAAGTTTATGAATGAAATTTGATATACAAGGGTTTTCAATACTTCTGAGTTCAACTAGAATATTTTTTAATATGTAGCATTTCCGGTTATACCGGAAATTGACAACTACACTATTTTAAATGCTTTTTTTTGTTTAGACGATTAAATTTAAGGGCAGCTTTATTTAAGTTTTTTTCAAAGATACCAAAAAGACGCTTATTAAAATGATAATTATTTCAATTAGTTAATGGACTAGTTTAGTGATTTTTTTTTATATTTGCATCTTATAAAATAGGTTTTTAGTGGTTCAACTGTACAAATAAAATTTTTATAAAATTAATCCTCTAGCCATAATCGGCTTTTGAAATTTAAATTTAATGGTTACATACGTCACAAGTGGTAAGTGACGTGTTTCAATAAGATTGGTAGAAAATTTGCGATGTTGTCGATATGCTTTAATATTAACCGAGAAACTTATCTCTCTCTCTTATTTGTTGTCATTAAAAAGAGATAAACATATCAATATTTTTGTTCTCTGATTGACACTTTATCAAATAAGGAGTAAAACACTAAACAAAATATTCTGTCATTTTCGTTAGTTTAATTTGTTGTTTGGTTGTGTTTGGTTTATGAAAGAAATTACTTCTATACTATTTTTGGTTCGAAAATAAAAATCCCTAACACCTTCTCTTGGTGTTATAGCGGTTCCTTCAAAAATAACTAATAGAAGTAATTGTTCTCTCGGGGAGCAACCCTTCTATCGGCACAGTGAGAGAACGAATTTCAAGAATACCGTTTTGGCATTTTTAATAGAACCACACCCATTTTCTATTGGCTGTTCTATTCTATCACCGTCAAGAATAGGGGTCTTGTTTGTTTATTACAGATAAACACGATTTTCTCTCCTGTCATATATCTTGTCAACTGGTACAATCAGTTAGTCACAGAACACGGTGTTTTGTGCCGCCAGTTCTTTGAGAATACTTGAAACTAACGTAGCTAAAATGTGACAACGTTGACTTTTAAACACACTTCATTATTGGTTATTAGTTGGCGCTACATTTAAAACTTACTAATTATTTATTGCTAAATTTTACGAAATGAGAAAAATTAATTGCAAAATGAATACCAATATAAGTAAGTAGGTATCTTATCCTAAATATATGTTGCTATCATTTTGATTAATATGATCCTACTAAACTAGTCCATTGATAAAATTTAAAAATTATTATATCGTTTTAAACCTAAGGATCTAAATGATCAGTTATAGTGTTTAAATAAGAAATTAATCATACAGGGTGGTCACAACGTTGAGTTAAACTTTAACTTGAGAAAACGACGATTTCTTCTTTTATTTTAAATTGCAAACCCAATTTTTTATATTTATATGTGATTCCTCATAGAAAAATAAGATAGGGTTTTTATTTTTTTTCTTATATCAATTTTTATGCGTTTGTAAGATATGGCGGAAATTGGGTTTTTTTGTGGGGTACAAAAATTGTAATTTGGATGTCCTTCCTTTATTATTGTTGATTTTAGTTTGATTTTTTTATTGGTTTATAGCACAACATAAAATAAAATAATTTTTTTGTAACTTATAATAAATTTTTTTTGGAACCCAATTTCCACCATATCTTACAAACACATAAAAATTGATATAAGAAAATAAATAAAAACCCTATCTTATTTTTCTATGAGGAATCAAATAAAACTATAAAAAATGAGGATTGCAATTTAAAAACAAAGAAGAAATTGTCCAGGAAAACAGGTTTGCAATGAGGAAATGATCGTCAAATCAGAATCCCATTTTGAGAACATCATTAAGTAGTGAATGATTTACAAAACCATTGTTAAGACTCACTAAACAATGAAACTTTTAAACAAAACTTTTATTTATAAATGTATCTGACTATTGAATCGTTTTAAAGACATTAATATTCACTGATACTTTTTTTTGCACATAGGTAACCAAATTTTCATATTACTCTCAATGTATTAACTAAGTTTGTCACGTGTTTTTTTTCCTTCCTTTATTATTTTCCAGCATCTGCTACTAGTAATAGGTAAAGAGTGTTGCGTATCCACTAGTACTAATACGCAAAGCGTGTTGCCTATCTGGGTTTGGGCATGACTCGCATCCTGTTGTTCCGTGGTTTAGGGAGAAGGTACTTTCGTTATTAAATTTTGCTTAGCTTAAGTCCGGATATTGTACGTAAGCTGTTTTTATTTAAATTAAAACATGTGGGTCTTTTAATTTTACCTTTCTCTAAATTCATTTATGTGTGGTCACCAAAAAACGCCTGAGGTTGGTAGTGTCGAAGTGTCCGGTAAATTTTTATGCTGGCAGTACTGGATGACATGAGGAATTCGTGTCGAATAGTTTAAGTAGGACGGAGAATTTTTCTTTTGGTTTGAATTTCATCGTTGTCTATCTAGGCCATCTTAATTGGATTTGGAAGGAAAACCATTTTTATAATTATTTTGACAACTGTACGTGATTTTGTATTGAATAATTTTTGGGTTTTGGTCAAATTAATTAACCATTTTTGGGATTTGAAAAAGAAGATATTTTCTTAGTAAACTTACACACACCACGTGCTTCAACTAACCCTATAACATCTAGGGTTTTTATCGTACCCCCTATGGTTTTCCTTACGGAGGGTTGAACCTTAGTTGAAGCTTATATACCGGAAGGTGTATGATATAGAAGATCTGAGCCTCAATCGTATTTGGAGGGATCGCTAGCGCCCCGGAGAGCTGTACATCTTCATTAGAACAACGTTTGAAGCATCACTTACTTCAAAACTTTTTTTTATCTCCATCTTAAATTATGTCTATTTCTCTCTTGTTTGATTTCAGTACTCAGTACCTTCAGTACAAGTACTGAATTATATTTGTTTCTCTACTATTTGATTTCAGTGCTCGTACCTTCAGTACAAGTTACACTGATAACTAATACTATTCTTTTTTACTGATTGTTGATTTAAGGTATAAATTATTGTGAAGTAAAGTAATTTATTTCTTTTACTTCTTTTGTTTTATTTGTCTGGTTCACCATATTGATAAATTATTTGTTTATCTTGGCAGTTCTCTGCTAGTGCCTTAAGACTCAGTGGTTTCTGGCTTTAACCGTAAAGCCAGTGGCGTGGACTCAATTCTCTTTATTTCTAATGTTTACCTCTACGGCTGAGCTCGGGCATAATTTGCCAATAGAATTACCGCTAGCTGAGTATTGCCAAGTTAACTTATTCAACTATCCTAAACTAAACTCAAAGAAACGTGGCATCTATCAATTTCATTTATAGGAGGGAATACATTTTGGCCATACTAAAATCCAAAGGTTTTAGCTTCTTGTTAGTTTTTTGATTTCTCTGGAATAACTCGCGGAGCGACGACTCAAATTATTATTTAAGATCGGTTACCCTTAACGTTCGACATGCTTATAACGTTTTTTGCATGGTTGATACCATTATAAATTATACGTCACAGACCACGGCCCAAACAAGTGGGATTTCATTAACTAATTTAACAAATTGTACCATAAGTTTCAATATTAATAAATAATTCATTAGTTTTCTTTATTCTTTCTAAAAATAAATTAAAATTAAGAGATTTTTTAACTAGGAAATGTCACCTACTGACGTAAAATCTGTCACGGTAAACAGTAAAAAATGATCAATCGTACATAAAAGAATCTTAAGACTATTTATACAGGGTGTTTCATTAAGAATTATCCATATAGTAACTGGAGAAACCTCATCACTAAATATGAAGATTTAAGCCAAAACACTTAAATAAAATATTCCTCCTAACCGAGATATAGGGTGTTTTATTTTAACTATTCTAAATGATTGTATCCCATATTTTTGACACCTTCCAATATTATTTGTTCATACTTGGCAAAAAGTTTACACATATTAGGTTACTTTAAAGAGTGGCAAAGGATATTTTTTCTCGATTACCAGAGGGGTGCGGTAGGGGTGGATACTTTCTTTTATCCCCCTAAAATTTACGCCACTGTCGTAATAATTGTTTCTGCATGTTTTTTTGATTCTCCGTCAGTTTCTACGTAAATATCATCCTCTTGTCTCAATACGATAGAGTGAGTAGTTTTCGAGTTATTTGCATTTTAAGGTAATGTTTAAAATATCCATTTTTGTTTTATTGCTTATTTAACATGAGTTTCCTTAATAATCTAACCACTTTGATAATAAAATTTGTTAATTCTAATCGTAAATTCACATAAGTCAATAACTATTTCACTAAATAAATAAAGTTTATTAGTTTCAGTAAATTTCATTTCAAAAGATATTTTTCATATTAATGTTTTTCAATTTTAAATTTGTGAAAATCCAGAAATATGATTTTTATTATCAGATACTAATAAATAAGATAAAATTCGCAGCATTTTCATTTTGTTACCATAATTCTTGTTGGGTATTATCAACATTACAATGTAGGGCTTATTTATTGACAAAGGTTTACAACAAGTAGGCTGATGTCACTTATTTGCGTTACAACTGTCAGACAGATAATTTTAATTGAAAAACGTTTTTTTTGTGAAAATGCTTCGTCATAGTAATTTCTCAAATGCAGAAATGCATTCGAAATTATCTAAACAAAACCTTTCCTCATAGATGGATAGGGCGTGGGAGTGAATTTCCATGGCCTGCTCGGAGTCCCGATTTTAATCCCCTAGACTTTTATTTTTGGGGACATATGAAGACACTTGTGTACGCTCAAGAAATTAATACCCGACAGGAATTATGGCAACAAATAGAAAATGCTGCAAATTTTATTAGGAATCAACCCAACATATTTCTAAAGGTAAGGAGAAATTTTTCCAAAAGGATTAATAAATGTATTGAAGTCAATGGAGGCCACTTCGAAAATTTACTATAATGTTAACTAACTAAAATTTTTTGCTACAGTAGTCTAAATAAATAATTGTTTCAGTACGTTTATTTTATGTATTCATCATGTTATTTCATAATAAAAATCATAGTTCTATTTAAAACTGTAGTTTTGATAAATATTAATATGAAAAAATCATTTGAAACTAATAAATTTTATTTATTTATTGAAATAATTATTGACTTATCTGAATTTACGATTAGAATTAACAAATTTTATTATCAAGGTGGTTAGATTATTAAGGAAACTCATGTTAAATAAGCAATAAAACAAAAATGGATATTTTAAACATTACCTTAAAATGCAAATAACTCGAAAACTACTCACTCTATCGTATTGAGACAAGAGGATGATATTTACGTAGAAAGTGACGGAGAATCAAAAAAACATGCAGAAACAATTATTACGACAGTGGCGTAAATTTTAGGGGGATAAAAGAAATTATCCACCCCTACCGCACGCCTCTGGTAATCGAGAAAAAATATCCTTTGCCACTCTTTAAAGTAACCTAATATGTGTAAACTTTTTGCCAAGTATGAACAAATAATGTTGGAAGGTGTCAAAAATATGGGATACAATCATTTAGAATAGTTAAAATAAAACACCCTATATCTCGGTTAGGAGGAATATTTTATTTAAGTGTTTTGGCTTAAATCTTCATATTTAGTGATGAGGTTTCTCCAGTTACTATATGGATAATTCTTAATGAAACACCCTGTATATGATCATGAAAGCATGATTTCCCTTAAAATTAAAACGAATTTCTTCTCTCAAACACCAACATATCATTTCCACTCTTGCATTATATTTGCAGTACCTACTGAATAAACGAGCCTTTTGTTAAACGTATTCAACGTATTCAAGTAGCGGAATTAGAAGATTAAATAAAACGATTGTAAATGGACCAAAACTGACATTAATTATTCAAAAATTAGATGGTCTACTCGGGCTTATTATTTTCTGAGCTTTTGTTCGGAATCTCGGTTAATTAGGTTAGGAGAGATTTCCTAACTAATGAAAACTACCTTTCGCAATTACTTGCGTCCTTATTCGGGTAACTGAAACTTGGATATGTGTTCAATTACCGACAATGGAGCAACCTTTCCCATTTGCCGCACCATGAAAATCTAGTAGTTTTCCTAACACTTCAATGGGTGAGATTTTAGCACGTCCGTCTACGTGTTTTAAATGGAGTTAATCCGAGCCAAGAAACTTATTCTTTTATTTTGATCGGAACATTCCAAAGAAAGACAGAAAGTTTCTTTTGTGTTTTGTTTATGTTGTATTAACTTTAGGAAGTGTAAATACAAGACTAACGACGAATAAATAGTGTCTAGATAAATAGATAAACATTGCAGACTGCAGATTGTAGTTTAATTTTAAGATTAAACTTTTTTTGTTACATTTTCATTCTATGTTCGGAAAATTATTATACTTAACTTCATATTAAATAGCTATTTATACAGTATGATGCAAATGTATGGAATAAATTCATTATTTCAGAAACGGAAGACTTAAAAAAAAACCTTAAAACACTGTGTTAACCAAATTGATTGTGTTAACCTCTACTTTTTGGAAGTTCATCTTACTAAGAACAATAAATAACTGCACAGTTAAACTAAACTTCCACTATTTATTTGAAAAATTCGCTTTAAAATCAATTACAGCTGTTTCGCTATAACTAGCATCGTCAGATTGACATATTGAAATTACATTTTGTTTGTTTGTAACTAGGTGCTTGATGTTGTTAAGGAGTTAAGGCTAGACCAAGTAAGGAAGTAATAAGACATAACAATATTAAAGCCTAGATGTTATTAGCCCTAAGGGATTATCCTGGATGTATTTCCCTCTAAGATCAGTATAACTGTGCAATGATATAGAAAAACCAGGAAAAAACTATATCTTGCTGATCTTTACAATAACTTAATATATTTATGTTACAATAATGTCTTATCTATGTATAAAATGAAGACTCAATCAAAGTAAACAGTTTAATAGAGGAGAACTTCCAAGATTTATTTGTTCATTAACTACTTTAAACTGTTGATCTGCTAGATGTCTTTTAATTTCAAGTTCTTCTAGAAAATCTAAATTTTGTTTTTTATCACAAATGTGTAGAATATGAATGTCATTGGTGTGTATAAGTGAGTTTGGATGTTCCAGTAGGTGTTTTGCATAGTTCGACTTATCTGGTTGTTGTAATCTATATGCTCTTAAGTGTTCATTAAATCTTACTTCAAAATTTCTTTGTGTTTGACCTATATATACTGCATTACATTTTGGACAATTAATTTTGTAAACACCAGATTTTTTTAATTTTGGTAGTTTTGTTTTTACATTTAACAATTTTGTTCCAATACTATTTTGTGTTTTAAATGATATTAATGCTGATGTTGCCGAAGATATTATTTTTGAAATTGCATTGGAAATATTTCCACAATATGTAATACTTTTATAGCTTTTAATTTCTTTATTTTGTTTTGGAAATATTAGTTCTAGTGACATTTTTTGTTCTTTCTTATTAATTAATTTATTTATCAAATGTATTGGATAGCCATTAGATGTAGCTATTTGTTTTATGATCTCAATTTCTTTATTAAAATTACTTTTGTTCATTGGAATTGAAAATGCTCTATGTATCATGGAATTATAAGCTGCTAATTTATGTGATAGTTTAAAGTAGTTAATGAACAAATAAATCTTGGAAGTTCTCCTCTATTAAACTGTTTACTTTGATTGAGTCTTCATTTTATACATAGATAAGACATTATTGTAACATAAATATATTAAGTTATTGTAAAGATCAGCATGATATAGTTTTTTCCTGGTTTTTCTATATCATTGCACAGTTATACTGATCTTAGAGGGAAATACATCCAGGATAATCCCTTAGGGCTAATAACATCTAGGCTTTAATATTGTTATGTCTTATTACTTCCTTACTTGGTCTAGCCTTAACTCCTTAACAACATCAAGCACCTAGTTACAAACAAACAACATGTAATTTCAATATGTCAATCTGACGATGCTAGTTATAGCGAAACAGCTGTAATTGATTTTAAAGCGAATTTTTCAAATAAATAGTGGAAGTTTAGTTTAACTGTGCAGTTATTTATTGTTCTTACTGTGTTAACCTTTACTTTTTGGAAGTTCATCTTACTAAGAACAATAAATAACTGAACGGTTAAACTAAACTTCCACTATTTATTCGAAAAATTCGCTTTAAATTTAATTACAGCTGTTTCGCTTCCCGAGAAGGTGAATGTTTGGGCCTGCATTATAAACAATCAAATTTTAAGGCCATTTTTTTGAGGAAAACTTAACTGCTGCTGGAATTTCTTCAAAATTATCTGTTGCCACAACTGAATCAGTTATTTCCAAATAGAAACGATTTATGGTACTAAAAGGATGGGGCTCCCCCACACTATGGCGTTGAGGTACGTTTTTCCAGGAAGGTGGATAGGTAGACCACCAAGATCTCCAGATTTGACTCCGTTAAACCTTTTTTTGTCGGGATATTTAAAGAGCAGAGTATATAAAAATCGACCGAATAATGTAGAAGAGTTGAAGGAGCGAATCCGAACGGAAATTGCACAAATAACACCTGAAGTTCTCGAAAACGTAAGAAAAGAATTTACTGCTTACCTTTCTCATTGTATCATTGCTGAAGGTCGGCAATTTGAACATTTGTTGTAATTTAATTGTATTAATAAACCAACAGTTTTGGTTAACCCTGTAGAAATAAATATTCAAATGATTACATTTGAATATTGAACATGATTACAAAGGCAATAAGGAGACCTTTCAATTGAGCTGTCACGTGACCTCACTAATGACGTAATGTCCAACACATCTATAGCAGTTGATGACCATTCACAAATTCAAGATTTTTGTTTAAAAGTCATCTGTTTTTAAAATAATGAATTTATTTCATACATTTGCATCATACTGTAGATATTTTAAGACTAAAACCAAATACACTTAGACCATTTGATGAAAATAACGAATCTTTTTAACCTTAAGGGTTTAGATAGACATGACAATGAATCAAATGAAGCAAAAAATAGATGATATTAATTAACTGCTTAGACACAAAATGTTATAAAGTTTTAACTAGTTTAACGGCACCCGAACTTCATTTGAGAGAAGTTTTTAGCTATCATAATTTTAAATTTTAGTTAGTGATAATGCATCAAAAATTTGATGAGTTTACATCATTCTCCTCGGTATACTACTACAAATGGACAAGCAAAAGCTTTTGTCAAACATTAAAAAATAAACGAAAGTGCAAATGAAAATGAAATTATTTAGATTTCTATTTAGAAACAGAGCAACTCCAAAAGAATATGATAGAACTCCTGTTTAATTTATGTTTGTGAGATACAGTCGAACAAAAATAGATTTGATTCACCCTAGTCAAATAAACTCATCATCAGAGAAGAAGTATGTCACTGTAAGTGTAAAAAATTACTAAAATTCAACAAACATTTTGATGTTGGAGATAGAATTCATCCAAGAAACTTTTTTGGCCTTAATCCTTCCGAGGTATAAAAATAAAAGTGGGAAAATTGCGCCATTTAGTAAAACTTGATGATGGTTAGGTTAGGTTAGGTTAGGTTAGGTTAGGTTAGGTTAGGTTAGGTTAGGTTAGGTTAGGTTAGGTTAGGATTGTATTACAAAGACAATTTAATTAACTGAGATCCTGCAATGTGAAAAAAATATTAGTAATCACCATATATGTAATCATGGCAATGGAGAAACCACGATTCTTCTATAACAAATACATCAATAAATAAAAATAACATAGAAAACATGCTTTAACGTCAAATCAAACAAGGTCATTTCATTGCAATTCACGAAGTGAAAAAATAACATTATCTAATGGATTCCATTCAGCAGAAAATACTGATATTACCATTTTCTTGATAAAAAAACAGCGTAGGAAAATAAATGAAATAAACAACGATTTTTGATTCGCATTTCAAAAAAGCTGCCGTAAAGTGACTGTACTCTTATTATTTTGTTTGCAAGCTAACCTCCAAAATAATCTCAGTTCTTAACAATTGAATATGTAGGTCTCTTTCCATAGCTCCAATAACTCTATTGTTGTACTACAAATATTTACAACATTCCAGATAAATCTTGGTGTATTAATTAATTTTTCAACAAAGAAAACCTCTAATAAATTACTTAAAGTTGGCGGGCACAATCGTTTTATCGAAAATAAATTTTCAACGAAAGAAAATAATTCGCCCAAACCCCAAGGGACATTTTTTGGAGGGTTTCGTTTTATCTCGGATTTCCAGACGCAAAAGGGTTACCCAAAGCGATTGTACCGATACGATTATCGATTATCACAACAAAAATCCCTAAAATAACTTAATAAATTACATATTCCTGTGCAAAATAGTAGAAAGTTTAGATTGATATAGTTTTTTTCTGGGTTTTCACAGATATACTGATCTTAGAGGGAAATAGATCCAGGATAATCCCTTAGGGCTAATAAACTTGGTCTAACCTTAATACTACTTCCTAAAAGGTGTTAGAAATAAGAAAATTTTTTAGTTTTATGTTCAATACCTTTTAGGAAGTAACTCTGATGATGGCCTTGTAAGCCGAAAGCGCTCAGTTACGGATTTAATAAAATTTTTACACACTTAACCTACGATTTTTAATATACAAAAATTTTCTTTCCTTTATTATATCATCAAGTGAGTACAAAGTCTACAGTGTTTCCTTTATTTAATAAGAATAGTGGATCCAAGTTTGATCCTTGTGGTACTCCAGAAGAAGCTACAGATTTATCAGATTTATAGCTACTATAAGAAATAAACTGAGTTTTAATTGAAAGTTATGCAAATTGGATAAAAAACTCCAAGGCAGTCCTGGAAAAATCTATTTAAATAAACCAGCTTGAGATCTTTTATCTAATTCTTTATAAATCTAATAGAACAAAGAATTTTTATAATTTAAGAATTTATTTATCGTTGTTTTGTATCAAAGTGAGTTATTATTATCGAGGACTTTAATATATTTTTTTCTACAAACGTCAAAAAATGACAAGGTTCGAGCATTGGCAAGAATATGCGAAGTGACCCTTTTTTTCATTTTTCTTTGTTACTATGGCACCGTGCGCGAAGTAGTGTGCGAACTTAGACAAGGAAAGAGAGAGGACTGCGCATTGGAATGAATTTGTGTAACCCAATTACCACCAAACTAATGGCGGACAATATTGACATAGGCGTATCATACGATTTTTCTTATACGATTATTAAATAATCATTTTCATTATTTCGTATTACAAATCTAATTTAAAAAAGTTTTTAAATATGTACTGCTCCAAAAAAAACAACAATCATTTTAAAACATATTTATTTAATAAATATTACAATTTTAATCAATTTTATCTATTTTAAATATATGTTTTTGTTCCACGCCACTGGAAAACTATTCAATCTATGAGCAAATAATAACAATTAAATGAAAAATAATCTTTAAAACTGAATGAAAACAATTTTCAAAATGTATGTACAATTAATTTAAGTTATCATACATAACATATATGTGATTTAGTTAAACATCTATTACCTGAAAGCTGTAATATTAATAAAAATAAATTTCAAGGAAATAGTTGTAAAATACTTTTTACCTATGAAATGAAATTCCTTGCTCTTTTTTAGCACTGTGACTGTTGCACTTATAAGCTACACAATTAACCATTTTAAAATGTCTATTCAGGTTATTGAAAAAGGTGAAAATTAATAAAAAAACTAAAAAAATACAATTCGACGTTCCAAATTTGTTTGCCACCAAACGTTTGAAAATTGGCTTCACTCACACGCATAAGGTTTTCATTGCCATGCGCTGTCCTCTCTCTTTCCTAGTCTAAGTGTGCGAAATACTTAATACTTTCAAATTGTGAGAAAATTTAACACTACCTAATTTTATTTATTATTTACAATGTTAACATTAATGGTGCAGCCAGTGCACGAACCAATATTTATTCCCAAACCAGATAAATCAGATTCAGTCCGTGATGTTTCACAGTCTAAAATTTTATTTGATATTTGAATTTTATTGTTGATAGTATATTTGATAGTATATTTCAGCAACAGTCAAGGATTTCCAACCTCCATGTCGCTTCAGAACACATATATCGGCCCCGTATTAGCAAGGAGTGTGGCTGATGTTCTCCGAAAACAATGGCCCGTGTAGGCATCAGGATTTGGTTATTTTAGGTGTTTTGCTATTAAGATAGGCACCTTTCCAATACTATTTATTCCAACAACTTGGTTAAAACATCTCTTATTTTGATAATTCAAAAACAATCGGCGACTGGTAGCGTAACTTGGACGAAGAGCCGCATATTTTCGGTAAATGTCAATATAATCTAAATTTGAAACTGTAAAAATTCGTTGTGTATGCGTTTTTGTATCGGGTACTTTAACAATCAAAATGGAATTTTTATCTTCTATGTCATCGACCGTCATTTTAATGAGTTCCTCACGGCGGCAGGCACCCGAAATTTAAAAAACACATAAAACAATCATCAAAAATCTACCATAACCAAGGTTTCATCATCTGCCTCTTTTACGAATTCTTCAACTTCCTCTCTAGTCAACATCTTAGATTTCCAACTGACAATTTTTTCAAATATGGAACCAATTTGGTAAATATCTTGAAATCCACGTTTTCTTTAACATTGAGTGTTGCTTTCAGCATAGAATATATTGCCCATAACGTGGAAGACTTCAGTTTCTTAGACTTCTCTGCAAAATATGCCAACAGCACATTTTCGGATACTTTTCTGGCTTTATTTGCTTCACACCCCTCTTTAAATTGCTGATCATTTTCATACTGGCACCTCGATTTCTCCGGTAAGAGATTTGTAATTACTGAATTGACAGCATCTGTCAAGTTAGGTGGGGTACTGCTTACTTCATTGTCGCTCGAAATTTCACAGTTATAAATGTCACGCACGAAATTGACGCAAATAAGAATTCACTCCAAAATAATGAAAATAATTATCAAGAACTGTCACTTTGAAATAATTGTCAACAAATGCCATTTTATTTCCATAGTTACAGTACCTAATTACTTGATTTGGAAAAACAGTTCAAACCAGTTCAATACTTTTTTTCATATTAAGCTAAGCGTTTGTAGAAAAAGTTTTGTTTGTATCTCATGCGCGAAATACTTTGATGATCTCGACTATCAGTTCTCGATCACCAAAGTAGCATTTCGCGCGCACTAGATACAAAAATAACTATTCTATTGTGGCGGTTATAGCATCTTATTCATTTATCAAAGATTAGTTTTCAAAACTAAAAAAAAATTGAAAATGAATTTTAAATTCATATCATTCTTCTGTCAAATGTAAAACACAATATTTTCATCCATTAACTTCCCATTCTATCAAATCGATTGTGATTTAGTTCTAATCAAGTAAGATTTATATTTTTCTATTTAGGTTACTAATGAACAAATTCACTACCTTTACAAAAATCAATAGTCAGTAGTTAAAAAAATACTGTTTCAATTATTTCTTACTGATGAAACCGGTAAAAATGTATTAATACGTTTAATTTTATTGGCAGATTATTATTTGGGCAAAAGAAGGAAATACGGAAGGTTTTTGTTGCGAAATAAGAAAAGCAATATACAATGCCTCATGCTGTAAACACACCGATAACAATAATTCCGATGTAATTCCGCTTCCTGCCTCAAGTCTCGAAAATACCGAAGGAATTGCGAGTAATTTTCTAGGATCTTATTGCGTCTCTGCGAAGGGCCTTATCGGGATTTTCTTCAAAATTTTAAGGCGATGATAAATCAATGAGTTAATTGATCTTTCGACACTTTTTAAAATCTACACCAAGAAAACATTTTAATTAAAATCTTTCTTTAATTAACGAAACACTTTAGCGGAGGAAAAAATGTTGTCATGGCAACAATATGAAACATGTCACAAAGTAACAATACAAATGTCATTAACAACAATTAAACATCATTTTTATTTATAGTAATATTAAAAGTAAAATTAGTTAATGAAGAATTTTCAAAATTGAAACCGTGCAAAAATGTTCCCGACTCTTAATACGCATTGGTAATTGTTGATGATACTGATGGTCGAGCACAACTTTCAGCAATCATTCCCGATGTTGGCGAATCATGAGGTTTTAAAATTTTTTGAGCATTATCGTTCTTATTTCTTATTGAATCCTCTACATATATATCCTTCGGCAACCGTGCTTGATTTCTAGATTTCAAGCTACTTTTTGGGCTACTGTGCTGATCGAATGTATTCCCATAACGCTTCGGTAACACTTTCCATTTTGGTACTTTATAAAAAATCGGTTTTCTGTGAAATTTTCAGGCCGCAGTGATGCATACTTTTTATACAGTTTAATATAGTTTTGACCAATTATCGTAAAAGATCTAGTTTGTCGTGTTTTACTGTCTGGGATTTTGATAATTATTACATTTTCTTTATCCTCAATGTCCACAGTCTTCATTTTTACCAATTCGTCGCATCGACAAGCGCCGGTAACCCCAATTAACAAAACAATCTGAAATATTTTTATAATTTAGTAGAGTATACTACATGCTTTGCAATATAATTTTAATTATAATTACCTTTAATCAATGCACGTAATTTGCTTATATCCACATTTTTTCTAATAACACTCGGATTTTATCATAGAGTATCGTGACCACATTGTAGATTTCCATTTATTTTCATTTTCCATTATATTAAAATATGCCAGTAAAACGTCTTCGGTAACTTGCTGTACTCTTGGAACTGCTTGTACGCTAACCGGACTTGGAGGGCCCCAAACGTGCTACTGCATCATTAGCCGCGGACACAATTTCGTTTAGGTTTTCCAGTTTTGCACTAAATTTTCGCTTGCGTTTGCAACAACAATAAGCTGTCTTAAATAACATAAAATAACTGTCAAACAACTGTAACCAGGGAGACGTAAATTCTACCGACGACTTAATTATTTTAATTTCTAACATCTAAACGACTTTGATAGTTTTCACAGTTAATTTCGAGTAAAAATATCGTATGAATTGTACTATTTATGGTTGAAAATTGCTACACGCCACTTTGTTCGGCGCGTAATATCGTGCGCGTCAAGAAAAGTCAGGCTTCTCCGCCTCATAAATGAATATACTATTAAAGATCTCTAATTTTGCTTGACTCCGACTTTCAGGCCTATTGTATTGATAAAAAATGTTTATTTAAGTGCCCTCCAACATTTCTAAAAAGTAGGAACAGTTATTTCGAGATACCCTGTATATTAAGGTAATGCAACATTTGTAGAACGTAAGAAACGTACATAAGAACGTAAGTAGTTGTGTTCTTTTGATGCTATTTCATCTGAACCACGCCCCACGCTTTTTACAAGAAAAAAAAACCTTTTCTTTTGCCGTCGTCATCGACAAGCTCCTAATTTATAACGACATCCTCATGCTACACAAGAAAGTTTTTCCCGAACGAGATTACACATCTAGACAACGGCGAAATAAGACAAAGCCAAGGAATATAGCGCCCAAATAAATAATATTAACCGCTTCTTTTCAAAAGAATTCAAATCTTGTTTGTTTGACGGTAACAAATTGGACACCCTTTTTTCCCTACGCCCATTCTATTCGTTATCGTTAGATGTTTTACATCTACGTGATCAATTCCGAGACATTTTTTATGTTTGATTGCCTAATATGGGCTTTGAATTGAAAGAAAAGTACAACGATGTAAAAAAATGTATTTTAACTGAGAAAGATTTTTTTTTTAATTTGTGGTGTGTATCTTTTACTAAGGAAAAAATTTTTATAACACTTATTTCCGTATTCACCATGCATAGTTAGCAGTTATCAGTTGGTTAAAGCATCTGACAATTTGTCAGGCCGATTTCGGCCTGTTTACAATTAAAAATATATTAAATTGAAAAGTGAATTAATTACTTCTTTGAAGTGTTTTTTATACATCGGTCTTATGGATAGAATATATTTTCTCAACCAATTCTTGGATTTTTCATCCTCCTCCTCCTCCTCCTTAGACTCAAGTAGCGAAGAAGAGGGTCCACGAATTCGCTTGGTAAAGCCAAGAAACAATTTATTGAGCTGGATGATGTCGAATTTAAGAAAAGATTTAGATTGTCGAAAAATACAGTGGAGCAACTGGCTAATCTGCTGGATAATGTTTTTGAGCCAGTTGATCAAAGAAATTAGCCAATATCAAAACTAAACCAAATATTGATAACTCTTCGGTATTTTGCAACTGGTTCTTTCCAAATAAATATAGGAGATCTTTTTAATATATCACAGTCGACGGTATCTCGTATATATTGTGGCGAATGTTACCAGACACATAGCAGCCCTGCGACCACAGTTCATTCAAATGCCACATACAGATGACGAACGAAGACAGTCTGTTCTTCAATTTTTTAACATACATGGATTTCCAGGAGTAATAAGTAAATATAAAGGCACATACAAAATTTATTTAAATTTGAAATATGTATAGTATATTATTCTATTCCTGTATTTTAGGAGCATTGGACTGTACTCATATTAAAATTCAGTCCCCAGGAGGAGAAAATGCAAAGGTATTTCGAAAAAGAAAAAATTGGTTTAGTGTTAATACTCAAGTTATTGGAAATGCCAACTTAAAAATTTGTGATATTGTTGCTAGGTGGCCTGGTTCAGTGCATGATACAACAATATTTATTGATTCAAATATTAGGGGTAGATTTGAAGTAAATGAATTTGCTCCTTACCACATGGTTGGTGATGGTCGATATCTCTGTCGACCATATCTTTTAACTCCAATGAATGCCCAAACACCACCATAACAGAGATACAATACAGCTCAAATAGCTACTCGAAACCCAATAAAACGGTTATTTGAAGTTTGGAAACGTAGATGTCCCTGTTTGGTGGAAAGAACCTGAAGTCTGAAAAAGTTTGTCAGGTGATATTAGCTACAGCAGTTCTGCATAATATATGCATTGAAGCCAATGACAATGTTGATGACTGAAAACATTCCAGAAGAAATTAATGAAGCTGTGGGAGTTGTGGAGTATAATATAGCACAAGATCAAAACACTGCTACAAGAGATGCTCTTATTGCAACAGTTTTTGTATAACTATAATACATTTTCTTGTATCTTATCATTTTTATTATATAATTATGTCTATCTGTTAAATTTTAGTTTGTTTTTAAAATAAGTATATCACAAATCTTTTACTAAACAATAAACAGCAAATTACCAAGTTAGAAACTACAGCATTGGTTTTTTTATTTTCAATAATTTTGAAATACTTTTCTATTAAGCAGACTAATATCTCTTTTTTTCGCTGTGTATAATTAGCTGATCTTTTCCTCTCAATTTTTCAATAAACAAACAACACATCAACACAAGTGATACAAGATAAACAATGAAAATATTGAAAATAGACTAATTTTGAGATTATGCTATGTGGTATGAAGTTAGGTGCGCAGCAAAAATGTTCTCAAAATGTTTGGATTTTTATCAGTCTGTTTATTGTCAGCAGAACCAGAATTGATGGTGAATAACACTTGCTGTTATCAGACCGATAAAATTTAACAGACCGTTAACTATCAGGCCGCCAAATCGATTTTGGTGAATATGGCCGTTAATCTTGTTAATACTAATGTTCCTGTTTTAACCCTAATGTTAGTTAGTCAAATTTCACCCGTAAAAATCAACTATTCACAGTTTACCCTACTAACGCTTAGTAGAAGTCTATGATTATGTAAATTAATTAATATCATGTAACTTCCTTTCAAAAACAAAAATTTAACTTCAAAATATCAATCTGACGATGCTGGTTTCTAGGGAAACAGCTGTCATTAATTTAAAAAAGCAATTTTTTGAATAAATAGTGAAATTTTTGTTTAAAAACTTTTATTTTTAATGTTCTTGGTAAGATAAATTTCCACATTGATACAATGAATATTAATAAAGAACACTTTAACAAGTATTTCCACCATTTTAATGAAAAATTTACTCTTGAAACAAGTCTGTAAATAAACTTTTTTGCTAATTTTTTTTATAATTTTTAGCGTATATTCACATGTTTAAAAGGAAATTCAATTGTACTTTTCCATTATCTTCGACAAACGATAACGGTCCTTTAAGTATTTATGTTCATTAAAAGTGTGCTTGTTATTTTGTTGCGAAGTACAGTTTTCAGTTTTGCAACTTTATTTTATGAATATTTTACACCATGAAAGCATATTCCAAAGTTTATGAGAGTTTAAATTAGTGTTAAAAAGGGTGCATTCATTTTTATTGTCGATTAAAGGAAGTGCAGCATGCCGAATAGAGATGCAAATCGTCGTATGTTTTTTATTTATTCTGCGTCAACTTCTAGAATTATGAGAAGCAAAGCGTTTAGAATATGAACAAGTATTAAGAAACTAATTAAGTTAGTAATAGTCTAGTCGAGGAGTGAGTTTCCTGTGAAAAGGAGTTAGAATATGAGGTTCGGTTTAACGGATTCAGAATTAAATTCTGAGCATGGGAAATTTTTGAATTTTTCTTCCTTTAACAATTTCAATTGTTATTAACAAAACGCGGAAAAGACAAAAAGATGGTCTCTGTTTTTTTGGCAATAACGATGAAACAAATCTAATGAATAACTAACAAATTATTGTTTATTGTATTTTTATAAATGCAAAACAGAAAATACAAAAAAAATAGTATTTACAAAAAGTACGAGGAGTAATAAACCCTAATTAAGTATGCAAAACCTTTACAGGGAGCACCATGAAATTTTTGATAAATCTCTTACTTTAAATTACATTTCTTTCATAAATCTAAAAATCAGGTAGATCGACCCCGTATTTGTTTCAGTTGTAGCAAAGTTTAGGGTTTCTTCATTGTTAAAGGATTAGCAGCTGAGCAATAACGCAATGCAGAGGTGTGTATTTTGGGAAAAAAATAGGTTTTAAATTATAATATATAATAAAAAATGAAAAGAAATAATTTGGAATACATTTATTACTTACATTTTATTCTATATCCGACTCTGAAGAGAAAGAATCGTTGTTGACATTAATAATAATAGGGTCGATTAAATCATCACAAATAATGTCAATTTTCCACATATTTGCCTCTACTTTGATAACATGCTCGATACAGTTTGTCCAATTTACTAACATAACTTACAGCACTCTCAAACAATTTCACAACATCGTTTATTTTAAAAGTAGTATTTTTTTTCCAACTTCCCCCTTTACCTGAGCCCATATTACTTCTATGGGATTAAGTTCACAATGATAAGGGGGAAGTCGAAGAACTGATATACCACGAGAAGAAGCCATTTCTTCTACAATGTAGGTTTTGTATTTATTCTTGTTCATTTTTGCAATTCTGTAAATTTCTTTCCTTAGTAGATCTTTTGGAAACTTAATATTTTTCGAAATAAGCCACTCCAAAAGCTCTGCTTTACGCCAACGACTTGTGGGCAATGCTTCTCATAACCGTGAATGGTAACTTGCGTTGTCTCCCTCTCAATAATCGAATAATCTGTAAATAGGTGTAATCGTATTAAGCCGATTACAGTAGGCCACTTGCCATTTAAAATTTCTGAGAAAAATTCCCCAAACACCACATATAGGAGTAATACAAATAAAAAATATTAATTTTGCTTCTTTGAATTTAATAAAAATTGTAACGATATCTTGCTATCTTGACTTTAATTAATTTTTTTTAAATATATTTCATTTTAATTTATTTAAGAGTATGCCTTCTAGATTAAGTGTGATGACAAAATTGTCTTATTGTTTTGGATTTTGTAGACAAAATTTTATGTAAAATGATTTCATTAAATTGTTATTTCCAATTCAAATAATTTTTTATTTTTGTGTTTGTTTATTTCAATTAAAAAAAAAAGTATTCTAACTATATCCAATGAAAACATAACAGAATTTTAAGATATTTGAAAAACTAACTTATCGATTCACTGTATTATTTTTGTTTGATAATGTTGAAATTTAAAATTATTATTTTTATGACAATGACATATTCCAAAGAATTTAGTATTTTATGAAACAGTACTACGTTTGAGGACGCCTGTTTTATCGCAATGATTTATGTGACATCTTTTTTCAATTTCATATAAATCTAATATCATTACTTGAATTTTAATAACTGCGTATAGCACCAAAGTTAATCATGTTTTAAGTTCTATTCTATCACCAATGATAACCTCAGCTTTGCATATTAATTTTTTTGTTTGGCTAAGAAACAAAATTGTCGAAGCTCATTATTTTGGAAAACCTTTTACCTAAAAAATTAAAACTTAAAAATTGTAGTTGCAAAGATAAATACGAATCTAAGATCGAAATTCTTGATGAATTTCTGGTAGAAAAAAAACATTAAATGTTCTTTTATTTTCTGTAATAAACGACTTAAGTGAAATTCTATCTCAAGTAATGACATTGAAGTCAGTCGATCGTTTTAACAAGCTCGAAATTCATCAGTATGCAGCAGAGAAGTTTCAGATACCCCTTCTACTAGATTTGGAAAAAGATGATGGTAAAATTCCATGTTCTCGTGTGATTTATTTCTATTTTCTCCACTAACCATAGATAAATCTTCCCTGTGAGGACCGGAACACAATTTCTTAATTGAATTTCACTTCGGGGAATAATTTCGACCGTTTTTGTTTTCTTAACATTTTAAACTCCAAAAATCCTTAAAGATAACCATTATGCTAAAAAAAATTAAGTTTTTGAATAAAATAAAGGAGGTTTTATTAGAAAGTTTTTTGTTTAGTGTTCCTAATCCAAATATACAAAATTCTAAAGAATTTACATTTATATTTAAATAATGTTAATTTTTTGGGGGGTTTTTAATTATAAACTAAGTCTGAGGTTCTCAAATTCTTTCACGAATAATGTTGAACGTCATCGAATTGTCTGGACGCCAGATGCGTGGCTATAAATAGAGAAGCGCGTTTGCAGATGTAGCCTATTTTTTCTTAAAATAGTTTTTGCACTACAATTAAAAGTTTAGTGCTATCTAACTGGAGAACAAGGAAAACTAAACGAGGAAGAACCTTGTACTTCTACAGATTTAAATTAAAACCCGAAAATATGATCAAGCTTTACTAAATTTGGGCTTTACAAGCGTGGAAACTAGTGAGAAATAAAAACAACAATATGTTATTCCTTTAAAAGTATTATCTGCTTAACAGGTCGGCTGAAAAGTCCCAGGTCTGACCTATAGATGACGACACTAGAATTAAATCCATTTCATTTTTAGATAGTATCAACCTTCAAAAGATTCGTGTAAAAATTTGACAGCTGTCGGACTATTAGTTTGTGAGATATTGCATTTTTAGTGAACCAACTTTGTTATTTTCAAAAAGATGGAAAAAAAAGAATTTCGTGTGCTTATTAAATATTGTTATTTGAAAGGAAAAAATACAGTTGAAGCAAAAGCTTGGCTTGATAATGAGATTCCGGACTCTGCGCCAGGAAAATCAACAATCATTGACTGGTACGCAAAATTCAAGCGTGGTGAAATGAGCACCGAAGACGGTGAACGCAGTGGACGCCCAAAAGAGGTGGTTACCGACGAAAATATCAAAAAAATCCACAAAATGATTTTGAGTGACCGTAAAGTGAATATGATCGAGATAGCTGACACTCTAAAGATATCTAAGGAACGTGTTGGACATATCGTTCACGAATATTTGGGTATGCGGAAGCTCTGTGCGAAATGGGTGCCGCGCGTGCTCACAATCGACCAAAAACAGCAACGAATTGATGATTCTGAGCAGTGTTTGCAGCTGTTAAGTCGTAATAAACCTGATTTTTTGCGTCGATATGTGACTATGGATGAAACTTGGCTCCATCACTACACGCCTGAGTCCAATCGACAGTTAGCTGAGTGGACTGCGGCCGGTGAACTGCCACCAAAGCGTGGAAAGACTCAACAGTCAGCTGGCAAAGTTATGGCCTCAGTTTTTTGGGATACACACGGTATATTGTTCATCGACTATTTGGAAAATGGAAAAACAATCAACAGCGACTATTACTGTGCATTATTGGAGCGATTGAAGACCGAAATCGCGAAAAAACGGCCCCATATGAAGAAGAAAAAAGTGTTGTTTCATCAAGACAATGCACCGTGTCACAAATCATCGAAAAAAATTGGGCTTCGAATTGCTTCCTCACCCACCGTTTTCTCCAGATCTAGCCCCCAGCGACTTTTTCCCTTTCTCTGACCTGAAGAGAATGCTCGCGGGAAAAAAATTTGGCTCTGATACTGAGGTAATCGCCGAAACTGAAGCCTATTTTGAGGACAAACCGAAGGAGTACTACAAAAATGGTATCGAAAAGTTGGAAGGTCGCTATAATCGCTGTATCGCCCTTGAAGGCAACTATGTTGAATAAAAAAAATGCATTTTGTCAAAATATCGTGTTTTACTATGGTAGACCGGAGACTTTTCAGCCGACCTGTTATAGCTTAAAACCCAATAAATGGAAGAGGCACCTGGTAACATTGTAAAAAAATATATCAGCAAACCGCGTACATTTTCGGGGGAAAAACTTAGAGCAAATAAAAAGCAGAATACAGATTTTCAGAAAATGCTGGTAGTGTGCTAAAAAGTTTTGTTAGCAGGATATTAAGTGGTTTACAAAGTAGCTAGATGAAAAAAAACCACACACTTTAGCAGATCAACTTATTCTACCAGCTAACAGAAATAGTGGTTGGTTAAAGCTCTGCTAATCAATTTGACAATACCCCTTTGTCAAATGACAAAATTTGTCGAAAAAGTAGTTTAAATCTCAGTTAATTGGAAAATTATTTGCTACTCATTCATTCATTTTGCCAATTTGATTGAGGTATCTCCAAAACGAGTGCAGCAACCGCTTCTTCAGGTGTCGAAAAATGTTGACCTCTCAGTTTATTTTTTACGAACGGGAATAAAGTCATTCGGTGCTAAGTCAGGACTATACGGCGGATGACTCATCAAATCGATGTTTTGGGTGCTCAAAAGTGCAGTGGTTTGTGGGAATCTTCATCTTTGAATCTTCTTGTAAAAAAATACATTTATGGAAAAATAAGTTTTGATTTGTTTCTTACATTACGTAAAAGTAAACAGGATTTTCCACTGAAAAAATCATAAAATTGTAATATTAATAATCATGGAGGAGCAATTGAATTAAGTAAATGCAGTTTGACGTTTTCTGTTTGTATTTAGAACATTTGTTAGTGTGTTTAATATACTGGACTTCCACAAAGTACGGGTTAGCACAACACATTTAATGTTCTGTTCGTATCGATCTGTTTTCTCTTATTTTCATCTTCGTTTTTATATAAATAATTAAAATACCTGCAGCGTCATCGACAAAGTAATTTTCATCCCTATCTACAAAATATTTAAATATTCAAACTTGTGATAGGTACAGCGAACGTTTCCCTATAAATATTTTATTCGGAAACGTTCCCCAACGAATGACAGTTACAATGAAAATTCTTTCCATTTTGCATGGGTATTGCTCTAGGCGCACGTAATAAACACATCATTTATCATTCGTGTTGAATTCCTCAAATTCCGACGACCACCTTTGTTAAAATTGGTCCCCGACTCGTCGGATCGATAGCCACCGCCACTCGAGGTACCGAACGTGGCAAAATTGTTTTCTTAAGGTCGCATTTTCAGCTGAAATGTCACCGGAATTTATAATGTGTCGTTTGTTTCTTTGCAACGTACATCGCAGGCAACGTAAAATTATTTGTAGCGAGAAAACTTTTCGCATTTTAGCAAGGAATGACGGTTTTTAGGAAAATTTGATGGTAGGGACTTTTGTTCGGACAGCGATAGCTTTTTATAAATAACTAGCTGACCCTGTGAACTTCGTATCACCGAAAAATTTGTTTTTACAACTTTTGATTCGTGATTATCAACCAATCCTATCATAGGATGACAGAAATGGAAACTTTGACAACGAAGTACAATGGCACACCCTTTCCTTCAAACGATCTAATGTAATTTTTACTGTCAAATGTCATTTTAGCTGTCAACTGTCATTTTTCCGCTACCAACCGTAATTTTCAGCTGTCAACTGTCATTTTTGACATTCGAATATCATTTATAACTGTCTTATGTCAATTTTTACTCTTAAATGTGTTTTTTAACTGTTTATGTAATTTTTTTACTCTCAAAGGTCATTTTTTAGTTGCCAACTGTCATTTTTAGCCGTCAACTGTCATTTTTAATTTTAAAGATCATTTTCCAGCTGTCAATTGTTAAAAGTAATATTTAACTGTCAAATCTAATTGTCAGCAATTAATGGTAGATGTAATGACGTTTAAAAATGGTATACTTTGTATATATTTTGTTTCTGCGAACCTCGCTGCGCTCGGCACGCAGTGATGGGTTTTTAAAATATAGTCTGTATCACAATGATGTAGTTGATAAAACTATGTAAGATACTGTAAATTTAGTGAAAAAATAATAGTGTATCATTCATTTTTAAAAATTTGTGAATTTTAAATACTTTTAACCTTTAACTATTTAAAAAAAATGTATTTAAAAATAAATTTGAAAAATGTGACTATTAAATACCATTTTTATTGATGAGATGGGTAATTAGATAGTAAAGATTATTCTTAATTTACATAATATTTATAAAATACTTAATTATGGACTATGATCATAATACTATATAAATAATTATAAAAAACTCACTCACACTTTAACACAAATTTTGACAATGCCACACCCTTTCCTTCAAACGATCTAATGATGTTTATAAATGGCTTTGTTCATTTGTTACTGGATCGACAAATGAAAATACCATGCGCATAAAACATTTTTTAACGATTTAATCAATCATATCATAGGATGACAGAAATGAAAACTTTGACAACGAAGTACAATGACACACCCTTTCCTTCAAACGATATAATGTAATTTTAAATGTCAAATGTCATTTTAGATGTCAACTGTCATTTTTCCGCTACCAACTGTAATTTTTCAGCTGTCAACTGTCATTTTTGACATTCGAATATCATTTATAACTGTCTTATGTCAATTTTTACTCTTAAATATAAACAATTAGTTTTTTTTAGCTGAATTTTCGGGTTTTCCAAAAATTTTTTTTTCTAAACCATCCCTAAACTATAGCAAAAAAAAACAAAAAAAAATTTTGAAAATCGGTCTTGCCGTTTTTGAGTTTTTGCGAGACTAACGCACAGCAATTCATTTATATATATATATTTTCCCAGAATCGTGTAATTTATATTACAATAAACAAATTATTTGATTATAAACGATAACAGTGAACATGGAAAACCAACTAATGTTATAAATAAAACTAGTTATCTACTTTTTTGAGGAAATTTCAATTTTGATATCGCGGTTTCAACAGTTTGCTACAGTAATTGATGGACAACCTTTGTTTCCAGTTATTTTTTAAATCTTATTTTCAAATTCGGTTTTGTCTTCTTCACTGACAACTCTTTTTCAAAAAGTCAAGTTTGTCGTACTGGTACCTGTTTCACCTTCCAGAATTTGACTCGCTATTTTTCTGCAAATTTTTATGAAAATAGATTCCTCAATGTAGCTTTCGGCCACTGTTGAAGATTTCCATCCTCTATGGCAGTTTAATGTTAGTATGTCTGCTCCCGATTCTACAAGTAAGGTTGCAGAAGATCTGCGAAAACATTGTCCTGTGTATTACATTGGGTTTTCCAAATTTAAATATTTTGCAATATCACTTGGAATTTTACTGAAAGTATTTATACCAACAGGTTGTACTGAACATTTTCCGTTATAGTATCTTATAAAAAATCTATTTCGATTGGTAGACTGGTAGAACCCTGGCATAAAATGGAATATTTAGACAAAAGCATTTGTGTGGTCGTAAAAAGGAAGGACATTAAACTTAATTTTACGTTATTGATTCTCCAATTAAGTTTCAGTTGCTTATCTCATTTAAAGACGGTATTAACTTAATTTAAGGATGTTCTATACATCCTATCGAGGAACTGACTGCACCAGTGTCAAAAAAACACCGTTTTCCATATTTTCACGCTATTAGAAAGCAAAAATTTTTTTGTCAAAAAAATGAGCAAGGCTATAGCCTTGGATTTTTGTCAAAATTCAACAAAAATTTGATTATCATAAAAATGGTTTAGAACCACTATTTTGGTTACGTAGAACACGAAAATCAAGTATAAAATGCAAAATTATGGCTAATATCATTAAAAGTTCACTAATTTTGAATGCGAGAATTATTCGCACCTGGATTTTAGGATGTTTCATACATTCTACCGAGGAACTGACTGCAAAACTTTTAATAACACTGTATATATTTCTTACGGAAGTTCTTAGTTTTTTATTTATTCACTTACCGGAGGATATTGGTCGCATGGGACAAGTCATGATATTCTCGCATCTCTGTCCATCGATGTTGAACTCTTCGTTTTCGATGTAGAGCTTAATAAAAGGCAGTCTAGTGTTTAGGTAATATCTGCAATGCAAATTCCTCGGATAGATGCCGGGATAAGCTGGCGATTGAACGTAACAAGTTTGAAGACGACAGTCTCGAAATATTCGCTCGCAATATGACCTGAAAATGGATAAATCAATCATTCAAAAAGAAATAAGAAGACTACGGATACTTTGATTTAAATTTTAAAGCTGTTGTGAATAATAACATAAAGTAATGGAGTAGGATTATTATCGAAGATAAGAGTTTATCTTGAATATACAAAATAACGTATATACAGGGATTTTCAAAAAAAGGTAACACCGTCTCTAGGATAGGTAAAAAACAGAAAAATAATTGGGGTTTGCTTAGTAAAATTTTTTTTAACGCCATCCGTTTTCAAGATAAAGGGCGTTGAAGAAAATAAAAAATTACACATTTCTTACGATTTTGCCGAAACTACTGGCACCATTGCAATGAAATTTTATACGAATATGTTTTGGAAGCTGATATATCCCATGAATTTGTTTTTATAACTAACTCTCATAGAGGGCGCTAGTTACACGATTCATAAAACGTATTATTCAACATAACTTTTTTTAGGGTAGAATTATTAGTCAAAACTCCAAGTGAACATAAACATCGTTTAATTCTACACCAAAAAGGTACTCTTGGTAAAACTCGATATTATGTACCGTTTTCGGAATATTTTGATTTGATGTTATGTTCTTTGTCTTTATTTTAATTTTCTTATTGTAAGTTTTTTTAATTAATAAATTTATCATTAACTTGTACGAGGAGTGGTTATTACTTCATAATTTTCAACGATACGAAATGAAATTTTGTGTAATTTGTGAGTTATACGCGTTACACAACATTAGGCATAAATATCTATTTTATAATAACAAATTTTTATATGAAATTATGACACCCAAATTTATTGAATTACGTTTCAATATATATTTATTTAATTAATATTCTTTGGTACTTAACAAACGTTAACCATTTACAGTGTGTAAGGTTTTTTGAAGTTGCTTGTACGTTTAGATTTATTGTACATCTTTGTTAATGCCACGAGCCAAGATAAACAGTGTATCTTCTAATAAAATTCTCAATATAACCGATGTAAATTTCAAAGCGAACCCTAAATTAATCTATTTACAAAAGAGGTTTCGACAACCCAAAATCCTTAGAATGCTTTTAAAGTGGTAAAATCATTTTAAGGATATCTAAAATCAGATAACTCCATTGAAAGTGAAAGCAAAGTACACTTTAAAGAAAATATATTTTATTATTTACTTACGGCAATTATTTTAAAGTCTGACAAGCTTATAATTATTTGTGTATCTTGATTAAAAGCTTCAAACACAAACATTTCATTATATATACCTGAAATTAAATACAACAAGTATAGTCAGTTTACTTTTCCTCTCTGAAGAAGGTAACTTGGTTATTGAAACGCGAGTTAGACATTTAAAAATTTAGTATCGGTGTAGTGGTAACGTTCAGTTTAGTTAACGTTCCAGGATTAACACCTTAACTATTAAGAATAATAATTAGAGTTGATTGTTGCACCTCGCTCGAGAAAAACAGTAGTCATAATCTTTTTTGGGGGAACTTCTGCGCCCCCATTTCATAGACAGCGATTTTGTCTCCCAATTGATGTGCTTTACCCATGTCTCATCACTCATTACGACACCGAATACGGAATGTACGGAACTACGAATAGAAATGAAAGCAAATATACCCCCGCCAAAACTTATTAATATTTTTAACACAACCATTGGATGGCGCTGATCGTTGCGTCTACTCATTTTAATTGTTCTATTTTTCGGAAGAGGTCTCTCTACTAACGACAATACTTTTTAATTTAACATGAACCAAGTGTGTTTAGTGAGTGGATTTTAAAGATACAGTCTTTAAATTATAAAGACTTGTCAGTTGAAGACATTTATAAAAAATATGTATTTTGTGAGGAACATTTTTCTAGTAACTATAAAGTTTTAGGTACCAAAAGAGGTCTTATAAAAACAGCAGTTCCAACTTTAAATTCACCTGGTAAGTGAATAAATCAAATTGTAATTTACAAAGAAAGAAAACCTGTACTAGCAGATCATGCAAACGTTTTTATGCTGAAAGGACTGTATAAACAGTGGAAGCAACCATTAGCTTTTACATTTAGTGAAGGACCTCATAAATCCATGGCATTAAAAAATTTGCTGAAGGTTCTCATCTGCAAATGTCAAAGTATAGGTCTGAAGGTAGTATCGACAGTTTGTGACCAAAGTGAAAATAATGTCGGAGCTATTAGACTGCTAATGAGTAAAACGAAGGAGGAATACTTAAAAAGAAAAGAAGAGAATAGAAATTTTGGTTTTGTTATCAATGACCAAGAAATTATTCCCATATTTGATAACCTTCATATTTTTAAGTGTTTGAGAAATAATCTTTTGAAACATGACTTGTATTTTAAGCAAAATAAATATATAAATGATCATTTTTTGATTGTAAACATATATATTTACTTTAGTTTCGTTGAAATGTAGCTGTCTATTTTATCGCAGAGTACTTTTTATCGACAGATAGATAGCACTAGATATAAATTTAAGGAATCTGTATTATCGACAATACTTTTTAACACAACCGCTGCTACTCGATGTCGCATACGGATCTAGACAGTAACTAGGTTTTTGCCATTCTATTCGTAATTCCGTATTCGGTGCATTACGATTCGATCCAGTAAAGAATCACCATGTGTGTGGTGGGTGTCAAGAAATGTTAAGACTGCTCCCATTCGCTGATCTGTAAGCAGTTTTGGCACTCATCTTGCACAAAATTTATGGTAGTGAAGCTTGTGAGTCACAATTTCAAATAACAAAGTTCCTGAAGCTTGTGGGAAGCAAGGCGAAAGCTCTGTTATTGTGAAGCGACAGTTTCCACAAGTTTCTCATCAAGTTTGGCGAGAAGATTGTCCACTCATTGGTTCTGCCATTTTTAAACAGCAGGGTTGCCAAATCCCGCAATATAAAAGGCAACCCTCGTATACCGCTCATAATACACTGCCAACGTATATATTAAATAGTTCAAGTTGCTCATTTTAATCTAATTTAACATGAAATATTATGATTTGCTTTGTGTTTTATTGATATAGGTACCATGTTCACTAGCTAAAAATCCCGATTGATAAATTCATCGAAGTTAGCAATTGAAACCAAATATAAAAAATTCAAATATAGCTCTGCCGTTTTAACAGAACACCCGAACGCATCCCCAAGGAAATTATTCAGATTATTTCATTAGCTTTCAAGAAGAATCGATTTTTCTTTTGTCTGTACAGGAAATTTCACTTTTATTCGATTGATTATTCAAATCGTTTTACCACGAGAATACCAAATTTAAATATTTACATTTCTCAGCAGTGCAGCAGCAGATTGAACTTTTTATATTCGGAGCTTCTTCTGCCGTTCATCTCAACACCGGAAACTTTCTCGATAAGCAATCAACATTGTTCCTCTCTTTGGAATCATTTTTAAATACTCCGCGTACTTGTTCGACGTTATTAAGATACGTGTCGAGCCTTCTAAACTTTTTCCTGATTCTTTTTAAGCGAGACGTAAATTTGAAAGAGTTTTACTTAATTTATTTACAAACAATTTCCGCATCGACTATTGAGAATATTTAACACAAATGCCAGGCAAAGTTTATTGGTAGGCCGGTAACAATAGTAGCAGTGTGCAATTGTAAGCAAAGTTACTGAAGAGTTAGGAAACTCGTCAACAGCAAATATCTAACACCTTCTTTATACAGGGTGTTTCAAAAAAAGGTAACACCGTCTCTAGGACAGGTAAAAAACTGAAAAATAATTGGGGTTTGCTTAGTAAAATTTTTTTCTAACGCCATCCGTTTTCAAGATAAAGGGCGTTGAAGAAAATAAAAAATTACACATTTCTTACGATTTTGCCGAAACTACTGGCACCATTGCAATGAAATTTTATACGAATATGTTTTGGAAGCTGATATATCCCATGAATTTGTTTTTATAACTAACTCTCATAGAGGGCGCTAGTTACACGATTCATACAACGTATTATTCAACATAACTTTTTTTAGGGTAGAATTATTAGTTAAAACTCCAAGTGAACATAAACATCGTTTAATTCTACACCAAAAAGGTACTCTTTGTAAAACTCGATATTATGTACCATTTTCGGAATATTTTGATTTGAAAATTATGAAGTAATATGAGTGTTGGTAATGTGATACCCTTTTGGCTTGTGGATTCTCATCACACCAGTAGTGTGCGTTATGGGCGTTAAACATACCTTGTCGCGTAAAGGTGGCCTCGTCCGTAAAAAGAATACATTTTAAAAAATTTGGATTGAGGGCTGTCCTTTCTCGCAATGTTTTACAAAAATCGACTCTAACCGGTAGATCGTCCGGCAAGAGTTCTTGAACTGTCTGTTATGGTAAGGATGTAGCTGCTGCTCTGTAAGTATCCGCTAATTAGTTGAAGAAGATGTATTTGTTTGTCTTGCCATATTCCTTACACTTAATGTTGGATTTTGATCAACTAAATTTAAAATAATATTTTCTTTATTAATTGTTCTTGTTGTTCTTGGTCTACCTGAATTTATTTTCTTTGGTCTTACATTCCCAGTTTCTCGACAACGTCGTTCAACTGCTCTAAATGTTTTTTTACTTGGTAAGTTTCTTCTAGAAAACTTTTCTGCATAACGCGTAAAAGCTGCACTAGAGTTTCCTAAACACTCGCCTAAAGTTAATAACATGTCGGTGTATTCAAAATTTGAGTACATTTTGTTTAACAATATCTAATTTTACAAATAACAAGGTTTCAAAACTCTATTTATTGTTGACTTATTGTCATAACAATCAATAAATGTCAATTTTACATGGCAAACTTAGAGAAAACGAACTTTATCATTAGTTTATACCAGGAGCGATTATTACTTCATAATTTTCAAATCAAAATATTCCGAAAACGGTACATAATATCGAGTTTTACCAAGAGTACCTTTTTGGTGTAGAATTAAACGATATTTATGTTCACTTGGAGTTTTGACTAATAATTCTGCCCTAAAAAAAGTTATGTTAAATAATACGTTGTATGAATCGTGTAACTAGCGCCCTCTATGAGAGTTAGTTATAAAAACAAATTCATGGGATATATATATAAATAAAATTTCATTGCAATGGTGCCAGTAGTTTCGGCAAAATCGTAAGAAATGTGTAATTTTTTATTTTCTTCAACGCCCTTTATCTTGAAAACGGATAGCGTTAGAAAAAAATTTTACTAAGCAAACCCCAATTATTTTTCAGTTTTTTACCTATCCTATAGACGGTGTTACCTTTTTTTGAAACACCCTGTATATAAATCTGAATAATAATTGTGAATTTTTGTTGAATTTCTAAACTAGGAAAAAATACATCAATCCATCCGAAGAGCAAGTTCTGAAACCCCACTGATACACCAGTAAAATATTCAGTAGAGGCAGAAAAAGGAATCAAGGATAAAAAAAAGTAATCCGTCAAAAGGGCAGTATTGGGTAAAATTACAAAAAAATAGAAAGACAATAAAAAACAGTTAATCAAACAGCTGATTTATCTACAGATGAAGTTCTAGATTGCCTAGAACCTTAATAAGAGTCGAAATAAAGAAGTATGTGCCAAGGGGGATAGTTTTTATATTTGTCACAACTGCCACAGTGAATAATATTTATTCTAGAACTATTTGTTATTTTCTAGCCAGTGGGGATGATTGTAACGTCTGCAGTCCTAATTTTTAAAAGTCTTTTATACTTTTATTAAAAAATTTTATTAGCCCTAAGGGCTAACTGTGCAATGATATTACATCTATACATAACATTTAAGCTTTCTCGGAAGTGATCATACCAGGTTCGCTTCCTTCATGTATTCTAGAATGTCCCTGATATTCGCTTTCACGATTTACTCTGTCTCAGTAGACTTAAGGATGGGACAGTGACATTACGTGAAGAAAAGTTTCATTTTCCTCACCACATTTTCTGCATAACGGGTCCTCGGCAAGTCTCTTGGCAAGTGTCCTGTAAGCAGTCCCACTGCCTTTTTTAGTTGGATTCTACTTAGAGAGTAGTTCTGTAGTTTTTTTCCTGGATTGCCTGAGTCCAGGCAGTTCCATCCAGAGTTTTTTTGTTGTTCCCTTTGACCGTTCCTCTATTATTCCTTTTACATGTCGGAATGAGACCCCACATGTCGGGAAAAGTTCCAATCAGGGTTCCTTCTGAAGCTTCCTTGACTAGGAGGTCATCAGCTTTTTCGTTTCCAAGGATCCCTGTGTTATATATAAAAGGCAACCCTCTTATTTGAAAATACAGCTAGTGGTCCACCATAAAACTGTTTATGGGACAATGAATACGATTAAAGTTGCTAGAAGTTTTTTACTTTTAGTAGTTTCATAACAATCTAACCTTTATATTGGAACAAGTTGCAGGAAATGCTTGTAAAATAAAAAAAAATCTATATTCCCACTTGAATTTAAAGAATTCCTAAACTTTTAACCATGAAAAGACTTAAACAGAAACATTGCCATGTTTAAAAGAATAAAAGTGAATGATGGATTTCGCATTAATTTTCAATTTACTTCCGTCATTCGCTAATGCACGACTCGAGATATTTCAAACTTAAATAAAATTGCGAAAGTAAAAAAGTTGAATGGAGGTAGTTATTTTTCAATTGATTTAAGAAGAATGATCTTGTAAAAATCACGACTGAAGGTCTGAAAAATTTATTCTATTAATACAATCAGAATCACATATGAAGTTTCAAATATACAATCAAGAAAAACCTGCTTTAAATATGTATTATGTAATAAATAATAATTTGACATTTTTGAGAAATTCATATTCACACACATTACCATTGTACTTTTTTGCGTCTGCAATGTTGCTACATAACCATTTCCAAATTTCATTAATTAGAAGCTTTAATACATTAATTTTATTAATTTATATGGAATTTACAGCTTTTGATTTCCGCAAAAAATCGCAACAATATTCAATTTGTTATGTTAAAATCATTTTTTTTTAAACTCCACGATTTGTTTTATGGAAAGTTTTACACTCTACAACTTTATATACATATTTATGATTTATGTTTAACAAGTTAAATGACAGAGTAAAAAAAATGGCCAATACTTTTTTTGTAAACAATTCTATGCTCTATTTATTAACTAAATCAAAACAGATAAAACAATTGTCTGCATTTTGGAATAAAATTTTTACTTTGATCAGCGTATGTTGCAAAACTTTAAAATTAATCTTACTGAAGGAAATTCATTTGTAGGTGAGGACTTCTTCTAAGAAACATATTTAAGATCATCTTACACACTAGATCGTTTATAACATTATTCATATATTTTATTTCTTAAGTACTACGTTTGAGTTTATTATAACCTTATTATTGTTAGTAATTGTTAATTAAATACAATTAACTTTTAGTATTTTTTATAAGACACGTAGTAGTTCTTGCTATTTAATTCAAACTGAAATTGTCATCTGTCATCTGTCATCTGTCATCTGTCATCTGTCATCTGTCATCTGTCATCTGTCATCTGTCATCTGTCATCTGTCATCTGTCATCTGTCATCTGTCATCTGTCATCTGTCATCTGTCGTCTGTCGTCTGTCGTCTGTCGTCTGTCGTCTGTCGTCTGTCGTCTGTCGTCTGTCGTCTGTCGTCTGTCGTCTGTCGTCTGTCGTCTGTCGTGTTATTTTACGGTTTCATATTAATTTAGATAAAATATAATCTTCTTAGTTTTTAAATAAGTAGTTATAGTTTATATCAAATAAATTAGTTTCTTTTTATTTATTGGTGAAATATTTCATGACATTTTTGGATCATGCTATGTATTTTCCTGAGATAAGGATATGTTGAATTTCAAGCTTATTAAGGCCTCTATGTTTGTTACTGTATAGTAGAGTTATATAAAAAGTTGATTGACATATATATAATACAAACAAATTTACAAAAACTTTCATTTCACATCACGGCTTATATTGCTTGACGTCAAGGGACCTTTAACTTTGACAAATTATTAGAACGTTTTCTAGTCACTGAACATACGAAAAAGCAAGAACTTTTATAAGCTTCTACATGTTATGTACAAAGAAAAATGTAATTAGAATAACATACATTAATGAGCTTAACAATTTTAATATTAACCATGGGCGCGAAAATTCCGGGTTAAATATATGGTGGGGAATTATTTTTAGAATTAGTTATATGGCAAACTGTAATAGAATTAGCTTTACTTGAATTACCGGATTGTCAAAACAGACCCGTGGAATAATTAACTGAATACTGACCCTTGTACAACTTCTCCTCGCCTATTAGGATACAATTCCGGATGCTGTCCATATCTCAAATAAACGACGAGTTGTTGTTCAGCCCTGGTATCAAAACTGAGGTACGTTTGATCCGTGTAATTTTCGACATGAAAAAAAACTTTGACGAATGACGTTTCGGACATAAATGTCTGAGGTTGTTCGCTTTCTCCACAAAAAATTCCAGGTTCCTTCCTGTTGGACACGTCCGTTTTTGCGTTGCCATCTGTTATCTGCAACAAAAACAACAAATCAGATTATGAATGTTTTTATATATTTTAAAATCGGTGAATGTTTAAATGTTTTTTACACTATTACACTTGGTGCAAATTTTAATTATCTTGCAGGTATTTGCTGTCCTCGTTTTACTCGGGTAACCAATACAGCTCACTGTAAATTACTTGTGGCGGATCCAGGCATGTAAAACTATCAAATTTGTTTGTATACACTTTTAAAGAATTGAAAATAATGTACAGCCAATGGCTTTACAACAAATTAAGTTTTTGTAAATTAAAATTATATAACTGCTACAAAATAATTTGAGTTTCAGCATGTTTGTTTTTACTTTTTGGAAATATCATGGAAGAGATGCAAACGAACCAACAAAGCTAAATTTTTTATATTACATTGGTGAGGGAAGGCTAGAAAGGTTTAACATCGAATGTCGATTTAAATTACCTACTTTCATTTTCGGTATCTTAAAAAAAGGATAAAAAAAGAGTTTCTTCATTAAGAAAGCAAAATTAACATGCAATACGTTTTATTGCTCATTTTCAGGTACCATACATAGTTTACCCATAGTTTATAAAGACAGCGGTAGTAAAAATAATAAATTTGGGAAATTTCGCCCCTTTGGATAATTCTTGCAATCTTGTTTTTGCCTTCAATCGATTCTTCTATATACTTTTCTGCAACTGAAGAACTCTTCCATCCACCGTGCTGTTTTAGAACTTTAAGGTCAGCTCCAACATTGGCCAACAACGTTGAGGATGTCCTCCTGAAGCAATGACCTGTATACTTTTCTGGTTGGTCTAGTTTTAAGAACTACAGTATGTTTACTAGCTCTTTGATACAGACATTTTCCTTATCTATAACCTACCAAAAGAGCTTTCATCAAAACCGTTCATATTGTTACAGCTTATTTAAAAATGTTCAATTTAAAGACGCGTGTTGGAATACTATCTTTAATTCCATGTATAGTGGAACTCTACATAATTTCCAGACCGATCTAGTTGCTTTTCCAAGAAAAAGAAAAACTAATCCAAGAAGCCTTCAGCTGGAAACTATTTAGGTTTAACATTACAAAATTAATTACTCTGGAACCAACATAAAAAGAATGTACTAAGAAAGGCAAAAAGGTCTTGATGATATGTAAAAAATATGCAGGAAACAATTTAGGTTGCAAACCAAGGAAACTGCATTGGATTTACCTTTCTAAACTTAAGATTAGTTTGTGTCTGTACCAGGGGAGAGATATAATCTTTTGCCATGTCAATATTAGAAGTAATTATATATCGTTCTATAGCAAATGTTTCAAAGAAAGATTAGTAAGGAAAAACTAAGGAAAATGCTTGTATCCCTTTGGCATAACAGAATATGCAAGAAGCTCAATTTTACGAAATAATTTGGACAATAGGACCACACAGTTATGATGAAGATGGACAAGATTCCTATCTTTTAATATATCGATGGAACAAAAGGCGAAAGAGGCTCAGAAATAGGAGTTTAGAGACCTAGCTCAAAACGGCTTAAAAGCCTAGAATTATATTCAACTATTTTATGATTTATTTTATGATCGACGTATAGAAGTTACTTCAAAACATTTAATAAATCAAACAACTTCAATATCACCCTGTACACTGTACGCTCAAAGTTACTTATAGGAGTTTCCAGCTGTCTGGGAAAGTATTAAGTATAAACATCATGCTACAAAAAAAAACACCGGAGTTCTTAGACAACTGTTTTTATTTTTTGCGTTCCCTCTTTCATTAGTGAGTCCATTGTCGTATATAAAAACCAATTATGTACAACTTGTGAAGTAATGCCCCTTTGTAAATGATAATGATGTTTTTTTTTGTCCATTTCAGTTCCCGTAATTATATTAAATCCATTAATCAAAACTTATTTTAACTTTTAACGAAGGACTAAAATTCCCCTTCGAATCTTTTTTTAGTCAACACTTGAAACTCGAAAATATTTCATTATCGATCAACTTACTTCGAGAACTTTCTAGCATTCTAGAGAACTTTTGAGTTGTTATCGAAAAGAACTAGCAAAGAGCACTTCGAAATTTTCGTTCATAGTCCAGCTAACAATATCAAATTCTCTATAAGACGTCGAAAATTCGTATTATTTTTAGTTTTTGAATGCCGATCATTGGTGGATCATAACGAAGGAACATAGAGGATTATTTGATCACGAGATTTATACAAATGCTTTTTAATGAAAATCTTACTGCAGATACAGATTTTTTTAATCGTAAGTGTCGTGAATCAATAATCTAATTCTCTGTTATTTAGCAAACGTTAAAATTTATGTTTAGAGTCGATTACTCCACATCCCTTCCTTGCCATCTTTCATGCATTCTCCATTTTTTTTGACCCCATAATCTTTCCTAACCTCAATAACCCTAATGAGATGGACTTCCAAAAAGTAAGGGTTACTACAATCAATGTACCAACGGTTTTAATAAAAAAATAAATGTTTTGATTCGAAGCACAACCATTATCACACATACTAAAACAAATAAAAGAAGGTCAATGGCGTTTTCCATCTACAGGAAATTAAATTCTCGCAACGTCAAATATTTGTTTCTTATATTTTCCGCTTTTTCCACGTCGAATCTAAAATAAAATGCAGTAAAACAACTTGTGTATTAGTAACAGTCTGGCAAGTTTTAACTACAATAATGCAATTCGACATGTTTGCTAAGAACTTGTCAATTTATTAACGAGAATGCCTTTTTAAAAAACCTTTTGTTTGAAATCATTTTTATCATTTCTTAAGAGAACCTTTTTGAGAAGAATTGGCTTGACAGAGTATAAAATAAAACAAATTTAATGTAATATAGATCAGTTAAAGATGATAAAATTTCATAAACTTACTAAATTTAAATTTTAAAACTACGTAATATCTAAATAATTATACTTAACTATACAGGTTTTTGTTTTTTCTACTACTGTTACAAAAACCCCCCATTTTGTAACAGTTTTGTTTGACTGAAAATCGAACTTTTCAAAAACTGATATAAAAAGTAGGTTTGAACTGAAAAATATTTAATCAAATGACATTGACGATACAGAAAAATCTTACGTGGTGAACATACCGGATACTAAAACGAAAACTGAAAGATCATTCGTTGTATCAGGAAAGTCGTACGAAATATGTAAAAGATACATGGAAAAAAGGAAACTAATAGAGGATAAGAATATTTAAAACTTCTTCTTTAATTTCCAGAACAACGTTGCTTGTAGTTTTAGGAGGAGATTTGCTGCAACTTAAGTAGCAGAAGGCTACGTAGACAAATCCATGAGCGCAAAAAACTCCACAGTCAACATAACAATGTTATTGACATAAAATATTTCACAAAACATTTAGAAGTGTTGGTTAATGTAGTAAACGAAAGTGAAGACATTCAAAATCGTATGAAGGAAAAGATACATAAGAAATTAACCAATAAAACCATGAGTGAAAGGTGTAAAGATATAAAGTCTCTATTAGACCAATAAGTTATATATTAATATGATTTAAATTTTACTTTAATTTTTATGTTTGATTTATTATAGTTTTGTTTGTTAATATCCCACGTTGGTATTGTCAATTTATAATGATTTAATTTTTAATGATTATAATTTTATAATTTTGTTTTGTTTTATTGGTTTTGTCAAATGTTTTAATTGATTTTAATGATTGAATACTATTTAATTTTATATAAATTTTACTTGTTCTTCTGTAATTCTATTGTTGGGCGCCTTATCAAAATTTTAACTAGCTCAGACTGTTTGTTTTGAAATTTAAATTTAAAATCTGACTCTTATCAGGGTAGGATTCAAATTAAAATATTATTTAATAATTAACACACAATAAATTTAATGTCAAGTATTTCAAAGAAATTTTACGAAAAACTGTTAATTGGTTTTCATATGTTTAGTACAAATAAATAAATGAATAGCCTTATATGAAAAGAATGGAGATGATACATACAAATAAAATTAATTTACAGTCACAAAATAACAAATACACAAATACTAAATCTTAACTATGACACGTACCTTTTATTATAAAGTTCGTTCACTAAAAATTGCTATTGTCTAAATGGAACAGCACAAAACTCGGATCGGCTTCTCCTCGTCCCCTGTCAGAAATGCAATACCAACAATATGGCGGCTAAGGACCAGTTGCAGAAAGAATGCTCAAATTTAATCTTTCAAATTCTTTTGGAATCAGTCTCTGATTTGACAAATTTATTACTTTGGTAAGTAATTTAATAATGGTTGATTATTTTACTGCATGTATTTTTAATATTACATGTATTACTTTAACATAAAGAGCTTTTAATTAATGCAAAAAATTTTCTTCTAGTTAGTAATCAATTAATACATACGATGTTAATTGCTCTGCTACCAAAATCAAAAGAGAGGTGAATCATCAATTTTCCGGCCTTTTTATAGGCTTCTTGGAAAAATGACAAGTATGACATCGAAAAACGAAATTCCATTGTTTAAATGCAAAATTCTAACCAAAATTCTTGAATATGAAGGTAATGAAATTACAAAACTAATAGTATCTTTGTTAACTTACAGTAAAATCTTATCCTTATATTTACTAAAATTTTGTTTGTATAATTTTCTAAGTGACTTTTCCTAAGAAAATTTTAGATTCAAATGCACAACTTTCTTGAGCTGTCAACTTATTTTAGACCTTCAAAATTTGAAATAAAACCATCATTTGTATTAAAATTACTATGAATCTGTTAAACTAATACTAATTTAGCTAATAACTACTATTTTAAACTCTAACAACTAAAATTTAAACTTTTAAAAGATTCTGTTATTTGTAGGTATCACTTATGTATTATATAAGATAAGATTCTCTGTGTTACAAAAGACTCACAACTTAAAATTTATATAAAACATTTACTTAACTATCCTACATACATTTTGTTACATAAAATGTCTTTGTTAGTGTTTGTACACTAAGTTTCTCAATATTTATTTCACTATGCACTATTAAAGTGTTCTATCAAAAACTTATGTGATTATGTCCAACATTATTGATATGGGAATTAGTTTACTGTATTTCACCACACCTGCTACATGTTTTTAATTGTTCTTATATCTTTTTAAGGTACTCATGAGCTATTGGAATATTTGTTTGTACAATATCGAAGACTATAATTTGTCTTTTTATAATTTTGTAAGTACTTCCTTTTTATAATATTAATTTAAATACTTTACTAACTAAAATTACATGTTGATTTCTTAAACATGTGAAAACCATTAATACTTTTGATTTTTATTTTCTTTTTATTGTTTCAGATTAAACTTAGAATTTTAAAAGAGAACTAGGACAAAAAAATTGTTATGTAAAAGTGTACTCATTATGGATTGGAAATATTTAATTGTTATAAAATAGCAAAATATGGATTCTATTCAATATAAAATGCCCATTACATTCTTTGTTTATATTAAATGTATGTCTTGTGAAAATTATGAACTTGGAAACTTTAGATGTACAAAAGAAAAAGTAAATGCTGATTCTATAAAACTTAATAATATATCCTTTTATTGTAAATTATAAGGTAAGTTCTACTTATTAAATTTTTAACTATTAGATATCTATCTCAATATATGCAAGTAAAACAATGTGCCCAACAAAAAGATACAAGGCAAAGCTTATTCGAAAGAAAGATCTTACGGAAAATATTGGGACATACAATTCCTACTATCTCTTTTAGCTTATAAAAAATCTCAATATATCTCAATATAAAAAGTAGAAATCAAACCAAGTAGAAGACCAAAAATAAGATGGGAAAACCCATTGATAAAACAATGTATTATTTGGCCAATATTGGATATAAGTACAATTTAAAAATGATAAAACAATGGTGTTTAACAATTTTTTCTACACCTACCATATTTGATATCTAAAATGTGTCCCAACCAAAAATTCCATAGGAAAATAATTTGTGAGTTCTAAAATTAGAGATACTTAAGAACTGTTTTATAACATTTTGATTGAGGTATAAGTCCTCATAGTTTCGATACCACATTATTTGCATGTAAATTCCATCTTAGATTTGGATCAATAAATACCAAGATATTTTATAGACTCGGCTTTTGGAATTTGAACACCGCGATATGTGTTTAATATGCCGAAGTATGGAAAATTGTTAATATTTGGTAAAGGGTAAATAGTTGATTTTGTGTAGATTAAGAAAAAGTTTATCATGCTGAAACCACTTTTAAATCTCGAGAAAGCTGTTCTCTGTTTTTTTCCAAAGTATTCCATGTATGATAAAACAAAAAATTCCAATAATAAATGTCATTTATCTATTAGTTTTTATCGACAGATTTCAAACGTAAACTCCACCCCCAATCGATCTTAATAGCGACAAAGCGAACAGTAGCAAAGCACAAAAAAGACAATAGACAGCATTCCATTATTTCAGCGCCAACTAAATCTGAGATTATTGGATCTGTTGTTTTCACGCCGAGCACTCGTTTTATTTTTCGAGGATTTTCCAATTATCTGACTGGCTTGTTAGATCGGAGTGCACATATTTTCGACGGCAGATGGCTCTCGAAGAATACAGTGCATCGAATGCATCAAACTTTCCAGTTATAACTGCCGTTTGATTAGCGACATCTTAATTAACTCCACCATTTTGATATTTATAGAGAGAGTATTTACAGAACGTAATGTGAGTGGTTTTGGTAAACATAAATATGTGGAAAAAAAGAAATTTGAAATGTTTCGGTAATATAAGAATAGTAATATAGTAACACAGTTCAGAATAATTACTCAAAATATTGATTTATAATCTAAATAAAATTACGAAAGTACCACGAAAACGAAATTTCTTATTTTATTTTTATTTTTAATTTGGTTCTTTTAAAATCAAGTTTACATTTTTTTTTTAATACAGAGCTCATTGTGTTTTCTAGTTATTTTATTACCAAATACTATTCGCAACGCGATTGCTAAGTAATACCGGGTGTCCCAGAAATTTCTGACCCAATTTACTGCAAATATATCGGAACTTAAAAACCATAGAGAGGTGCGGTTTTTCCAGGAACAATTTTTTTTATATAGTGTGTAAAAGCCAAATGGAATAAATTCATTATTTCGGTTACTGTACATATTTATAAAAAATCCCGAAACACGTCAAATTTAAATTATAACTTGACATTCTTTAACGTGAAAATGCAACCCCTACCTTCAACCCCCTTAGAATGACAGGTACAACCCCCAATTTTTTAAATGTGAAGTATGGGCTTGTGATATATCATTTGAAAGGTCTCTTCATTCTCTATTCAAAAATGTTATTGTTTTTAAATTTAATGCAAAAATTAACATAAAAAAAATTAATATCATGTTGTTACCGAAATTCGCTACAATACAATCAAAAACTAAAATGTAATGCAAAATGTAATAAAATGTATAACACAAAAAAGAACTATGAATGTTAATGAAGTAGATGTTCAAAATGTTCTCGGCGAACGTCTTGGCAACATCCTAATCTCAAATAGAACTGTCTTCTAACATTATTTAACATATCAGGCGTGATCGACCTAATCGCAAGCGTTATTCGTTCTTTTAAGTCATTTAAATCAGAAGGTTTAGTTTTGTACACATGGCTCTTCACATATACCCATAAAAAGAAATCTAATAATGTAAGATCAGGTTATCGCGCTGGCCATTCAGTCGATCCTCGCCTCCCTATCCACCGATTGGGAAATATTGTATCGAGGTACTGCCGGACATTAAGTTGGTAATGTGGTGGTGCTCCATCCTGCTGAAACCATATCGTATTCGCTGGAACTTGAGGGTTACCTGGATCAGGATATAAATTTGCCAACGTTGGAATGACATCATTTTTAAGTAGTGCCAAATAATTGTGGCCATTCAAGTTGCCCTCAATAAAAAAGAGACCAATGATATTGTTCCCTACAATCCCTGCCCAAACATTAACCTTTTGAGGGTATTGAGTGTGTTCTTCTCTCATCCAGTGAGGATTTTCCGTGGACCAGTAGCGGCAATTTTGCTGATTAGCATGACCGTTAAGTAAAAAAGTACACTCATCAGAAAACATAACGTCTTTTAATTGGATAATATTGTTATCCAACATGTCCATCATTTGCTCACAAAAACAGTTCTCCTATCAAAATCGTCTTCCATGAGCTCCTGAGTAAGTATCATCTTATACGGATGCAATTTATTTTCTTTTAATATGTTTGCTATCGATGTATGGCTAGCATTGAATGTAGTGGATGCCTGTCTACTCGATGTATGTGGGTTTTCCTGAAACTCAAGCAACACATTTAATTTGAGTTCATCACTCAGTGCATTGGCAGCTGCTTTTTTTATCTGCCTTACATGACCAAACTCGCGAAACTGCTTTTCTATTTTACTTATTGTTCCTTGGGATATAGGCGATAAATTAGGAAATTTCTCATGAAATAGGCGAGTTAGTTCCTGTTGTGTTCGGATGTTATCTCCGTAACCAATCATTTGTAAAACTGTTATTTTATACATTTCCGTTAATCTAACCATTTTTCAGAATTGAATTGAACAAACTTTATACTTAAATTACAACAATGACAACTTAAATAAAACAATTTACTACTGCTTGTTAAAATAGCGTTACCACGGAAATTCTTTAAAGTTTTTTAATGGTTACCATCTAAAAACCACATTGCTATGGTTTTTGTTCACTTTCTCATTATCAAGACCTAAACGGGAAATAAGTTTTAAGTATATTGTAATAAGTTTCGAGTATATTTTAGCGAATTTCGTAACAACATGATTTTAAATTTTTTTATGTTAATTTTTGCATCAAATTTAAAAACAATAACATTTTTGAATAGAGAATGAAGAGACCTTTCAAATGATAGATATATCACAAGCCTATACTTCCCATTTAAAAAATTGGGGGTTGTACCTGTCATTCTAAGGAGGTTGAAGGTAGGGGTTGCATTTTGACGTTAAAGAATGTCAAGTTATAATTTAAATTTGACGTGTTTCGGGATTTTTTATAAATATGTACAGTAACCGAAATAATGAATTTATTCCATTTGGCTTTTACCCACTATATAATATATAGTTTTTTTCAGTATACTTGTTTAATTAGTAAAATCTTATATAGGGTGTTTTAAAATAAGGTGTTTTTTAAATGCAAATAATAATAATAAATTATACATTTCCCCAAAGAAAAAAAGTTCGTCTTTCAGATAGGATAAAAATATATAGGGTGTTTCATTAAAAAAATCGACGATATTTGCATTTAAAAACAACTTTTTTTTAAAACTCCTATATAAGATTTTACTAATTAAAAATGTATACTGAAAAATGCTTTATATAGATAGAAATTGTTCCTCGAAAACCGCACCTCTCTATGATTTTTAAGTTCCGATATATTTGCAGAAACTTCTAGGACACCCGGTATTAAATGAATTTGCTTCTAGGCTTTATTATTGTATGCAGTGAAAAATAAATACATAAAAATAATCAAATATAATTTTTTTAATTCTTAGATTACATTTTTGAGCCTTTTTAAAGATCTCTCAGAGCGTTTTGATAACGAAAAAGTTATTCTTTCCAAGTTTGAAGAAAATATTTTCCGTTTCGGCTAAGAAGGCCCATTTTCTTATCTCAAGCATTTCAGTCAAACACCTTCCCAATAATAATGTCAACAAAGTCGAGAAGTAAAATCTATTCACTCACACATATAAAAAGCTCCTTTGCCGTATTGCCAACAAAATGAATATTTTATTGGTAAAGACCGGGTCAAAAAAAATATATATCGCTCGTCACGGCCCATTAACTCGGGGATTTATTTGCCTAGGTATCGATTTTCTTCGGCTTTTTTTAAGTTTTTCCGCTATTTGTATAAATTCTTTTGCCACATGTCTTAGCATCTGATTTAGTGAACGCTACCGGCAAATACCATCGAAAGTTAAATTTTGTAGAATAAAAGCACTTTATTTAGAATACTCTTGCGGAAATAATAGTTTTTACACAAAGCACTTTATTTGAAATATATTAAACTGAGAAACTAGCTATATAAAATAACTATTATGGCCGATTGTTCAATCTTCTGATAAACAGATAGATAACTTTTATTCGATGGATAGCAAGGTGTTGAATTTTTCAACAGTTGGATAAGACTTAACTGTCGAATAACTCTGCTAACTGAGGGATAAATCTATCTGCCGCTTCAACCATCAGATAACCGCGTTAAGTTATTATGCTAGAATCCCACTAATACCTATTATAAATGTGAATGTTTTTGAGGATGGATGTTTATTACTGGTTCACGCAACAACTACTGGATGCATTTTTTAGAGTAATGATTTAACTTATACTTACTCAAGATAGTGTCACTGTCGTTACGCGCATCGAGTCCTTTTATGTTCGAGCAAATGCTCAGCACCTTTTTCTCTATTTCGTTGAATTCGGGAGCATTTGAAGGCCCTCCACCAGTTCTGTACATGTCTTGCCTTTGCAGAGAAGATTTCTTTTTTGTTATTTTTTTTTAATCCTTCGTACTTAAGTTTTAAAGTTTTCCACGAGCGGACACTCGTGGAAATCCCACAGGAGTTAAAAGAATTTTCTATTTTCTTCCATTTTCTTTATCTTTGTTTGTCACAGCGTCCGTCTTTTTGTTTTCAATTATGGTTTTGAATTTACCTACTAAACTGACAAGTAGTTGGATTTCTGCGGTATTAAAATTTGCTGAACGCTCTCTTTTTTTAAATTCCATTATTTTCGTACAATTTCGCAACAATTTATTTTAACACAACCGATAGACGTCTCACGTTTCGCACCAAAAAACAAACCACCGAATACGGAACTACGAATAGAAATGAAAGCAAATATAATCCCTCCAAAACTTATTAATATTTTTAACACAACCATAGGATGGCGCTGATCGTTGCGTCTACTCATTTTAATTGTTCTATTTTTCGGATGAGGTCTCTCTACTAATACTATTAACGACAATACTTTTTAATTTAACAGATCTGTATCAATCTGTATTTTGTATTTGGTGAGAAACAGTTTTAAGAAAATTAAAAAAAGAGACAGTAGTTCTGAGAATCAGGAAAAGAGCAGGAGTTTTGTCTTCAGTTTTTTTTAGTTTTGTTGGTGTATATCATCTTTGGTTTTTTGCTTCCAAATAATTCTGTCCCTAAAATGGATTCAAACTATCAACCACCCTTATCTAAAAGGAAATGTTGTGTACCTACATGTACAAATCGTGAAGGCAAAATGCATCGTTTTCCAAAAAATGAACCAAGTGTGTTTAGTGAGTGGATTTTAAAGATACAGTCTTTAAATTATAAAGACTTGTCAGTTGAAGACATTTATAAAAAATATGTGTTTTGTAAGGAACATTTTTCTAGTAACTGTAAAGTTTTAGGTACCAAAAGAGGTCTTATAAGAACAGCAGTTCCAACTTTAAATTTACCTGGTAAGTGAATAAATTAAATTGGAATTTATAAAGAAAGAAAACCTGTACTAGCAGATCATGCAAACGTTTTTATGCTGAAAGGACTGTATAAACCGTGGGAGCAACCATTAGCTTTTACATTTAGTGAAGGACCTCATAAATCCATGGCATTAAATAATTTGCTGAAGGTTCTAATCTGCAAATGTCAAAGTATAGGTTTGAAGGTAGTATCGACAGTTTGTGATCAAAGTGAAAATAATATCGGAGCTATTAGACTGAGTGAAACGAAGGAGGAATACTTAAAAAGAAAAGAAGAGAATAGAAATTTTGGTTTTGTGATCAATGACCAAGAAATTATTCCCATATTTGATGTCCCTCATATTTTCAAGTGTTTGAGAAATAATCTTTTGAAACATGACTTGTATTTTAAGCAAAATAAATAAATAAATGATTATTTTTTGATTGTAAACATATATATTTACTTTAGTTTCGTTGAAATGTAGCTGTCTATTTTATCGCAGAATACTTCTTATTGACAGATAGATGGCACTAGATATAAATTTAAGGATTCTGTATTATCGACTATACTTTTTAACACAACCGCTGCTACTCGATGTTGCATACGGATCTAGACAGTAACTAGGTTCTTGCCATTCTATTGGTGGTTCCGTATTCGGTGAAACAAACAACAAGCATCAAAGCATGACATAACCTCAAAAGTGAAGTGACACTGACACTTGTTTGACAGAAAATTTTTGTCCTTCTCTAACCCATAAGTTTGTAATATATTTGTTTCACCACTTTGAAGTTCGTGTTGCCAGAGTTCAAATCTTCCGTCAGATAACTATTTAATGAATAAAAAGACGTTGAAAAATAGGGGACTAATTATACGTCGAATAAACAGACAGATAACTTCGTCCGCTGGATAGTTAATAGACTTTTTATCTGAAGATTGAACAATCGGCCCTTAGTCAAATGAATAATTTTTAAAATACATCTTTATTTTTGCAATAAATTTAAAAACAGTTTACTTTTTGGATAGATAATGACGGGATATTTCAAACGATACATCACAAGCCCATACTTTTCACTTAAAATTGGGGGTTGTAACAGTCACTTAAAGGGGGTTTAAGATAGGGATAAATTCGTTATGCAAATTGGTAGCGAAGGGGGATCCAGCATTGCTTCTAGGGCACAAAATCGTTTCCTCTTTTATTACTAGACAATCCAGCACTCTGCACTTCCTGTTGATTGTTGAATTTTTGCAGGAAGACTCCATCAACTCCGGTGCAAGTCCAGCTCGACACGAAGGCTTTAGCTTCTTCCAAATTATTGTTTTAAGTAAATTTTTGATTCGGGATTACCTACTTTTAGATCGAAGAGTTTTTGCCTTTGTTAACATTAAGTCCTTTTTTCTGCCTTAAGATCATCTGCATAATCTTGGACCGTAAAATTAAAGTGCTACTTTGATAGAAGGTAGTTGATGACCAAGAACCACAGCAGAGGCCCTAGCACCCCTTCTTATTAGTAATTCTGGTTCTTAATCTTGACTTTATCCATTGTACTAAAGTGAAGCCTCAGTATTTGTCTTTTCCAATGCTGTTTTTATGGATTTAAAGGTTTAGTCACAGAAACTAACATGAGAAAACAGGAAATTAGGTTAAATTCTCCAGAATATTAAAATATATGTATGAATAGATTATAAAATAGTATATTACATAATAAGCGCACAATTATGTGATGTCGAAAATCAAATTAAAAATACTACTGTCATATTTTGGTTGTGTGGGAAACTAGCGTAAGGTACTATTTTACAATATTGTCTATTTTGATCGGTTTTAAGTGTTGTTACAGTTTTACTTTAATAAGATTTGTCGTGGAATGATTTTTGAATGTCGTAAGTTTAAGGATTTAAAAGAACAAGTTGGATTCTGAATTGTGCTCGAGGGTGTTATAAATTACTTCAAATATAGCGGAAAAAGAGGGATATAAGAATATAGCTAAAATTTCCATCGCTATTTAGAAACTTTAATGGTATTTTAAGAAAACGATATAAAAGAAGATGAGTGAACTATATAAGATGCTTGATTGGGTAGCTAAAACTTAACAAAGTTGGTTTGGGCAAAAATAACTAACTTTATTGAAGTACTAACAAAAAATCGAGTCACTTATGACTACTTTTATGCCACTGTCAACTGTATTACCTTAAACTCACATATTATGTCGGGTGTCTTCATTCTTATTTGATATTTAACCATTTTGCTGAGTAAATCAAAACTGACTTCGTCCATCTTACGTCTTTTTTTGCTTACAGTTCAAATTTTAAATTTTCGGTATTCTTTGATAAATTATTATAGTATTTTACTGGATAAAAAAATTACAAATTCAACAGAAAGTGTATTGTTCTTCCTTCATACATTATTTTAGATAACCTACTTCAAACAAGTTCTTACAATTGGCACTGGTTTTAAAATATATTGTCATTATTTATTTTATCTAAACATATTTAAGACTACTTGCGGTATTTCTGGTAAAAAAAAACAATTATAAATGAACAAAATACAAAGTCTCACAATGCTATTTTTTTTAAACTTTTTCATTCAATTACTTATAATTTGGAGTTCTTATTAGATAACAAAATTTATTTAAAAGTCTCTACCTATTTTATTACTTACTCAAGATGTGAGAAAAGCTCTATGCCACAATCACCGTTTCCCAGGAATCATAAATTTACCAACAAAATGTTTTCAACCAATTTAATATGACTGATATTTGTTCAACATTGTAAAGTAATGGATTTCCAATCTGGAGATTTCTAAATCCACAAGTGCTTTATTACTTTTTGGAGAACAATGGCGTTGCTAGACTATTCTTTACAGTATGGAACTTAACATTTATGTGGGCGAGATTTATTTTAGTACAATTTTAATTTAAAAAAGGTACACAAAAGACACTACATTGTTAGAAACGTCACATTTTATCCAAACAAACTTCGGTTAACATTTTCTTGCTTTTGAAAAGTTTTTGAGACGTTATAAAGCTAGATTTGATAAATTAAAAAAGTGTTTATTAAAGTTAGAATGTCAGATACTCTTGGAAAATGTACTTTTGTTATTTGCTGTTATTTTTGGAAAAGAAAAAAAGAAATTTAACGGAAATTCTCAAGTCTAGAAAAAAATTGGTTATGGTTGCATACGTTCAAAAAAGCATGAGGGTGCTATGAGAAAATTAGGACAAATTAATTAAAAAGAAAATCTTAAAGATTTTGAGTTTAAGTACCTAATAGTGTTTTATTCTTTTTCCACCCGAAAATCATATATAAAACTTGAAAACTATTTTAAATTTTAAGATTTCCATGATGTAGGTAATGTCAAATAATATGTATAAGGAAAAAGATACAAGGAAAGAATACATCGCCCATAAGATCTTCCATCAAAAAAATGGACAAATATTGAAAACTTTTAATATTTTATAATTAGCAAGACAGCATCAAAAAAATATATTAGTTATTATTTTTTATCTTAAAACCAATGAAATTCTTCTTTATTTGTCACAAGGGTAAGTTTCAACCAATTATGTCATTATTATAGTGGAAATAAACCTCTTGTGATAATTGTCGGGAATAATCACTGGAGATTTTATTTGCCTAGCAACTGTCAGTTACCTAGTTTTATCGATCGATTCTATTGTAAAAATTTGTGAATCAAAAAATAATCTTGTCAAATATACCTCGAGAGTTCCAGAAATTAGAAAATAATTTGACAGATTTTGTTTAACAAGTTTTCAAACAATCTGTGTCAAATCTCTTGTATTATTACTGACAATTCTAATTATTTATAACAATCAAAGTAACAACAACAACTATTTTAGTCTTCGAGTTGCTCTAAACTCTAGTACACTTTCAAAATACACTGCTCAACACAGCTTATTGTAATTGTTGAGCAATGTAGTAAATAAATAAACCTGATGATGATGAGTGATGATGACTGTTCCATTTCTGGAATCCCCCCAGAAATCACGGAGGCAGTGAATGCTGCATCATTGGAATTTTTACCAGTAAAATCTAGAAATAAGTATAACTATGCATACAACCGCTTCCTGGACTACCGTACCAATAAAAATGCAACTTCTTTCTTGGAAAATGTTGTAATGGCATATTTCTTGGAGCTTGGTTCCAAGATGAAATCTTCAACTTTATGGGCCAATTATTCAATGCTGAAGGCAACCCTTGCAATTAGACATGATGAGGACATATCTAAATATTCAAAACTTTAGGCATTCCTTTAAGACCAAGAAACATGGATACCACTCGGTTTTTTTAAGTACCAAAATGAAAAAGGTTGTAGACAAGTAGTAGGAATTCACCAATTTAGAAACATGCCAAAGAGTGGCAAAGAGAGAAGTGGCAAATAAAATTTTCACAGCAGAAAAAAATCAAGAAAGTAAATCTAATATTTCTAAAACTGCAGTAACGCCCAATATTAGTTATTGTCATACAAATAAAATTATTAGTTTGGAAAACATTCAACAAAATAATGCTATTAGTTCCCAAGTTCTTCCAGTTTTCAATACTTGTACTAATTGTCAAATAACAGTAAATATAACAAATAATAAGTAATAATTTTAAAATATAATGTTAACCTTGTTTGTGCTGAAAGTTTTAAAAATAAAATTGTTTAGGAAAAAACCTGTTCGCATTTATGTTCTAAAGTTTACTGTATGGAAATAACATTTCCTTACAGTACAGAAATGAATATTTCCTCACTGTTATTTTCGGTTGCCATGCAATAATCAAGTTGGAGGAAATATTGACTTTTTCTTTTATATAAATATATTGTCAAACATATTGTTATTTCTTATCGATTTTCGGAAAAATAATTTCTTATAAATAAAAACTCATTATTGTGGATTATTATTTGTATATGTTGATTGAATCTTCCGTTATCTCCTTTGCTAACGAATCCTCATTATCTTATCTACTTTAAACTTAGTTTAACGCTTTGAAGCTTCCTCTATATTCATATCAAGACCGTGACCAAAACCGATAATCGACAAGAGGACACTACTTAAACTCTATCTGATAATCTTAGTTAGTAATTATCTTTTTGGTGAGGTAAGAGTCCCTATTTCTCCACCCTAGCTGTATTGCGTGTCCTTTACGATGATAAATATCGCTAATGAAGGTAAACTGGAACGGCTTAAGGATAACTTATTCATCAAAGTAAGCTAAAACGTTTTTAGCTAAGGATAACCTTGGGGGATTATTGGGGGAGTTTGTTAATAATTTCTACTCTAATAAATTGCTTATTTTTTTACTACAGTATATTTATACTGGCAGGGATAATAATAAGGAAAAATTATCGTAAATATATTGCTCTAAAGTTACTTTAAAAGTTTGCTCTAGTTAGTGTTCTTTTAAAAAGGGCTCCTGACTTTGTTGGTAGCAAAATATCAATAAAATGAGTTTTGAAAATAAATCTGCATGTTAAAAAATAATCAACCAGTTTAAACATACGTGTATAGTCTTTCCAATATTAATTGCTAAAAACCATTTAAAAGTGTTGTACAGAGTGAGTTAGTTTACTAGGCTTCAAAGTTAAAATAATGGCATGAAAACAACATATTTGTCCCGTTAAACATCCACTCTATATCGTCGGAACCCAAGCTCTCTCGAGACTGGTAGTTGTACAGCGCGAAAACAAGTTGGGTACGCACGCGACTTGTTGACGGCTCTTAATGGTCCGCTGTATTCTGTTGCATGCAAAGTTCGGGGGTTATTTTTTGCGGTAGTTTTTATATAACTCATCCCCTTCAAATAGATAGATCTACGTTATTAAGGTCACAATTAATGTATTTCTAATACATTTCATCGGCGTTGCCAAGCATATAATAAGTAAATGAAACTAGTTGAATTTTTATGAATTTTGGTGTTTGCCTTGTGCGTTTCATTTGTCTTTGGCTATACACCTGGCCAAAAAACGAAAGAAAGCAAACAAAGTGGACAGGAAATATTGCGAGATTTAAGGACGACAGTTGTTTTTCAAGAATAATATCCCAAGCAGATGTGTAGAGCCAATACTTTGAAGCGACGATATAAACCTAGTAAATGAACACTGGATTCAAAAATCTCAAGATAGAACTCATAGAGTATATACTGTAATAAATTACAATTAAAAAAAAATTAATGATTGTATAAATATAGTTTAAATTGATGTTGTTATCAAATTATTGTTTTTATAATTTTAAATTTTAATTTTTAAAGTTTTGTGGGGCTATAATTTATGTTTATTTGTTTTTCAATTTTATTCAGTGTTTACTTAACTCAAAACACCTTAAAATTTCTTTATTTTGTTACCATTATATTGTTAAAAAAGTTTTAGATTTGATCTACTTAAATCAATTTTCAAAATATAAAAGACTCTTATCAACAGAAGTCGGTTCAAAAAACAATAAAATCCAACGATGAAACTATTTATTTTACTTATTTTACCAAAATTTTAATATACCCTATACCTACTGACTGATGCGACTATGGTCTTTTCGTGCGCATTTGCCCACGCATAAAAGAACACGTGATATTTTACTGTTAGTTTCAAAGAGCAAACTGAGAGGTAAGAGATAGCGTGCATTAGTATTAACAAGATGTTTAAGCAGTTTCTTTATTCAAAATCAAAATTATATCAAAATAGTGGTTTAAAGATATTGAAATCTATTTTTACAAACTTTATAGGTATTGTGAAAGTGAATGTAATAAGTGATATCAAAAAAACATACCGTATTTCACTTGTTGATTGTGTATAATGCTGAGCTACTCCATTTCCGGCTCCTCACACGGGATATCCAGACACGTGGGACCATCAATGAGCGGATGCTTGGATTTCGAGTACTTCCAGAACAGTTATCTCGTTCTCACCATGTTAAAAATTGTTAGAAAATTTAATTGCTTCTCCAGACGTCCAAAGTTTTAGATCACAAGGTTAGTAGAATAAAATTTTTATTTTAATTCATGTATATAGTTTTTATTATTATAAAAAAAATCCCATTTCCAATTATTAGTAGTTTACAAATTCGTTTAAACTTATACATAGGTTATTATGCGGCCATCTTTATTTTTTAACAATAGTCGGCCATTGATTTATGATGATTTTAAAATAGATTGACGTGGATTGGCCTTTTGATGAATTTAGAATGCTCCCGATTTTCCTTTTCCAAGGGCTTATATACCCTCGTACGAAAAATCCGATAATGGCTGCCTTTTCGAGCGTATTTTGTTTTTCATAACCTCACTTACATCAAATTTTTAAAAAATTGACTTTTTAATTAGACACTTTATGACCTTATAATTGTTACAAATCAAATCTGTGTAACTTATTTCATTACAAATTAACATTTTTAGAATTTTAAAATCAATTTTTCCTTATTAAAACAGCTGACTTTACGGAGTAAACAATGTCGGCCATTTTGACAATTATCAATATTAAATTTAACAATTATGAGCTAATATCTCTTTTTGGCCATTAATTTTAACAAAAACTGAAAATTTACATATTCTAATATGATCAGATAACTTTTATTTTCAATGACACCGCTTATATTAGCTTTTATTTACATTTTAAATTTACTACGTCATAACGATTCAAATACAAAATTTATCAAATAAAAGAATTAATAACATCCAAAATCATCAAAGAACGACTTAAAATTAATTATCTTACAACAAAATACAATTATAACAAATAGTAATATCAATTAATCATCTAATATTTAGTTTATGTCTTTCCATTACAAGCACATCTTTTAAGTTTATAATCCGCAATTTTTTTATCATCACTTCACTATTTACAGTGTTTTTCATTGAATTTATCATTCATAATGTCCTTGACTAAGCTTTAATTAAACAGTCTTAGCTTGTAAACAAAAACATCACTTTCTTACAGTTTTATTCTTTCATATAATATATTTCAATATCTTTATTTTTAGATTTTGACTCAAGTATTGTATTTTATCAAATCTGAGATGTACCAGAAAATAGGAAGTACTGGACTTGTACTGTCATCCGATACATCAAAATACAGGACTCATCACTGGATGCTTAATTGAATTTGAAAATATTGTTTGGGGTAAGTAAAATTTATTTATCAAATTATAATCATTGTCAATGATTTATTTATTCTGCTCTAACATCTAAAATTAGTTTGTTGAGGTTTAAATTTTGTACCTTATATTACTAACTGAATACAGTTGAATAATCTCTATTTTATATGATAAATTTAAATAACCTAAACCTACTTGTTCTCATTTTATAACTACCTATTAAAAAAAAACATTATTGAACTTATTATTTTTAACATTAATTATAACTTATTTGGATTTTAATCTACTAATAATCTTTAATACTTTAATACTACTTTAATCTTACTAATATTGTATTCTTATGATTCATTATTAACATATTCTAATACTTATTTAATTTTTTATTTTTAGCTTAAACAAAATAGTATCTTGGACTTTGATTCTTGGATCGACTACTGGTGTTAGTGCTCATTCTTATGAACTCATTTTGTCAAGATATTTTTGTGTTCTTGTGTGAATTAAGATTTTCTGGATTGGTTCTAATAAAGAAATTTTTGGTGTATTGATCATTTAATGAAAAGATTTGAAAATAACATCCTTGTTTAATAGTTTATTTCAATTCAAGTTATATTTTGGGTAAGTTATATTTATTATTATTTTAAAACATTACAATACATATACAAAATAAACGATTTAGTTGTAAATAAATTGTGCGCCTTGCGTAAAAAAGCATATTACTCTTTTCATAACTATTATTACTTAATTCTAACAGAAAGTTTTTAATGTCATTCTTTTACAGCAACAAAAAAAGGTAAAATGTTTTATAAATTAATGGAAACAGATATTCTATGGTATTTGTAGGATAAATTTTGCTGAATGGTCAAAAATATATTACTCTTGAGTCGGACAGATCCAACAAAACCCTAGCAGTATTTCCTTAATACTTGTTTAAGGAAACTTTATCTGTGTTAAACGTAGCGTGAAAAAGGATTCCTTATTTTAATAAAGTTGTGTCCAGACGGATTATAATCCCGGTAGCCGGGATTTTTTACAAAATTACATAAATAATAGTGGACTACTATTAAAGTCCCGAATTTTTAATTAGTTTTTTATTATTACATAATTATTGTTTTTAATTAAAAGTTTAAAAAATAGTTTAATTTTTGTTAATATACTGATTTTTTCATAAACATGCAAATGAATTAAGTTTTAGATCGTAAAATTTAGGTACTATAAAACTCCATGGCACAAAATTAAACTAAATTATTTGACATGGCTACAACGGCGGAATAAATAAAAAAAAAACGTATAAAACACTCGTTTTTCGCATACTGCAAAGTGAATAATTATATTAACCATTTTTTTAAAATCCTCTATCGAACCACTAGAATTTTTCACGAACCAATTGCTACTAACACTGTTTCGATATATTTTTTTTAACTTAATTAATGCAAAAAAAAGTTACAAGATTATTTGGCAATTTATAAGGATGATTTATCAAACAAGTTTTAATAGGTACGCAGAATTATTAAAGTTTATGATTTTAATATTAACCAAAGGCCCTGCAAACTTTATTCCAGTGAAGAAATGAGTTGATTTAGGGTAGTTTGAAGATTTAATGGCACTATCCACTATTTTATTTAAAAACTTTACTTTTTAGTTAATGAATGTTATTTGGACAAATTTCGTTTTCATAATTCCCATGTTATATTTCAACAAAAATAGATACTAAATAAACAAAAATGTGTTGTTATTAAATTGATTGTACTAACCCTTACTTTTTGGAAGTCCATCTTATTAAGGATAATAAAAAACTCTTCGTTTTAACAAAACTTCCAATATTTATTTAAAAAATTGCTTTCTTAACTTTAATGACAGCCGTTTCGCTAGACTTAGCATCGTCAGATTGACATATTGAAGTTACATTTTGTTTGTTTGTAGCTAGGTACCTGATGTTTATTAGGTAGTTATAAGGTTAGACCAAGTATGGAAGTAATAAGACATAACAATATTAAAGCCTAGTTGTTATGAGCCCTAAGGGATTATCCTTGATGTACTTCCCTCTAAGATCAGTATAGGTAACTGTGCAATGATATAGAAAAACCAGGAAAAAACTATATCATGCTGATCTTTACAATAACTTAATATATTTGTGTTACAATTACGTCTTATCTATGTATAAAATAAAGACTCAATCAAAGCACACACTTTAAAAGTGGAGAACTTCCCAGATTTATTTGTTCATTAACAACTTTAAATTGTGGATCTGCTAGATGTCTTTATTTCAAGTTCTTCAAGGAAATCTAAATTTTGTTTTTACAAGTGTGCAGTATTTGGATGTCATTGATGTGTAAGAGCGAGGTTGGATGTTCAAGTAGGTGTTTTGCATAATTTGACTTATCTGGTTATTTTAATCTATATGCTCTTAAATGTTCGTTAAATCTTACTTCAAAATTTCTTTGTGTTTGACCTATATATACAGCATTACACTTTGGACAATTAATTTTGTAAACACCAGATTTTTTTAATTTAGGTAATTTTGTTTTTACATTTAACAATTTTGTACCAATATTACTTTGTGTTTTAAATGATATTAATGCTGATGTTGCCGAAGATATTATTTTTGAAATTTTATTGGAAATAGTTCCACAATATGTAATATTTTTATAACTTTTAATTTCTTTAGTTTGTTTAGTGACACTGTCTGTTCTTTCTTATTAATTAATGTATTTATCAAATGATAATAACACTAAATCTATCTGTACAGTAAACCTAATATAACATTCTATCTATTTTTAGATACTGGCTATTTGCGCACGCTGTTTACTGTTGGTTGTATAAACTCAACTTCTTACATTTTTAACTCGTTCTCTTTTGGATATTCTACGACGAATATCGATAGTTTTCTTATGTCTCCGTATCGTAACTGTAGTTGGCTTATCTTGTCTCTAATTTCCTGACTGATTAGGTCCTGTATTATTAACTGTATGTCCTCGTCTGTTTGTGTCTCTTGATCATCGTTTCGATTTTGTATTTTCTTCTTCCGATCCTATCCACTATCCCTTGAGGAATAAATTAGGCTATCTATGTCATTTACTCCTCTTAAGCATTCTGCGATATAGCCACATCTTGAATGCTTCTAGTTTGTTAATGTTGTCGACTCTAAGTGTCCAAGCTTCCATCCCATAGAGAAGTACCTATCATACAAAGCTCTTCAAAAATCTCTACCTCAGACCAAGAAAGTCCGAGCAAATAAATACCTTTGTAGCCTGCGCTATGGTTGGAGCAGCTTTCCTTGCCTTTTTCGTCTTGGTTGTCTTTTTGGGAACATCACTGTTTTTTTTTCTGGTTCCTTGGTTTTTTTTTGGTATTTCCTTACACTTTTGGCTTTTATATGTGTCTCATTTTCATTTACGTCCACTGTTGTATCGGTTCTCGAGTTTCTTGACCTAGTTTCTTTATTTACAATTTAAAGATGTTGGATTTCTTCCTTCTGCCTTTGGTTTTTATCTGTCAACTTTGGAATTTTTCCTCAGACTATTCTTTATGACTTCTTGTTCTTCTTTAGTAGTTCCAAATACGTCGTTTCGAATCCTAATTGCTTTACCAGTCAATTCAAAATAAACCATAGACAATATTACGTAAACTGTCACTTGAGTTTTGTTAAAACACTACACTGATGTTTTGTCTCTTTTCTGTCGCCGTTTTGTTACTGTTGTTGCTTGACGTCTTAATAACAAATTTACAGATTTGGCATTTCTGGTTTTCTGACCTAAATTGACTGAACTAGTTGAAGTAGCTACAAAATTACTACTTATTAAATTAGTTTTTGAAAACGGATGTTTGCTGTGGTTTACCAAAGGGGTGTAAATCCTTATATGTTGACTGGAATTAATCTCAAACTGTTAATTTGTTCTGAAACTGCACATCAGATTGGATGAGATTATAAGGAAATAGGACAGTATTCATCCTCAAGTTTAGCAGTAAAAAAACCTTATTTTGTTTATTTATAAAGTGACTTAATAGGCGTTTAATTAAATAAAAATGGCCCATTCCAAAATTAAGTAATTAAATTAAATTCTACTGTTTTTTTTTGTGACGAATCAGTAATTGTTTTTTATAAATTATAAACAAAATGAAAACATTCTGAACAACTTTTCCTAATATTATAAAATTCTAACAACTTATTAGCTTGCAAATTCCCACGTAATCCAAAAAATCTACTTACAAAATTTTATCAAAAAGTAGGTAGCTAATCTAAGATATAGCTGGTTTTCATTCGAAAGATATACAAAACTTCATCTTAAGTTCATTTGTTTCAGTCTGTTGTATTCACTGGAGCTTAGAATTAAATCTACACAACGCTCTTTGTCACTTTTTTTCTCATTTTATTTCGTTTTCACCTACTTCGACAAGAAAGACGAGCACCCGACAAAAGAACAAGGTTTGCGAGTTTGTGTAAGACTAGAGAGAAACTTTGATGCGGTTTTATTTGATTTTTTCTTAATTTCGAAAATCTGCGAGGACCTGATATAAAGTTTGTAGATTTTTTAATAAATTATTACGCAAAAATAAAGGATACCGATAATTTGTCTAAGAATGTTGCTCTATTTTTTGTTAGTTTGTTTTGTTGTAAGCTGAAAATATTCTTGACGATATTGGAAAGGCTGGAATACAAGTCCAGTTGGAGTTTTCTTTTGCCCAGTATCTACACTTCTGGCAGTTGATCTCGCCATTCAAAGTAAAATTATCCTCATCAGAAAAATAATGTTTTGTACAAAGAGAGAAACGTTGTTAATTGTAATAACCCTTACTATGTGAAAGTCCATCTTAGTAAGAACAGTAAATAACTAGACGTTAGAATGAAAGAGAGTTTTTCATTACATTTTTACTGCCAGTATTTTCATTAACTATATGTGAAAAAATACAAGGTATTCCATTTAAAATATTGAAGATGCATTTTATTGAGCTCTCCTTTTATACAAAATTCACTCTGTTGCTACATTTTTGGTCTGTACAGATAAAATAATACAACTTTTACGAGTAGTTAATTTTTTTTTGTATTCAAGAAATTCAGGAAAATATTCAGGTCAAAATATAATGAGAAACCCTGTACAAGAGTTTATAATTATCACACTTCTTTTTAAGATTGTGATAGGTCTCCATACCCAATTATCAGGCATGTTCAATGAAGTTCACGTCAGTGGAATTTGATGGCCATCTTAATGTGGATATTCCTTCTTCTTCTTATGCATTTTCATGCATAAACACAAATCCACAAATTCCACAAAGGAAAGGTTTTTCATTTTAAATATTGAATTAAAATATTGATTGGTGTCAATTTCCTGTATAAAAAGAAGTGCTATAATTTCGATAATATTTAAGTAGACTTCAGAAGTATCGAAATCTCCAACAAATTTCATTTGGTTTCATCACCTTGTATTACGCGTTTCCCATAAACTTCTAGATGAATATCGATATGGGACAGCCTGTACATTGCTAAAAACAGTGTACGAATATTTTATTTCTTCTTATTTGGACGCTTCTTTTAAAATGCATTGTAAAATAGTACGTTTTCTTTTTGAAACCCCCGATTGTGCTCTCAGTCGAGAAAATCGACGAAATAAAAGCTTTTTCATATATATGCAGGAAAATAAAAGTTCCAGTAGAGGTCTGCATGCAAGTTTAGTGCTGCTGATAGTGGCGGCTCGAATTTAATAAACACGCACGTATCCAGTTATTGGCTGGATAGTGGCGGAGGCAGACACTTACAAGAGTTCGTCGTGAAACTCGACTCCCAAATAGATTTACTATTCTTCTCAGGAAAACTCTGCATGTTCGTAGAATACGGTTTATGCTTTGTGGGTACATATCGTCTTTTTAATATCACATTGTATTCCAAACTTTTCGAAAATTTTCTGACGGAATTCCGTTAACGGTTGCTTGTAATACGACAAAATGAATACCTTTGTCAAAAAGAAATTTTTCGTATTAAATTCGATGTAAAAAACGTTTTCTATACTATGGATCTGTAAAGTGATTTTAAATTTCCAGTGACAGTAAACCAGAGTTTAATTCACTCTTTTGGCATTTTTTCATCAGACATTTATGTTTATACGTACTGATTTCCTGTTTTTTTTATAATTGATTTGGTTAATTTCTTTGACATCAAGGGATAAAACTTGTCGTCGAAGAAGAACAGTAATACAGGTTGATGCAGTTTCCCAAGGACGCAACATTTTTCACAAAAATTATTAAACAGCATTAGACAAATACAAGAACCGATCCTGTGTGCAAATTTTGACCATAAGCAATAAACCGTGACAGACGATCGCCATAATTACCATCAATCTCCTTTTATTGTAGGCACTATATTGTTGAATACATTTTACCACTTTTAACTAATTTAAAAACTATTGTTGCCAGCTCAATTAAATTCGATATTTTTATAACAGAATCACTGCGTGCCGAGCGAAGCGACACAGCAGGTTGAAGTGTCCGAAGACTGTACAACGTTAGCAAAAGTACAGGAGAATGGGACAAGTACTGGTGGACAGTGTTCTGCGAAGGTATTGAAAAAGCCAGGGGTTGCGCAAAACTCCAGATGGAAAAAAGTTCTGGAAATATTGGATTGAACAGATCATGAAAGACAGACGAGTGGATTTCCTATTAAAATACCAGCAACTATATAAATTATTTTTTAAATTGTTTAAGTATGGCTGAAAATTGAGATTTTAATAAATAATTCATATTACATTAATTATTTATTGAGATAAATAACTAAGAGTTAAAAACTTAAGAAGTAAAACTTACCTCAATAATTTAGAATAAAAGGATATATTAATAAGTTTCATCGAATCAGCAGTTACTTTTTCTTTACTACATCTAAAGTTTTCAAGTTTATAATTTTCACAGACAAACATTCAATATAAACAAAGGATATAATTGACATCTGATCTTGAATAGGATCCATATTTTGTTATTTTATCACAATCAAATATTTCCAATCCATAATAAGTGCATTTTCATATAAAAATTCACCTTTGACCTAGTTCTCTTTTCAAATTCAAAGTTTAATCTGAAACAATAAAAAGAAAATAAAAATTAAAAGTATTAATGGTTTTCACATGTTTAATAAATCAACATGTAGTTTTAGCTAGTTAAGTATTTAAATTAGTATTATAAAAAGGAAGTACTTACAAAAGTATAAGGAGACAAATTGTAGTCTTCGATATTGTACAAATAAGTATTCCAATAGATCATGAGTACCTTAAAAAAACCACAAGAACAATTAAAAACTTATAGCAGGTGTAGTGAAATACAGTAAACTAATTCTCATATCGAAAGTGTTGGACTTAATCAAATAAACTTTTGATAGAACACATAAATAGTGCATAGTAAAATAACTATTGAAAAACTTAGTTTATAAACATTAACAAAGGACATTTTATGTAACAAAATGTATGTAGGATAATTGAGTAAGTTGTTTATATATATTTTAAAATGTTAATCTTTGATAACACAGAGACTCTTATATTATATAATGTGTAAGTAACACAAATAACAGAATCTTTTAAAAGTTTAAATTGTATTTGTTAGAGTTTAAAATAGTAGTTTTTAGTTAAAATAGGAATAGTTTAATGGATTTATAGTAATTTTAAATACAATTGATAGTTTTAATTCAAATTTTGAAATTCTAGAAAATATGACAGTTCCAGCAAACTGCCTATTTTTTAATAATAAATTTACAAGGAAAAAGTCAATTTAAAATTAAAGAAATAGATTTTTAGTAAATATAAGAATAAGATTTCCCTGTAAGTTAACAAAGATACTATTAGTTTTGTAATTTCATTACCTTAATATTCCAGAATTTTGGTTAATTTTTGTATTTAAAAACAATTGAAATCCTTTTGTTATGTCATATTTGTCATTTTCCTGGAAGCCTATAAAAAGGCCAGAAATTCGATGATTCATTCTCTTATGATCCTGGTAGCAGAGCAATTAACATCGTATGTATTAATTAATTACTAAAAGAAAAAAAATTTTGCATTAATCAAAATCAGTTTATGTTAAATTAATACATGTAACATAAAAAATACATGCAGTAAAGTATTAAATTACTTACCAAAGTAATAAATTGGACAAAACCGAGACTGATTCCAGTAGAATTTGAGAGATTAAATTCGAGCGTCTTTTCCACAACGGGACCTTAGCAGCCATATTGTAATCTTACATTTCCGAAAGAAGACGAGGAGAAGCCGATCTCAGTGTTCGTGCCGTTCCGTTTTGACAATAGCAATTTTTAGAAAACGAACTTTATAACAAAAGGTACGTCTCATAGTTAAGAATTTGTATTTTTGTATTTATTGTTTTGTGACTGTAAATTAATTTATTTTTGTATATCATCTCCATTCTTTTCATATCAGGTTATTCATCAATTTAATTGTATTAAGCATATGAAAACCAATTAATAGTGTTTTTATTTTATTTGTATAATTTCTTTTAAAAACATTTGATATTAAATTCATTGTATGGTAATAATTAAATAATATTTTTAATTTGAATCCTACCCAGATAAGAGTCATAATTTAAATTTCAATTTCATAATAAGTAGACTGAGCTAGTTAAAATTTTGATAAGGCGCCCAACTATAGAGTTACAAAGAAAAAGTAAACATTGATAAAAGCTAACTAATTAAACAAAACAAATTTATAAATTATAATAATCAAACTAAGTAAATCATTACAAATTAACAGAACCTACGAGGGCTATTGATAAAAATAAACTATAGAAATCAAATAATTTAAAATTAAAAAAATTCACCACTATTTAAATCATTATTTATTAAATCATTATAATGCTAGAACTTAGACTACTAAACAATACCAACTGGTTTAAAATTGTTCGTTTCCCATTGTTATTAATTTGTTTATTAAAAGGAAATTGGTAACGAAGCACTTTTGTATTAATTACTTAACGATTGCCGTCTGTCGTTTTCGTCGTCGAAAAACTTTCGCTGGAAATGCTGAAGTTCAAAATAACACCATATTTAACTTTTAACAAAGCCGAAGAAAAGTTGCAACGTCGCCGTTTAGAATCGACGAAATCTTTCTTTCGGTCTGTTATTAAAACTTCTGCCAAAACTCCTGAAATTTATATCAATTATGTTTGAAATATTCCAGTTAATTTTAACTAATTTATACTACACGCCTGAATACTATAATTAAGTTGGTAACAAGTCGAAGCTGCAGCACAAACTTCGTCTTCTTCTTTGTTCCAGTAACTTTAATTATTAAGTGAACACAATATAGTACCTTGGGCTTTCTTAACCGACATTTGAAGTTTTAAATTTTATATACAGTGTTTTTCAAGAGAAATGGTTGACTGCATTTAAGCTATCTAAGGCCAAATTAGGCCATAAACATCTCCGATCAGCCGAGAGGACCGGATTATAATAATTTAAAATAGGTATAGAAGTAAAATTTTAAGCTTTTTTGGTAAAATTTGTTAGTTTTCATTTCCCACGAAGTCTTCAGTTGTATTTATTATCTAATACGTTGCTTTTACGCTCTATCAGCACAGGTTAGCAACTGTTTTAATTAAAATCTTATTAAATTACATAAATATATAAAAGTTGGCGCTTAGTACTTTCCATTTTTATTGACAAGCCAACTATTCGAGAACCAAATAATAGCTATAGCTACATAAGCATTGAAAACAACAATAAAAAATAGAACAGGATGCTTAAATTCAAAAAAATTATCAGATCAATACTGCAACATAAGTTTATTTGGGACAGTTTTGACAAGAGGTAAATTTAAAGGAACAGGTTATGATTTTAGTTTATTTCTTTATTGTACTCTGTTATAGACTATGTATAGATAGCTTTGAATGCTGCACGCTACAAGTGAAGTTTTAAATGTCAAAACAACAAATTTTTTGTTTATTTGTGTTGTGTTTTACATTTTAAACACATTATTTGTTGATAAGCAGTACTAATTTATTTTGAATTAATCAGTTAATTTGTTAGGGTTTGTTGGAATTGGTTTTTCTTTTGACTCCGTTGTGTTCTTATTGCAACGAGCAAGTAATAATGAGTGAATTAATACCGTCTGATATTGCTGGGGCAGTAATACTGATCGAACATGGTCGAACATACAGGGAAGTTGCTTTAATGTTTGGTAAGTCACCATCAACTATCCACCGTAGTGTAAGTCGTTGGAGACACACCGGGGAGTATGTAAGAAGACAGGGGCAAGGTAGAAAACGCCTAACCATGGCTGAAGATGATCGTTTTATAACGTTGTAAACTTTACGAAACAGACGTCAAATGGCAGTTCAAACCAAAAACGTACTGCAAGATGCTCGTGGAACCAACATAAGTGAGCGCACAGTGAGAAGAAAACTTAAGGAAGTTGGTCTTAAGTCATATGTGCCAATAAAAGCCCCAAGATTCAAGAGACATCATCGTGTAGCGCGACTAGAATTTGGTCGAGAACATCAAAATTGGAATGCTAACCAGTGGGGTCACATTCTCTTCACGAACGAGAGCCGTTTCTGTGTAAATTCTATCGACGGTATGGAAAGATTGTATCGACGTCAAGGAGAACAATGTGGACCTTTTAATTTTACTACTGCTATACTTTTTGGTGGAGGTTCAATTATGGTATGGGGCACGAACAGAGTTAGTGGTGGTTGATGGCGGGGCATTAACAGCAGATATTTTCTAAGACCATGTGGTACCTTTTGCCCCATATATTGGAGAAAATTTTATTTTAATGTGTATATATATAATCTAAAACCTTTTTACCTTGCGGTGTAAGGTATGTATATCTAATGTTTATCTCTGTTTGTGTTATATACCAACTTTGCCCATTCTTTTTTGTTTTTTGTTCTTCTTGTAGCTTCTCTCCAAGTTAGATTTTTCTTTTTTAGAATCATCGCTATTTCGTCGTTCCACGTTTTTCTTGGTCTTCCTTTTCCTCTTTTACTTTGTGTTCTAGCCTCCCACACTTGCTTTACGGGTCTTTTTTCATTCATTCGACTAAGGTGTCCAAACCATTTCAGTTGATTTTTCTCAATGACATCTAATACTGGTTCTACATTTAGTTCTTCTCTTACATATTCATTTCTTATTCTGTCTTTACGCGTAACTCCTTTGACTGCTCTGAGGTATTTCATATCAATTGCTTTTTTGAGACTTATTCATAACCCAGCTTTCGCTTCCATATATAAGTGTCGGTAAAAAAATGGTTTTATATACGATAAGTTTTGTCTTTCGGCTTATTTCTTTTTTCCTTATAACTGATCTGTAGATACTGTGATATACATTGGCTGCGTTGTTTATTCTTTCATTTAGCTCGTATTCTATATTTCCCTCTCTTTCTATCCACGTTCCCAAGTATTTATATTCATTTACTTGCTGAAGTTTCTCCTGTCTCATTTCTATATTCAGCTTTTTATTATCATTTCCCAAAACCATGCTGGTGTTCACTTTTAAATTTTTCTTATTTAATTCTTCTTCCCATATTTTTAAATTTTCTTGTAGGCTTTTTTCAGTCGGTGCACAAATCATAAGATCGTCAGCAAAAGCACACTCTGATAAGTAGACTGGCATTAATTTCCTAAAACCTATATGGGTTTTTTTGATCTTGTTTTCTACTGCTTTAATGACATCATCAATAACAAGTATGAACAGCGTAGGGCTTAACACTCCACCCTGTCTTATCCCGTCATTGATGTTAAACATCTCCGATTGCATATTATCTTTTCGTACGTAATTTTTATTTTTATGATATAGACTTCTAATTGCTTTAATCAGATTGTGGCTTACTTTTCTTCTTTTTAATCCTTCCCATATTGTTTTTTGGGAGACCCTATCGAAAGCTTTCTCGAGGTCTAAAAAGCCAAGTATATTTCTCTATCTTTTGTTCTTGTTTTATCTATTATTTGTTTTATTGTAAAAATATGATCCTGTGTACTTCTACCCTTTCTAAACCCACTTTGCGCTTCCGATAGTTGACTTTCTGTTACAGTTTTTAGTCTCTGTTCCAATATAAACTCATATGCCTTTGATACAACGCTTAATAATGTAATGCCTCTATAGTTGTTACAGTTTCTATTATCGCCTTTTTTAAATATTGGTGTTATTATTCCTATTTTCCAGTCGTCTGGTATTTCTCCTTTATGCCATGCCTTATTAAATAAAATTGTTAATATTTCTATACCCTTATCTCCTAAATTTTTTAAATTTTTAATGTGTAAGAGACTTTTTAATAAAAGTGGATATAACAACAATGAATTGGCCATCGTGTTTCCCAGACCTGAATCCGATAGAACATGTGTGGGACATGCTAGGCAGAAAACTTATGGCACGAATTCCGGTACCTCAAACCAAAGAGGAAGTAAGAATTGCATTGATTGAGGAATGGGAGAGACTGCCTCAACAACTGATCGATGACCTCATTAGAAGTATGGTGAGTCCAATGAATGCAGTTGTCAGGGCTCGTGGAGGAAACACACGCTATTAAAGCGAAAGAAAAAATGCACTTAAGTTTAAAATTTTACAATAAAGTTATTCTGTTTAAAACCAGTATTTTGCTTCATTCTATCTTCGACTTGTTTTCTTTTTTCAACTTCGTTTTAAGAGATTATCTGTACAATATTTACAATGTGTATATTATAGAAGAACTAATTAAATTTTAAATCTGTGTGTATATAAGGTTTTACTAGATCTCAGTGTTTTTAAAAAACAAATAGGTATATGTCTTATTTAATCATCATAAGTTTTATTATTTGGAGACTATTAAATATTTCACATTCTTTATTACAAAAAAAAACATTGATCTACTTTTTTAATAAAACAAACTTTTTTGGCATGAACCATCAACTGCTGGAAAATATTGTTTCTTTTTTAGATACTAGAAATAAGAAAATCTCACATCAGTTAACGTTTTTGTTTTCCAGCTACGTCAATATTCTAGTCGACAAAACAATAGATTTCTTTATCGCGGCATCTCATATGGTTTCGTAGTTTTTTTATGTGAGTAAGAAAAATTCAATTTTTAGAAATGGGAAATCTTATTTATGGTTATTTTCACTTTGTCGATAGTATGGCAAAAATGCATGTAATTCATGAAGTAATGAACGTATTCTAAAATCTACAGTATCTATTAAAATAAGTCGATCTTAAAAAAATTAGAGATAAATAATAATAATTAATATTTACGTGTCAAATAATAAATATTTAATCGTTTACAATTAGATTAGCTTCTATGTAAGTGGTCGTTTAACGTCCCTAGTTTGTAGTCGTTCTATGAAACATGCCTCCAATTGAAGAGTGTTAAACAGATCCCTTGAACTTTCAACTCTTTTAGTGGATTACCAATCGGAAGAGAGACATGATTAGCTTTAATATTGGTCGTACAATCCTAACACCTAAAAGTGGCAAACCACGAATGGCTACTACCAGCAACTCTTCAAGAGCTGAGACTCAAGAGGGTTACATAAAGACCAAAAGAAGACTAAACACAAAGCCAACAAAGAAAAATAGCAAAGATAGAGAATTGGCTATAAATAAGAGAACCTCTGATGCAAAAGTACACCTCAAGCAATAAAAAAGGAAGATTATAAAGAAATAAAGTATTATAAGCAACCAAGAGAAAAGAATTTCGACAAAAAACATTTTTGTTGCCAAGGCAAGTCCACACGGCTTGCACAGAAGTAGATTAGAGGCATATCTTGTAAAGAGGATATAAAGCCTGGTTTTTCAGCTTCGGTTCAGCTAGAAGGCGCCAATCCAAAGCTTGTTTGCATGTAGTTGGACTAGTTTGCATGTCAAATTGTTAAACCAAAGTCTTGTCACGAGTATTTGGTTAGGTTAGGTTGGTTAGGTTAGGTTGGACCTAACAGAAGCAGCCAAATCTTTCATCACGTCCTCACCGTATGACATAGCAAGTTTATTGTAAGCCTTTTGTATTAGTTTTAGTAACCTCTTAGCACTGAAAAAAGCAACAAAAGGAAAGACACATTTTAATTTGGAACCATACTTTTTTATGCAACTTTAAAAGCATTTTGCAACAATATACTTAAATAATCAATGTTATCCCCAAAATATTTTCTGCTTATAATGGGTTATATTTTCTCCACTTAATCCACGACAGATTATGTGTAGTATAAGATTAAAATTTATATTCCAGATTGTGTATAATAGTTTCCTCACCAAAATCAAAACTTTTAAGCTTTCCATTACAAAGTTTAATAATAATAACGCCCTTTCATCATCTACACGAAATACGCTTTGTTAAAACACAAAATATCGTAATCAGTTTACACTTTGTTTTTGTTTCTCTGTAATGTTATTTCATGGGAAAGTTTTAACAAGTTGTACGCCTTGCCACCAAACTATAGAAATATGTATTTTAAATTGTGAATGTGGCATCTCATCAATTGTTCGATACTTCAACGCGTCGATTTCTTCTCAGGCAGATTATTAATGTATTATACTTGGGGGACTGTGTATCTGTACCCTCATACCATTTTCGAATAATAACATGCTTCAAGAGTTTTTATGCATGCCCTACATTTACTTTTTTGTTATATTTCGACCATTTGACACAAAATCAATACAAAAGAGTACTGTGAAACTTGGGTTCAATTAAAGAATGTTAATAGATCAATGGATACCTTTTAAACTTGCAGTGGATTGCTAATCGCAAGGAAGGCTAAGGAAAATTGAGCACACGATTCGGTCCTACGGTCCTAAGACTTAAACGCAGCGAAATGGAAGCTTGAAAAGTAAATGGGAAAAAATAGAAGAAAAAAAAAGTACTTCCTCATTGGAGAGAATTTTATTTTAATGCGCGATAACGTTCACCCGTTCGTTGCCAGAATAACAATGGAATACCTTCAAGAGGTTGGTATCCAAGTTGTAGATTGGCCAGCAGTTAGTCCAGACCTAAACCCAATTGAACATGTTTGGGACTACCTGGACAGACGCATGAGAGCTCGTAATATCGCTCCAGACAACCGTGATGAGCTGGAAAATGTTTTAATAGAAGATTAGGCAAATTTGGATTTGTATTACATAAGTGACCTAATAAGAAGGCTTCCGAGGACAATGAGAGATGTTATTAGAGCCAGAGGTGGCAATATCAGATGTGAGCAGTGCTGAGGAGTGTGATCTTCTGTACTTGTTTGATGGACTATTTTGCTAGGATACGTTGAAGATGCTTCTCCGTAATTGGATGTTTCCAGGGCTCTGACGACTGGAATAGTGGTAGTTTGTGTATTCTACATTCTACTGATTACTAGTGCAAGATTCTTGTGTTTGTGAATCTTCTCAGCTTCCTTCATTTGAATATGGTGTCATCTGGAAAAGCAATGTCGATAAGTTGGCACACCTTATTCTTCGTGGCATGCTATTATGCCTGGGCGGTTGGCATTGATGAGAAGGCCAGTAATTATTGGTACATCCCACATGCTTGTTACATTTTATTCGTCATCTGTACTGTTTATTACTGGATCTGGAGTGGGTTGGTAATACTTTTCATCTACATGTTTGGCAAAAAATTGTCCAATAGACTCTGTTCTGTCTAATTGTTTTTTCTGTTTCTTCTTTGAGAACTTTGAGATCAGTATTGTTTACAAAATTTTTGTCAAAGTGTCTAATGAATTGTCCATGCAATGGTTTACCCTTCATCGATTCTTTTTTTTTTGGCCTTCACTTCTTTATTTTCTGTACCTTCTACTCGATAAATGCTTTTTTATGGAAAATATTATTATGTAATAGGTTTTTGTATATATTATTAAATTATTTAAGATACATGTTGATGTATTCTTTAATTAGAACGTACCTGATATATGTTAAATGTCCTTTTAGTTAAACTAATCCAGAATTCCATCAACTGAATTGGAATTTTTCTAATCTTGGCTATTGACGTTGCAGCGGATATAATTTAACATTAATTTCAATCTATATCCAAGTCCATTACAAGAGGGAAATTAGTTTCACCCGTCAATGCATCTACATTATTGTTTTGATATAGTAAACCTCATTGTTTATTCACTTAATACGTGAGTATAACTATTATTTATTTTATTTTTTCCAAATGTGGATCGTATCAGTCATATGTATCCATTCCATAAAATAATTCCCATCCGCCTATATTTTACGCTGTAACAGCGTATACGGCAGCTTTTTAAGGATATTTATGATGCAGAAAACGGAAGTCTGTGTATTTGACGCATTATTTTAGCTTAGAAAATGTGGCGTCGCTCTAAAGATGCTCACCTGAATCTTTAAGTTGTATCATCAAAAAGATTTTAAATTCAAAATACCATGCGTGGTTTAAAATTAAGAAAGTTTTTGAAATATTTTGCATATTATGGTGGTTTTTGTTTTATTATGTTCAAGTCAATTTATATATCAGTTCTTAAATCAAAAGATTGAAATCCAAAAACAATAGATATTAACAAAATTTGTTGGGAAAAATTTATGTTAACCAACTTGATATTTTAATAACTGGAAAAGGACAATGTCCTTAGTGTGGAGAGCAATGGGCATGAAAAAATATTTCTTATAAAAGGGTACTCAGGATTATGAAACCAAAGAAGGAGCACCATCGTGCATGTACCACGTATCAGGTCGGCTGAAAAGTCCCCAGTCTGACCTATGGTTGACGACACTAGATTTCATTTTTAGATAGTATCAACCTTCAAAAGATTCGTGTAAAAATTTGACAGCTGTCGGACTATTAGTTTGTGAGATATTGCATTTTTAGTGAAGCAACTTTTGTTATTTTCAAAAGATGGAAAAAAAAAGAATTTCGTGTGCTTATTAAATATTTTTATTTGAAAGGAAAAAATACAGCAAAAGCTTGGCTTGATAATGAGTTTCCGGACTCTGCGCCAGGAAAATCAACAATCATTGACTGGTACGCAAAATTCAAGCGTGGTGAAATGAGCACCGAAGAGGGTGAACGCAGTGGACGCCCAAAAAAAGGTGGTTACCGACGAAAATATCAAAAAAATCCACAAAATGATTTTGAGTGACCGTAAAGTGAATATGATCGAGATAGCTGACACTCTAAAGATATCTAAGGAACGTGTTGGACATATCGTTCACGAATATTTGGGTATGCGGAAGCTCTGTGTGAAATGGGTGCCGCGCGTGCTCACAATCGACCAATAACAGCAACGAATTGATGATTCTGAGCAGTGTTTGCAGCTGTTAAGTCGTAATAAACCCGATGATTTTTTTTTGCGTCGATATGTGACTATGGATGAAACTTGGCTCCATCACTACACGCCTGAGTCCAATCGACAGTCAGCTGAGTGAACTGTGGCCGGTGAACCGCCACCAAAGCGTGGAAAGACTCAACAGTCAGCTGGCAAAGTTATGGCCTCAGTTTTTTGGGAAACACACGGTATATTGTTTATCGACTATTTGGAAAAGGGAAAAACAATCAACAGTGACTATTACTGTGCATTATTGGTGCGATTGAAGACCGAAATCGCGAAAAAACGGCCCCATATTAAGAAGAAAAAAGTGTTGTTTCATCAAGACAATGCACCGTGTCACAAATCATCGAAAACGATGGCAAAATTGCATGAATTGGGCTTCGAATTGCTTCCTCACCCACCGTATTCTCCAGATCTAGCCCCTAGCGACTTTTTCCTTTTCTCTGACCTGAAGAGAATGCTCGCGGGAAAAAAATTTGGCTCTGATACTGAGGTAGTCGCCGAAACTGAAGCCTATTTTGAGGACAAACCGAAGGAGTACTACAAAAATGGTATCGAAAAGTTGGAAGGTCGCTATAATCGCTGTATCGCCCTTGAAGGCAACTATGTTGAATAAAAAAAAATTAATTTTGTCAAAATATTGTGTTTTACTATGGTAGACCGGGGACTTTTCAGCCGACCTGTTATTAGTTCACATGTTCAGAATAAAGTCTCTTTGCTTCAAATAACACCATCTTTATGTAACAAAACTTACAAATCGACTGTCTGAAACTGATCCTTTCTACAAAAATAACTTCACGTCTTTTGAATAGCAATATATATGTCTTCTTTCACCGTATACGATTATTCGTCAATGCTTTAAAAGATATTTTTTCAAATTTAACTTGTCCATTTAAGCTACTCGAGTTTAGTACTGGAAAGATTGAATGGACTTAAAAAATTTTCACCCTCTCTTTATATGTGCAAACATTAATCTTGCGTATTGATGTAATCAGCTTAATGCAAGATGTTGGAAAGGTATAATCAGTTACTTACCTCTGACAAATCGACCTCCAGAGAATCGACCAACTTAGCGAAATAACTGGAAAGAAAGGGGGAAAATATTTCTGACAACGAAAACTTTCTAGGAATACACGAAAAAGATTTTATTTCATTTGAGGTTAATTGATATATGAGACGTTGGTTGTTTTGTTCAAATCAAAACTTTTGTGTATTTGGTCACTTTTTGGCTTAAATCATCGAGCCGTAGTTTCCAAACTGTAATCCGCAATTTTAATTTAAGAAATTAATAAAATTGTGAGTACTTGAAAAATTATCCTCAAATCATTATTTTTATTATTAACAACAAAATAGAACATCCAAATCACAAAATATTAAAATCAAACTAAATAATATTACTTGTAAACCAAAAAATGGTGAGTGATATTTAACAGATTAACCCACTAGAAGAATTTAGAGAAAAGGATCAACCCTATGCAATCAGAGAAGCCAGAATAAAATACGGTTTAAAACCCACGAAAGAATAAAAAGAGATGACATCCTAAATCTAAGACCCCGAAACGCAGTGGAATCAAGGACCTGTTTAAAGTAGTACTTTACATCAAACGAAGATGTCGACCAAAATAAAATTTTACTGACCCTGCATCTGGAAAGACGTAGCAGCCCACGCCAGAAGAATACATAGTCAACTCTTTATACCTTTTGAATGATAATTTCAATGGCTTAGTATGTCAGCTATCTCTGCATGATTTGTGGGATTCTGCTCTATATTAAAAGAGATGTTTTCCCTTACTATGAATAGAGGTGCACATACTCTGAACCCAATTAAAACATCGTCAGTAAAACGAAGAATAACACAGCGCCAAATAAAAAGATCCATGCTTGGATTGATATTAAGAGAAAGGTAAGAAATAAAGAAATAGGCAGAAGAACTTAGATAAATAATATTAAAACAAAAATGGAAATGGGCGCAAGATTTATAGACGGAAGATGAACAAAGAAACTGGAAATGGAAGCATAGAGGCGATTAATCAAAAAAAAAAGAAAGGATAGATGACCTTAAAATAATTTTAACAAATTGGATCTTAACTGCTCAAGAGAGGAAAGCAGAAGACATCTCAAGAGCAGTCTACTGAACAAGTTTCATAGCTTTATGATGACGATTTTGCACTGTATTGTCTTCTTCGTGTGCCATACTCTGTACAGAGCATATGTGATATCTCGCAATTATCTGTGCTGTGCGTATATCAAGAATTCTCGACACAGATAATTGAGACCTACAGTTTAATGTTGGATCCGAACGGTAAAGTCAGAGGCTTTCCTAAGCAGGATACTCTCGGTGGTTTGCCATTGCCAGCCACCTCACTTGACCAGTACACTAAGGTGACTACTGCACCGTATCTCGACCAATAAATAAGTTATGCTCTCTTTGTAAGGTCGTAACTAACTGGAGCAGTTACTGTTGGTAACCATCCATCTGCTCAGCAACTTTAGTTTGTCATCTTTAAGATGATCTATAGCTTGATTCATTTCTTCTAACTTATTAAATGTCTTAAATGATTTTTTTTGCAACAACTTAATGGAAGATCCATGGACAACACATGATGATTTTTTGGTTGAGATCTATGCCGAGTGAAACAGAGATTAAGAAGTAGACCCAGATATCAAAAAAGTTGATCTCAATAACATACCTGATCCAGTATAACGATCTGGTAGTTCTACTGAGACTCAGTCGTTAGTTAAACGGAAGATGGTCGTAAGAATTTAAATCCAAGTAAAGAAATGACGCCACACACATCTGGTCGGAACATCCACCAAGAGGTGTTAGAAAAACGAGCATAACAGAATATTTTCAATGATCAACCAGGTTTGCAGAATAAAAGAAACGTTCACAATTTGTTGGAGTCTTTTTACGCCGAAAATATTGGAAATTATCGTTTCAAACTCGAGCCAAGTAGCTTAATACAGAAATATTTGGCATATTTATCATTAGAAATTGAACTAATTCATACATTCCAAGTGCAATTTAATCGATACCAAAATTAATTCTATTTAATTAACTATTTTTTAAAATTATTCCCAATCTTTTCAAACGAAGTAAAAATTTATTAAATTAAGTTAATTAAATTCTTTTGAATTAATCATATTTCATTTAATTTGTTAAAAACCATTTTTTCACTGATGAAAACTTCATAAACTGTAGGTACAGACTTATTTTGCGTTAAACAAAAAATTATAATTTCCTTCCTAAACAGTGCGAGTATGTCGAAACACCGTACAGCACTTCGTTAATTAGGTAAAAACAATAGGCCTGTTAACGAGCTGGAAGGAAATTTCAAATCGCCTTTACCAGTTTCATGTACGATGGAGCTACATGCAGAGAGTTATTCAATTTGGCCTGGAAAATTTATTTCGACGTCAACATTTTGACGTATTCTTAGTTAAAAAATTTCTCCTGCGGTTTAATATATTTTTAATGCCAATTTCCCAAATTCCAAAATTAAATTTACTTGACAGATGATGGCTATTGCCCTTGGCGGCTGTCTGTCTGCTTGCCTGCATATCATAAAACGGAGCTGATAGGTTGGCATTCGATCTGGATAAGACACTTTTTTATTTAAAAACATGTTCACTTGGTCTACATAACCATAACAATAATTTCGGATTAAACAGCTAAAAATATCATTTTATTGCTTGGTTGATTGGTACAAAGGATCACCAAGGATGAAGATTGCCTTAGAGAATCACAAATTCATACAATCATCTTACATTGAGAAACCATTATAGAGAGCATTGAATTGGACCGCCAGAACTTAGGGAAATATATAAAGAAAATCAATTAAAAATTAAGGCAAAGAAATTTTTTTTTATTAGAAAAAATACCACATCAACCATGAAAGGTTGTTAGTGGTGGTTTGATTAATGTACAGATGTATGGTTTATACAGTCATATAGAGTAAGTAATATAAATTAAAATACATAAAAACAATAATAAATATATTATAATGATTTAATTTTACTTTAATTTTTATGTTTAATTTATTATAGTTTATTTGTTAATATCCCACATTGGTATTGTCAATTTATTATGATTTAAATTTAGTGATTATTATTATTTATAATTTTGTTTTGTTTTATTGGTTTGTCAAATGTTTTGATTGATTTTAATGATTAAATACTATTTAATTTTATATAAAGTTTACTTGTTCTTCTGTAATTCTATGGTTGGGCGCCTTATCAAAATTTTAACTAGCTCAGACTATTTGTTTTGAAATTTAAATTTAAAATCTGACTCTTATCAGGGTAGGATTCAAATTAAAATATTATTTAATAATTAACACACAATAAATTTAATGTCAAATATTTCAAAGAAATTTTACAAAAACTGTTAATTGGTTTTCATATGTTTAGTACAAATAAATAAATGAATAGCCTTATATGAAAAGAATGAAGATGATACATACAAATAAAATTAATTTACAGTCACAAAATAACAAATACACAAATACTAAACCTAAACTATGACACGTACCTTTTATTATAAAGTTCGTTCTCTAAAAATTGCTACTGTCTAAATGGAATGGCACGAAAAATTCGGATCGGCTTCTCCTCGTCTGCCTTCGGAACAGTAATACCACAATATGGCGGCTAAGGACCAGTTGCAGAAAGAATGCTCAAATTTAATCTTTCAAATTCTTTTGGAATCAGTCTCTGATTTGACAAATTTATTACTTTGGTAAGTAATTTAATAATGGTTGATTATTTTACTGCATGTATTTTTAATATTACATGTATTACTTTAACATAAACAGCTTTTAATTAATGCAAAAAATTTTCTTCTAGTTAGTAATCAATTAATACATACGATGTTAATTGCTCTGCTACCAAAATCAAAAGAGAGTGAATCATCGATTTTCCGGCCTTTTTATAGGCTTACAGGAAAAATGACAAGTATGACATCAAAAAACGAAATTCCATTGTTTAAATGCAAAATTCTAACCAAAATTCTTGAATATGAAGGTAATGAATTTACAAAAATAATAGTATCTTTGTTAACTTATAGTGAGATCTCATCCTTATATTTACAAAAAAAATTTAGTTCTTTAATTTTAAATAGACTTTTTCCTTGTAAATTTATTATTAAAAAAAATAGGCACTTTGCTGGAGCTGTCATATTTTCTAGACTTTAAAATTTGAAATAAAACTATCAATTGTACTTAAAATTACTATAAATCAATTAAACTAATCCTATCTTAACTAAAAATTACTATTTTTAAACCCTAACAACTAAAATTTAAACTTTTAAAAGATTTTGTTATTTGTATCTCTTACACATTATATAAGATAAGAGTCTCTGTGTTAACAAAGATTAACATTTTAAAATTTATATAAACACCTTACTCACTTATCCTACATACATTTTGTTACATAAAATATCCTTTGTTAATGTTTATAAACTAAGTTTTTCATTAGTTTTTTTCACTGTGCACTCTTTAAGTGTTCTATTAAAAAAAATTATGTGATTAAGACCAACACTATTGATATGATAATTAGTTTACTATATTTCACCACACCTGCTACATGTTTTTAATTGTTCTTGTGTCTTTTTTAGGTACTCATGATCTATTGGTATACTTGTTTGTACAATATTGAAGACTATAATTTGTTAATTCTTCTCTCGAAGATGACTTAATGAAATTTATGGTACTAACCCTTACTGTGTGAAAGTTCATCTTATTCAGAACAATAAACAACTAAAAGGTTGAATTAACTTCCACTATTTATTCTATAAATACTTTTAATGCAATTTTTGTAAGTACTTCCTTTTTATAATATTAATTTAAATACTTTACTAACTAAAGTTACATGTTGATTTCTTAAACATGTGAAAACCATTAATACTTTTGATTTTTATTTTCTTTTTATTGTTTCAGATTAAACTTAGAATTTTAAAAGAGAACTAGGACAAAAAAAAATTGTTATGTAAAAGTGTACTTATTATGGATTGGAAATATTTAATTGTTATAAAATAGCAAAATATGGATCCTATTCAATATAAAATGCCCATTACATTCTTTGTTTATTTTAAATGTATGTCTTGTGAAAATTATGAACTTGGAAACTTTAGATGTACAAAAGAAAAAGTAAATGCTGATTCTATAAAACTTATTAATATATCCTTTTATTGTAAATTATAAGGTAAGTTCTACTTATTAAATTTTTAACTATTAGATATCTATCTCAATATATACATAGGGGGTCAAGACATTCAAATAAGTTTGTACAGATCGGTTGCTTTTAAAAACTTAATGATTTTCTCACTATTTTCACTCGTTAACGCGCACTTTAATTCACCGGGTATATTAACTTCCCTTCTTTCTTTTTCATAAAGAGGACAGTCTATCATGATGTGTTGGACTGTTATGGTAGTGTCACATGCAAAACATATTTTGGGACGTTGTTTCTTCATTAGATATTCGTGAGATATTCTAGTGTGGCCTATTGTTATTCGATGAAGTTTTACTTAATCTCTACGCTTCAGATTGTTTACTGAGTAGGTACGTCTTTAAATCTGGATTCCTTTTTTGTAATTTGTTATTTGTTTGTTTTTTCCATCTTTCCAACCATGATATTTGGGTGATACTTTTTGCCAGTTTTGTAGCAACAGGTAAAGGTATCTGGTGTAAGTCTGTTTTCAATTTACAGGCTTCCTTACCAGAAAGGTCAGCATCCTCATTACCAGGTATACCAACATGAGATAGTATCCAGACAATTTTTACCTCTTTGTTTAAATCTTGCACTGTCTTTAAATTATTTTTTATCTGATTTAATATGGGATGATTTGGATATATTCTTCGAATTCCAGTAATTGCACTTGGAGAATCAGTAAAAATTACTGACTTTGAATTTTCATCATGAACTAGGTGTTGCAACGTTTTAGAATTGCTAAAAGTTCTCCAGGAAATTTTTGGGAAGACTTCTCAGTAACAATTGCAACCCCCATTGTTTCAAGATTTGATGATTTTGATGCATCTGTATGTATGGAATGGTATGAAGAATATTCTTTTTTTAGTTCAAAGAAATATTGACAATATGAAGACGGAAGTGTGTTTTCCTTGAAGTGATTCGTCAGATCGGTATTACAGAATGGAATTTTAACAGTCCATGGAGGAGGGTAGTCGATTTCATTACTTCGAACTGTTGGAAGTGTAAAGTTACTGAGTCTTTTACTAAAAGATGGATGTAAATTATGATTTTTGGTAAATTCATTGTGAAATCGTAGGCTAGTGACATAGGGATAGGCAGGATTATTTGGGTTGGCTAAAAGTTTTGTTGCATACTGTAGGCTAAGACGTAATGGAGAAACATTAGCTTCTACATATAAACTTTGGCAGAATTATATACGATTGAACCATAACCTAATTTGCTCTGGATTAGTGTTCTGTAAATATTCAATAGCTGTGTTGTGTCTGCGCCCATTGGTGAATTGATAAAACTTTTAGAATATTTATATTTTGCATACAAGACTTTTTAAGTTGGTGAATGTGCATATTCCAAGTAAGTTTTGAATCAAACGTCATTCCCAGATATTTGATATGATCTACATAAGTTGTTATTAAAGAGTGTCAATTTTGGTAAGTTGAATATATTTTTTTGTCTTGCGGAGAAACAGATAGCTTTGGTTTTACTTGTGGAGAATTTTAATCCTGTTTTTTTTGACCAGTTTTCTAAAGTATTGATAGACTCTTGTAAGATTTTGCCAGCTATTTCATAATTTTTATGTGAGATGTATATTACAAGGTCGTCTGCGTATAATAAAGCTTTAACAGGGCTTCTTATGTTATTTATTATGTCATTAATAGCAATAAGAAATAGAGAAGCACTTAATGTAGAACCCTGAGGTGTTCCGTTTTCTTGAGTGTGGTAGCTGGAGAAATTTCTGTCTTGGAAAAAGTTCTTCACAAATTATAAGAAATTTCCCACTATACCCCATTGTTTAAGTTTCTTAATTACATCATGTGTCTTGCAAAAGCTTCGTTTATTGAGGATTCTAAGGCCACTAAGTTGTCAACTGCACCTCTATTCTTGACAATTGTTTCAAGTTATTTGGTTAACGTTTTTAAAGCGATGAACTTCCACAAAGTAAGGGTTGGTGCAATAAGTTTGTAGTTAAATAGGTATTAGTATTTTTACATATTTGTTGCAGTAAATATAGGAATCTGACATAAACGGCAATTGTCGTATCTTTATTATGCCCTTGATACTGAAATTCGTATGGAAAATTAAATATTTTTATGTATACCTACCTATAAAAATACATCAGTAGCATTGTATGAAATATTTGTCTTGTCCCCGATATGACACAAACCCCAAATTCTTGCTGAGTACGCTTGTTAACCGAAGGTATCTAATTAATGCAAGCAAGTGGTTGTAGTTGAAACTTATGCTATAGCTTGGAACCAACCAACATTTGGTTGAGTCAGCTCGAAAACGACGGCCAAATGACGGCTGGGTAAGAAGAGAAACACCGTTAATGATATAAACTAACTAATTAAAAACAAGCGGGAACAATAGAGATGTAGATGAATGTAATCAGTACAATATACAACTAAGCAGACGTGAAACTGAAGAGTTTATAAAAGATTTTGGAAATATTATTTTCGTTTAGTAATGTTACAGTTTACCGTTTTCATTTCCATAATTATTTAATTATTTTTTAAATTTAATTCGGCAAGAAACATTATACTTCTCATTTTACTCTATTTTCTTACGCAAAGGAGGAAACTTTATTGGTATTTACGGTTTTAATTAGATATTAACACACAGTTTACTACACCAAACATGCAAAGTTTCCTTTTCGCAACTATTTGCACAAACAAAAACATAAACTTGCTTTTGAGAAAATCGAGCTTTGAATAAATATTCATGTGTACCTATCTACCGATTATTAAGTTCGACTGATATAGATGTAGATTTAGTTACTTTCAAATATCCAGATGCACTTCGATGGTGATATAGACATTTTAAAAATTATTGAATTTGGATTTTCAAGGATTAAACATTTTTTTATATTAAATACGAGCAAGATTGTCAAACCAATATATAAGTACACTAGTATAAACATTAACAATTTTATTAAATTGATTGTACTAACCCTTACTTTTTGGAAGTCCATCTTATTAAGAATAATGAAAAACTCTTCGTTTTACCAAAACTTCCAATATTTATTTAAAAAATTGCTTTATTAACTTTAATGACAGCCGTTTCGCTAGACTTAGCATCGTCAGATTGACATATTGAAAAAAACTATATCATGACGATCTTTACAATAACTTAATATATTTGTGTTACAATTACGTCTTATCTATGTATAAAATGAAGACTCAATCAAAGCAAACACTTTAAAAGTGGAGAACTTCCCAGATTTATTTGTTCATTAACAACTTTAAATTGTGGATCTGCTAGATGTCTTTTTATTTCAAGTTCTTCAAGGAAATCTAAATTTTGTTTTTTATTACAAGTGTGTAGTATTTGGAAGTCATTGATGTGTAAGAGTGAGGTTGGATGTTCAAGTAGGTGTTTTGCATAATTTGACTTATCTGGTTGTTTTAATCTATGTGCTCTAAAATGTTTGTTAAATCTTACTTCAAAATTTCTTTGTGTTTGACCTATATATACAGCATTACACTTTGGACAATTAATTTTGTAAACACCAGATTTTTTTAATTTGGGTAATTTTGTTTTTACATTTATCAATTTTGTACCAATATTATTTTATGTTTTAAATGATATTAATGCTGATGTTGCCGAAGATATTATTTTTGAAGTTTTATTGGAAATAGTTCCACAATATGTAATATTTTTATAACTTTTAATTTCTTTAGTTTGTTTAGGAAATATTAGGTTTAGTGACACTTTCTGTTATTTCTTATTAATTAATGTATTTATTAAATGAATTGGGTAGCCATTAGATGTAGCTATTTGTTTTATGATATCAATTTCTTTATCAAAGTTAATTTTGTTCATTGGAATTGAAAATGTCCTATGTATCATAGAATTATAAGCTGCTAATTTATCATCCTATAACCCATAAACTAACTACCTAATAAACATCAGGTACCTAGCTACAAACAAACAAAATGTAACTTCAATATGTCAATCTGACGATGCTAAGTCTAGCGAAACGGCTGTCATTAAAGTTAATAAAGCAATTGTTTAAATAAATATTGGAAGTTTTGGTAAAACGAAGAGTTTTTCATTATTATTAATTAACAATTTTTATAATTCTATCTTAGCTATTTAAAAATTTCATATTTCTTTACATTTGAAAACTTCGAGGTCTCACCAATAGAAACTAACTGTTACTTAGATACTACTAGAGTACATCTCAGCTATGTTGCCAATTTTTTTAAATGGATATTAAGAGTATTTGCTAGATTAGCTCATTTATCTGGCTGACCAGAGGGTTTACGAGTTGGTCGCGTTGGAAATCCCTGCAAATATTGTTGTTCGAAAGGTATATAGTAACTATTTTGTTTTATGTGCATTTCATTTTCCTTCTATATTTCTTAATTGTTCTTTTGTTAGCTTGGTTGGTATCCCTATACTTGTCATTGATTTATAAAGTTATTTCTTTGGCATGGTGTCATATGCCTTCCTAAAGTGTAAAAACGTAATGTTTATACCTTTGTTTGCACCTCTTTTATTCTCTATAGTATTTTGTATTGTATAGATATGGTAAAGACATGTAAAGACATTTTACCTTCAATTGCTCCTAAGGTTCCTGCCATAAAATCTTTACTAATTCTTTTCGTGTATATTGTAACGTTTATTTATTTATACAGTCTATCATTTAATTGATTTATACAATAAAACACCCACTACTACTTGTTCACGAATGATCGGGAACATTCTATACTCGTAATTTCTGGAAGGTATTTGTAAGAGATCTCTCTAAAAAGCTGCTGAATATGAGCAGACAGGACCTACGAATTTTGATAGGACTACTGACTGGACACTGTCACCTTAATTGCTATATGAAAACAATTGGACTGACAGAGAATGTGGATTCCTAAAGGATTTTGTCAGGCTGAGGATTTTACCTAATTTATCTTTAATCTCTTAATTTAAACGAAGACTGTATAACCGGTCACACCGTATTTTATTACTTTTTCTTGGTTGCTGGCTTAACGAATTTTTATCCAGTTGAAATTGTTTTGGAGAATGAATAATGGATTAAATAAATGTGAGGCGTTTCTAATGAATAACTAATCTGAGTTTTCCTTGGCCGCAGGAGTTTCGGTTAAATTGAGTAATAAAAGACGGTGTGCGCCCGTTTTAATATCTAACCGAGAGTAAAATTGGTATTTTTTGCGTTTTTCTCTGACCTGCAAAGCATATTAAAAACACCGATTTGTTTTACGACTCGAGTCAGATTTTACAAATAAAGGGATATTACAAAAACCAACAAAATAGGATTAATTCGGTGAGGTTTGGTAAACAATTATCTTCATATTTTTATTCTCCAAAGTGATGTTAAAATTACTCTGAAGTTTTATAATTATAGAATTAAATAAACTTTTTTTAATAAAAATTTTATTCTCCTTAAAATTTTGATACCTCAGAAATGCCTATTTTTCTATCCAATTGGTCTGGATATTATTTTCTATCTTAAATTGTTTCATCGTGTTTCATATTTTAATAATAACAGCACAATGTTTAAGAAACAAAAAATCTCTTATTTAAAATTTAGAGCTGTATTGTTTTGCAAGAAAACGGTGTTGCCAAAATAAGCACGTTGCATAAAATATTTTTTTCTACAAACGTGTTAAAAATGCCATTTTTAACACTCCATAGAAGCCTTAAAAATGGCACTGCTATCATAAGTGAATTGTCAGATTTTAAAAGCAAACGTCAAAATATTTAGATTTTATTTATTAACATTAATATTAACAGTACAATCTGTGCAATTACTTTATTTGTACGTTTGTAGAAAAAATATTTTGTTCCCATTTAAAAAATTGGGAATAATGAAAAACTCTTCGTTTTACCAAAACTTCCAATATTTATTTAAAAAATTGCTTTATTAACTTTAATGACAGCCGTTTCGCTAGACTTAGCATCGTCAGATTGACATATTGAAGTTACATTTTGTTTGTTTGTAGCTAGGTACCTGATGTTTATTAGGTAGTTAGTTTATGTGTTATAGGATGATAAATTAGCAGCTTATAATTCTATGATACATAGGGCATTTTCAATTCCAATGAACAAAATTAACTTTGATAAAGAAATTGATATCATAAAACAAATAGCTACATCTAATGGCTACCCAATTCATTTAATAAATACATTAATTAATAAGAAAGAACAGAAAGTGTCACTAAACCTAATATTTCCTAAACAAACTAAAGAAATTAAAAGTTATAAAAATATTACATATCGTGGAACTATTTCCAATAAAATTTCAAAAATAATATCTTCGGCAACATCAGCATTAATATCATTTAAAACACAAAATAATATTGGTACAAAATTGTTAAATGTAAAAACAAAATTACCTAAATTAAAAAAATCTGGTGTTTACAAAATTAATTGTCCAAAGTGTAATGCTGTATATATAGGTCAAACACAAAGAAATTTTGAAATAAGATTCAATGAACATTTAAGAGCACATAGATTAAAACAACTAGATAAGTCAAATTATGCAAAACACCTACTTGAACATCCAACCTCACTCTTACACATCAATGACTTCCAAATACTACACACTTGTAATAAAAAACAAAATTTAGATTTCCTTGAAGAACTTGAAATAAAAAGACATCTAGCAGATCCACAATTTAAAGTTGTTAATGAACAAATAAATCTGGGAAGTTCTCCACGTTTAAAGTGTTTGCTTTGATTGAGTCTTCATTTTATACATAGATAAGACGTAATTGTAACACAAATATATTAAGTTATTGTAAAGATCGTCATGATATTATTCTTAATAATATGGACTAGTACAATCAATTTAAAAAATTGGGGGTTGTACCTGTCATTCTAAGGGAGTTGAAGGTAGGGGTTGCATTTTCACGTTAAAGAAAGTCAAGTTATAATTTAAATTTGACGTGTTTCGGGATTTTTAATAAATATGTACAGTAACCGAAATAATGAATTTATTCCATTTGGCTTTTACACACTGTATATAAGCTCAACTCAATAATGTAAGAGACAGTATTTTAATAGAAAATATCGCCAAATTTTTATTTTGTTGAAGTTTGAGATAAATATGAAAAAAATATATATTTTGTCTCGATAAAACTGCGCTCCTACTCAGGATTAAAATTTAGTATTTTATTGGCTGGTGGTTTTTTGTGGAAAGCCTTGTTTCAAGAACTTGATGCATTATTTGTGTTTGCAGGTTATACACGTGAAAACCCATTTGAATAAACGGAAGTGAAAGAAAAGGCCCACCTTAATTCCTTTTTATATACAGTCCATTACAGTAAATGGATATTTCTTGTTTTTATTCGGACAGAATACTATTGTGAGGAAGGTTCCGTTTTGACGCTTTGCTTTTGTTAAATATAAATTCTGTTGAAAAGCGTTCACGGCAAATTATTATTAAATTTCTGTATAACCCTTCAATATAATAAACGTCAAAAATAATGAAAATATATTCCTGCAATTTCAAATAATTATTATTCATACCGAAATTAATTGTAATTTATGTTTTTATTCATAAATCTACATTAGCGGTGAATCCAATTTGTGAACTGAAAATAGAATAGCAAGGATTTTTTATTTGCTTAGTAACAAAAACAATAAATAGTCATTAAAACTATGTTGGAATTTATAATAAAAAGCTCTTTGTAATTGTATTTTTATGGGTGATAATACAGTAAAAAAGGTTATGTGGAGCAAAAATCGTACAGAAATAATACAATGGTTTTTTTATTATCGACTTTCAGCATTATAAACTATGAACCGACTCTGCAGTCAAGTTGTAATCGTAGTAAATTTATACCAAGTGATCAATTATAAATATAACATAATTTTATTATGAGTGAGTTTTTATCCAAATTCCACAATCCAACAAGAATACAATCCAGGATATACTACAGAGAGAATATTGTTTTATTTTTATAACATTCTCAAATTTTGTATATGCAATAATTATGGACTCAGTAGGTATAATAGAGCTTTTTGCCTTTAAAATAAGATATAAAACATTTTTTTAGTATGATATTTCTTAAAATTTACTTTAAATGTTTTTAAAACTGTACTTTATCTTTGAGAGCGTTTTTTAGCGTCGAGACGTCAGTCCGAAAGTTAAAAAATAGAATTTCATAGAAAATTGTAATTTTGAGCATAAAAATAGCAATTCAGTTGCTCCGTTGCTAGGGATATGAATTACTCTGTCAACAAATGTTATGTTTTGGTTTTTGCGGAGAATTGTTGAGTTTTGTATACAAAGTGAATAAATACGAAATGGACGGAAAAGATTTGACACAAGAAAAGGAAAACCTGCTATCAGATGTAGAAAATGGCAGCGTTGGAAGTAGAAAGTTTTCTGTTGCCACACAAATCTAGGATGATGTATGAAAAAGGATACCAGTCTTTTGAAAAGTGGAAAAGCATTAAGAATGTCTATGACGTGAGTGAAAAAATACTTCTGGAGTATTTTTCTGAAAAGTCGAAGAAACCGATGCCATCGATGGTCGTATTATTCGATGCTGAAGCGTACGTTGTTGGTGAATGAAAATTGCAAAATTCTAGAATATTACCCCTTAATAAATTTCGACAATTTTTTGCTTAGGGCCTTTTTGAGGTATTTTTAATGGAATGACATCAAAATATCCGCGCGGAAAGGCCGATTTTTGCGGAAAAATTAACAGAAGATAGTGAAAATTTGGAGGTTATGTGCGATATCCGATAGATTATAGCGTGGCCAGACCGGGTCAAACGGTGCCAAAGCAGGGCATAGAGGGGCCAGACCAAGTATTACGATGGCACCTAACCTAACCTAACCTAACCTAACCTAACCTAACCTAACCTAACCTAACCTAACCTAACCTAACCTAACCTAACCTAACTTAACCTAACCTAACCTAACCTAACCTAACCTAACCTAACCTAACCTAACCTAACCTAACCTAACCTAACCTAACCTAACCTAACCTAACCTAACCTAACCTAACCTAACCTAACCTAACCTAACCTAACCTAACCTAACCTAACCTAACCTAACCTAACCTAACCTAACCTAACCTAACCTAACCTAACCTAACCTAACCTAACCTAACCTAACCTAACCTAACCTAACCTAACCTAACCTAACCCAACCTAACCCAACCTAACCTAACCTAACCTAAGAATTAACAATCTGTTTGAGTAAGATTAATAAAAACTTTTCTTTTTAAACAAGAGCAATCACTACTACTTCGTGCATGCGCAGAAGTAGTAGTGAACATGGATGTCATCTACTAAAAATAATTAATTAAAAAGAAAAATTATGTAGTGAAAAACGTTTCCGCGGAAAAATTAGCGGGTTTTCCATCATTTCCCCACCCATACATACGCTGTGCAAAAAAATTATCGAAATCCGGGAAAATAATCTAGAATTTACCCATGAAGATTGTGACATTTCTAAATTCAGCAAGTTAACCAACTTACTAAAAAACTTGAGTGGAGGATACAAAGCTAAAAAATCCAAAATCCTTGAGTCAGATAACATTATTAAATTACTGACAAAAGCTCCTGATGACGACTATTTATTGATAAAGGTTATTGCTATTTTTTATGTGCATGGAACGACTAAGGTCCGATGAATTGTACAAATTAGAAGTTTTTGATGTGGACGACAGAAAATCGGTGATAATCGTTTCATTATCTGATACTAAAGCAAGCAGGATAGGTCGTTTTGTATTACTGACAAGAAAAGTAGAGTGAGTTTCTTGGAAATTGTCAGAAAGTATATTGCCTTGCGCCCCAAAAACGTACCTCACAGTAAGTTTTTTGTGAATTACCGTGAGCAAAAGTGCACTATTCAACCGGTGGGGATTAACACTATATATAATATCCCCAAGAAGATTGCAGATTTTATAAAACTAGCAAACAGAAATGTACACGGGGCTTTGTTTCCGTCTTTCCTTCATGTGTAAATTTTATTGTTTTAAAAAAAGTTAAAACCCAGACTTAGTTCGCGACAGAGATGCGTTGGAAAATATTCAGCGTAAAGCTGCAAGGCTATCCTACCAGCAAAGGAGACCGCCTTATTCTCAGAGATTGGCTATGGCTGGATTATCCACCTTTGAAGATCGTCGACTCCGTGGTGATCTTATAATCACTTTCAGAATTTTAAGATTTAACTTCGGCAACTTAAAACACTTGTTTAAGCTGAACAGTGATGAAAGACTTCGGGGGCATGCGTTCAAATTAAAAAAGCAGTCTTTTTCAGTGAAAACGCGTCAACATTTTCTTTGCAACCACGTTTTCGATGTATGGAACAATTTACCCACTGAGATTATAACGTCTCAGTCCTTAAATATATTTAAAAACAGACTGGACAGATACTTGTTTTCTCACTGACATCTGGATATTGCATCTCGATTGTACTATTGCAGAATTTACTTAATTATTGTATCTCATTTTTTCTTTACTTTTTTTTATTAATGTATTAGTATTAATTTTGTCATAATGGGCTTATGGGTTTTCCAACCCCAGACCTTATTTATTTGTAATAATAATAATAATAATTTTATCTACTCGCTTTTAAATTGTCCTAAGAGATTATCCTGGATGTATTTCCCTCTAAGATCAGTCTAACTGTGCAATGATAAAGATAAACCAAAAAAAAACTATATCATGCTGATCTTTACAATAACTTAATATATTTCCTTTATTGTTTGGTTCAATACTTTATTCCAGCTCTAATTATCAAAGTTTCTATACAAAAATTAGGATTCCAACCAAATTTTTTAATTAAATGACAGTACCATCATTGGGGGGATATTAATTTGAATAATTCAAAGTAATTACTACGAAATTAGAGAATCCATGTGCAGACTACCGAAAAGCATTGCATACTAATTGAATGCAGAATACGATGGTTGAATACAAGTTGTCATAAAACATAAGTTAAGGGTAGTAGCAACCTAATTAATTTTTCCCTTTATTATTCATCGGAGCCCTTAGCCGAGGAGAAACTCGTGAGAACCGACGTCATTACGACCTGCATCACAGTGGTTCGTTACTGGGGACAAATCAGCGGCGCTACATGTCTATTCATTATTATTATTTCTATTTATACCACAACATCCGCGCTTGAGGGAAATCCAAGTAGTCTGGGTTCATCCTTGAAAATTAATCGGATGGATACTTTTCTCAAAACAAATCTGTTTGGCATATTTTTTATAAAAAAAAATAAACAAAATTCATCAAGAGATATTTGTTTGTTTAAAGAATAAATTTTATTTGTTAGTGGCTAGTATTATCAATATGGCCAATATCAGATATATTAACATGTTATGGTGTAGTGAAGTAGTTGGGAATGTCTTTTGATTGAGTTTTTACTTAGTTTTAATTGATAAGTATATTTTTATGAATACTTAAAAACTGTTATAACTTTCCCTGTTTGGTTTCTTAAATTACAATACAAAATTATCAATTTATATTTTCTTGTAATGTCACTAGATGTTTGTTATCTTTTTACTTATTTAATCATACTCACTTGAACTTTAACTGACTTCCCTCAAACTGCCACCCCTTTTTCGTTTCCTAGATCGAAATTTTTAATTTTTTGCTTAAGAAAATGGCCGAGCAATTTGCTCTCTTCAAATTTTGCTAAAAATCTTATTGACTTTTATAAAAATAGTCTGGAGCCACTAAATCAACCCTGTAGAGAACGAAAATAGCATAAAAATTGCAAAATTCCAAATAATTCCCAACAAAATTGACTGCTTTTGAGTTTCGCAGTACTACTTCAACCTCGATACATTTCCACCAAGATTTATCAATGTTCTTCACATCCTATCAAAAAACTGACTGCACCAGTCGATTAAGCGTCTTGTAAAACCCTGATTTCCATATTTACAAGACACAGTTTTTTTACTTAAAAAATGGCTTTGAATTTCCTCATATATGCCAATTTTTTTAAACAATGGACTAGTTTAGTGATTTTTTTTTATATTTGCATCTTATAAAATAGGTTTTTAGTGGTTCAACTGTACAAATAAAATATTTATAAAATTAATCCTCTAGCCATAATAGGCTTTTGAAATTTAAATTTTATGGTTACATACGTCATAAGTGGTAAGTGACGTGTTTCAAAAAGATTGGTAGAAAATTTGCGATGTTGTCGATATGCTTTAATATTAACCGAGAAACTTATCTCTCTCTCTTATTTGTTGTCATTAAAAAGAGATAAACATATCGATATTTTTGTTCTCTGATTGACACTTTATCAAATAAGGAGTAAAACACTAAACAAAATATTCTGTCATTTTCGTTAGTTTAATTTGTTGTTTGGTTGTGTTTGGTGTTTGAAAGAAATTACTTCTATACTATTTTTGGTTCGAAAATAAAAATCCCTAACACCTTCTCTTGGTGTTATAGCGGTTCCTTAAAAAATAACCAATAGAAGTAATTGTTCTCTCGGGGAGCAACCCTTCTATCGGTACAGTGAGAGAACGAATTTCAAGAATACGGTTTTGGCATTTTCAATAGAACCACGCCCACTTTCTATTGGCTGTTCAATTCTATTACCGTCAAGAATAGGGGTCTTGTTTGTTTATTACAGATAAACACGATTTTCTCTCCTGTCATATATCTTGTCAACTGGTACAATCAGTTAGTCACAGAACACGGTGTTTTGTGCCGCCAGTTCTTTGAGAATACTTGAAACGAACGTAGCTAAACTGTGACAACGTTGACTTTTAAACACACTTCATTATTGGTTATTAGTTGGCGCTACGTTTAAAACTTACTAATTATTTATTGCTAATTTTTACGAAATAAGAAAAATTACTTGCAAAATGAATACCAATATAAGTAAGTAGGTATCTTATCCTAAATATATATGGCTATCATTTTTATTATTATGATCCTACTAAACTAGTCCATACCTTTATATTTGTTTTAAAAATGATCAAAATGATTTTAACAAAACATATAATAATATTACAACTAAATGAACTTACAAACTAAGATTTCTTAATAAAATTAAGTTTATTCTTTAAATATGTTGATAAAAAATCTAAATATTTTTTTTTTTTTAAATTATAGTTCATTTAATATTTATTGCAATTGTCTTTAACCCATTGGAATTTTCTTCTGTTCCATTAATTTTCTAGTATTCTCAATAAGGCTTTTAGTTCAATCCTGTCAATCAGGGATTGGATTTAACGATTTAAGAAAAAAATCAAACATGCGATTGTTACACCACTGTACAAACTAGAAGATAATTTTCAAAATTAATGCTGTAGCCGAATATCTCCAGCAATTCTTTATACCATCTTACCTTCTTATTTCAATTTACATTGTTCCTGGATAGTTTTCATTGTGATACTTTTCTAAATGAAAAATGTAAAATAATTTCGCATTATTCGTTTTGTGTTGTTTCTTTTACAAAGTCGAAATCCTACTTATGTAGATATTTCTGAAAAGGAATTATTTATGTAACATTTAATATTTTAACAATGCTTTGAATTTCATGGCTAATGGGTTAATAGATGTCTTTAAAGATGAAACCAGGCGTGTTATAAAAATTACGGTTTGTAGCTGTGACGACAATTTTGAGATGGGTCATCATGATTTGAAATGTAAAGTGTGTCCTTTATATTCTTGACCCCGCGCCGTAAGCGTCTGAGCAGCATTAGATTTAGGGATATCAAAGCAACGAAGCAATTCAGGTAGTGCAGATTAAATATGCTTGAATAATCTTTAAAATATGGGAAAGCACACTGTAGATTTAAGAAATCAAATAATTTAGGAGTAAGAACAAATATTTTTATTTAAAAATACACTATTTCGACCAAATTTAAGAAAGTGTCTAAGTAAGACGTTTAAACATACCTAATATCTCTTTTAATGTCAATAAAAATGTTTTATTGGAAATTTTGTCGTATATAGTATCATATCATAAGAGACAAGAATGGTATTCGACAAGATTATTTCACGAGAATACAAGACAATATCTTTGTTTATTTGTTAAAAATATTAAATGTACAATTAGGCGTAATCCTCGAGAATTTTTGCTACGAATTATGAATTAAAAATGACTTGAGACGAAACTGGTTTTAATCCATCATTTAATGTCTTGGTTTCAACAAAAATTGATTAAATTTTTTGGTTTGGTGCTGCCGATATAAAGTGCAATTTATTGACGCAAAGGCCCCTGCTTGACATAGAACTATTCAAACACTATCAAAGTTTCATATTTTCTTGATCTCTTCTGCTAGTTTTAAATATTCCTGAAGGAGTTCAGGTAGCTTGCAAGTGAACATTTCCTAACTCATTCTAACTCGAACCAAATCAAGGTACCACGTCTAGCCGGCCTACACAAGAATTGGTCTTCAATAATTCTGGTAAATAATAAGACCATTCAAATACACTGCAACCATAACACTCCCAAAAAGAGATCCTAGTTAATGCTTACTATAGAAAGGATTGGTGGTATGTAAGGGTTAAGGGCGCCACTATCTTTTTATACGTTAACGAATAAACAACTGAAACTACACAAAAACTAAGGTGAAAAAGATAGAAACACCCTTAAGACTTATAGTCAGTGGGTATATAAATCAAACTGATATTTAAAGAATATTTGTTTATTTAAAAAATTATAATTTGCCACAGGAGGTGTAAACGGAAATGTTATAAATGGACTTGACTTATCTTATTTTGTAGAGTGATCCGGTGGTCTCGGTTTGTGTACCGATGCTTGTAGTTGGGGTGTTGTTTCTTCGTCAAAAGGAACTGCTACTATAATGGGTATATTGCTCTCTACTGGAGACTATGTTTTTCCCTGCTAGCGAGTAAATCTCTCCCTACTAGTGGGCTGTATCTTCCTAAAGGTCGTAAAGTGGATCAGAAGGAGTTAAAATATTAAGGGTGTTGCTGTTGGTTCGCTTTTAGGTCAAAAAGGACGGCAAATATTTTACATCAAAGAGTTACTTTGCACTTAAAAGCTCTTTAACATTAATGTCCCATATTCAATAACAAAAATGAAATAAAAGCAATAAATTTATGATTTAATGAAATTTAGAGCTGTGAAACTGGCTCTGTGTGATTGATTATTAATGAGTTTTATTGTTAGCATAAATCAAGAAGTTATAAGTGTAAGTAAAATAAAAAGTAGTTGTAGTAGTTATTAAAAAAGGTTTTCAATTATTTTAAAAGAGTTCTAAAAAAGTGTACGCTAGTTTATTATATTTTACATAGACTCAGTTATAAATTTCATGTTAAAAAATTAGCTGAATTAGCTTAGGTTTAGAATAATCGTGAAATGCAAAGAATAAGAAATAATTAAGTACTCACTGTGATACAATCAGAGGATTGTCTAAATTCTGCAGACAACTTGCCAATAAGGATTTCGTCTAAAGAAAAAAAGAAACAAACTTGTGTCTTAATTTATAAATGGGGTTGACAGTGGTTTCCGATTGCGTTCGTTTTGGTAAGGGTTCTGTTTCGGGTACGTTCTATTGTAGGGGTGGATTTGGTAACGATGATAAGGTTGTGTCTAATATACAGTGGGTCAGGGCTGATTTTAGGGTTCGGACGGTAAATTAAGGAAAGGTAGCATGGCGATAGACATGTTACAACACTATTCCTAATTTTCAGAAACTAGTGCACCAAAATAACCAGAAATATTTAAAAATAAATCTCTATTCAACATAAAAGAGTGGCCAGTTACTAAACTGATACTATTATTGTCATTTCCACTTAAATTTAAATTTAAATAAAAAGAATAGGTATTGTACATTAACGCACATGTTATAAATTATCCAAGTGGGGTTTTATATCACAAAATTAATTTGTCCAGCTTATCATTGGTTGGAAAATGGGTCAAAAGATAAAAAAAAAGTTTGTAATCAGTCGACCATTGAGAGATAATGACCTGTTTGGAGTACCTACCATTCATCTTGACGAGAAAAATGAATAACGCTTCTCTTTTTGAATCTACCAATCATTCTACAAAAATATGAAAAGGAGACAAAACAGCAGGGAATTTTTATGAAACATGCCACCGTTTACTTCGTTCTCTTTTGTAAGAAAATTAATTTAAATGAGATTTTTTGTTAAATCTCGAATACAGTATACAACGGTATTATATTGTTTATTAAATTGAGGATTCAAACATAAACGTTTGTTTCTTTCAACAAATTTACTCACTTTTATTTCGTATATACCGTAGTTTATTATGAATAGATTCAACGATTATTTAGCATCACAAGTTTTTGAATGGAATTTTAATAAAACATTTTCAAGAACACAAAGCATGAGATAGGTCATAAACCGCATGCATAATTGTTAAAACTACAATCATTTCAAAAGACCAAGTTATTAGATTACTGTCAAACAAAACCAGAAAAGAAAATAATTAAAATTTTCACTATGATTTAACGCTATTTAATGATGGTTACAATAAATTAAACAAATTAAAATGAAAATTTTTATGTTTTACCCATCTATTATTGATTAATAATACCTTAGAAACGGAATATGTTATGGTAGCAATAATACATGCTATCACACCTAGGGCATTATAAACGGGCATTATGATAATGGCCGGAAATTTTATTGCTTATCCAATTTTATTTCTCTTTTAATAAAGAATAAAGATTCATTTTATAAAAAAAATAATGTTTCTTTCAATACTAAAAATTGAACTTTATTTCCAAGATAAAAATATTAAAATTTGTTAAATATAATATATACCTATTAAAATAAAATCAACCAGTTCATGAAAATATGCCATTAGAACGGTTTCGGTTATTTGAACAATTGCGTTGGCATCTTTCCAAATACCAAATATGCCATACTCCCGATCATACTGATACCTTGATCTAACTGCCTTTTCTCTCATATTTTGTGGAATTTCTTCCATTTTAAGCAAATATTTAAACAAAAAATGCCAACTGACTAACTGACAGAAACATCAAAGTCAAACTTAAATAATCACTGCAAGTTACTTGATAAATTTCTGTAGAATTATTGTTGTTCATAAAAATCAGTTTTTAGATAAAACATAAAGCATTGTATGCACCACAGGCATTATCGTCCTTACAATGCCCTTGATACATAAATAGCTATTTTATCTTTCTTTAAAGGTAAAATAAATGTCTAAGAAAAAATTCCAATAGCTAAAAAATTTACACATCAATTATCCTCTATACAGATGCGCCTTATAGAAGTAATTTGAAAAAAACTCCTGCAAGTATTTTTTAAATTACTTCTAAAAGGCGTATTTGTAATGGGTAACTAATGTGTAAACTTTTTGACTATTAAAAATATGCATCTTTTGGTGTCAATATCGATTTTGTAGCCCAAATCTTTTGCAATTTTTCAATTGACATTTAAGTTAATCTGACGATGCTTCTTAGCGAAACGGCCGTCATTGTGATTTAAAATTTTTCAAATAAACTTGGAAGTTACGTTGAAACAAAGAGTTTTTTATTATTCCTAATAAATTCATAACCACCACACTTATAGTTTCAATTTTAGTTTTTGATATTTGTTTATATGAATATGTTTTTTGATTGTCTCTTACGTAGAACACTGCTAGTGTTTGAAATTTGTATGCACTTGAGTGTACATTTCCACGCTAAATTTTGTTACATTTACAAAGAACATTAATTTATTTAACAAAAAAGAAAAACATTATTAAGAATTCGTACTAAATCAATTTTAATTTCGTAATTAATTCTGCTTAAAATATATTCTATTAAAATGAATTTCCTGTAGAGTTTTGAACGATACAAATGCCGGCGGGTTTAATAAGGGTGCTTTTAACCAGGAATCCATCTTAAAATCAACTCGATGAGAGTTGCCTAACGACCATAATAATAGATGGGACCCTATTTACTCTTGCTTTAAACATATTTATCACATTCTCGGGATTCGGGCTTACCCCAATAACGTGAATGAAATTTTGCCGAAACTTCCAACCGTTCTCGTTCTTCTGCCAGATACAGGATTTCCCTTAAACCAACATCTATGAAATATTTCGAAGGATTCGTGTTCCGAATTTACAATAGTTTCCTGCTGTCATGTGCATTTTCCTTATTAAATATCTTAAGAAAACAATCCGGAGACGTGCGAAAGTGTGTCTTCCTCTTTTCCGACTTAAACTTTCTATGAGATGCACGTAGAGGTTTTTCTCAGAATTTTTATAAAGTCGTTTTATACTTAAAGTTCGTAGAAAATACTTTTATTTTTAACTTATTCGCACTACGTTCAGTTGAGGTGAAAGCGCTGACTAAACTAACTTACACAAAAATTAATTTTTATTTATCAAACCTGAATTTTATACATAGATAAGACATTATTGTAACATAAATATATTAAGTTATTGTAAAGATCAGCATGATATAGGTTTTTCCTGGTTTTTCTATATCATTGCACAGTTATACTGATCTTAGAGGGAAATACATCCAGGATAAACCCTTAGGGATAATAACATCTATAGAGCGGGTCACAGTTATTATGCAGCGTGGCCGGCATAGGCTAATGTAAATCTTATGGGCGAATATTCAATACTGTTGCCGCTTTGGTTACGGCTTGAACCACAATTAACTCAGCCAATTTATTTTCGTAGAAACGTTTTATTATGCATTTTGCAAAACAGATGTATTCTATATTATATATATATTATTAAAAAATGGAAGTCAAATCTATTTATGTAGATTGTAAACAGTATATACCTGATCACTTGATGGATTATTTATGTCTCTACTAAATCTTTCAGACAAATCCTAATCCTATTGCCAGTGAAAATATTATTTAATTACAAAGATGCTAATTATTTTTACCTGTATGATCCCTTGATCCTCGTAAACCGTTATGTAATATTCCTGGAATGTAGAGGTAAGTAAATGTACAGGTAAGTAATAACATAGGCAGGTACCTATCTGTTTCTGCTGATAAACGAAAGGGCATTATTGAAACAACAACCATGCAGTTAGCAGCACCGTTTGAAAAATTTAAACAAGGTGAAAATCTTCATCGTCAAACCAAGAGGCTTTTATTGAATATTTTAACGTATAAGTTGAATACAAAAGATGACAAAAGTGTGACAGCGAAAATAGCACTGATTTCTGAAATGACTGGCCTTAGTGTGAGAACAGTGTATAATCTGAAAAGCGAAGCCGCTACTGGACCTTTGACATCGCCAAAAAAACGAAGACGGAACAGCAGCCAGTCGAATTCAAGACTGTTCACCTACGATGAAGGTATCCAATCGCAAATACGAAAAGCTGTGCATGAATTCTACTCCGAAAATATTCCACCAACACTGGCAAAAGTTCTTGCTAAAATAAATTCAGACGAAAATGTACCAAATTTTTCTAAAAGTACACTAAGACGCTTGCTTAACGATATGGGGTTTGTTTATGGAAAGAAAGGAAGAGACTCGATTCTAATAGAAAGAGCTGATATAATCGCTTGGAGGCACAAATATTTAAGATCAGTGAAGAAGTTCGGCGAAGAAGGATATAACGTAATATATCTGGACGAGTCATGGATTAATGTGGGCCACAGTGTAAATTTTGAATGGAAAGACACTACCATAAAAAATGCCCGAGATTAATTTGTCAAAGGACTGACAACAGGACTGAAGGCTCCAAGTCAACGAGGACCGAGATTTGTTCTTCTTCATGCAGGCTGGAAAGACGGTTTTCTTGAGGGTGCAGAAAAAACTTTTCTGGCAAAGAAAGGTGCAGACGATTACCACGACAAAATGGACGCAGAAGGCTTTGAGGCCTGGTTTAAAGATCAATTGATCCCTAATTTGCCGAAAAACGGACCAAAGAATGTTGTAGTGTTGGACAATGCGTCATACCATTCGGCGAAGTTACCTTTTCCAAAGACTGGAAAATAATACTGGAAAAAGAGATTTACTTCGAGGATGATTATTTAAAAACAGAATTATTGGCTACTGGAAACGCGTTTAGAGAGCAGTACGACCTAAGAAAAATAGACGACATTGCCACGGAACATAATATAACAGTCCTACGATTACCACCTTATCATTGCGAATTAAATCCTATTGAAATGGTGTGGAGCCAAGTGAAAGGATATGTGGCTCGTAATAATAGTACTTTTAAAAAATATAATTCTTAATTACTCACTAAACGATTTTCAAATGAATAATTTATTCAACATTTAAATCATAATAGTAAAACAATGGCAAGTTATAGTCCCGCGCCAGTTCCAACCAAATTCGAAGAACATGCCGATATGGCAACGCCGTCGTCCATAAACGCAATGCTGCATAATAACTGTGACCCGCTCTATAGGCTTTAATGTTGTTATGTTTTATTACTTCCTTACATGGTCTAGCCTTAACTACTTATCAACATCAAGGACCTAGTTACAAACAAACAAAATGTAATTTCAATATGTCAATCTGACGATGCTAGTTATTAGCGAAACAGCTGTAATTGAATTTTAAAGCAAATTTTTCGAATAAATAGTGGAAGTTTAGTTTAACCGTTCAGTTATTTATTGTTCTTTTCATTTTCAGTACTTTTATATGTATTTATCTGTATTTAATTCATAAAGAATTTTCAAAGGTTTGGCCTAAAAGTCCCCAAACTTAAAATACCCAACTCCTCGCGAAGTTATCACGTAAGTTCTGAGCTTGTGAAAAAATTATTAAAATAAGCAACCGATAATGGTTTGTTCTGAATTGAGGAACAAAGCGCAATACCAATTTTGCCGGCAAAATCAAAGGCCTTTTTCAATATCCGAAAAACTGTGATTCCTAAATACTTGAATATGTCTCTGGGTTTTCATAATTCCTTATTAAATTTAATCTCTTATACTTCCTATTTATTAAATCTATACCTAGAGTTAGACAATATGTTACACATCTAAAAAATTAGTTCTGGCGATTTAAGAAAATGATGAATTACGTTTAAAATGTATCTAAACTCTATCTGACTGTAACTAACAAAATTAAAACTATTTGTCAAATCATTTAATACTCGTTAAAATCATTCCACTTTAATTGCAAACGACCATTCATAAATAACAATCCTGTTTATTTGAACACAAACATTTCGTATCTACGTATGTTTGCCTTGCCTTTATCTCATACATTTAAAAGTTTTTGATCCCATTCTCTAGAATGGTTGTTAACTTTGGAGTTACGTCAAACGAGAATCACCCATTCAATCAAACCGAGTTTGTATTGATGATGAAATTTAGTTTCAGATAGCAAGCTGTGTATGTGTGTGTTCGGTTGAGTACATTCGGTAAAATAAGTTTAATTTCAGGAAACGCGAGTTTCTATTTACATCGCATACTGTTTATTCAATATAGTTCTCCTTTTACCGATGGATTTTTTTTGGAATTCTTACCTCGTAGTACATCGTTTCCAGTGGCAACATAATAATCAATACATATTTGTAATACTAATAGTCTCCTCTCATCTATCTCTCTATTACTTAAGTTGGTTTTAACCTCTTTTGTATTAAATCAGGCAACACCCACCAAATGTTCTGTCATGTTTCAGTCATGGAGTGCAGAAGAAAATGCAATTTAATTGCCCTAGCTTACTAATTATTTTCAAGTGAAAACAAGGTGCTTACAACGCAAAATAAATAAAAAAAAATGTTCAGAGGAAACTCAAAGTCTATCCCACAACTGCTTTGCTGTCAAGGTCATACACTTTGGACTTGATGACTAAGGCAAAAGAGGAAGCTCGGGATTGGATGGAGCCTTGTCTTTTAGAAGAATTTGTTGTTCTAAGCATAGCTTTGGGTATCTATTATTTCTCATAGGGCACAATTTGTGGATCCATTGTAAAGCCATTTTAAAAACGTTGTACGAATATTTTACCCTTCCTGCTTCAAGTCGGATAATAATATCAGGGGTGTTGGACAGAATCAACAGAATTCTTTTCAAAAAGTTTAATTGAACTCGCGTGGGTTTGGTTGGTAGGCATGCTCTCGAGGGTGAGTCCAACACTGTTGGGTTCTGGATAACGACCCATCGAACATAAGTTTCCCATCTCAGCCCGAAAAAAAAGGGTCATCCTCTGCTATAATATTGCATTATGAGAGAAGCTGCTGCTGTTGCCTTACGACTGCAACTGTTTTGGTTGATTATCTAAGGATCCAAAGGAAATTTCACTAACATTCTTAAATAAACTACTTGACACCATGTCAGTTACGTTTGAAATTAAGACGTGGTTGAACCAGAGCTGGAGAACTTGTTTACCTGCCTATCTATTATTCAGTACACAGAATATCCAATAGTTTGCTGGAGAAAGACTCCTGTGAAAATTTTTACTTGAAGATTTAGGAGTTTTGGTTTATGGAACGTAAGTTTTGTTAAGAAAGCCCAACAAATATTTATAACTCTAGTGGGGGCAGATATTCAACTATTAAAACAATAAAAAAGCATATGTTTTACAAAGAAATACCAAAATCAAAACAACTAAGTAATAAGAAGAAGATTGACATATTGAAGTTACATCTGACGCTGCTAGTTTTTTAGCGAAACAGCTGTAATTATGATTTTAAACCTAAATTTTTCAATTAAACAGATGTAACCATACCGTATAATTCAAATCATCCTATAACACATAAATTAGCAGCTTATAATTCTATAATACATAGGGCGTTTTCAATTCCAATTAACAAAATTAACTTTGATAAAGAAATTGATATCATAAAACAAATAGCTACATCTAATGGCTACCCAATTCATTTGATAGATACATTAATTAATAAGAAAGAACAGAAAGTGTCACTAAACCTAATATTTCCTAAACAAACTGAAGAAATTAAAAGTTATAAAAATATTACATATTGTGGAAGTATTTCCAATAAAATTTCAAAAATAATATCTTCGGCAACATCAGGATTAATATCATTTAAAACTTAAAATAATATTGGTACAAAATTGTTAAATGTAAAAACAAAATTACCTAAATTAAAAAAATCTGGTGTTAATTAATTGTCCAAAGTGTAATGCTGTATTAGGTCAAACACAAAGAAATTTTGAAGTAAGATTTAACGAACATTTAAGAGCATATAGATTAAAACAACCAGATAAGTCAAATTATGCAAAATACCTACTTGAACATCCAACCTCATTCTTACACATCAATGACATCCAAATACTACACACTTGTAAAAAAAAAACAAAATTTAGATTTTCTTGAAGAACTTGAAATTAAAAGACATCTAGCAGATCAACAGTTTAAAGTAGTTAATGAACAAATAAATCTTGGAAGCTCTCCACTATTAAACTGTTTACTTTGATTGAGTCTTCATTTTATACATAGATAAGACATTTTTGTAACATAAATATATTAAGTTATTGTAAAGATCAGCATGATATAGTTTTTTCCTGGTTTTTCTATATCATTGCACAGTTATACTGATCTTAGAAGGTAATACATCCAGGATAATCCCTTAGGGCTAATAACATCTAGGCTTTAATATTGTTATGTCTTATTACTTCCTTACTTGGTCTAGCCTTAACTCCTTATCAACAAAAGTTATAAAAATATTACATATTGTGGAACTATTTCCAATAAAATTTCAAAAATAATATCTTCGGCAACGTCAGTATTAATATCATTTAAAACACAAAATAATATTGATACAAAATTGTTAAATGTAAAAACAAAATTACCTAAATTAAAAAAATCTGGTGTTTACAAAATTAATTGTCCAAAGTGTAATGCTGTATATATAGGTCAAACACAAAGAAATTTTGAAGTAAGATTTAACGAACATTTAAGAGCACATAGATTAAAACAACCAGATAAGTCAAATTATGCAAAACACCTACTTGAACATCCCACCTCACTCTTACACATCAATGACATCCAAATACTACTCACTTGTAATAAAAAACAAAATTTAGATTTCCTTGAAGAACTTGAAATAAAAAGACATCTAGCAGATCCACAATTTAAAGTTGTTAATGAACAAATAAATCTGGGAAGTTCTCCACTTTTAAAGTGTTTGCTTTGATTGAGTCTTCATTTTATAAGTTATAAGTAAGTTATTGTAAAGATCAGCATGATATAATTTTTTCCTGGTTTTTCTATATAATTGCACAGTTATACTGATCTAAGAGGGAAGTACATCCAGGATAATCCCTTAGGGCTCATAACATCTAGGCTTTAATATTGTTATGTCTTATTACTTCCATACTTGGTCTAGCTTTATAACTACCTAGTAAACATCAGGTACCTAGCTACAAACAAACAAAATGTAACTTCAATATGTCAATCTGACGATGCTAAGTCTAGCGAAACGGCTGTCATTAAAGTTAAAAAAGCAATTTTTAAATAAATATTGGAAGTTTTGTTAAAACGAAGAGTTTTTTATTATTCTTAGTAAGATGGACTTCCAAAAAGTATGGGTTAGTGCAGTACATTTAACTTTAAGTAATAATCAGGACTTAATTGGTATATTTAAGGTACGTTTAATACAAACGATATAATTCTAATAAATTTCAAACTATTTGGCGTACCTACCTTATAAAATGAACTTGAAGCGTCTTTTATGTTTTCCAAACTCGTCTTTGACGGTAACTGGTTTCGATATTGTAAAACTTTTCTCAATAAAACTTCTGCAGCATTCGATGTAGATCAATCATCCTCAGCAAATGTCACCGAGAGGGAGATATAGGTACCGTGAAAGTTTTAAATATAATAATAAAAGTGTCTGAATGTGGCGAGGATGTCTGTTATTTTAGAACTGACACTTCTTTCTTTTACTGTGATTGATAACATGGAGATTGTTTTATAAATTCGCTACTTTCCAGATAAAAAACTTAAGAAAATGCCAACGTTCTTACCAGCTCAAGACGTTTTAAAACCATCTATAATTTTTTTGTTTGCTTGAAGGTTAAAGATCACTTATAGTTTCAATTAGGAATAAGAGTTTTTTTAAAATATAGTCGATATGGTATTATTTCATTTACTTGAACTTAGTTTACGTCGTCTTGAAGTATTTTCTTATTTTTTTACTATATTTTGTGTTAAAAGTATAATCAGAACAAATGTGAAACTCATTTATTAATAGACTATTGTGTTCTATTAGTGACAATTTGAAAACTTACAATCAATCCTAATAAGTCTTTTATCCAGCGTAACCCCTAGATTTTTGACTACATTCGCTTACCCCGAAAACCGTTTACACTACCACTACAACAACACACACTTTTATCTGCCTGACGCGCGTTTCGATAACCAAGTTATCTTCTTCAGAGACTATGTCTACAAACTAACCTTATGTATTATAATATTGTGTGTATAAATATTTATTATGATCATGATTAGTAAGAATTATAGAATTTGTGTGTGTGACCTTCAATTAGTCAAACGGTTGACGACAAAGTTTACAAGTTTTTTACCTTTGGTTAAAGAGTAAAGGGTCTGAAGTACAGACGAAAATATGGATATGAAATAAACTAGAAATGTTCGTGCGCTAAAAGTAATGGATCAAATCGGGGAGTAAAATATTCAATTCTTGCCTCAAGTATTTGTGAAATACTAAACGTGATACTGTAAAACTGTCGTACAGGAACTCTGGACCTTTATACTATTCAAGTAAGTCTATTTGTTATATACCTATCTAGTGTTTATCTACCTATCTAGTTGTTATTTAACAAATTACTACGGTAATCCTCTAAGAACAATAAATAACTGCACAGTTAAACTAAACTTCCACTATTTATTCGAAAAATTCACTTTAAAATTCAATTACAGCTGTTTCGCTATAACTAGCATCGTCAGATTGACATATTGAAATTACATGTTGTTTGTTTGTAACTAGGTAGGTACTTGATGTTGCTAAGTAGTTAAGGCTAGACCAAGTAAGGAAGTAATAAGACATAACAATATTAAAGCCTAGATGTTATTAGCCCTAAGGGATTATCCTGGATGTATTTCCCTCTAAGATCAGTATAACTGTGCAATGATATGGAAAAACCAGGAAAAAACTATATCATGCTGATCTTTACAATAACTTAATATATTTATGTTACAATAATGTCTTATCTATGTATAAAATGAAGACTCAATCAAAGTAAACAGTTTAATAGTGGAGAACTTCCAAGATTTATTTGTTCATTAACTAATTTAAACTGTTGATCTGCTAGATGTCTTTTAATTTCAAGTTCTTCTAGAAAATCTAAATTTTGTTTTTTATCACAAATGTGTAGTATATGAATGTCATTGGTGTGTATAAGTGAGTTTGGATGTTCCAGTAGGTGTTTTGCATAGTTCGACTTATCTGCTTATCTGGTTGTTGTAATCTATATGCTCTTAAGTGTTCATTAAATCTTACTTCAAAATTTCTTTGTGTTTGACCTATATATACTGCATTACATTTTGGACAATTAATTTTGTAAACACCAGATTTTTTTAATTTTGGTAATTTTGTTTTCACATTTAACAATTTTGTTCCAATACTATTTTGTGTTTTAAATGATATTAATGCTGATGTTGCCGAAGATATTATTTTTGAAATTGCATTGGAAATATTTCCACAATATGTAATACTTTTATAGCTTTTAATTTCTTTAGTTTGTTTTGGAAATATTAGTTCTAATGACACTTTTTGTTCTTTCTTATTTATTGTTCTTAGTGAGATGAACTTCCAAAAAGTAGAGGTTAATACAATCAATTTTTTTTACAGAACACATGCTTATGGTTGGGAAACTGAGAGTGCCGTAGAAAAGGCTAGAGCATATGTTGCTAATATTATTGGAGCAGATTCAAAAGAAATAATATTTACATCAGGTGCTACAGAAAGCAATAACATAGCTGTCAAAGGTGTAGCGAGGTTTTATAAAGAGAAAAAGAAACATATTGTAACCACACAAACGGAACATAAGTGTGTTTTAGATTCATGTAGAGCATCAGAAGGTGAAGGATTTAAAGTAACATCTTTCAATTAAATCAAATGGTATTATATCTTTGGAACAATTAGAAGAAGCAATTACACCTGAAACATCTCTGGTATCTATAATGGCTGTTAATAATGAAATAGGTGTAAAGCAACCAATAAAAGAAATAGGCACTATTTGTAGAAGAAAGAAAGTGTTTTTTCATACAGATGCTGCACAAGCTGTTGGTAAAATACCACTAGATGTTAACACTATGAATATTTATCTTATGTCAATTAGTGGCCGTAAAATTTATGGCCCAAAAGGTATTGGTGCTATGTATATCCGACAACGACCTCGAGTGCGTGTAGAAGCTAAGAAGTGGCACAGTTCCAGTTCCATTAGTAGGAGATGGCTTATGATCATTCTCATATTGAGAAGTTAAGTAAAAGATTAGTTGAAAACATTTCTGGATCCCTAAGTCATGTTATTAGAAATGGAGATGAGGTAGATACTTATCCTGCTTATGTGGAAAGCGAATCTCTACTAATGGCTCTTAAATATGTTGCTCTTTCTAGTGGTTCAGCTTGTACTTCTGCCTCTTTAGAACCTTCATATGTTTTGCGACCCATAGGAGCTGATGAAGACTTAGCACATAGTTCCATCAGATTTGGAATTGGGCCGTTTACTACAGAAGCAGAAGTGGATTATACAGTTAAAAAATGTATACAACATGTCACCAGACTAAGGGAAATGAGTCCCTTGTGGGAAATGGTACAGGAAGGAATAGATTTAAAAACTATTAAATGGTCTCAACATTAAATAAATGTATAGATGTGTGTCAGGATAAAGGATATTCATTTTTATAAAATAGCTACTATTTTAATAGATATCGTTTTAATTAGATTTTTATGTATGTTTGGAAAATTCTATAATTTAATATATTTTAATAGGTAGATAAACACTAGATAGGTATATAACACTATTTAATCGTTATAAATTCAATTCTTTGTGTGATCTTTAGATCATATTCAATATTTTCATAGCGCTTTTTTATGGGAAATTTTTCTATCCAACAATTTGGCAATTAATATCAAAAGATTGCTTACATTTATAGAGTTTATTTTCTCATTTGTGCCCTTAATTCACTACTTTGCTTCACGAGCACAAAAATAAGCTCCAGATCCAGATCACCAGATCGTCTGCATAGGCTTGTACCTCTATCTCCTGTATAAATAGGCCTGTGCGAGGATTCCAAAACTATTTTTAGTTACAAAAATATTAAATTTACGTCCCCACTGTATGTTTTCATTAACCGATGACCCCACTAAAAAAAAATCTCTGTAAGACGTGATTTATTATGACAGTATGCTGCCGATTATTTTTATCCTTAATTTTAATATACCTAGTACTTACTATGAATCGTATATAACTGATGATGTTTTAACAATGCAAAATCTTTGCCAAATATTTTAGCTTGTGTTTCGTAAAGCATGTAATAAAGTGCCAGATTAATACTAGCCTGACGGGGAGTCTTTATTTCAAAAGGGCCCAGAGCGCCAAAAAGGTTTTGCATTTTATTACACTTTTTGTTAGATGGTTATATGAATCCATATCTGGCAAAAAATTTTAATAATGTTCAGAATGAAACTGTTATTAGGTGTACTCGATGCACCAAGAAAGTTTTTTAATACAATTAGGAAGAGAAAGACAGTGAAAAGTTTTTTATTATTTAAAAAGTTATAACCTGAATAAGTTTATTTTGTTTGGAGATACATGATGTTGATTAAGTAGTATTAAAGTTAGACCAAGTCTACAAATGTAGATATTCCGGAGACTGTTGCCTCTAAGGCTGGGCATTGGGAGTGAGAAAACGTCCTAAAAAGAGAGCGAATAAGTGTACCCGTAAGGTGCTGCCTCTTGCAATGACCTTACGCGATAAACGAAATAATATTATATTCATTCTTGGAGTATATCAGTCTCCTTTAAAAAATTCAGGGCTGGATTAATTTTAAAACATACATGTTTGATTATGTTAAATATGAATTGGCTATTTATATTTACATTAAACGATATTAATTTATAGATTTTACACAATATTTTTATTTATATATGTTTTTTTTCTCAAATCAAAATTATAAATAGAATATTTAAGAACTCATATTCGACCTTTTTATGTTTTTTTTACTTATTAATCCAAAAATCTAGTAAAGGACTCTAGTAAAACTCCACTAGTAAAAACATCGTCCAAAGATATTCTAAGATATATTCTATGGACGATAGTGGCGATATTTTGCTTAATATAACATTGAAAGTCATTGAAAAATATTGAAAGTTTTCAGGAAAAAACTCAATATTTCAATATTTCAACTTGTTTACAATATTGTTCATCATCCGAAATAGACAATTCTACTTCATTTTGTGAACTCAAAGCTTACAGTCACAGTAAAAATATTTTTGATGGCTTAACAGTACCTCCCAATAATTTTTCAGAGTGTTTAATAAGATTAGAGAATATGTTTGTTTTGAATTTTAATAATTATTGTATACAGGATGGTATAGGAAACATATTTTTTAAAGATTTTTCCAATGCAGAATTCTCCCTCCCATATGGCAATAAAGATTATTTACTTTCATTGTTTACAAGAGCTGCCTCTTCAATATCGCTCGGTAGCTCTTCAGAACTTGAATCACTTATTTTTTAAAAAATAAAACTAAAAATATATCAATCTCTCTAAAAGCCTTCCGTCTAGGCTTTTTACAAAATGTCAAACTGACAACTAACTTGAAGTAACAGCAACAAACTAAATTGTTTATAAAAGTTAGCAGTTACTGAGTACATCGTAAACGTCACTCACTAGATTAATACATTATTTTCGAACTTAGTGCAAAAATTCATACGGTTTTCATAAATAAAACTGGCTATAAAATCAGACGGATTTTGATAAACTTGAATTTGGTTTTATTTTATGGGGTTTCAGAACAAGCAAAACTTTTTATCAAGAATGACATTTTTCACTAAAACTAATAGTTATTTAAACATTTTTCACCTATAGGATACCCCATCCGTGGACACGCTGTATATTAGTATTAATATTATAGTATATTAAATTAAATAAAGTTTTGCTAAATTCCTAATGCGGACCTGATAAACAAGATTTAATAGATGTTCTATCACAACGCCCTCAATTAGACAATGCTCACACTAATTTGGGAATTCCTTTTATTGTGATAAAAGAGTTTCCTAAATTTGTAAAAAAATGGCAACATTTCTGATTTCTTTAAAATTACGTTCAAAGAGCTTTTAAGGAAAAAAAACGAATTTATTGTAATTTTTAAAAACACTGACTTATGAGTAGATATATGATCTATGCAAAGAAGAAATATTTTTAAAATCATATCACGTTTAAGTGAGATATTAATAATTTTATGAAATGTAAAAATAGACATATTTCGGGAATTTTTTCTGGATGATTCCTTGTACTCTCAAGCTTCAAAATTCTTTATTGAATAACTTTATATATCTAGTATACTACTGATTTTTTTCAATTTTCATTGCCTTATAGTTTTTGCTAAAAGCTCTTTGAAAGGACGTCGCGTTTGCCTATATTAAATACACTGCCAATGCCCGGCCTTAACCCTGTTTGAAGTAGTTAGTAAGGCTTCTTACTAATCCAGAGGAACCAACGGCTTAACGTGTCCATCCAAACCACGAAAGCGGTTGTTATGAACCCTTAAGAACCCTTAGTCATGACTTTTAGTCTACAAGATTCAAGTAGCTTCAAGCTTGCTAAATCTGCACTCCAATTAGTCAAATTGTTTTAATATGTCCGCCAAACGAGTGTGTCTGAACAATAACCATCTTACAATTAGTTGGTATTGGCTGCCCAAGACAATCTTGGGTTCGTCTATAAGAATATTATACTCATCCAGTAAAGAAACTATAACGCTTGTAGATGGAGGCATAATAAGCCAAATGGTTTTTGAACTATATATAGTAACCGAAGCAAACACATCTAAAATAATAAAAAAAAAACAACAGGATCATTCAATATAAAACAATACCCAGCAGTGACAGATCAGATTATGTAAAAATTTGAAGATTAATGATATAGTCAAACTAATTTGGTATTGTGGATTTTTACAATCAAATTGTAGGGCCATATTTTTTTGAGAAAAACCTAACTGCTGCTACTTATCTGGAATTTCTTCAAAATTATCTTTTGCCACAGATAAATCAGCTATTTCCAAATATAAATGATTTATGGTACCAACAGGATGGGGCTCCCCCACACTATGGCGTTGAGGTACGAAATTACCTTAATAACGTTTTCCTAGGAAGGTGGATTGGTAGAAGGGGGCCTATTGAATGGCCACCAAAGTCTCCAGATTTTACTCCGTTAGGCTTTTTTTGTGAGGAGCGCAAGCGTTTTTTTCCTTAAAAGAGCAGAGTATATCAAAATCGACCGAATACTGTAGAAGAGTTGAAGGAGCAAAAGTCCTTGAAAACGTTAGGAAAGAATTTACTGCTCGCCTTTCTCATTGTATCATTGCTGAAGGTCGGCAATTTAAACATTTGTTGTAATTTAATTGTATTTAAGTAAATAATGTCCAACACATCTATAGCAGTTGATGGCTATTCAAAAATTAAAATCGACGCGTTTTAAAATTTTTTTTAAAAGTCGTCTATTTCTGAAATAATGAATTTATTCCATACATTTGCATCATACTGTATGTACAGTCAACAACAACTGAATCAGAACAAGAGGTAGACAAACAGGAGTAATCTTAGTTGCACGAAGAAGAACAAAAAAAGAAGAAAAATAAACTTAGTATCGAATAATACTTGGTACAACACCTAAGATAGTGGTTATGACATTTAGATTTCCAAAAATCAATAAATCTATCAATTTGATGCAAAATCTTGTGCCGAAATATTAGATAGATACTTCCTAATTTTCCAACACGCGTAATAATGTTAAATTTTCATGTATTTATTAGGAAAATTTCTTAAAATGATAACTAAGATATTTACAATATAAAACGACTTATTTTAAATAAATACACTTTTCTTAAAACGAGGGAAAGCTTCTTATTGTAGTCATTACATGCAATTTTCAGTCCATTTATACTCCGAAACGACGTTATACTGTTTAATTGTCTTGCCAAACGGATTTAAATAAAGAAATCCACGTTTAATTTACTTAGTCAACAGTAGAAAAAAGCCTTTTAGGCATTAAGAATTTGTCAGAAAATAATTTTAAATTTTGTTTAGGAATTTAGGTATTTAACAAATACCTTTGAATAATTATTAACTCTAAGGTGAGGGACCGAATGCAAATACACACCAAGAAAAAAAACCTACTGGACATGATTTCGCTTTAAAACAAACAACCAAACATGTACTTATTATAAATATGAAATTATTTATATCTACCATATACAGCAAATTCATTGTCAAATATGATCCCTCACTTATTGGTATCTCTGCTGAAAAATTCGCTGATTAGCAGGGTAAATTATCTTCTAATAACACTACTATAACAGAGCACATACAAATAGCCAAATATGTCAAAGCAAAAGCTCTAAAGGTCTGTCTATCTTTATGTCAATTCAATTTTGATACATTAAGCTCTCACTTGCTGTTAGTTGTGTATTGCCAAATCAGTTTGTTGACCCAATAAAACTTTCCATGCAAGAACTATCAGTTATACCAACGATCCGTAGAGGATCTCGTTGTCTTTTTCCTACTTGTAATCGCCAAGTTACTCAGAATGGAATATTCCTTGCAGCTACAAAACCTTCTTAATAACCTCAGTTAAGTGTTCAAAGTACTAAAATTCCTAAAAGACACATCATTGTTTGATAAAATGCAGCACTGCGCCTGTGCTGCGGAGGACTTAATTTTGGTTATGCACATTTATTGTTTTGAATCCATCTTAATTTTTGAACCTAAAAACGCGAAAACCTCTTGAATAATCGGTAATGTTACAGGTTAATTAATAACCATTATAAATTAATTAAGCACCCTTGAGTTTTGCCTTTTGCAGAATTAATCAAAAACCGTTACATAAGTCTGGAGTTTAATGGCAAGTAAAACGACATTTAGCATCCACCAATCACTTGAAATTACACGCTCCATCGAAATCATAACTCAGGCGTTCTAATTAAAATCGCTGTTTGCTTAGATAAAAGGGACGTAATTTTAATTTCTGTAGGTACTAGAAAAATTAAGCTGTCATCCAACAAATAATACGTACTTTGAATTAAATAAAAATATGCATACTCGTAGCATAAGCGCTACATACCGTAAAGAAATTAGATCGATTAAAAATTAAAATAAAATTTTTTCCATAGCATAAATTTTAACATTTAATAGCATGCAGCGGCCATACATAAAAATTTGCAGTTTGCACTGTATTTTGCACAAATTTATCAAAATAACAACAATATCCCTTTTGAACTGTAAATTTGGTTCTCATGTACGATTTTTCATAAATATTGTTTGTATATTCACCGAAAATTACGACCAAGGTGTCATTTGATTAAGAATAAATAAAAAAAATAATAAAAAAATAGCAAAAGTAGAAAGCAATAAAGTAAACACAGTCAAAGTTTTTTTTAATATCTTGAAAAATATTCAAGATTTTCGAAATGTTAAAAAAGATTTAAAAATATCATTAAATTTCCTAAAAAAACGCTATCTCCCTAATATTTATGATTTTTACAGAGCCCTGGAATTCGTGGTAAAGACAACTTTTCTGATTTTAAAGAGGCTTTTTTTAAAACCCATAATTGTAAATTAATTAAAAGTTAATAAAACAGACCTGAGTCCAAAGTTATTTAAATAATAAATAATAAAAAAGAAAATAAAGTTTAAAGGCACGAAAATATTAAAAAAAATACTTCATATTACTACTTATCATAAATATTGTTTATAGTAACAGTACACCTATTAAATATTTCTAGTACTTTGGTTGTTTTCCTTGTTGAAGCATAAGAAATATTTATTTTAAAAATATAATCGGTAACAGGCTGAATAATAACCAATGCGCATACTGTCAGACGCATGCTCTAATCTACAAAATATATTTCAAACATGTTTGTTTGGAATAATAGGTGAGACACATTTTCGTTGTTTTATAGTAATTACTACTAATTCCTGATTGGTTTCTTGCATAATATTATTAAAATATTGTGCATTCTAACTATTCAAAAACGATTGTATCTAGAAGTTGAAACACATTGAGTGTTGCTTTCAACATAGAATATATTGCCCATAACGTGGAAGACTTCATATTCTTAGACTTCTCTGCAAAATATGCCAACAGCACATTTTCGGATACTTTTCTGGCTTTATTTGCTTCACACAACTCTTTAAATTGCTGATATGCATTTTCATACTGGCGCCTCGATTTATCCGGTAATAGATTTGAAATTACTGAATTGACAGCATCTGTCAAGTTAGGTGGGGTACTGCTTACTTCATCGTCGCTCGAAATTTCCATTATTTCACAGTTATAAATATCACGCACGAAATTGACGCAAATAAGAATTCACTCCAAAATAATGAAAATAATTATCAAGAACTGTCACTTTGAAATAATTGTCAACAAATGCCATTTTATTTCCATAGTTATTTCCAAAGTAGCATTTTGCGCACTAGATACAAAAATATTGGCCGGTAAGACTTTCTATAGGAATCTGACATTTTTATGTTTTTAGAGGGATGCACGTGTTTGTTATATAATGTGACGACAAAAAGACCATTCATAGCTTAAATATGACTCAACAGTGAATGAAGAAAAAACAAAAAATCAATGTCAAAGATTTTTATTTAACAGCGACTAGTTTCTGCCTTTTAGGAGGCCTTCATCAAGTTAAGTGTCAAAGGAATTTCAAAGAACCATACTCGTTCGAAACAACATGAATATTATGAATAATATTTATAAGGCAACCTTCAAAAGATAATGGAAAAATAAAAACTAAATGAAAATTTGTATTGTTACACTAAAGGTTAATTAAACATCAAAAATGCTATATAAGAAAAGACCTGAAATTGATTGTAACAAAAAGTAGGATGAGAATGAAACAATCTTTGTGTGTTATATGTCATTCCTCTCTTATTTCTTATTTATTATTTTTAAGTAAATAAAATAGTGATAAACTATTTCATAAAAAAATTACCTACAACAAAAGGAAGCTGTATTAACTTGTAGGTACTAAGTAAGATGAATATAAAACTAATTGAGAAACCGATAACTGTACATTATTTCCTAGTTCATATTATGTAAATTTTATACTTGAAAATTTTAAATTTAATTTGGAAACTGAATCTTTTACTGATGGTTTCTCGGTATGGGATGTAGCAAAAAAAGATCATCTAGATATCTATACCATACCCTCAGAAGGAAAATACTTCAGTTCTTGGCTAATATGTTACTCAAATATTTATAAAAATGTTACCTACAAACAGTGATAACCTATTGCTTATATTTTTTTGATGAAACTGATAATTATATCGACAATAATTTTGATTCGTGCTAATATGATTTAGCTAAACGTGGTTTATCTGTTACCCAGATTATTTAAAATTATTTTATATATTGCATAGTCTGTGGAATGACATTAATATTTCCCTAATATATCCCTATCAGCTTTTAAGTAAAAACCTCACCACTTATCTTATAAAAATAATTTTTTTCTACTACTGTTACAAACCCCTCCCCCATTTTGTAATAGTTTTGTATGACTGAAAATCGAACTTTTCAAAAACTGTTATAAAAAATAGGGGGGGTTTGTATTCAATAGCTGCCAGAATATAATTATAAATATAAATATATAAATAAATACAAACTGTAATGTACGTAGATATCAGACTTTCAGTAATAGAAAAAGTATAGTACAAAACTCATGTTATAATGATGTCTTTTACGGCCTTTGTGTCAAACTGGCCATTCGGCCGTAACACTTGTTACGTAATATATTATTGTTTTCCACATTTTTTGAAGATACATTATTGTCTTTTATCGAAATATATTTGAAAATTTGATTATTACGCGCCTTACTAACGAAGCAGCATAAGGAAGATAATAAAACAAAATAATTAAATATATAGGCGTCATATCAAAGGAAATAATTTTAGAACCTACCTTTTGTGTACCAACTAACTAGTTTTAAATATGAGATTCCCCGTTTTTGTTAATATATAAAACAACAATTCTTTCCAATTGATCTCTACTGTTAATGAAATATTTTCGATATTGCAAAATGCCAAACATATTTTTGAACGTAGGTATTGTTTAAAATGTTTTTTGTTTATCGTTATTAATACTACACTAAAATCTATGCTTCCATCTATCAATGTATTTTCCTAATATTTTTACGTAAAACTAGTAGGAGATAATCTTTTTGTGGTTTTGGTCTATGAAGCCTTCTGATAAGTTTTCCTCATCTTTATGGTAATCATTAGAAACTACAGTTTGCTCCTGGAAAATGAAAAAAAGTTTTTCTTTTTTTTGGTTTTTATTTTTTTAAAATCTCTTTCATTATACGCCGTTTTTTCAATCAATGTAAGTACCTCTACCTTATAACTAATATTTAAACATTTTACTACCTAAATTACACAATTGTTTATTAAACATATGAATTAAATTAATAGTTTTAACTATATTCTTCTGGTTTTAGACTTTAACTTCCAGAGAAAGCTATATGAATTGGGTCTTGTTTGATTGTTTTGAAATAGTAATATAGAATTCTATCTAAGATAAAGTTGTCAAATACATTCTTCCTCTATTTGAATGTTTAACATTTAAGATTACTGTACCAAAGAAAAGTGGCTGATATATTCATTAAAATTATTCTAATATCCTTTTATATTTTCATACTAAGGTAAATTTTACATTTTATTTATACTTGAGCTTAACTATTCATCTCAATATATTACTTGAACATTAAATACTTTAGTTTCCAAAAAAAGTATCCCTATTATAGAATAACATTAATTTTCAAAAACTAAACTATAATTTTTCTTCATGTTAAACATTTTAAAACCAATATTTATTTAAAAAGCTCGACAGTGCTTACACTGCTAGGTTATAAAATTATAACATTATTTATAAATCAATATCATCATCACAACACCATGAAATTGAGTATAAATTTTTAGTGTGAAAGTGCATATGCCAAGCGTAATAATGCGTTATAGCTTTACAATGCAACATTTTTTGCTTGTCATGTTTCGTTGATTATAAATTTGAAACGAAAACATTAAAAAACATCACAGCCCTATTCATTTCAATAATTGACTAAGGGTATTTTACCCTTAGTATAGTTCATTATACCCATACACCTTTTGATTAACTTGTTAAACGATATTTATAGGAACAAGACATTGCTTAACAAATTTAAAATATAAAAGAGTACTTAGAAAATAATACTTGTGTCCCATAATACTGTCACAAACTCGCCAACCTCAATCTACGGCACTGGTTAATCCAAATCCTAAATAATGGTGAATGCGGCGGTTCTAATACGTCTGTTTATCGGCATTGTACTCGAATGTTCTTCGTTGACCTGGAACGTGGAATCATCTAGAAAAAGAACTTTCTAGGAAGTTAGCCTTAGTGTGTATAATTTATCCCACGTACAAAAATATTTTAAATAAATAGGAAAAAACATTACAATATGTTTTTAAAACATAAAAATCAAATACTTTTGCCTTTTTAAGAGTGATGGTGGGTAATTAATCCTCTTATATTTCTTGAGACATAAGATTGGAGAAACAATCTTCTTGACACCTTAAGCATTATTTTCTAGGGCTTGTATTCTTCTTCTTATTCTTTATTAGTGCCCAGATATCAGCAGCTTATAGATATACATGAATATGGAAAATACTAGCGAGCTAACAAGTCAGATTTTTGTTACTTTCGTAATGTTGCAACCTTGCAAAAACTATGCCTTGTTTTGAACTTGTCCACATATTCGCCATTATTTCATTCCAGTCTTCTTATATGTACATAAAACTGGATATATTTTATTGAAACTTGGGAGGTTAGCGTTGGAAGGGACAATCATCATCTGGGTCTTATTATGGTTAATGTATATACTGAATAACAAATAAAATAGTAGGTATATAGTAGCAAATCAAATGTCATGGATATAGTACCTTAGGTTTCATATTTTGTGACCTCCTTTGCTCCTTATGACAGGTTCTTAAAGTTGATTTTTTGATAAGCTCGGTATAAATGTGGAATAACAACGGTGATATACTGCACCCCTGCTAATCTTCTACAGTGGGATAGAAGAATCTTGAAAGAATTTCTTTCCTCATGGACAGGGTTTCTTAAATAAATAAGGTGGAAGGACATACTGTGTTGCAAAATGAAAATTTCTCACTATCAAGATTACGATTTAGTCCATTATATTCAGAAAACAAAATAAAGCATAGTCGATCAAAACTTTCATTTAATTGGAACGCATTTTTCAAATAAATTTATTTAAATATTTACCTAATTCATAATAATTTTTTACTATATTCTGACAGTGAATGTAATTTCGAAACAGTTGCCAATGACAAAAAGTAAAAAGGTTACTCTTTTAATTAAATATTGATTTTCATTATACTTTTGTTTATTTTGCGTTTTCAGTTTTATTGAAATTTTTTATTTGGATAATGAAAGAGTTTTAGTACAAACCCAAAGTTTTATTTGTGGTAGAAAAGGGGGATTATAATCATTACTTTTTTAAAATAATTAAATTTTTATCCGTATCTATATATATATAAGAGTAAAAAATTACTACAACGGTTCGTTCAAAAATTCATGAGAATGGAAATTTATCCATTAACTTACTATCTATGAATTCCTTGTTTTTGTTGTTGTATTTAAGTATGTTTTCTAATAAAAACCTGCTGTTTTTTGGAACCCTAAATAATTTCTCTTATTCATCTTCCATGTGGTAAAAGATAATGCAAATTTTTTGTTATAACTCAGGATAATTATTACGGTTGGTCAAAAATATATAATTTAGCTCTTGGCCATACAGAATTTTTTTCCTACTACAAGTGGTATTTGACCATTTGCAGTATTTTTTTTTGTAAAGTTGACCAGAGTGTTTTCTAGTGTATTTACCACTAGACCCTACTTTTTTAAACCTGTCAACAATATTTTAAGCATTTAAGCCTGTTTCCTGATGACACTGTAAATTTAAGATTTCGTAAATATTACTAGATCATCATCATAGCTTTGACAGTGTTTCCTTGGCTTCATTATAAAATTTTAGCACACTAATAATTCACCCTGTATAATAATGGGTTGCATCTTTAACATCTTAACACAAAAATTATTTATTTTAAGAAAATCAATAAATATAACGAACGAACAGACCAAGAACATTAAAAACTAAACTTTTTAACAAAAAATCCAATAATAATAATAAATAAAAGTGAGTTAAAAAAAAGTTGAGGAAGGTGTTCACTTAGAGCAAAAACGAAAGTTTCCGAAATCAGAAGGATTGGCAGTGGATCAAGTCGTCTACAATTAGTTTTGCAAAGCCAGAAATAAAGCAATTCCAATATCTGGGCCGCTACTTAAAGAAAAAGCACTCGAGGCAGCAAGCAGTTTGAAGATGGAAAATTTTGCAGCATCAAATGGATGGTAGGAAAGTTTCTGCAAGCGTCATAATATAACGTTTAAATCAATTTGTGGAGAGTCTGCAGAGGTTAATTTGGACGACATGGAGGACTGGAAAACCAAGTTACCATTGGTATTAAGGAATTATTCTCCACGAGATGTATACAATGCTGACGAAACAGGACCAAATTACCGAGCTATGCCTAACAAAACATTTGACTATTTTGCTATGTGCAAATATGGAAGGCGAGAAAGAAGATCCATTAGTAATAGAATTTACGGATCCAACTGAATACAACAGCATTTTTTCGAAAACAACTCAAGGCGGGTCAAAAAGTTTGACAAGCAGCAAATGTTTGGTAAGAAATTCATCAAACGAAAATATACACCCAGTCAGACTATTCTTGAAATTAATGGAAAAAAGAGAACCTCGGTATGCTCTAATTGCAATCGATGAGATATAGAGATAATACTCCACAATTGCGAGAGTTCAAGACGGAAATATTAAGGGTAATTGACGGACACTAATGAAAGGGGGAATACAAACCCTAACAATAGTGGAAGTTTGGGGTTTGGTTGGAATAAAATTCAACCAAAAGACCAACAACAGCAACGAGATGCTCATGTCGGCGATAGAACAACTGAAAAATTAATCAAACAGGAAATTAAAAAGGAACTGATTGTCATTAAAGACAATTGACAATGGGAAGTAGTGTCCTAAAACTGAGTACCTAAATAAACTGATGAATTACCAGTAATTTTAAAAATAATATTTTTAACTAAATTTGCGTAAATTTCTTTTAAAACACAAAACATTATTGGTACATGAGCATGAGATTCTTAATCTCAAGGTCGTGGGTTCGAGCTCCACGTTGGGTGCCAGTTTAGGATGCACTTTTAGTACAAAAAATTATTTTACTAATTATTTATTATTTAATCCAAATAATAACAATTGGACCAAAAAAATTATAATATTGAATAATTAAACACACGAATTAATTGAGTCGGGGCAACGAGTTTCTCTCTGAAATCGTATTGCTCATCTAAATTATGCCAGAAAAACATTTTATTATCTACTGAATACTACCTTAGAAATATTGATCTTGGGCAATCACGGTCACATAAATTTAGCTATATTCAATCATGAGGCTGCTTATCTAATTCCATCCTGTATTACATAACTTCAAGAAAGTTTTTCTTTATAAAATTGTTATTAGAAATCTATCACGAACTTTAAGTATTCTGAAAACACCATTTTTTTATATATTTTTCTAGTTTATTGGATAATGATTACGTTGTTAAGAATATTGAAATTTCTATATAAAAAATCGAGCATAACTTTTCCATTTTTTGTCCTTCTTTTTGACTTTGGATAAATCAGAAACCATAAAGAACGCCGAGATACTACGATCCACTTTGTATTATCCTTTAAAACTAAAAGAAAGTTCATTGCCGAGGACAAAAAGGAACGATCCTGTTTCCCAGCGAGTTAGGTTTTATCGAATTTTCATTTTCTAGATATATGGGAAACCATTTGTAACATATATGAGGTAAATAATTCACCAACTTTGGACAAAACTTGTAACTGAATTTAAAATATAATGAATAATCCCCGAGAGTTGTAAACTTGGAAAATTTTAAAATGTGTGGTTAAATAGGGTTAAATACAACAAGGTAATTATTTAATTGATAGGTTTAAAGATTGTCAGCTCTGTCTGACTGGGAAACTTTCAATGATTGATTGCCAATAATAAATAATCAAGTTAAAATAATAATACTTATGACAAAAGAATATAAATTATAACAGTTATTTTATTCTTTAAATTCCCACAAAATTTTTGGGAAAAGTGTCAAGCTGCCTGTATTATAAAATAGCGCCATAAATTCCTACCTGTTAGGGTAATTTAAAGGGGTCTTAAATAAAATAACAGCAACGTAAAAATGTCTCGTTTCTGAATTACATAGGTAATTTTAAGGAATCGTATTTTTTATTCCGTTCTTTCATAAATTGCGTGTTGGCGTTGATGAATATGTATACCTTCTTTGTAAAAAAAAATAAAATGTGTTTTCCGTGACCTTGTGTAAGAAATAAATAAGCACAAAATATATTAAATATTTATGATATACGTTGTTGAAAATTAGGTGAATTAAGTATTTCCGTCCGAATTAGTATCTACTTTTTGACGAAGCTTTTGTGTTGCATAATTCTCTTCATTATACAGTAAAACCTGTATAAAATATACTCAAAACTTATTACAATATATTTCAAACTTATTACCCGTTTAGGTCTTGAGAAAGTGAACAAAAACTATAGCAATGTGGTTTTTAGATGGTAACCATTAAAAAAAAAGAATTTTCGTGGCAACGCTATTTTAACAAGCAGTAGTAAATTGTTTTATTTAAGTTGTCATTGTTGTAATTTAAGTATAAAGTTTGTTCAATTCAATTATGAAAAATGGTTAGATTAACGGAAATGCATAAAATAACAGTTTTACAAATGATTGGTTACGGAGATAACATCCGAACACAACAGGAAGTAACTCGCCTATTTCATGAGAAATTTCCGAATTTACCGCCTATATCCCAAGGAACAATAAGTAAAATAGAAAAGCAGTTTCGCGAGTTTGGTCATGTAAGGCAGATAAAAAAAGCAGCTGCCAATGCACTGAGTGATGAACTCAAATTAGATGTGTTGCTTGAGTTTCAGGAAAACCCACATACATCGAATAGACAGGCATCCACTACATTCAATGCTAGCCATACATCAATAGCAAACATATTAAAAGAAAATAAATTGCATCCGTATAAGATGATACCTACTCAAGAGCTCATGGAAGACGATTTTGATAGGAGAACTTTTTTTTGTGAGCAAATGATGGATATGTTGGATAACAATATTATCCAATTAAAAGACGATATGTTTTCTGATGAGTGTACTTTTTTACTTAACGGTCATGCTAATCGGTAAAATTGCCGCTACTGGTCCACGGAAAATCCTCACTGGATGAGAGAAGAACACACTCAATACCCTCAAAAGGTTAATGTTTGGGCAGGGATTGTAGGGAACAATATCATTGGTCCGTTTTTTATTGAGGGCAACTTGAATGGCAACAATTATTTGGCACTACTTCAAAATGATGTCATTCTAACGTTAGCAAATTTATATCCTGATCCAGGTAACTCTCAATTTCCAGCGAATACGATATGGTTTCAGCAGGATGGAGCACCACCACATTACCAACTTAATGTCCGGTAGTACCTCGATACAATATTTCCCAATCGGTGAATAGGGAGGCGAGGATCGATTGAATGGCCAGCGCGATTACCTGATCGTACATTATTAGATTTCTTTTTATGGGATATGTGAAGAGCCATGAGTACAAAACTAAACCTTCTGATTTAAATGACTTAAAAGAACGAATAACGCTTGCGATTAAGTCGATCACGCCTGATATGTTAAATAATGTTAGAATACAGTTTTATTTGAAATTAGGATGTTGCCAAGACGTTCGCGGAGAACATTTTGAACATCTACTTCATTAACATTCATAGATCTTTTTCGTGTTCTACATTTTATTACGTTTTGCATTACATTTTAGTTTTTGATTGTATTGTAGCGAATTTCGGTAACAACATAATATTAATTTTTTTTATATTAATTTTTGCATTAAATTTAAAAACAATAACATTTTTGAATAGAGAATGAAGAGACCTTTCAAATGATATATCACAAGCCTATACTTCCCATTTAAAAAATTGGGGGCTGTACCTGTCATTCTAAGGGGGTTAAAGGTAGGGGTTGCATTTTCACGTTAAAGAATGTCAAGTTATAATTTAAATTTAACGTGTTTCGGGATTTTTTATAAATATGTACAGTAACCGAAATAATGAATTTATTCCATTTGGTTTTTACAAACTGTATATTTATTGACTTCAACTACATGTGACAAACTTAATCTAAGTAATATTTTGTCTGACATGGACTTTTTCCACAATTGATGTTTTATTTGTGATAACCATGTCTATTTTGACATTAATATGTTTTTTTATACCCATAGTCATTATTAGTGCTTTTGATCTTAATTCCTACTACATCACACCGCATTTTAAAACTATTTTTATACTTCATAATTTTCACTATATCGAATGGTCAAACTTTCCACACTGGTATGGATTTCCTGGTCATCTCTTCTTAATTTGTCTACTGTGCTTCTTTCTTTATCCACTATCATCTCCATCTAAGTAGTAGGAAAATATTTCAATTTCCTTTCTACTTTTGGTTTCCTACTCCATTTAGTGGAAATTTTCTTCCTTTTTCTTTACCTTCTCTTGTATTCCATTATTAGACCGAAATTAGTTGCAATAATTGTTTTATTCAATAAAACTTCGTGGTTTTTTGTGTTTCATTGAATCTTCTCTATTTATTAATTTTTGTTACTATTTTTACTATTATTAAAATAATTGGAGGGTAAAGGGTAAAATATAAAACACTTTAGAAAACGGCTAAAGCCAATGTGTCTTATAAACTCTAACACACAGTAAACATTTTAATGTACAGCGAATTAATGACGATAAAATTTAATGAAACTATTTTAAACTTACTCGATCGTAATGGAGAAATCGATGAACCGCAAAAAGCTTTCGGTAAACTATTTAAGTATATCTTTGCGCCAATAAATAGAGTTCCATTTGGAGCGTATCTTGTGTTACTGGTGAACAATGAACAAAATTCAATCCACCACAACCGGCAGAAAAATCTTCTTTAATTCGTATTACGGCTCTCCGATAAAATGACCCAGATAAAGTTCGCAATCATTGCAAACAATAAGTTGCATTTTCTATGCGATTGTTGCGAACCTAACAAAAGCTAAACATTCAGAGCCGTTTCATACTATTCAATTATATGCTATTATTGTCCTAAAAGGGTGTATGTTCTTTCGGTCGACGGGATATGCTTTTTCCGGATTTTCAAAACACGCTACTGAATTAATGAAAGAAATTTTCTGTAAAGAAAAATGGGTATGTTCATCAGTATAAATGCTTGGATTCTAGACCACATCGGAGAAAAAACGATTGTTTGAATATGATGGAAAAATTTCGCAATCAAATAAGCTGACACTTTTTACGAAAAGTATTAATTTTACACTGACTGATCAGTTTAATTTTAACTAGCGAAACTTGGTCAAGATTTTTAATTTTAAAAAACACATAACATTAATTTGTTTGATTAAAATATTACGGTAAAACCTGGGTCAATGGCCACCTGTGCTAACGGTCAGTTTCAAAATTTCCCAAAGCGATTATATGGAAATCCCCATGGAATTTACGGACACCTTTATAATGCGACCGCGGCCAAATAATCTCAAATTTTTAAAAGCCCATTAAATAGAAATTTACCTGTTAATATCTGCCAAAATTTTGCAGCATCAAATGGATGGTTGAAAATTTTCTGCAAACGTCATAATATAACGTTTAAATCAATTTGTGGTAAGTCTGCAGAGGTTCATTTGGACGACATAGAGAATTGGAAAACCAAGTTACCATTGATATTTAGGAATTATTCTCCACGAGATGTATACAATGCTGATGAAACAGGACTATATTACCGAGCCATGCCTAACAAGACATTTGCATTAAAAAATGAAAAAATATGCAGGGAAGAAGGCAGCAAAACAACGTTTGACTATTTTGCTATGTGCAAATATGGAAGGTGAGACAGAAGATCTATTAGTAAAAATCCTCGCTTTTCTTTTCAAATAATCTTCCTGCCCCCCCAACACCACATCACTTTGCCAGTCCTTAGATCAAAGAATAATTCAGAATTTCAAAATGATTTACCGAAATTTTTTCATTAGAAGACTTCTAGCGTTTATTGACAGTGGATGTGATTTTTAGAATTGCGAAAAAAACATAAATTTATCCAAGCCGGCTTTTTCAATATTATCCAAGAAGATCCACATTTTGATGATGAGGATAATATACTCCTTGCCTATCTTTTCCCTGCAGTCTGCAACGAAATTTTAGATTTGGATGAATTTGCTTCCTTTGACCTACAGAGAGCCCTAATGATTATAATTAATAGTTTATGTGTATCAATATAAACCTCAATTTTTAAAACTGCATTCAACTGACCCTATACTGTATTTTAAAATCAAAAGAGAGTAAATTCCCAGAATAAAAACTAATTCGGTATGCAAAACTATAGTACAGTACGTGCGGTAAAACTTCAATATTTGTAATGCATTCTCAATTGTTTTTGTTAATTTCAATACAAAATTTATTAAATTTCTTGGACTATCACATTATTTTATGATCTTTCATTGTTACTACAGTAGGCCTAAGAGGATTAACGTGCGTCATAGGCGCAACCAGATTAGAAAGGGATAATTGTTATTTAACGACCTCCGAATGGCAACAGCATCTAATGACAGATATTTTGACTTAAATAGTGCTTAAGTTTCTAGAAATGCAGTTATTTAATTTTCGATAAACGTGACAAATAGTAGTGACTAAAAATGGAAGCAGATTGTGAGTATACGCCAGTGAAAAAATTAAAACTAGACCATTTATCGCTCAATAAAAAGAGTGCTGTAGTGAATGTGTACCACTATTTTAAACATCAAAATCCCTCAAACACTATTGACAGTGTAGTTGAAACAACATCTAAGGCAATGGGATATGGAAAATCTACAATATATAGAGTTCTAAAGGAGGAAAAATCAGGTGGAGTAACCTCACCAAAGCCGAAACCAGGTTGACAAAAACTATTAAAAGTCAACGTGGACAAGTTTTTTTTTAAATGCTATTCGTAAGATTGTTCACTCATTTTTTATAAACAAGCAAATACCAACTTTAGATAAAGTTTTGCAAGCCATTACGAATGATGTTGATTTACCCACAATAAGCCGGGATAAACTATGGAAAACGTTACATGAGTTAAACTATAAATTTGAAAATATGGGCAGACACTCAATGCTAATTGATTCTGAAGAAATTGTATGTTGGAGAAGACAGTACCTCAGAAGAATACAACAAGTTAAAGCTCAAAATAAAAACATTTATTATTTAGATGAAACATGGGTTAATGAAGGACATTGTGTAGGAAGAGTTTGGAAAGACAAAAATATAAAATCATCCCATCAAGCTTTTCTAGAAGGATATACTACTGGTTTTAAGGAACCTATAGGAAAAGGTAAAAGATTAATTATTTGTCATATAGGCAGTACAAACGGTTTTCTTGAGAATGGTTTACTCTTATTTGAATAAAAAAAAAACCGTTGATTATCACGAAGAAATGAATGGAGACGTGTTTGAGGAATATTTTGAACAGATGATTCAATTCATACCAAAAGGATCGGTTATTGTAATGGACAATGCAAGTTACCACTCCAGATTACTTGAACCTTTACCAACCACTAAATGGAAAAAGGATGAAATTGCAAAATGGTTATCTTCTAAAAATTTAGCCTTTGACAATACAATGCTGAGGGCAGAATTGTTAACTATTGCTAAAAAACATAAGCAAAATTATAAAAAATATAATATTGAGGAGATAGCCAAAAAACGAGAAATTGAAATCCTTCTTTTACCACCCTACCATTGTGAGCTGAATCCGATAGAATTGATATGGGCTCAAGTTAAAGGTTATTTTACCAGAAATAACACTACTTTTAAATTATCAGATGTTGAAAATCTCTTCAATAAGGCAATATCTGAAGTAACAAGTGAAAATTGGCAAAAATGTATTAGACACGTTACAGAAATAGAAAAAAAAATGTGAGAGCTAGATAACATAATTGATATTACTATAGAGCCCATTGTAATTTCTCTAGAATCAGATGGTAAATCTTCTGATACAGAGTGCGAGGAACCACAACTTTAAAATTATTAATTTATGTACTTTAATTTTATTTTTAGATTTTTATTTTTTAAGATTTAATATTATCGTATTTTTTGCATGTTGCTCGTCAAATTTTATCCTTGCGATTGGTTTTTTTTTCTCATATACCTACTTAATAGTTTTTTTAACTCCTCATATTAATTTATAAGTAATTGTAATTATCTGTACATATTATATACATATTTTGTAAATAAACATATGCCTAAAATAAAATGTCTAAAATAATATTGACTTTTTCTTCATTCTACCCAAATTAAATTACCACTTACGAATTATGTTTATCTATCTAAAATTGGTAATCTAGGTATACATAATTAAAACAAATGAAATATTTCTATTTCCATATTAATTTAATTTTGAAAACGCACGTCTATAGTTTACTGCCTTTAACACTGATAACTGCAAAACATTTCTGGGAATTTACTCTCTCTTGATTTTCAAATACATTATAAGAACGGTTAAGCATATATGGATATGTCCTACTCTAAAAAAAATAGCAGCATACTTGTTTTGAGTATAATCTTTTTTTACTGTAACACTAATATAATATATTTAGAAAGTCACCCAGACTATTCGCCTATAAAGTTTGCGACACAGATGTGTTACAATTAGTGCAGATGCAGAAAGCGTAGAAAGGAAGCAAGGAAGCGAGCATAATATTTTACACCTGTTCTATGGAGGTCATTACGATTTTATTGTAATGGATTGCAGAATAGACTATAGCAAGCAAAAGCGTAAACAATAATGATAACGTACGGTCTACATTTGTTTAAATTTAAGCCCGGCTATAGATAAAGTAATATTTAGATATTTTGTTACAGAACCTATAAAAACGGGATATTAATTAATGCAGTATGTATGCAAAATACTAAAAAATAGCTTAATACGAGGGATGCCTTTTAATTTCGGGATTTGGCAACCCTGGTTGTGCAATCTGGCAACTGACAGCTCTATCGTAAAGTTGGACATTTTTGAGGTTATACGTATTCAGAACGTTTTGATATACGAGCGATATTTGTGTTGAATACAGTAACTTAAAAGATTCATCTTCAGAGGGAATATTTTGAAAAACAAAAAAGTGATTTTTAATGAATAATATTTGTTTTTGATCTCTAATTCCAAAATATAAAAAGCAACCCTAGTATTAGAATATTTCAAGAACATTTTTAACTTAAGCTGCGTAGAATATTGCAGTTTAAACCGGCTTGGCCACGTTTACCATGATAAACTAAATGAAACTGTCTGTATTTTAAAAATAAATGTTAAAATGATAATTAAAAATGTATTAAAAACAAAAAAGTTTTCGTGACAAGCGAAGCGACGGTTGCATGGGTTATTTAGTTGAATGTAATGGATCGATCCACCGTCAACTCAGAGGAACGAAGGAAAAAACAGCCTCATTTAAAATGGGATCAAAATCGCTGCTGCCTCGAATCCTCATTTGTTACTGAGAACACATCAACAAAAGGATGACAGTTTATGATTTCGGACCAACCGAGTATTTATTAGGTAAAACGTGATTACAAACTCACATTAGAAGTCGTCTGTTGATGGCAAAAAGTAACAATTCCGAGTTATTTGTCCTTTTTCAAGCATTAATTATGTTTTTTCGTAAATAGTTTTTGTTGGCTCTACCTATTTCAGAACAAAAGTGTTCTTTAGAACATAATATGTTATTAAAAGTAATTAAATGCATCATACAGCAGTTTTCAAATTCCCCCAGGGAAAGTAAGTTGGTAAGGGACTGAAACAAATAACATTATTAAAACCGATTTAAAGAATTTTTATTGTTCAAGCCTTACAAGTTTTACATTCTTAAAATGCAGGAACTAATGGCTGATATAAGGTTAATTTGTGGAGACTAAGTTATTTTTATTTTTCTTCGATATTTAGAATTTAGAAGAAACAGCAAAAAATCCGGTTTTAAAAATATATAACGTGGGGAAAACTAACTCAATCCGTATTGCTTTGGCTTGGCCAAAGTTCGATAGAGAATTTGTTTAAAGACTTGGTACTCAACTATATTTTCAGGGACTGCTGGACTAAATGTCAGTTAGTTGTTCTTCATTTACTGGTTAACCCAATTCCAATTAGACAAATTGATATCTTCTTCTGTCAAAAAATATCGTCGGAATTTCGTTCTCAGGTTTTCTTAAAGGTCCTCCATTTTTTTAACATTACATTGATTGTCTTCTAATGAAATCCTGGATACTTCTACACATTGTGAAAAAATTTAGTTGTTTTCTTATTAATTTACAAGCCCTATTTGATGATATTTACACGGGGTTGGGATAAGGTATTAAACGAAAAGAACGATATTTATGAAAATTTGCAGGTAAGTGCAATGGAACAAAACGCATCTGATGTACATTTTTTTTGATAATAATATACTTCCGGTTTAACCGGACATGCCATCAACTTCTTTAATTTAAATGGGACACCCTATATATTTTTACAGATTTTAAAAGAGCTTGTTATTTTGAATTCATACATACTGAGTTTAATGTAAACAAAATTTGTAAAAACGAGGAATAACTCACTGTTAGTAGTACAATAGATGTACATTTCATTATTTTAGAATAATGAGAAACAAAATTACTTCAAATGTTCAAAATGCTCGCCGTTTACTTGCTGACAATATGCCATCCTATTAACAAATTCTTGAGTCACTCTTTCTAAAACTTCTCCACGTATTAGTTCACATTCATCAATAATTCTTTGTCTCAATTCCTGTAAGTTTGTTGGTCGTCTAACGTAAACACGTGATTTTAGATAACCCCAAAGAAAAAAATTTAACGGGCTAAGATCAGGAGAACGAGCAGGCCACTCTATGAATCCTCTACGTCCAATACATCGATTTGGAAAATTCGCATCCAGAAAATCCTTAACCCGTCTATCATAGTGGGGAGGTGCTGCATCTTGTTGAAACCAAATATTTTGTGGTAATTGCCCATTCTGTTGAAGTGCAGGAATAATTTCGTTATTTAGTAGATCCAAATACTTGGCACCATTCAAGTTTCCGTCTATAAAAAATGGGCCTATATGCTTATTTTCGACTGTTCCCATCCAAATATTTAACTTCTGTGGATGCTGGGTAAGTGCTTCATGAATCCAATGAGGATTCTCATTTGACCAATACCTTGAGTTATGGCGATTAACTGTTCCATTTAAACAAAAAGTTACCTCATCGGAAAAAACTATGCTATAGGCAAAATTTTCGTCGACATTACAGATGTCCATTAGCCGTTCGCAAAATTCCAGCCGTCGGTCAAAATAATCGTATGACAATAATTCTTGAACCAACTGTACCTTATACGGATGATACTTTTCACTTTTTAATATCTTTCCTACAGAACGTCGACTGATACCATGGTTTAGAGCCAAATTTGTGGTGGAAGTTTGAGGTGATTCTTCTAAATCGATTGCAATATTTTGTTTAACAGTTTCGTTCGTTGCAGTCCGCGGTCTTCCAGATTTTAGCAAATTTTTTACCGTCCCAGTAGTATTAAAACGTTGTAATGTTTTAGTTAGTGTTGAGCGTGATATAGGATTTCTCTCCGGGTGCAAATTATTAAAAATATGACACACTTCTTTATGAGTTCTAACACGATCACCATAACCGATCATCATTAAAATTTCAACACGTTTTTTTTCACTTAATTGAACCATTCTAAATTGTGCAATTTATTTCCGTCAATTAGAATTTGACACTTGAAGAACAAAAGACGTACTAAACAGTACTTGTTTATTTATTACTATGCATACAAACAACATCAATTAGTTTATCTAAATAGTTTTTTGCTCTAATGCAAAAAACTCAAAGGAGGTTGGTTAAAATGCTATATTCCTCGTTTTTACAAATTTTTTACACTAAACTCAGTATGTATGAATTTAAAATAACAAGCTCTTTCAAAATCTGTAAAAATATATAGGGTGTCCCATTTAAATTAAAGAAGTTGATGGCATTTTCGGTTAAACCGGTAGCATTTACATAATGTCATTATTTATGTCATATGTTCATCTTAAACCTTTGTTTATACAATATACCTTTGTTATACTTTTGTTAGATTTGTAAACAACACTTACATAATGTAATTAGCACAGCTTTCAAGTTTATAAAAACCTTGATGTTATAAGGTTTTTAGTTATTTTCATTACACTCTACAAATAATAATCATTTTTAGATTCCCTGTTCAAATATCAATAAATCACTTGCTTTAATCGAGTCACTGAATTAACGTGGTACAAAATTAATTAACCAGTTAATGTTGAGATTATCGGTTATAAATCTTGTTTAACAGATTACGGACTACAATTCACCTGGATGTTTATCGCCTGCTTCCATTGTTTTTTTCACACTTCCTTTTTTTCTTGTAATTACTAACGTATCCAGGTTATTTTTAATCAATACATTCTTTTTAAACTTAATTCCAGTTGATTCAAAAATAAAAATCCATTTTATCTTTTGAAGTGCACATTGGCGACAGATAATTCTTTTGATCAAAACCTGTACACCTAAGAATCAATGGGGTAGAGTTAAGAGATGTTCCTTGAATAAAGAATATCAGCAGCAATGCGCACTACACCTACGGCAGCGCTAGAACCACTACTGAACCTTTCTTTTTGATTTTTGTTTGTTGGAATATTAATTAAAGTTGTTCAATACCCACCACAAAAGAAATAATCCAAGTTGACGTGTTGGCAAGAAACAAGAAATTGAAAAAGGGATATTAGGGAACAAAATTTCTATTGTTAATATTTAATTTTTGGAAAATACTGTAAATACATTTATTAAAGTATAACTAGAATATTAAATAGATGATAAGAATTGTATTAACAGACTCCGGTTTGAAAATTTAAACTAAAATTGTTGTGTGAAAAAATCCTTTTTCTCAATAAATAGTTTGGAGTTTTTTTGCGGGAGTAGAAAATTTTTCAGAGCATCACTGTGTGCCATCAAACCATATATGGACACTTCTGACAACTTATAATATATATATAAACTAATAAAAATAAACTACTAAATCTTTTTCAGTTTTAAAATTATAGATTTTTTAATAAATCAAAGTCTCGTTCTATTTGCGGTCGCCACAAAATATATTATAGTCCCGCATTATAATGGTACACCATGCAATGAAGAATCGATATCACTTCCTTAAATTGAGATGAATAATCCCTAGCTCCAAACATGGGCACATCTCCAGGGGCTATAACAGTGGCGTACAATTTATAAGATAAAAAGTGAATCCTTTAAGTAGGATAAAATAATTATTATTAATAATACTTTCAAAATAAACAACATATTATTAATTAGAAAACAGCAAATGGTTTATACACAGTTTTATTTGTATATATTACAGATTTTACAAGTAGTTTTTTAAAATAAATATTTAAATCAATACCCATAAAATTTGTAGACAAACCTGTACAAAATAAATAAAATATAATTCGTCAGTTCTGTACAATACCTTTTTTGTACTTAAGAAATATAGATTGTCTTACTTTCAGATAATACTAACAATTTTTAACTAAGCGGCCATTAAATTTTTGTTTTTAAACGTGGATTTGGCGTTGAATCAAATGGAACTGACCTCAAAAACAAAGAAATTCACGGTATTTATACCTTTTTCCCGAAATTGACATTTAACTGCATTTCTTTTGCTTAATCAGGGAATTTTTAGTGATTTTCTGATAAATCTAATTAATTAATCTTACTTAATTGATTCTATTATTGGTTAATAATCAAACTTTAGCTTTAATAATTGGTAATAAATCAACTTTCATTAATTAAACTTAATTTTAAATGAAAAAATCAAACCGCTAATAAATTACAGAGCCTAACAAATTTACTACAAAAAAATATATAGTGCTGATGGATTGCGGACCACACCAACCATCTGTAAAACATCATAGGTCAAGGTTTACTCCAAAAACTTTTAATAATTGATCTTGCAATTTATGAATAGTCATTGCAAATTCAAGGCTCACTGAAGATAAGTAGAGTTTTCTTAAAATTAACACATCCCTGTTTATACAGTAAACAAATTTTATTTGACCTTGAGCTGTATGGCGGTAATCCTGGTAAATCTAAAAAGTTTGATAATTCGCCCCTTTATTGGGGTTGGTGATGAAATATGTGGACTTAAATGAATGCAGTTTTGACAAAAATGGCTTATTTGCTCAGCCAGACGTAGATTTTATAATCTAAGCCAATATTTGAAGAGAATTTTAATATTAATTCTTCATTTTACTATGTGTAATACGTTGCATATCCTTAAGTAAACATTTATTTCAAGCTCGCTTGTTTACCTTTCTAATTTTGGTTAGATTACATGTTCATCTATAGATTGAAAATTCAGTGTCAATTTTAGCAATTCTATTGGTAGCTTTTTAATATATACAGGGTGTTTTAAAAAAAGGTAACACCGTCTCTAGGATAGGTAAAAAACAGAAAAATAATTTCGGTTGGCTTAGTGAAATTTTTTTCTAACGCCATCCGTCGTGTAACTAGCGACCTCTATAAGAGTTAGTTATAAAAACAAATTCATGGGATATATCAGCTTCCGAAACATATTCATATAAAATTTCATTTCAATGGTGCCAGTAGTTTCGGCAAAATCGTAAGAAATGTGTAATTTTTCATTTTCTTCAACGCCCTTTATCTTGAAAACGGATGGCGTTAGAAGAAAATTTTACTAAGCAAACCCCAATTATTTTTCAGTTTTTTACCTATCCTAGAGACGGTGTTACCTTTTTTTGAAACACCCTGTATAGCCTATAGCCTTCCAAAATAAATGAACTAAGTATTTAACATAAAAAGATTTTTTTTAATTTCAATAATTAATTTTGGAGATTGTCGCTTTTATACAAATAAACAAGCTCTTTATTTATAATAATAGTATATATGCGAGCAGTATATTATGTTGTGATGCATATAATAACATCATTTATTAACAGATTAATTATCTAATTAATCTACCACGACTTTGAAAGAGACAGCGTACAAATACAGCATAAATTCACGGCCGAAGAAAAAATTGTTTTCATCAATTTTACCAAAATATTGATGTGAATGTTATTAACAATATAGTCTAGTTTAAATGACTCTAGCACTGGGCTTTTTTTAAAATTAACTTAATTAATTAAAATTAACAGATACCCCTGATAATTGAAGGAAATAGAACTGCAGTTGTGAACTGGTGAAAACAAAAATAATGGAAAGTTCTTACTTGTTTTCAGCAGAGTGCGGTAAAGCCAAAGCATCTAAAATGTTACTAGACATTACTCTCTAAGGGTGCAGCCTAATCACTAATGGCACTGTAGGTGATAGAGGTGCAAATAAGGTGCTGGTACTACAGGCTGGTACTACAGGCTACTTCTAATATTCTATGGATGAGTTATCTACTATAAACTAGAAGGTTTAGGTAGTAGGTGATGGTTACGTAGATATGGGGTGCGGCCTTTTAAAGATAAGTAAATATATCTATAATTAATGTGCAAAATCAGTCAAAATTTTTATTTATACAATATCTTTGATGTTGCTTACTTTTGTTTTAGGCTAATTTTCAAAATCCGAAATAAATTCGTCAATGTGACCATAAGTATGGCCCAAATTTGGCCCAGAAAAGCAAGAAGAAAGACAGAAAAGACAGTGAGAGAGAAAACCTGATATCCTATATTTAGCTAGTAGATTTTTGGTGATGACAACTAATATTAACCATGGTAGGCTCTTGTTTTTGCAAATTAGACATTAGATAACTATTAAATACTGTTGCTAATAAGAAGAAGAGTTCAACCTCAAAATCAAGTTTATAATGACAACGTAAACAATGATTTTGGTTCAATAGATACATATTTAATAAATTTTTGCTTAGTCTTATTAAAAGTGGTAAGTTCTGATTTCCCTAATTTTTTCTGCATATGAAAAATGAACCCGTAACAAAGGTTTTTTAAACTTCAAAGAATAACGTTTAAAATATTCTGCTTTACATTAATCACAAAAATTATACCTTTATAATCTGTTCATTATTTAAAAATTGACAAGTTGATTGTTTTATTAAAAAATATTTATTGAATAAAAGAAACCCGTTTTTAATTAGACTTAATGGTTTCAAAAACTGGCATTTGGCATTTCTAATTCTACTAACGGGCATTACTATATTAAAGAAATGTTTTATGAACCGAAAACATTAATCTTTATTTCAAAAACTTGTGCTTTGTATGAAAAATCGCATTCTTAAATTACGCGCGATAATTATTAGCTACATCTTAACGTTGCGTTGAACTATAATCAGAGTCCTTTTTTTCAATAAGTATTTATAATCCATGAAATATTTTCATCATTTAATAAAGAATTGTTCTTTCCATTGATGAAACCAATTTTTGGCTGAATTTTAAAGAACAAATTATAAATAAGTATAATAAAACAATTTATTGTATTTAGGAATATTTTTGGTTCTGTGCAAAACACCCTCAATATCAAAGACAATAATTTATTAATAAATATCTATGGAACATTTTAACTTGCTACCTACCCTTTTTGGTAGAGCAAGGGAGGAAAAGAAGAATTAATTTTTGGTTGTACCTTTATGGAAAACAAGCAAATTATAATAAATTGTATTGCCACAATTCAGCGGAGAATGGGTCGTGGAGATTAATCAATTCAATTCCTATGAACAATTGATTTTTATTGATTCGGTTCACTAACGTAAATAGTACGATTAGGCACTACCCCTAATTGTCGGTGTCAATTGTCAAGTTACCAAACACTTTTATTATTTGCGTTTTATTGTTGGTTGATAAATATGAAAAATTCGATAATTTCAATTATTCATAAAATGAAAACAATCAATTATATTAACGTTAAAGTGTATTTATTGTTAAAACCAAGTAAACGAATATTAAATATCACAATAGTAGAAGAGGTGTTTATTACGTTTATTACTATTGATACTGTATATTACACGTGCAGTGAATAGGATCCCTTTCTGTATTAATACGTCAGGTTACAGTTTACTTATAAATAAATTGTGTGGGCATATGTATAAAAATTAAAAGTAAAAAAAAATAGCAAAGAAAGTTAAGTAGTATCAAATGTGATTCATTCAATAATAGGTAAGTTCATATACAAATTATCATGACTTCCCACTTAAAAGAATAATCTAAATCGGTGTGTCTATATACATATTCTCTGATAAAAAAAATATATATATATAATAGTGGATATTATTAAAGTTCCTTTACGTTTTGGATCAATTTTCCTATTAAAAGAATAATCTAAATCAGTGTGTCTATACAGATATTCTCTGATAAAAAATATATAATAGTGAATATTATTAAAGTTCCTTTACGTTTTTGGCTCAATTTTGTGACAAATAACACTAATAGAATAATTTGAATAATACAGCTCACTTGTGAAATGGTGTCTTGACAGAGTACTTATACTGAACTATCCCCCGAAGACCTGGAGTTCATCCAGTCTAACATTAAATTGTCTTTGTCACTGGCGTCTTGTTTCTGAGGACTGGTTGGCTTGAGGTAAGTAAAATGGGTACAGTCAATTAGGCATTTACTATTGATGTCTGGTTTCAGGTTGTTTCGATAATGAAGCATGCAGGAACCAACTATGTAGATGCTGTCCAGGATTTGTACAGTTGATAGAGATGTATATATATGGAATATATATACATATAAGAGTAAAGGAAAAAGAAAAAGGCCTAAAAGAAGTTTAACTAATGTACAAAATGTCCCTTTTATAAATGAAAGCTATGAACAAGTTGGCAATCTTACCTTAGGTTTTGTTCGGTCTTTCAAGAAGTGGATAATTCCTAATCTGGGTTTAAAATCCTTAAATGGTTCACAACTAGTGAACAACCCTTATTGGAATTTGTGTGATATTTTTAAAATGCTATGAAACCAAATAAATCTGCAAAGCGTGTGAAGTGAAACTTCCAGTATGGCTTCTTGAAGCAAAAAGAACTAAAGAGAGAAGGAATAGGCCCGAACAAGAAATCCCTGTTATGAATGACCTTGAGTAGTAAATTCCACAAAATACTAAATAGTTATTGGTAAGTAAGAATCAATTTTGAAATTAATAATGCCAAACATTGTTCCATGTAATTTTGATTTTTAACTAAAGGTTATGTTTACTTATTGTTAAATGCCATGTAGTAATTATCATTTTATTTAATTTTAGATGATTAGACTGAGAAGACTAAGTATATTAGATATTTTATTAATCCTGGGAATCTGAATCTGCTATCATTGCAACATACAAGGCAGCAAGTTATTTTGATGATTAATTACTAAGGTGTTTATATTTTTCACCTTTAACTTTTACTATGAAGGTTCTATATCTATTGATAACTGTATTTTCTTTATTTTAGAATGTCCAGAGCTATGCTGGGACCTACATTTTAAGTATACTCATTGCTAAAGAATATTATAACAAATTTTTCTATTACACAGTAACACACCAAAAAAACAAAATAAAGTGAAAAGAAATAATAGAAGAATATAAGGTAATTAGGATTAACCATTTAAACAAGCAAGAGGAAAGTAAAAATATAAGAAGCAAAATCAATCTAATGAACGAGGAAAATTTATAATCTAAAATATTTATAAGAGAAATCAGGCTCCTATTTGAATAAGTACCTCTAAGTAAGTAATTGCAATACATTATTTTAATTATTTTAATAATAATGATCTTTTTAGGGTCAACTACCATCATGATAAAAGAAAACTGTAACAAAGTATAAATTTAAGTTACGAAGGAAAAAAAATGAGGGGAGGATATTGAAGCAATTTTTTGGTTTATTTGCTGGCCTTGGATTCATTTTTTAAACAAAGTTTAATCCACATAGTTCACTGAAACGTATTAAGTTCATGTTTTTTCCATAGCACTTTTTAAAAGACTGGTATTCTTTCTTATACAGCATCCAAGATTTTTATGGAAACAATAAACTTTCGCTTCCAACGCTGCATTTTCTACATCTGATGGCAGGTTTTCCCATTTTTGTGTCAATTCTTTTCCATCCATTTCGTATTTATTCTCCGCAAAAACCAAAACGTAACATTTGTTTGACATTTGTTAACAGAACAATTCAAATCCCTAGCAACGGAGCGACATAATTGCGATTTTTGTGTCCAAATTAAAATTTTCTCTGAAATTCTATTTTTCACCTGAAAATTTGCTATACAAAAAATGTATTGCACAAGACGATAAAATCGCACAATAATTAGCGTCTGGACAAAGATAAAGTACAATTTTATCGTCTTGTGCAATAAATAACTATAAAACGTCACAAAGTAACGAAATTTTCTTAAAATCGATAAATAATCGCAAGGTTTGGTATTTTCCCATTTTGTTAGTTATAAAAATAATTTGATATTGATCGATACACTTCTACGCTTCCAAACGTTAATATTTCACGTGATAATGACGTTAATAAAACTTTTAAAGTGCTCAAATTACGAAAGTAATAACTTTTAGCTTATACGCGCCATCTTTTTTCTCCTACGAACTATTTTCTATTTGCCGTTTTTTATCACCGGCAATTTCCTGAAATAATACAAGGTACCTATACTATACTATACTATTCATTAATGTCCATAAAATTTTATGTTATGCAGCTTATCTAACTTTTAGCTGTTACAGAATTATATAGGTTGTCATAAATGACGTTATAAAAGAGAATCCTCCATGAGAATATACTCCACACTAATCCCGATTCGCGGCAGTAAACCAAATATGTTGATGAACCATAAAATTCAATTATTATGTCCACCATTATTCGTATGTTAAAATAAAATATATACCAGAAAAAATAATTCTAATACCGTAATTAATATTGATTGGGAGTAGACGTAAGTCCCAAATCCAGGGCGGGCTTATTAATTTTTGGGAGGGTTAAAAACGATTTAAAAGTGCTTATACTGTATTTGAAAATCAAGAGAGAGTAAATTCCAAGAATAAAAACTAATTCGGTATGCAAAACTATAGTACAGTACGTGCGGTAAAACTTCAATATTTGTAATGCATTCTAAATTGTTTTTGTTAATTTCAATACAAAATTTATTAAATTTCTTGGACTATCACATTATTTTATGATCTTTCATTGTTACTACAGTAGGCCTAAGAGGATTAACGTGCGTCATAGGCGTAACCAGATTAGAAAGGGATAATTGTTATTTAACGACCTCCGAATGGCAACAGCTTCTAATGACAGATATTTTGACTTAAATAGTACTTAAGTTTCTAGAAGTGCAGTTATTTGATTTTCGATAAACGTGACAAATAGTAGTGACTAAAATTGGAAGCAGTTTGTGAGTATACGCCAGTGAAAAAATTAAAACTAGACCATTTATCGCTCAATGAAAAGAGTGCTGTAGTGAATGTGTACCACTATTTTAAACATCAAAATCCCTCAAACACTATTGACAGTGTAGTTGAAACAACATCTAAGGCAATGGGATATGGAAAATCTACAATATATAGAGTTCTAAAGGAGGAAAAATCAGGTGGAGTAACCTCACCAAAGCCGAAACCAGGTAGACAAAAACTACTAAAAGTCAACGTGGACGAGTTTTTTAAAAATGCTATTCGTAAGCTTGTTCACTCATTTTTTATAAACAAGCAAATACCAACTTTAGATAAGGTTTTGCAAGCCATTACGAATGATGTTGATTTACCCACAATAAGCCGGGATAAACTATGGAAAACGTTACATGAGTTAAACTTTAAATTTGAAAAAATGGACAGACACTCAATGCTAATTGATTCTGAAGAAATTGTATGTTGGAGAAGACAGTACCTTAGAAGAATACAACAAGTTAAAGCTCAAAATAAAAACATTTATTATGTAGATGAAACATGGGTTAATGAAGGAGATTGTGTAGGAAGAGTTTGGAAAGACAAAAATATAAAATCATCCCATCAAGCTTTTCTAGAAGGATATACTACTGGTTTTAAGGAACCTATAGGAAAAGGTAAAAGATTAATTATTTGTCATATAGGCAGTACAAACGGTTTTCTTGAGAATGGTTTACTCTTATTTGAATAAAAAAAACCGTTGATTATCACGAAGAAATGAATGGAGACGTGTTTGAGGAATATTTTGAACAGATGATTCAATTCATACCAAAAGGACAATGCAAGTTACCACTCCAGATTACTTGAACCTTTACCAACCACTAAATGGAAAAAGGATGAAATTGCAAAATGGTTATCTTCTAAAAATTTAGCCTTTGACAATACAATGCTGAGGGCAGAATTGTTAACTATTGCTAAAAAACATAAGCAAAATTATAAAAAATATAATATTAAGGAGATAGCCAAAAAACGAGAAATTGAAATCCTTCGTTTACCACCCTACCATTGTGAGCTGAATCCGATAGAATTGATATGGGCTCAAGTTGAAGGTTATGTTGCCAGAAATAACACTACTTTTAAATTATCAGATGTTAAAAATCTCTTCAATAAGGCAATACCTGAAGTAACAAGTGAAAATTGGCAAAAATGTATTAGACATGTTACAGAAATAGAAAAAAAAAATGTGGGAGCTAGATAACATAATTAATATTACTATAGAGCCCATTGTAATTTCTCTAGAATCAGATGGTGAATCTTCTGACACAGAGTGCGAGGAACCACAACTTTAAAATTATTAATTTATGTATTTTTTGCATGTTTCTCGTCAAATTTTATCCTTGCGGTTGGTTTTTTTTTCTCATATACCCACTTAATTGTTTTTCTAGCTTCTCATATTAATTTATAGTAATTGTAATTATCTTTACATATTATATACATATTTTGTAAATAAACATATGCCTAAAACAAAATACCTAAAATAATATTGACTTTTTCTTCATTTTACCCAAATTAAATTACTACTTACGAATTATGTTTATCTATCTAAAATTGGTAATCTAGGTATAAATAACTAAAACAAATTAAATATTTCTATTTCCATATTAATTTAATTTTGAAAACGAACGTCTATGGTTTACTGCCTTTAACACTGATAACTGCAAAACATTTCTGGGAATTTACTCTCTCTTGATTTTCAAATACACTATAGAAAAATTATTTAAAATAATAGTTGCAGTAAAACTTTATGATAGGTATTCTTATTACCTAATCTGTAAAGTCATAGAAATAGAGATAAGATTAGCTTGGATTAACTTCGTATCATCATCGTAAATAAAAACTTTACTGGATATAATAAGCGGAAGATCGCTTATTACACAGAAAAGTAACGGTCCAAGCACTGATCCTTGTGGGACTCCACTCTTCTCAAGTTTATCCTATGAATAGGCTTCCTCAACAGGGGCTCGGAAATACCTATCAGATAGGATATATTCTCAATCCAAAGATTTAAGTTTCCACAGATACCGTATTGATCTATTGATGTATGTTTTGTGTTTTTTCCGCAAACGTCAAAATGAAGTTGAAGTATGATTTCACAGACGCCACTTTTTTGTACGCTGACGGCCGTACAAAAAAGTAGAATTTTTAACAGGGAAAATAATTATTAGTTGAACTTTTAGACTTTATTATCGATAATAATTATTAATAGTAAAATTACAGCTATTTAAGGTTGCACCGCACATATTTAATGCACTACCTGATTTATTCACTTCCAATTCAAGCGAATTTTGTGCAGAGTTGAAAGAGTTCATCGACAAAATTTCCTGTGACTCCGTACTTGTTGTTGCTTCTGTTATATCAACGTCGACATAATTTCGTTCATAAGAAGCTGCATTCAGGTACAGTGAAGAAGAATTCGACATCAAGATTTTTTTCTGCAGTTTGTTTTTTATTAGACAAAGATTCTTCAATGTATCCTTCAGCGACAGTGCTCGACCGCCAACCTCCATGCCGTTTCAAACAAGTAATATCAGCTCCTTCATCCACAAGCAAAGTAGCTGAAGTTCTTCTTAACGCATGGCCGGTGTAATCTTTTGAATTCGGTAGTTTTAAATAAGTTGCCACTGTTTTGGGTACGTTACTAATTGTATGAATTCCCATGACCATGCGATAACATTTTCCCTTTTGAAATTTCAAAAAAAATCGTCGGCTTTCCATAGCTTGTGGACGTAAAGAAGTATATTTTCTGTAAAGATTTATATATTTTTCTCCAATAATTGTGAACAATCGTGGCTTTTTAGATTTACTATCAGGAATCTTTATATGAATAACAGATCCTAAATCTTTTATATCGTCTATTGTCATGTTTACCATTTCATCGTATCTACATGCTCCAGATACGCCCATTATTAGAACAACCTAAAAGTATTTTGTATTTAAAAACTTGATGATTGTATTTATGCAGGTTAGAATATTATAACTAACCTTAATTCCCAGATATTGTTCATCAGGTGCATTATTTAAAAAATCTTGAAACTGGTCTTTTGTGAATACCTTTGACTTTTTGGGAGTATACCCTTCATTCTGCTTCTTCAGATAAGCACGTAGTTTCATATATTTGCTAATATCTAATCCATGTTTAATATTCAGTAATGATTTTATCATGGAATACTGAGACCACATTGTTGAACTTTTCATTTTTAATTTAGTTGTCATTTCAAAAAAATAAGCTAGTGGCACATTTTCCGAATAGTTTGAAATGTTTTTATCATTGCACCATGTGAGAAATCTTTCGTAAGCATGATTATAAACTCTACTTGACTTAGTTGGAATTAAATCATTCGTAGCTGCCTTAGCAATGTCAACAACGTCGGGCAGTGTCCAGTTGGGTTCTGAATCCGACATAATATAATCTAAAAGAAAATTTCAGTACTCCTTACTGCAACAAACGAAATTTTGATGCTCAAGTACTTACCAAAAATGCACAGTCCAATTGTTGCTTTAAATCACTTACAATATTTCTGACATTGTAAAATATTATTGAACTGACAAATTTGTTTTTGACTTGGCAATCACAAAATCAGTAACCACGGAAATGTAGTGCGCAGTTTTATAAATATTATTCTCTGAATTTATCAACTTCGTTGCGATCGTTTTTAATTTTTATTTAAATATTAATTAGTTCTATAGTCTGGATGCCGTTTGCGGAAAAAATAGCATGTTTCATTCGGAGCAAAAGCACTTTTTGTGGCTCGTCTGAAATTGTCGGCCTCACTTACGTTCGCCACAAACAGTTATACTTTTACTCCTAATAAAACAACATACTATTATTACTTGTAGATGCTTTTGTATTACTGTTTTGTGATTTTCTTCTATGTCATTTGTACATCTTAACAAATAAAAATATGATATACATACAAATAAATAAACCAATTTAAAAGACAATAAATAAAAATCATTACAAAAGAGCCATTATAAAAGTTACTTGTAATGAGGATGGGCTGTAGAGCGGAATAATGATCTTGCAATTATCCATTAATTACTGTCTTTGTTCGAACATGAACCAAATTATTGGAGTATTGATTAACAAAGATTCATTTTCTGATAATGGAAAAATGGATCAGGCTTTACTTGATATCATTTAACAACATAACGAGAAATCAAGTTAAATATTTCAGTTTCTTTAAAATGAAATCTCTGTGAAATAAATTATTGTAATTCGAAATTTGTGTATGCAAGACTGTTAATACAATAAATAAAATTTCAATTATTCGTATATTTTTTTCCAATTAATATTATTCTTTAATCTTGTTTGAATTCAATTAAAAATTTAAGTAGATATACTAGGAGAGTTCTAACCCACTAGAGGAGTGGGGGTACCTCCGTATATACAGCATAGGAGTTCTGGAACGGTTCTGAACTGTGGTTCTGAATTGTGGACCAGTTGTTTATTTGGAATAGTTGTGTTATATTATGATGATTAAATAATCGGAACGAATTTTATTGGAATTATTAAAGAATTAAACGAGTTTGTGTTGTATTGCGGGTTGCCTGCTGGTTTGAAAAAAAGGGGCTGCGTGGAGGCCGCTGGTGGGATTTGAACCACGGACCGTCGTTAGAATTTTTACAATTTAAGCGTCCTTACCCACTGGGCTGCTAACGAAGGTTTATGTAATGTTATGAATGGGTATTTAAACTCGCGTCGCGTATTTTGATCGTTTTCATGGAATTTGGTCTGTGATAGATATCTTGTAATCATATACAGGGTATGTCGGGATACTAAACAACTTTTTTGTATTTAAAATATCAATTTGATGATATGGTACGGGTTAGATACGGGATATATACAGGGTTTGTCGCGAATTAGATCGTCGAAATATCGAATTATGATCATTCTTAATACGCAAAAATGGCAAAAATGTCGGTACGGGGGTATGGTCGTTAATTAAAAATGTCAATTCGATCATTCGTATATTATGATGTGGGTAAAAGATAATTTCGAGTGTACAGGGTATATCGCGAATATCATTCGTAAGGGAGATGTCAATTTTTCATACGGGATATACAGGGTTTGTCGAAATATCGGATTATGATCATTCTTAATACGGAAACGGTTACGTGGCAAATAAAAATGTTTATATACGTGGGGGGGTATGACGGTTCTCCATTTTCTGATCGAACAGTAATTCTCTCTTTATACGGGAATGAATTAGGATGTAAAGTTGTGACACAACGATTGTCAAAAGGGTACCAATTATTCGATGCTATGGCGTCATCACACATATTTTACAAGGGTCATGCGATCGACAACGACCAGTTACATTATGTCTTCAGAAGAGCACAGTCATGGAATTGAAGACATTGCTTTTTATGAAGATAAGAGTAAGGTTATGAAACAAACTAGGGAAGCAAGAACAACGTGGAGCAGTCTAAACTGGGATTGTCGTAAATTACCGAAAACTACTTATCCGTTAAGACGTATTCAACCATGTTTAATAGAACTGAAGAAGAAGATAGCATAAAAAATGAAATTAATAATGTTTTTGCCATGTCATGTATAATTTTAGCATCTGTCTTTGTTTTAATTTTAAAAATTATTTTAAAAATTGTTAAACGTAAATTTGAATCTTCGTGTAATATAAAAGTTGATGAATAAACAACTTGTTTTATTTCTAAGTAGTGGTGTATAAAATAAAAACTCATTTGTGGTTAAGGTTTATTTATTTTATGGTAATACAGTATTCAAAAACCAGTGGCGGAGACGTTGTACGTTTCGTTCGGTGCACGAATATAGTCCAGAGGTGTGACAGGGGTTTGGATCCTTGGCAAAGTTTACTGTTGCACACGGTGTACCATCGAACTTGCCGACTTCGCAAATGTGAGGAAAAACGTTGAAAATGTTACATTTATTTTGCAGAAACTTGGCTTTTTGTTGACCACGAACGTAAATGTAGTCTGCAGCATACAATAGCTTGCTTTCCAATATTTCATTAACTTTAGAATATTCTACATCTCCTGAAGAGTATCGAATTCCGTGCACATTTTTTTCCAAGTAGGTTGCAGTCTTTTTGTCCTCATTACTTAATGTAGAAAACGGTTGAGGTGGTAAAAACATGTAATGTGAACTTTTGAAACCAATTTCTATCGTTAGTTCTTTGACAACGAAAAATCCATCTACGACAAAGCCTTGAATGTCTACAAAAGCTATTCTCATGTTGACGTCTGCTCGAACACTAACTCTAATCAACGTCTAGTTTAAACTTTTAACAATTTCGGTGAGGGGGAAGTATTCCATTACACAATCATGAATTATGATGCAATAGACTTTGGTATTTTCGGGAAAGCCTATGTTTGCTTCAATATCAAGTTTCACATCGACTGTGGACGCCTTCATGCTTTCTTCCTGTTTGGAACAATCGATAACAAACAATGCCAGTTTCTTGAAAGAGGAATAATCCAGCAGGGGGCGCTTCTGTGTGGAGTTCGCGTAGTTGGGATAGAATTCAGTATAGTTAAAATATGCTTCATTGTAGTCAGTTTTACTAAAATCCAATTGCATTCTTTCATTGGGCCAAAATTCACCATTAAGTGACAGTCTTATACTTTGTACATCTGCATTGTCAAATAAAGTAGGATCGGCTGTGCTCACGTTACGTTTGTCAGTTTGAAAGAAAACAATAACAAAACGGGGTCTTTCAACTGAAGTGGATGTTTTAACAGCCCAAACCTCACGTCTTCCACCTTTAGTAATTGAGGCTGATCTTTTTGAATGGATTTCATGAGATTTATCTTTATATCATCATTGGGAAAGATATGTTTAACTTTTAATTCAACACTTGTAATGTTAATTTTAGCAGTTGTACTGGAGACCGTACCGGACTTGTCGGTAATATAGATGCAATCATTATCATTTCGTGCTCGAACTAATCGTATTGTTTGTCGTCCACATGTAATCATAGAATAATCGTTAAAAATGTTGAAAATATGTTTGAGAGGTATTTGAAGGTTGAAGGACTTGTCGCTGACATTTAGAATAGGATCTTTCGGGTAATTCCAGCCAGCTATAGCCATATGATTGGAATCTTCTTGGTTATAACAAGTCATAGCACGTACGGCACTTACAATTCCAGGATCTCGAACTGTTTCCATTTCCCTAGCACTTTCACTGTACGTACATGAATCGAAAAGAAAGGCTCCAAAATTATTTGCTAATTTTACGTCTCCTGCTCCGTGTGTTTCGAGGGAACCTTTAATGCACAACAAAGTTTCGCTCATTGCAAAGAACGAATCAACCTGATTAATGCTAAACTCCACAATGTCACTGCAATTGAATGATTTGATAAATGGAGCATAGGTTCTGTATTCAGCCTTTCGAATGGAATCATCAAAGACCGGCTTACGGTAGATATCAAACATCGAAGGCATATTGTCATTTTGACGAAGTCGTTTTCCATACATGGTTGTCATTTCAATCTAAAACCCAGCGATTGCAGCACCAATTTGTTTGCCAACGTGAGTTGTTTCACCGGCGCGGCGGCTGCTTAGCTAATGAAGTTGGAAAATGTGTAAACTGTCTTTTATGATGATGATTGATTATTAGTCCCATCTGTTTCGCGCTCTAAGCTCCAATATCAATGTACTCGATTCACCTCTAAAGTTTACAGGTTGACCGTCTTGATCTAAGGCAATGACAGTGATGTTAGTTATTTCACGTTGTGGTATAACGGGTAAGTAGATCAAATTATGAGGAATTTCGTCAATGGAATATCCTGGATCTACTTGTATGACGAATTCGTAGATTGTATGGGCAGGTCTGTTCGCATCAAAGGCTCCAGTGGTAATGTTACAATCGAAGCGAATACTGGATACTTTAATGATTTTGACGGGGAGATCTGAAGAGTGCATTTCGTTGACGTCGAGTATTTTCGGTGAAAACCCCAATATTCTTCCAAGACTATCAGCTTGCATAAAGGAAATTTTATATTTACTGAAAATTTCACATTTCAACGTATTGTGATTAGGTTTTAGTGAAAATATATCCTTCGGTGGTGTTATTGAATTGCTTGCGTCCATTTTATCACTGATAAACGCTTCAAGATCAGCAATTTCATAACATCCTGTAGGAATATTAAAACATTGAAAATTGTACGTTTTTATAACCCAACATGTCGTCTATACACTTAAATAAAAAAAATCATCAGTTGGTAAATTGTATAAGAATTCTTCATATTAAAAATGCGTATCCAGCAGCGTTAAACAAGCTTCTTTATCACGTGCATTATTTTCGATGGTTTTTTTATACGGGGTGAAGCATAAGAGAGGATAAAATATATAATATACTATTGTTCAACAATTGTAGAAATCAGAAAACATTGATGTTGGGTCAAAGTTTGAAGTAAATAATAGTCAAATATGTTAAGCCATGTTAGGCAGTTAAAATAATATTTTAGAATGATCATCTTCAGAGGAAAGAGATATGCCATCAACTTCCAGAACTACAGAGCCAGGTGCAATAGGAGAACAACAGTTATTGTCAGGGCCTTCTACTTTAAAAATAACAGGTAGAATAAATTGGAATTTTGAGTAATTTTACTTTCCTTCAATACAAAAATCTTTTAAATATCAGTTTTTAAATTTTTAGATAATTTGTTTATTGAAAATGCAGCAACAGAAAATAGTCACCCATCATCAACATTGATACATCATTTGCATGGCTCAAAGAGAGATATAAATTTGGATTAAAAACAATCAGGGTCGAGCTACTTGTAAAATACAATTTTACATTTGGCTGTGCAGTACTACTTTTAAAATATGCTGATATGTTTGAAAATTTAATGAAAAAGTGTATTTTCATTTTTCTTTTAAATATTTATTTTATATCGTTAACTGTTGTGAATTCTAACAATTTGTGTTTGTAGAACCTTATTTAATTTTGTTTTTCAGAAATAAGGTTATGCTACATAACAGTTTTTCTGAATTTATCTTATTCTTTTAAGACTGTAACTCCCTTCGGAATAATTTTGTCGTTTAGAAAGTATTTTATTCTTAATCAAATTAGTTAACGATATATGATTAATCAACTAGTCATAGTCTTATCATTTTTACTTATAGATGTATCAGTCAGTACCTTTTGTGCAGGCGGACGGATTGGTAATACACAAAAGTTATTCGGAAATTAGCCGGTATACATTTAATAAAAACGTATTTTTACGGATTTAAGTGCGCGTATATATACAGATTTTTCTTCTAAATAGTGTTTGTGCGGAAAAAAAGTGCTATTGAAAAACTACAGTGTTAGTGTTTTTTAAAACTGAAATATGTGAATGTTGACAATGGCAGTTCAAAAAGTGATGGTTGAAAAGCAGATGATGACTGGCCAATCGGTGAGTTTATTTAATTTATTATTTTTTATTTATTTAAGAGAAAAAAGATCGTTTTATAAGCCGGTTTTTGTTTGAAATAATGTGGAGTACATTTTCCGTTAGAAATTGAAGAAATTAATTCAAATTAATTTTCTAGATTTAAGAGTTGGAAAAATTAATGATTGCATAAACTATTCTTAATTATAAGTTACTGATTTATCAGTATAAAACAATTATTTTCAAATTAATATATTTGTATGGTTAAAAACCTTATTACTTAGAATATAACCATTCTTTTTTTTATTAGAGGTAAAAATTCCATAAAATGTATTAAAAAACCTTCAATATCGACTATTGTCTTTTTATAGTTGCACATTTCATTTATTAAACTCGTTTTAAAATAAATATATTATAAATTTCTTATTTGATAAGTAACGTATATGATACGTATTGAGCAAACTATGCATCTATCGCACATAGAGGCCCCTAAGGGGGTTATTTCCTCAGCAGGTGGACTGGTCATATTTTGTTTGTTTAAAATATAGTAACTAATCTTATATATTTTTTTCTGCAATAATTATACATAAAATTACAGTAAAATAATATAAGAGTGAGTTATCTTCGTATACAGTATGATGCAAATGTATGGAATACATTTCAGAAACAGACGACTTTTAAAAAAATCTTAAAACATGTCAATTTTAATTTTTGAATGGCCATCAGCTGCTATAGATGTGTTGGACATTACGTCATTGGTGACGGTGTAATGACGCCATGGACAGCTCATTTGAAAGGTCTCCTTATCGTCTTTGCAACAATGTAATTATTTGAATATTTATTTCTACAGGGTTAACCAAAACTGTTGGTTTATTAATACAATTAACTTAGAATAAATAATGTTTACTTAAATACAATTAAATTACAACAAATGTTCAAATTGCCGACTTTCAGCAATGATACAATGAGAAAGACGAGCAGTAAATTCTTTCCTAACGTTTTCGAGGACTTCAGGTGTTATTTGTGCAATTTCCGTTCGGATTCGCTCCTTCAACTCCTCTACATTATTCGGTCGATTTTGATTACTCTGCTCTTTAAATATCCCCTCAAAAAAAGTCTAACGGAGTCAATTCTGGATATCTTGGTGGCCATTCGATAGGCCCCCTTGTACCTATCCACCTTACGTTATTACGTTATTAAGGTAATTTCGTACCTCAACGCCATAGTGTGGAGGAGCTCCATCCTGTTGGTACCATAAATCATTTCTATTTGGAAATAGATGATTCAGCTGTGGCAACAGATAATTTTAAAGAAATTCTAGATAACTAGCAGCAGTTAGGTTTTCCTCAAAAAAATATGACCCTACCATTTGATTGTTTATAATGCCGGCACAAACATTCACCTTCTCCCAATATCGACATGTCTGTATGAGGATTTTCTTGAAACACCAGTACAACGTCCAGTTTTTTGGCTTAGGATATTGATATTCTACCACTTCTGGGAAGATCTTTAACATGGCCCGTTTCTCTAATTTTTTTTTTGCAATTTTACTTACTGTTGATTGAGTAATTGGATCGCGATTGGGGTATTTAGCATTAAATAAATTACGAACTTCTGCTTGAGTCCTCACTCTATCTCCATAACCAATCATGGTTAAAATCTCGATTCGTTCTGTTTCTGTTTCATTTTTGTAAATGCTGTTATTAACGTCGGCAAACTTGACAGATTCACAGATCATTGACGAATAAAGACGAGTCAATGACAATACTGATTTAAATATTTTTGTAAAAATAATTCCGAGTAGCATTGTTTTTATCAATGTAGTTTTTTTTGAAACCAACAATAAACACTATTTTGTTTTATTCCCAGTGGCGGTCCTTAGTGTATTTTAGTTCAGTGAATGAATATTTATTGTAATTCCATGTTACTTAACAAAGTTCATAATTTTGTTTAACCCTGTAGAAATAAATATTTAAATGATTACATTGTGGCAAAGGCGATAAGGAGAACTTTCAAATAAGCTGTCACGTGACCTCCGTTTGTATTTAAAAAAATCGTCAATGACGTCATTACGCCATCACTAATGATGTAATGTCCAACTCATCTATAGCAGTTGATGGCCATTCAAAAATTAAAATTGTCGTGTTTTAGATTTTTTTTAAAAGTCGTCCGTTTCTGAAATAATGAATTTATTCCATACATTTGCATCATACTGTATAAGTAGTTAAGATTTCAAGTTTTCCCTTTTTCTTTTAAGTTACATTTTCCCAGTCAAATAAATTTCTCGCCTTAGCGACATACAGAGTGATTATTGAAAAATGTTATATTATAAAATAATTTCTTTTTGTTTGTAATACCAACTTGTTTATTTTAAAAATGGTACCTACACTTTTTATATTTTAAAATTTTGCTAATTTTACTTTAAATATATGTGAGCCATCATTTAAAAATGTGATTCATTGTATAAAAATCTAACTGTTTTGTAGAAATTATATTTTACTTCTTATCTGTAACTAGTTTTTGTATCGAGTTGGATATGTGATTCAGTTAATAATCGGCGATCGAATTAAAAGTATTTAATTGTGAAGCAATGTTTTATTTTTCTTTTTACAAATATTTATGTAAAAATCTAACATATATCTCTGTTAAAAACCTTGCAAAACATACATTCCTGATATAATTTAGGACAACTTGTATATATTGAAACAAAATTATCTATGCAAGTTTTAATTCTTAGTTCTTATTTCTTACAGGTGAGTATTGAAGAAAATTTCGTCAGATCTTCAAACGGCGTTCTTCACGATCATCAGTTGGGCTACTTTTTAATAATAAAAGGGGTAAGTGATATAAATATATATTTTATAAATTAGATACACTGTTAAAATTATAACCATCAAGTTTTTCATAGTAAAATAAATACGCTGAGGTCAAAAATAAACGAAATAATTTTCTATTTAAACAAATTACTATCGGTTTTATAATATTTTAAAAATTATTTAGTTAGAACAGATGATTTTTACATTAATTTAGATTGATTTTATTCAAATTTAAACTGATACATTTTTATTAAGTAGCCCATTCAGAACATTTCAACCCACAGTTATTAAATTAGGAAAAAATAGTAAAATTATTTCTCTTAAAGTACCTCAAAACTAATTTACAACAATTTATAATAACAGTACTTAAATCTTAACTCATATAAACTAATTATTTCTTTTTTTGTTACAGGGTAAGTCTTTAAAAACATTTACTATCTGTATCGATTTACGATGTACTTCAAGATCGCCACTAGAATTTGTTTTTCAAAAAGGTAGGAGCAATTAAATATGGGAACTCAAATGATTTAATTGACTTTCTGTAGTTATTTTTACTGCAATAATTTTGTACATTTCCATATATTAATAGTTGACAGCCTGTAAAAGACAGTTTAAAAATGCAGTGAAAGTTTTTTTTGTATACAGGACAGAATTTAATTAGAAATTTTGGATCAATTAAAAAATAAGACCTTTCGAAAAGGTTGATTGTTTACAAAGTAAATTTGTTTAAAAATAATTATTTTAAGGTAAGTTATAGAGAAAATATATTGTGCGTTTTCTAAAATTATTAGTTCACTTAATATATTTTTTAAATAGAGTAAAACGTATATTTTAGAAAAAAAATATAAAATTTAATCTTTATTTGACGGATTAATAAAGTTCTGTTTTATTAATGAAATATTTTATCTTTTTGGTCAATTTTTGAAGCATTTTAATAACCAATATTAAAAAAATTACGTTGTATTTAATGTTCTATTTAATTTTCTGAATATAGCTAGATCAATATTAATTTATACAATTCTGATATAGTAATAGCGCTATCAAATTATTCATGAAACTTTAGTATTTAAAAACATTTTCTATCTGTATTGATTTACTTCAAGATCGTCACCAGAATTTGATTTTCCAAAGGTAAGTGAAATAAAATGGGAATTTAAATGATATAATTGACTTTCTGTGATTATTTTTATTCAAAATGTTTTTTTTTATTGCGTAAAAATGTTTAATCTGAGTTAATTTATGAGAAAAAATTATTTTAGGTTTTCTAAAACTATTATTTTACTTAAGATATTTTTTGATAGAGTTAAACGTATATTTTAGAAAAAATATTATGAAATTCAATTTTTACTTGGAGATTTTTCTTGGAAGTTTTTTTATATAAATGATATATTTCATATTTAAGTTCAAATTTTGAAACATTTTAATAATCTGTATAAAAAAAGGATATTTTATTTAATGTTTTATATAATTTTGTGTATATAGGTACATACATTAATATACATTTTTATATTATATATATATATACTTTACACCTGCGTATATTTATAATTAGAATAATGTAAAAGACAGTTTACAAAAGCAGTAAAAATTTTTGTATACAAGGTGGAAACAATTAAAAAATAATACCTTTCAAAAGGTTGTAAATTTCATTAAAAATAAATAATTTGAGGCATTTTATAAAGAAAATCTATTATGGCTTTTTTAAAATTATTATTTATATAACGTATATTTTATAACGAAATATTATACAAACACAACATTAAAAAAACAGTTTCCTTTATTGTTTTATATAATTTTCGTGTAAATAGGTAGATTATTATAAATTTTTACATTTTTGATACAACAATAACGCTGTCAAATTATTAACAAAAATTTTTAAAATTTGGTTTTTTTTTTACGAATATATTAATAATAATTTTTCATATTTTTTTAATGTCAAACAAATTAGTAATAATGATAATACGGAAATAAAAAAAAATTAAAATAATCTATAACAAAATTTTTTGCAAACTATCAATGTTTTGGCATTGGCAGCATAAATTCTTTTTCGTAACAGTTTCAATTTGATCATTAAATATTTTAGAATGTATACAGTGTCCTTAAAATCTAAGTAGCACTTCACCATTATCTCTTACGACAATATCACTTGGTCGAACATCATCAGTATTAATTTTGTCCTAAGAAAAACTCACCCTTTTAAACTATTTTATGCTTAAAAAACTGAAAATCTATTCTAACCTGAACTGCAGCACTATTCCCCATAATACTTATTTCTTCTGCCTCTCAAGATGAACTCAATCTGCAAGTTATCCATACTTCGCTTTTCATTATGGTCCCAGTATTTGTAAATCTGGCTCAATTTCGTCTAAGTCTAAGGTTCCTTATGCTATAAAAGGGGCGGTCGACTTTTTCTACACAGAAATACGACAGGTACCACAATGTGGGAGAAGTACTATAACTTAAGGTGTCTGTTAGTCTGGCTTACAAACCCAGCTGTCACCCATTGAGTTGAGTACGTATAGTATTTTCTGTTTCTGGGAAATTGTCGCCTGATGGCTATTAAAGAACCGCCTGTGGCCTCTTCTTATAATCTTTATTTTATCCTCAAGTTATCCATACTTCGCTTTTCATAAGATTCATGTCCTAATTATCAAAATCAAGTTACTCCAAGCAGTATATTTAGTCTACAAAAACCTTATGTCACCATACATCAAAATCTCTTCTCTAAAAATATCAAAACTTAACTTCATTTTATCCCACTACATCTTCCAAACAATATTCTTTTGGAAGAATCTGAACATCATTTGGAGACTTGTTTTGCAAAAGGTAATAAACAAAGACTTTTCTGGGTGATAATCTAAAGTGAAAAAATGTTTGCAGATTATGAAAGCAAGAAAGAAAATTGGAGATTCTGTTATATCCTGCGAAAAGAAAATTGGATTGGGACTAAGACATCGAAAACAACATGAGGCAGAATCATTGAGTAATATTCCTGCTAGGTATCATAGGAGTGCTTTTGGGACAATGCTTCAGGTAATATCAAGTTAAAAATTACATTTTTTATTGATCTTATATATTAATTTGTAAAACAGCTTTCTAGAATTTTACAGGAACGTCTTTGATTGGATATATCCAGACATGTGACTCTGGTCTACTTCATCGTCTGGTGATTTCTTTAATTTTTAAAACATTGTAAGTTATTAGGTATCAAGAAATTTAGGTTTTAAAAGAAGAATGATTGTTCTATAAAAGGTAACTTTTTTTATTGTAGGTTTTTACATTTTTATAAGATAATAAGACATTGCAAATAATTGTTTTGATTTATTAATTACAGGTCTATTATAAAGAACATGAAAGATATTTTTAGGTATCAAGAACATAAGTCTATATGAAAAAATCTTTATATTTCTATACAAGGTAACAAATCTAAAGGTTTCACCAAATAAAATGGAAAGATATTAAATTATTTTTGTTGTTTTTATCAGTTGCAGATATAAATATGGAAGATATTCAGATGAAACTAAGTACAAGATAAATGCAGACCATTTTTTACAAATGTACCACAGAAACCAACATTTTTGAAATTGAATACACATCGCCATTCTATAAGTACTTGTTAACAAATTTATATTTATTTCAGATATAAAGGAAGTATATCTTTATAAAAAACACTTTTATCGTTTTATACAAGGTAATTTTTTTTAAACGCATGTTTTTCTGCTTTGATAAGTTTAAAAATGGTATTGTGGAGCTTGGAGTGATGCGGGAATGTTATGGTGGGTACTAATCTGGATTGGGAAAATATATAATTGAGGAAGCATGTACTTATGTAGCATTGGGATAGTATTTCTAATACTTTGTATATATATTATTTGTTGCAATATTTATGTAATCGCAATATTTTTCATTATTATAAACTTTTGAGTTATTACAGGCACTGTTAAGAAACTAATTCTTAAGACTGTTTTTCAGGAGGTAACTGCTTTACATTTTAGTATACACATATATATTGTTTGCAGAAGTTTTAAATCCAAAGTATACAACTCTTTGAAGGTTACATACAGAAATTGTTTGGTTTGTTATGAAAAAATTAAACGAGAATAATTTGAAAGATTATTTCAGGTTAAACAGTTGGCAGATACTTACTAAATGATTGATAGATTTGACAAACAATTGAAAATTCGAAGAAAATAGTGAAGAAAAGACAGCCCGATATTTCTGATGTTTGTTTTTGAGGCAGATGATTTCAGTGTAGCTAAAGGGCGGTTCAAAACGGCCACTTGGTCAGTGCTTGCACTGACTAACGTCGTTTATTATTAGGGTGAGTACAAAATTAATTTTTGTCCAATTAAAATTCCGGTTAAATGTATATTCATGAAAAATGGATATTTTTTTCAGAATCTTCATGTTCTCACCAGTATATTGACAATAAAAGAATATAAAGAAATAGGGGACCTTGTCCTTTCCCCCTCAACACTGTTTTCAACCCCCATATGCCGTATCTCGAGGGTTACAAGAGCTGTGATATAGGGGGCCCCAAAATAGTATTTCAGAATTTTTCAGGAAAGTTGAGTTTTCTAGGTTATTATTAAACTTTTCTTAAAAATAATAATAATATTTTGGCATTTTTTAGACCCCATAAATATATTATGCATAATTTTTTCAGTTACTTTATTATGGTCCCAGTATTTGTAAATCTGGCTCAATTTCGTCTAAGTCTAAGGTTCCTTATGGTATAAAAGGGGCGGTCGACTTTTTCTACACAGAAATACGACAGGTACCACAATGTGGGAGAAGTACTATAACTTAAGGTGTCTGTTAGTCTGGCTTACAAACCCAGCTGTCACCCATTGAGTTGAGTACGTATAGTATTTTCTGTTTCTGGGAAATTGTCGCCTGATGGCTATTAAAGAACCGCCTGTGGCCTCTTCTTATAATCTTTATTTTATCCTCAATTTTACATATATTTTAATCACAAGTTATGGTAATAGCTACAATAATGATTTAAGATATTGTGGCCTGCATCGTTCTTCTGGTGTACCATTCCTTGCGATTTTTTCCTGTGGCCTCTTAACGTGTTGAAATTCGATTTCTGCAAGTGATGTCAATTATATGAAAGATAATCAGTAGCCTTCCGGTATGAAGTAAATTATATCTTCTTCCTATTTGATACAGAGACCTTTCAGAACTTCACGTACTATATATAATTTTATGTAAATCGAAGCACAAATAATTGTAATTAGGAGGTCTTTTGATGTAACGCTGAAAAAGCAGTCCTAGGTACAACTGGTGGAAGAGGAGGTGTTTTTAGCAGGTAGGTCACTGGAATTGAGGCCGGCGGTGCTCGATGTCTTCCCTAAAGGGGGATAACGAGTGCCGCCGGTCTTACTCTGGTGGAATCCTGCACACCTGGGATACGCTCCCAGATGTCTTACGAAGATTTTCACCTCAGGAAAAAAAAAAAAAGGAGGCCTTTTGATATCTCTTCACTATATGCAACTAGTTATATAAATAGCAATTTTGGTTGGAAACATGGTAACCTAAAAAAAGTTTTTTAAAGCTTTATTTTGTAATTTATATATACAATTTATATTATTTTTTGTTGTAGAGAACCAAGCTGATAATAAATATATTAAATTACTTTGAATGTGTGCATAGTATATTAAATACGCAGTTTTTTAGATAAATCTCCCATTCTTTTAATGGCCCTATTTAGAGAGGATATTTTTGAAGAAACGTTACCTATTGAATATGAGTATACCAATTTAAATTGTTATCAATGAAAAGCGCTATTGACAATGCAGATGTACAAAGTATAAGACTGTCACTTAATGGTGAATTTTGGCCCAATGAAAGAATGCAATTGGATTTTAGTAAAACTGACTACAATGAAGCATATTTTAACTATACTGAATTCTATCCCAACTACGCGAACTCCACACAGAAGCGCCCCCTGCTGGATTATTCCTCTTTCAAAAAACGGGCATTGTTTGTTATCGATTGTTCCAAACAGGAAGAAAGCATGAAGGCATCCACAGTCGATGTGAAACTTGATATTGAAGCAAACATAGGCTTTCCCGAAAATACCAAAGTCTATTGCATCATAATTCATGATTGTGTAATGGAATACTTCCCCCTCACCGAAATTGTTAAAAGTTTAAACTAGACGTTGATTAGAGTTAGTGTTCGAGCAGACGTCAACATGAGAATAGCTTTTGTAGACATTCAAGGCTTTGTCGTAGATGGATTTTTCGTTGTCAAAGAACTAACGATAGAAATTGGTTTCAAAAGTTCACATTACATGTTTTTACCACCTCAACCGTTTTCTACATTAAGTAATGAGGACAAAAAGACTGCAACCTACTTGGAAAAAAATGTGCACGGAATTCGATACTCTTCAGGAGATGTAGAATATTCTAAAGTTAATGAAATATTGGAAAGCAAGCTATTGTATGCTGCAGACTACATTTACGTTCGTGGTCAACAAAAAAACAAAAAGCCAAGTTTCTGCAAAATAAATGTAACATTTTCAACATTTTTCCTCACATTTGCGAAGTCGGCAAGTTCGATGGTACACCGTGTGCAACAGTAAACTTTGCCAAGGATCCAAACCCCTGTCACACCTCTGGACTATATTCGTGCACCGAACGAAACGTACAACGTCTCCGCCACTGGTTTTTGAATACTGTATTACCATAAAATAAATAAACCTTAACCACAAATGAGTTTTTATTTTATACACCACTACTTAGAAATAAAACAAGTTGTTTATTCATCAACTTTTATATTACACGAAGATTCAAATTTACGTTTAACAATTTTTAAAATAATTTTTAAAATTAAAACAAAGACAGATGCTAAAATTATACATGACATGGCAAAAACATTATTAATTTCATTTTTTATGCTCTCTTCTTCAGTTCTATTAAACATGGTTGAATACGTCTTAACGGATAAGTAGTTTTCGGTAATTTACGACAATCCCAGTTTAGACTGCTCCACTGCTTTAGACTGCTTTAGACTTGCTTCCCTAGTTTGTTTCATAACCTTACTCTTATCTTCATAAAAAGCAATGTCTTCAATTCCATGACTGTGCTCTTCTGAAGACATAATGTAACTGGTCGTTGTCGATCGCATGACCCTTGTAAAATATGTGTGATGACGTCATAGCATCGAATAATTGGTACCCTTTTGACAATCGTTGTGTCACAACTTTACATCCTAATTCATTCCCGTATAAAGAGAGAATTACTGTTCGATCAGAAAATGGAGAACCGTCATACCCCCCACGTATATAAACATTTTTATTTGCCACGTAACCGTTTCCGTATTAAGAATGATCATAATCCGATATTTCGACAAACCCTGTATATCCCGTATGAAAAATTGACATCTCCCTTACGAATGATATTCGCGATATACCCTGTACACTCGAAATTATCTTTTACCCACATCATAATATACGAATGATCGAATTGACATTTTTAATTAACGACCATACCCCCGTACCGACATTTTTGCCATTTTTGCTTATTAAGAATGATCATAATTCGATATTTCGACGATCTAATTCGCGACAAACCCTGTATATATCCCGTATCTAACCCGTACCATATCATCAAATTGATATTTTAAATACAAAAAAGTTGTTTAGTATCCCGACATACCCTGTATATGATTACAAGATATCTATCACAGACCAAATTCCATGAAAACGATCAAAATACGCGACGCGAGTTTAAATACCCATTCATAACATTAGCAGCCCAGTGGGTAAGGGCGCTTAAATTGTAAAAATTCTAACGACGGTCCGTGGTTCAAATCCCACCAGCGGCCGCCACGCAGCCCCTTTTTTTCAAACCAGCAGGCAACCCGCAATACAACACAAACTCGTTTAATTCTTTAATAATTCCAATAAAATTCGTTCCGATTATTTAATCATCATAATATAACACAACTATTCCAAATAAACAACTGGTCCACAATTCAGAACCACAGTTCAGAACCGTTCCAGAACTCCTATGCTGTATATACGGAGGTACCCCCACTCCTCTAGTGGGTTAGAACTCTCCTAGTATATCTACTAATTTACTAGTGAGTGAAACAATGGAATCTATTTTTATTATTTTGTTTAAAAATATTGTTTTTAAAGTTTTGAGTATTAGAAATTGCGTATTATTGCAACTTGATACTTCTGTTTTTTAACCTTTTTTTGGCTCCTAATAAGAAGTTTAGTTATCAGCTTCTAATGTAAAGTTTAGTTTTTAAAACAGGTAGTAATGTATAAATAAAAAAATTACTTTTACTATTTTTAATGTAATAACAAATATTTCTTGCAAAATAAGTAATTTAATCACTTTAAAAATGTCATTTCATAACCAAATTTAAAAGAAAATAATTTAAAGATATATAATTTATTCCTTAATTCCGATTTTTTTAGAAATGTACCGACAATACAACAAAAATCTTTTCTCTCAAAACTTTCATAGATTTGATACTTTTTTAGCACTCCAAATAACAATGCACACAAACCTCGACTGTATTTTGTATATTTATCATTTTGATTTACCAATTACCCATGCTACAGCAATGTTAAACAAAATTCGATACAATAATCAAATTTTGATAACTTTTGTAGTATTATTTTGAACACAAATGTATTTGTATCAATTTGAAATCGTTGATTTAACAATTTTAAATAATTTGAATATATAAAAGGTTATTTTCAGCAAATTAAATTAAATTGAACAATGTTATTTACATTTTTCTACTCCTTTATGTATATTACCTATTTTATGCACACTTTACTGAATGTATATGTAGCAAATATCGGTCAACGGTACGGATATGAATTCATATCCATTCTCGTGCGGATATTATGTTGACCAATTGGAGTTTATAATTTAATATTTACTCATTTATTTCGACCAATAACATGCCTTATTTAATAGTTCGCCAACTATTCCTTACTAAAAATTAAGCTGTCACTGCTGTCAAAATAATTGTCAAAAATTTTAAAATATTGCGGTATTTAATAATATAGGTTTTTTAATAAATATGAGTGATAGTGATAGTGATGGCACTCCACCATTTATTAAAATTGTTGCAAAAGAAACATACGAATCGTTATTACCACAAAAATCTAAAGAAAAATATGAACATTGTCATAAAAGTTTATGGAATGGTTCTTGAAAAATAAAATAAAAAGCGTATCCGAAAACGTTTTAACAGCATATTTTAAAAAATTATCAATAGAAATTAAAACCCTCTACCCTCTGGACAACATATTCAATGCTAAAAACAATGATAAATATAAAAAATAACATTGACATATCATCTTATCCTAAGTTACGAAGCTTTTTAAAATTACAATCTTCAAACTATAAATCGAAAAAGTCAAAAATACTAACGCCAGAACAAATAAAAGATATTCTTTTAAAAGCTCCGGATGAAGTATATTTATTTACAAAAGTTAGTTAAAATTCCAGTAAGTACCAAATACAAATTTTTAGGTTAGGTTAGGTTAGGTTATTATTTATCTTTTTCATTGTATAATGTATACATAAAGTATACATTTATTTTTTTAACTGATCTTTCGCATTGTTTATATTGTGAAGTTTTATTTGTTTGTATTTTTTACGTTTTATTACTTGTAGATATTTTTGTATTACTGTTTTAACATGCTTTGTGATTTTGTTCTATGTGATGTGCTTTTTTTTAAACAGCTTTGTCCACAAATTATAAATAATTTTTTCGACAATAAAGTTTATTATTAAAGATCATGAATAATTTATTGTTTTTATTCCACCAAATCTTGTACTAATCAAATTGTGATTAGGAAAGTTATAAAATTTTAATGTCGATAAGTAATAGTCGCTAACGCGACTAATTACTATGTAAGCTCTTGATGACTATGTAGACAGTAACATATGTTACACTCGAGAGGACACATTACCACTACTTTCCTCAAAAACCTTACCCTTCGCTGAGTCGTGATGGTTTTTTGATTACAACATAATTTGGGTGCCATTTCGATAAATCTAATAGCTTTGACTTATTTTGAACCGTCACTGGCATAGACAGACACTTAGAATTCTCAATGGGGTTAAATGTTGACATCCTCAGTAGTATTTTTCTAATTTTAGATAAAGGTTCAGGAATAAAAATTGTAATAGGTCATCGGTTTTTAGGTTATATTGGCGAACCCTTAGAAAAATCTAAGTATTTAAAAAACAAAGTAGAAACTTGGGTTAACTATATAAATTCTTTTTCTGAGGTTGTCAAGAAACATCCTCAATCTGCCCATGGAGCGTTTATAAAATCGCTACAACACGCATGGATGTTTGCTCAAAAAGTAGTAAACGAAAACAAATATTCATTTAATCCACTACGTAGCACTATTCGAATATCTTTTTTACCAGCTCTATTTGGTTGCGAAATTCAAAACAGTGAAGCTGACTTGTTCCAATTACCTACTAGGTTAGGTGGTTTAGGCCTTATTGATCCTGTTGAAAATGCGCCTGATACATTTACTTATTTACTAGAAGAAATCAGTGAACTTGCAGCGTCAATAAAATCTCAAACTCCCTTAAATGTGTATAAACATTCGGCTAAAATAAGAAAAGAAAAATGAAATTGAAGAAAATACATGAGTTACTTCATTTAGAAAATTGAAAATTGTGCCTTGATGCCTTACCTCAAGAAAGAAAACAGGTTATAAGTCGCGTATCAGATGCACAACTAAAATCTTTTGGATGGCTAAATGTTATCCCATTAAAGAAATTGAATATGGAAAACTCGCCATTAATCTTCCCTCATGTGATGGTTGCGGAGAACCATTCAATATTGATCACGCCCTTTGTTGTCGTCGAGGGGTTTTATAATTCAGAGACAAAATGAGTTTCGTGATGTCTTGGGAGATATGATGGAAACTGCCTGGAGAAATTGCATCCGTGAACCCATTATTAAAGAAGATAACTCTCCACTAAATCAAAACTTTCTAAAAGGTGATCTGCCGCGGTGTCTGGGAACCACAAGTAGAAGCATTAATTATTGGTGTTCGCATTGTAGATGCTGATGCTCCATCTTACGGTTCCATGTCCCTACAAGTAGTGCTTAGTAAATCTGAGAAGGAGAAGACCAAATATTCGCTCGCATGTAAAGAAAGACACGCGACTTTCACTCCCTTGGTAACAACAACAGATGGATTTTTTGGCGTCGAGTTTTTTTAAAAAATTTGGCGGAAAAATGATTAAAGGGCCGTATTTGTATTATATTATAATTTATATTTTTTATGTTTGATTAATTTAAAATTAATTTATCTATTTTACAATGTAAATTTATAAGATATGACCACATTTATATACACAATCCACATGTTTAAAACTTTTGGTATCCAGATTTTTTTAATGGTAAGTGTATTTGTTTACTATATTTCAAATATATTCTGTTTTCTGTTGATCCCATTGACAGCAGATATTGACCCATGATAAAAATATTTTTCAGACTACTCTTCTTCTTTTACATTGACTTTCATTTGATTGGAGGTTGGTACTCGATAATTAGTTTGATGCCTTGTTGTATTTGACATTATGTTGTACTAATTCTTTTGCTTAATTTAACTTGGTTATCCATTGATTGATTTGTATCTCGTTTCCTGAATGATTGCAGTATTGTCGTTGATTTGTTCTTTTCCTTAACTACTTCGATAACAGTTCCATTGATCATAGATACTACTATTTTTCTCTTGTCCTGTGACCTCTTAACTTTGCCTTCCATGTTGTTTGCCTATGTTCTATGATTCCACTATATACTTGTCTATCGCCATTACTCTAAGTTCGCGTGCTCCTTGTACAGAGTAAAAGTAATAGTGCATTTATAAAGTGCTTTTCGTTGCAATTCAATGCATTTAATCTTTTCATTATTATGGACTATGTTTTTAATAATTTGTTTGACCATGCATCTTATTATTTATAATTTGGTGCTAATTTTAATACCTCTCCTAATTTTCTTTTCCATAATTTTTTGTAATCATTCCCAACTTTCTTTCCTTTTGTGCGTGAGAAACCTTTCTCTAGGACACAATAGGTATGTCTTTTTATTTTTTGGACCTGTTTTACACGGGTTAAAAACCAATTTTCACAATCTTTTTCATATAGATCTCTCCTTTTTGGATACATCTATACCAAGGGTTCTTCAACCCTTCTTAAAACCTCCAAATTTACCACATAATATCTAAATTGAGCTCTAGGCTTCTCCTTTTGCTCTTTCAACCTTTATTCTTATTGTCCATTTTCTCCTTTTTCCTTTTTCTTTTTTGTTTTTCAATGTCCAAAGCCAAATAAAAATTTTGACTCCTATTACATTTTAACTTCATCTACAGCAATTTAATTTGGATTTGATCATCGGTGGTCACCATACTTTGTATAAGTGCTTTTAAACAAAACAAAGTTGAAATTAAATTTAGTTTCATATTTTCAAACCTTCAACTGCAATGCTTGCAATCTTTTTGGAATTTTTGTTTAACATTATATATTGTATTTGACTTTAATAGGTAAGGATTGTTTGTGAATTGCTTCTCTATCAGCTATGTATTGTAATGTATTATTTCTTTGTAGCCTGATGATGGCCGTATTGTAGGCCGAAACTAGTCGCTTTTTTTACAACAAATTCATACAACAATAAATAATTATTTGTGACATTGACATTGGTGTTTCTTTTCTTCATTTTTAGTTGGTTGTGACGACTCTGTTTAGAGTAATTACGTTCCCACGGACCATTTAACTGTAATGGCGTTTCTTTCAATCAAGCATGTTCAAAAACGACTCACTGAAAATTCCCAGTCCGAAATACTATTTAGCGTTAAACCTAGAAATAAAAAATAATTGGAGGGTATTTTCCTCACAAACTACCGAAAAAACAACAACATTAATTTGTTTTTGCACCATGAAATATGCTAATTTACGTTTTAGAAATGCTTTCAAGTTAATTTGTTTTCTCGCTCCTGTAATATTTTTAATAGACTGTCAAGTTTGAAGTAACCGAGGCTGGTATAAAATATAATTAATATTTTTTTTAAATGCTTATTGCATTTTAAATAAAATTATTGATTATTTTATCGAAAAAGCTTTATAATAGGGATATTAAAGAGTATACATGTGGGTAAACCAATTTCTGGTGCCATTCAAGAATTTGTAGATCGATTGGTTGATAACATTAATCATGGATCTTTGAGGTTAGTTTGGTGATATAGGGTGGGAATTGAATCCACGAATGATGTGTTATTTTAAAGAGACTAAAGACACGTATCTTCTGGGGTCATTCACGAATTTGTAGTTGCTGAAATCTTGCAATGGATCTTGCAAGTTTATTTGGTGATATAAGGTGGGGACAGAATCTATGAATGATGTATTACTAAAAAAAAACAAAGACACATATCTTCTGGTACTATTCACGAATTTGTAGCTCGATTGGTTGCTGAGATTATTCATGGATCTTGCAGATTTTTTTGTTCATAACTTCTATAAGGCTGTGATTGAAAATATGAAGTATGTCTCATTTTAAAGAGAAAGAGAAACCTTGAAACTAACTTGAAATTTAAAATTGACATTTAGTTTTATAACATTTAATACAAAGATTTTTTAAATTAAATTTTTTGGCGTCAAATGGTTAGTCAACAGATAATTCTCCAATTTCCTATATTATAAGCCTTATAGACAAATATTTCATTTATTCCTTTTAAAACTATTTTGAAATTTATAGTACTAACCCTTACTATGTGAAAGTTCATGTTATTCAGAACAATAAACAACTAAAAGGTTGAATTAACTTTCACTATTTATTCTTTAAATACTTTAAATGCAATGACATTCAAATAATACACACCTGTGATAAAAAACAAAATTTAGATTTCCTCGATAACTTGAAATCAAAAGACATCTAGCAGATCAACAATATAAAGTAGTTAATGAACTAATAAATCTTGGAAGTTCACCACTATTAAACTGGTGATTGAGTCTTCATTTTATACATAGATAAGACGTAATTATAACACAAATATTGTTATGTTTGTCTGCGTATGTATGATTTTTAATATTATAATGAATCTGAATTTATATGAATAATTGATTTTATTACAGACACTAACATAACTTTTTATTTACTAAACTAATAATGTCTCTCTTTCTCAGGGTTCTGTGGGTTCATAGGCTCTATGTATTATGATTTTGATTATTATTTTACAATTTTAATTACTATATCAATTGTTAATTTATTTTATTATTATTATTATGCTCAAAATTTAAAATTTCTAATTAAATTTACTAGTATATGAAAAACAGATCAATCAAATTCAATGTAGTGTTTTATTACATAAATGTTTCAAAAAACACATTTCATTATACAAATACAAATACAAATTCAAATTGTTTAAATGTTCTTTCATACATCACACATTCACGATAATGAAACTAATCCTATTACAGTTAAGTATGCAACTCACATAACACTATGAGTGAGTTTTAAGTTTTACAGTTGGTAGTCCTTTCTCTAATTACAGTTATACAAAATGAACGATAGATTACTCAACGTTATTGAAAATTTAGTTTCTCACGCACTGGTAAGTTTATTTAACAAAAATTCATTAAATACCTTTTTAATACTTCTTCTAGTAGTGGTTGATACTGTCTCAATGTTTTAAAACAATATGAATACCTTTATATCGCTTTGTAGACTGTGGTAGACTGCTCGTGGGGATCTCACGCCTTCCTACCTCGTGGAATCCGGTTCAAGATGTTACGAAGATCACTCAGGATTACCTTTTACTTTAAGAACGTATAAAAGGTAACTTTCACTGATCACAAATCACTATTTTACTATCTAATTACAATTTTAACAAATTTTATATATGATTTTGATTAATCTGTTTCTAGCAACTTTTCTTAACAAAAAACCTTTTATTCTCTCAAAAAACCAAAAACTAACTAACTCCTTTTCAAAAATCAATAACAACCCCGATTTTCCTTTTTTTTCTTTCTTTTCTTATATTAAAATTCGCCCTCTATATATCTAATTATTCTTATATCATTCATTGTCCAATCAAATTAACTTTATGGTTGTTTATAAATAAATTTAATAATATCTAATAAAGATTTGCTTTGAGAATAGGAAACATTACATCTTATATTTCTAAATTGAATTGTATGTTTGTGTTTTATCTATTATTATTTAATTCATCTAAATTACGTTAACCTTTTTCTTCTGTCATAGTTGCCATATCAAAACATCTCTTTGAAACCTACCCTATATCAGGTGACAATTGTTGTCACTGTCATTTAATTCATAACCCCATTATTTGTTTATTTTTCTTTATTTTTCAGATTGTATAATTAGATATAAACAAATTTCATTGAAATTCTATAAGTACCATTTTTAAATAATTTGTTATAGGCACCATGAATGCATATTCGGATAATACATAGAAACCATCAACCTACTCATCTGTATGGTAAATCTTATATTATTAAATCTTAAATTATGTATCAGGTGATTTGTTGACAATTTTAATTTATGTAAATATAATTTAAATTTTATTACTTTCCTTTATCTGTTTAAATTTAAATAAACTACCCTTCCTCTAATTAATTACTAAGATTTTCTTGTTAAATATTTTAATTTTCTAATAAGGCCATTAGATTACGTTACAATATATTAAGTTATTGTAAAGATCAGCAGGATATAGTTTTTTCCTGGTTTTTCTATATCATTGCACAGTTATACTGATCTTAGAGAGAAATACATCAAGGATAATCCCTTAGGGCTAATAACATCTAGGCTTTAATATTGGTATGTCTTATTACTTCCTTACTTGGTCTAGCCTTAACTACTTATCAACATCAAGTACCTAGTTGTTACAAACAAACAAAATGTAACTTCAATATGTCAATCTGACGATGCTATTTCGATAGCGAAACGGCTGTCATTGCATTTAAAGTATTTTATTTAAATAATAAATAGTGAAAGTTAATTCAACCTTTTAGTCGTTTATTGTTCTAAATCTATTTTACTAACAATTTAAAAACATACAGTTCTAGTTACCATCTTTCAATAAAACCTAAAGACAGTTAAATTCAAAGAACAAAGTAAGATAACTTTGAATAGACAGCATAAGAGTCCGGTACTGTAATTGCCTGGGTTGCCTTTAAATACAAATCTTAAAGTATCCCATCGCAAATATTCCACCGACCCAAAATATTATGTTCTATCTATCGAATTTAATTGAAAACGTAAAGAACAAACATCGAGCATTAAAGTTCCGAAAATATATTTTCGCTTTTATACGACCACCAACTCGTAACATACATATTTATTTTGAACTTTAGCAAACTTTTCCGCAGATATATACATTAATACAAAAACCAAAACAGCAGTAACAGAGAAGTTTCATCTTTGTGGATTGATATTCAACACTTGCAGTCATGTTTTTATAGATATACAAGTTGAATCAAATGTTTTAAACATTATGAAAAAGGGGGAACTTTTAAACAGAACCGGATCCCGGAACTAACAATAACTACTTCGGTGATTTTTGGATTGTACGAAAAATTGTAGCTGGAAAGTTTTTGACGCAGGAACTTTTTTATGTGGGCCAAGAACGGATTTATTACTACAGGTATTACTGTTATTTAACCTCTATTCTTTTGTAACATCTAAACAAAAATAGTGATTCCAAATATCATAACGTAACTATAAAATGCATACAAGGACACCAAAGTATTGAGGGAAACTGGAAAGGAGACAATCCTGCACTAAAAATATTTAACAAGACTTGAACCACTGATAGTTATCACGAATTCAACGGTAAGACAATTTATAAACCAATGTATGCATCTAAAACCTATAAGGACTGAACAGCAGCAAGGTGACACCAAAAACTTACTGCAGGAATTTCAAACCTGAACAGAGAAAAACTTAGAATGGGTCTACTAACTGGTTATTGCGCAGGAATTTTAAACCTGTCAGTGCGGTCTAAGAAAATTGTGGGCATCTTCCAAGAATAAGATAAAGATACAGAAAAATTGGGCCTAAAGAACCCAAATCAAATCTCGCCAAAAAAACAGTAAGAAGGCTTTAAGACTTAATAAAAGTTACAAACTTATTAAGTAAATAACCTGCGAAATGTACAACACAATAAGCTCACGGCTGCTGTGTCTTTAAACAACCAAATACCATAAACAAGAAAATCAAAGCACACTGTCCAAAAAATAACAGCAAACAAAGATTAACACCTTGAGTAACAATATCTCAACCTTTAGTGCAGGTCGACTACATTTTTCTGCCACCACTTCACTGTAATATGATTTGTGCGTTGGGCGACAATTTGTAATATGAGTTACCTGTTGATAGTGAATTTATAAAAATATTTAGTTAACTTTTTTGAAAAAATAACAATATACCAAAAGAAAAAATGTAATTTACAATAAAACAAACATTAAGCTTAATTTCGTCTTTAATTAGTTGTAAAAGATACTTCAATAATTAACAGAATTTATAAATGTTTATCACACAAAAATTATGATAGTTAAATACCTCGGCTAGGGGTGGGTAAGTTCATTAGCTCTGACTATTGTACAATATTTGTTTCTTTAAGAAATTATAAGGGCGCCACTGAAATCTTTTTATTTTTTATGATACTACTAAAGAAAGTTGTTTTAAGCTGAGTTATTTAAATAAGTATCATAAGATGACAGAAAGATGTCAGAAAAAACTGTCTATGAAGATAAAAAAATGATTTGAAAATGTACAAACATATAAAAGATAATAAGATTTCCTTGGTGCTGAAATTAATGAGGTAGAGAATACGTTACAACAAAATAATCCGCAAACAGTACTTTAAAAATACTTATTCTAATACAGTTGACGATATAGATAGATATACACGGAAATAAAAGAGAAAAAATATGGGAACAGTAAACTTGATAGATCACAATAAACTTATCTGTTACAATAGTGGACGATCCTTCGCCGCACCTTGGGGTCGCTACGGCACTGTCTAGGTGGTTCCAAATGATTATGGAAGATCACTAGTGGAGGGATGATCTGCCCCAGTTGTAGAGATAATCCAGTTAAGAATGTACATACGAGAGCTTAAAGTTTACAAGCTGTTCAAGTTTACGGAATCTCCAAATTCAAGAGATGCTTCTGGTTTACAGAATCTTCAAATAAAGAGTTGCCTCTAGTTTACTGTATTATATTCCAACTTTCTGAAAATTACCAGTGTCAAACACGTGTTACATTTACTTTTCTGGCACAAAAAGTACAAATCAGCATAGTCCGAAATCTACAGTTAGACGCTAACGTATTTTAATAGATTACAAAAGATACATTTTTACATTAAATTTACTTTTTAATAATCTTACACACTAATCAAAATTCCAGAAATTTACTTTTACCCGCCTTTTATAAAAAATTATCATTAATACTTTTAATTACCATAAAAAGATTCTTTGAATAATAATGAAATATGTTGAAACTCTCATCTGATATAATAAAATATAATATAACTTTCGATATTTTATAAATATCTTAACAAAAAGGAATTATAAAATTGGAAAAAAAACATACCTGTATATGACAGTAAATCAATAGAAGAAATGAGACTGGGAATAATTATTAAAACCTCTTGAACTGGATAATGCCAACTCATTAGTACACCTCGTAGCGTAGCTACTTTGAACTTCCAATTATAATTATAGAGACCGTATTCATTATTTTATTATTAAAAATGTTTTATGATAGATGGAGCTAGCGGTACTAATTGAATTTAATATTTAGGATACCAGGTGCTTAAAATGTTAACAGGTACTGTTACATCACTTAAAACTTTGGAGAATTTTTGTATGAGCTATGAATAAAAATGATACAGCCATATAATTCAATTTTCCCCAATCAATAACAATAAATTAAAAAGAAAAAATGTTTGTAGTTTCGCAAATACAAGAGCTTATGACAGATGTGGAAGTGTGGCTTCATTTCTTTGGTAATACAATCCTCACAATGCACATATGCAGCGATGAAAGGCTGAGATAGGCTCTTAACACATATAAACTTCTTCAAAAAGGGTAAGAGGAAATACTGCCACTAATTGCAAGGTTTGGTAGTAATTGCCAGAGATATGGAGAAAGACTAAAGAAATATTTTTACCACAAGCAGAAGTAATTAGCTCTAAATATATAAGAACTACCAGCCTAACATAATTTGACCTAAAAAAGATGAGAAAAAAGTTGATAATTCTGTTAGAATTATGATATTTGGAGATTAGTCCACTGCATCTACAACAGCATTCATATTAAGCAGGGAAATCTACAGAAACTGCTGATATACAGCTCACAAACAAAATACAAGATAGACTTACCAGCAAATAGATAACGATTTGCCACAAGAAGAGGTTAAGAAGACAAAATGTTACCAGAGATATAGAGAAAGACTAAAATAATATTCTTACCAAAAGCAGACGTAATGAGCCCTTAATATATAAGAACTACCAGCCCTACATAATTTGACCTAAAAAAGATAAGAAAAAAGTTGATAATTCTGTTAGAATTATGATATTTGGAGATTAGTCCACTGCATCTACAACAGCATTCATATTAAGCAGGGAAATCTACAGAAACTGCTTTTATACAGCTCGCAAACAAAATACAAGATAGACTTACCAGCAAATAGATAACGATATGCCACAAGAAGAGATTAAGAAGACAAAATGTTACCATTTTCCTCGGGGTATACACCTTTTATCGAGCTTTAATACAAATGAACTGTTAAGCGGTCTAACTAACCTCAACATATTAAGCCTACGACTTTGTTGTATAAGCCAGAGGTCTTATGGAATGATGCAACAAAGTGGGACTCAATATCAATCCCTCCAAGACCAATAAACCAAGAAAAAGAAAAAATCTAAAAAGCGTTTCACTGGAAAGAGTGAAAAACTGAGGTTGAATATCTAGGTTTAACATAAACCACTCTGGAACCAACAAAAAAAAGAAGTTTATTGAATTAGCTTTTACATTTTTACAAAACTTTTTTTTATTCAAAAAATTGTTTTTTTTTAAGTTATTGACAGCTGTTTTGCTAAAAACCAGCATCGTCAGATATGTCAATCAATAGTTTGTCAGTACTTTTGAATAAAGCATCTAAAGTTCTGTGCATCTGTGTTCTTGGAAATCATCGAAAGTAAATTTTTCTCAAATGTTCGTTATTTTTGAACATAAGCGGATTATTGATTGCGTAGAAACTCCAATTAACTTTCTTTGTTTGGTTTTGCATGAATTACCGGCTTTGTGGCCAGAATCAACAACGAAATTATATAAATCCTAAAACTAGCATTTCACTAACAAACGACGGATGACCAAATTAAACAGAATGCCATTTCGTTCTGTGCATACAAATGCCGCATCTAACTACTAATGCCGCAATTAGATAGGGTGGTTTTTGCAGCCCCACAATATTTCTAAATAGAGCGATTAATGCCCAAAACGGGGTGGAATAAACTAATGATTTATGTTTCGTTTTCTGTAACTTTAACTAAAAGATAAATTGATTCTACTAACCCTTACTTTTTGGAAGTCCATCTTATTAGGAATAATAAAAAACTATTCGTTTTAACAATACTTCCAATATTTATTTAAAAAATTGCTTTTTTAACCTTAATGACAGCCGTTTCAATATGTCAATCTGACGATGCGAAGTCTAGCGAAACGGCTGTCATTAAAGTTAAGAAAGCAATTTTTTAAATAAATATTGGTTTTGTTAAAACAAAGAGTTTTTTATTATTCTTAACTAAAAATATTCTAATAAATACTTTGCATTTTTCTTTTAGAATCCAATTTATGAGTGTATAACATAATAATTTAAGATTGTGAAGACCAAATTTATTATGAATATTAAAACAAAGTTAAATACGAAATTTTCCATATAAATCAGATTAATTTGACAAAACTGGCATTATTTGTCAGGTAAACTTAGTGAACATGACAAAATGAATATTTTAAAAGAGACTTTTAATAGTAAATGTTTCATTTTCAATTTTTTTGAGGATATATACTTTGAAACCCCAAGCTCCCTTATAAAAAAATTAAAATAAACACTAAAAAAACGATACCAAAATATTTGTTTTGGAATTGTCATAGTTCTAACTGCTTTTAGTCATAACTGCACTTCAAGTGGTATTCAAATACCAAATGTAGTAAATTATTACCAAATCTAAGCGAGCAAATTACTTTTACTGCCTAAATAAATAATTATCATTGTAAACAAATACTGAAAATAATTTAGCTAGTAGTAGATTTCTAGAAATTATCAAAAAATCGGAAATTCTAATCTGTCACGGGGGTCTTTAAGCCTATACAGAATGGAAATGGTTTACATATTTTAAAGGAAAAGACTCAGAAGATAGCACGATGAACCTAAAGAAATCCACATGCGCATACTTCAATACTTCAATACTTAGATGATCAATATTACTTCTCTCATAGGTAATTTGTAAAAATAACAATTAAAACAAATACGTTTTTACTAATTTTAGGCTCGACTTCCATCTTGGTCCAAAAGTATTGAAGACACGAAGAATGTATAGATAAGTATGTAAATAAATAATATTTTTCTATAAATAAACCAATATTACCTTCTAATTTATTTTTGGTACATTTATCTCCCTATTTCAACTAAGAAATATATAAAATACATAATGTGAAATTATTCATTTTAAAATTTCTACTTCATTTTCTTATTTTTCGCACTATTTTTTATCTTTATATTAACCTAATATTGAAGGTGACATTTCAACGTTGAGAATGTCTTTTAGGCATGCTCAAGAAGCGTCGCTTCTTTATTTAGCTGAAATTCAGTAAAAGTTGGAAGACGAAACTTTGTGTGTTGTGGTGAAACGTTGCCACCGAATTAAATGGATTGTGGAAACGGTTGTGGATTGTGGAAAGTAAAAGGATGAACGTAATTAAGATTTTAATGATTCCATACCACTAAATCAAAAAGTTTAGTGCTTATCTAAGATTAACAGTTAAATTATTGCAAAATTATGCCAAAAATAGTAAATGATCACCAAAATTTAAACTGCAATTTAATGTAAAATTATAACCAAACATACACTATTAAAGCAAAAATTTTGCCAGCAAAGACTATTTCACGGAAAAAATAATGACCTTTTAGAGATTTACAATTTTGGTCTGAGAGGTATTTTTTTGATAAAACGATTTTCGATAAATTTTCAAAAACTTTTAAATTTTGACCTTTGACCCCAAACAACTTTTGAAGCGGTCATGGGACATACAAATTTTCTAGAAAAGTCAATATCAAGAAACAAAATAATCCAATGCCAAAGCCAAAAGTGTATCTCCAGTAAAAACAGAGATAAAGTGAATAATAAAACAAAATCAGGGTTCAAAGTGATTACAGTTGATAACAGCTTCTATAGCTGTTGCACTCCACAGGATGTTACGAAATTTCGGGGAATGAACTTTGTCTCATTGTTGCACTTCCTATATACCCAAATTCAAATCTGAATTAAATTTCTGACATCGTTATCTACTGATGAGAAGTCAATTTACAATTAAAAAAAGCATCATGATCAAATGAGCGGTTTGCGAGGAAGTTTAAAATTAGGGCCAATTTGTAGTGGCCGGTTTTTTTGACGGGTAGTGTATATGCAAATTTTACAATTGATCCCACGTTTAAACTATACGTTAGACTCATTTTCAAACTTAGCTATACGTATTAACAAAAAAATATAATGGTGGAGCTAATAAAAACAATTAAAAAAACTTACTAGAATAGCGAGAATTGGTTTTCCAATAAAATACTATTATATATCAAAAATTTAACTTTTTTTATTTGACAATCAGAACTGTATATGACTGTTGATTTTTACAGTTACTTTTTCATTATTTTAGTTCGTAAATCAGCTACGGAGAATGAACGGAAATGAAATTGGAATACCGAGCGTACGGACATTTTGTATGTGCAACAAATATTTTATCCAAACAGATTTGCAATCACGTTTAATTTAAATATGAGATAAATGGTTTTTACCTCTAGAATAAATCGGCAAAAGTACGAATTGCCCACTTATCTCTGTCTTTAGTTAAGCTTTCTACAGAAGTGAAAAATGATATAAATTATACACAACGTTCAGGTAAGGTTAAATGATTTAGTAAAAAGAAAGCCGAACTTCAAATATAGGGACTAACTTAGTCTTCTAAACAAAAAAGTTTGAAGTAAATTTTTAAAAATACTTTGCAAGAATAATCCATAAACATAACTAAGCTGAAATGTCGAAGAAGATAATATTGGAAGTTTTGTTTAATAGGAAGAGTTTTTTATTATTCTTAGTTGTGTGGAATATGATTTGATTGGTTTTTTTGATTGTGTTTCTACGTATGACAACAATATTTGATATTTTTTTTTTGAAATTTTGAAATTCTTTATTGGATCTGTTACTCATAGATATTAACGCTTGACTACACACTGCATTTTTGCATATTTCATTTTGTAACTAAAATAGTTATTTTTGTATCTAGAGCGCGAAATGCTACTTTGGTAGTACTTTTGGTAGTAAAATAGTCGAGATCACCAAAGTATTTCGAGCATGAGATACAAACAAAACTTTTTCTACAAACGCTTAGCTTAATATGAAAAAAAAGTATTGAACTAGTTTAAACTGTTTTTCCAAATCAAGTAATTAAGTACTGTAACTATGGAAATAAAATGGCATTTGTTGAACAATTATTTCAAAGTGACAGTTCTTGATAATTTTTTTTGAGTGAATTCTTATTTGCGTCAATTTCGTGCGTGATATTTATAACTGTGAAATAATGGAAATTTCGAGCGAGGATGAAGTAAGCAGTACCCCACCTAACTTGACAGATGCTGTCAATTCAGTAATTTCAAATCTCTTACCGGAGAAATCGAGGCGCCAGTATGAAAATGCATATCAGCAATTTACAGAGTTGTGTGAAGCAAATAGAGCTAGAAAAGTATCCGAAAATGTGCTGTTGGCATATTTTGCAGAGAAGTCTAAGAAGCTGAAGTCTTCCACGTTATGGGCAATATGTTCTATGTTGAAAGCAACACTCAATGTTAAAGAAAACGTGGATTTCAAGAAATTTACCAAGTTTACAGTTTCAAATTTAGATTATATTGACATTTACCGAAAATATGCGGCTCTTCGTCCAAGTTACGCTACCAGTCGCCGATTGTTTTTGAAGAATCAAAATAAGAGATGTTTTAAACAAGTTGTTGGAATAAATAGTATTGGAAAGATGCCTAGCTTAATAGCAAAACACCTAAAATGACCAAATCCTGATGCCTATACAGGCCATTGTTTTCGGAGAACATCAGCCACACTCCTTGCTAATACGGGGCCGATATATGTGTTCTGAAGCGACATGGAGGTTGGACATCTTCGACTGTGGCCGAAGGATACGTGGAAGATTCTATCAACTATAAAATTCAGATATTAAATAAAATTTTAGGCTGTACAATTTCAGGATTAAGTGCTGTTATCTCTACGGCAGTGGATAGTCTTCTAACTCCCAAAACTAGAATATCACGGGACTTATCTGGTTTGGGAATAAATTTTGGTTCGTGCACTGGCTGCACAATTAATGTTAACATTGTAAATAATAAATAAAATTGGGTAGTATTAAATTTTCTCACAATTTGAAAGCCTTAATAATTATTGTTATACATTAATAAATAAATGATTTCTTGGATTTTTGCTTGATTGAGGAACATAAAGGTTAAAATATAAAAATCCCATATAGTTTACATGCAGTGTGCGAAGTAAGTATTTCGCACACAATTTCGCGCACGGTGTCATAGTAACAAAGAAAAAAAAAGGGTCACTTCGCATATTTTTGCCAATGCTCGAACCTTGTCATTTTTTGACGTTTGTAGAATAAAGTATTATATATGTTATTCCTAAATATTTTGCCTCATAATTTCTTTCCAAGAATTTTTTGCCAAAAAGTAAAACGAGATAACAACAAGTCTTCTTCGTATATATAAAAAAATATTAAATAATTTTCAGAACTGTAACTTAAATCAATTTCCTGTAATATTAAAAATTGTAGATAAAAGTTTATTAATTATTTGTGTACTGTTTTAGTGGGTGAGACTTCTGCGCTTTTATATACCATGCTGACTTCTCTACAGCCACCTCGAGCATTCTAGAAGCACACTATGTTCTCGAATAGACCCGGTTCATTCGCCATTATTTAGAGTTTGGATTAGTTAGTGTCGGCGCTTGATCTTGTCGAGTTTGTAAAAATTTAACGAGTAAGTTTTACTGAACTGTTCTTTTGCGTTCTCAACTTAGTACATGTAAAGGCTATATTTTTGTTCTACCGAATATCCCTATGAAATTATGGAAGAATTTATCAAAATCAAAAGCGGTATTTAAAAAAAAATAGTATAGTTTTATGATAATATGGGTAACAATATCTCCTTGGTACCTTATATTTTTGCTAAATAAATGTGGTTTAAATAACAATGTCCCTGGAAAACATTATAACAAATTCGTAGCTTTAGTAATTATTAACAGGTCGGCTGAAAAGTCTCCGGTCTGACCTATAGATGACGACACTAGAATGTTTAGATAGTATTAACCTTCAAAAGATTCGTGTAAAAATTTGACAACTGTCGGACTATTAGTTTTTGAGATAATGCATTTTTAGTGAAGCAACTTTTGTTATTTTCAAAAAGATGGAAAAAAAAGAATTTCGTGTGCTTATTAAATATTGTTATTTGAAAGGAAAAAATACAGTTGAAGCAAAAGCTTGGCTTGATAATGAGTTTCTGGACTCTGCGCCAGGAAAATCAACAATCATTGACTGGTACGCAAAATTCAAGCGTGGTGAAATGAGCACCGAAGACGGTGAACGCAGTGGACGCCCAAAAGAGGTGGTGACCGACGACAATATAAAAAAAATCCACAAAATGATTTTGAGTGACCGTAAAGTGAATATGATCGAGATAGCTGACACTCTAAAGATATCTAAGGAACGTGTTGGACATATCGTTCACGAATATTTGGGTATGCGGAAGCTCTGTGCGAAATGGGTGCCACGCGTGATCACAATCGACCAAAACCAACAACGAATTGATGATTCTGAGCAGTGTTTGCAGCTGTTAAGTCGTAATAAACCCGATTTTTTGCGTCGATATGTGACTATGCATGAAACATGGCTCCATCACTACACGCATGAGTCCAATCGACAGTCAGCTGAGTGGACTGCGGCCGGTGAACCGCCACCAAAGCGTGGAAAGACTCAACAGTCAGCTGGCAAAGTTATGGCCTCAGTTTTTTGGGATACACACGGTATATTGTTCATCGACTATTTGGAAAAGGGAAAAACAATCAACAGCGACTATTATTGTGCATTATTGGAGCGATTGAAGACCGAAATCGCGAAAAAACGGCCCCATATGAAGAAGAAAAAAGTGTTGTTTCATCAAGAAAATGCACCGTGTCACAAATCATCGAAAACGATGGCAAAATTGCATGAATTGGGCTTCGAATTGCTTCCTCACCGACCGTATTCTCCAGATCTAGCCCCCAGCGACTTTTTCCTTTTCTCTGACCTGCAGAGAATGCTCGCGGGAAAAAAATTTGGCTCTGATACTGAGGTAATCGCCGAAACTGAAGCCTATTTTGAGGACAAACCAAAGGAGTACTACAAAAATGGTATCGAAAAGTTGGAAGGTCGCTATAATCGCTGTATCGCCCTTGAAAGCAACTATGTTGAATAAAAAAAATGAATTTTGTCAAAATATTGTGTTTTACTATGGTAGACCGGGGACTTTTCAGCCGACCTGTTACGTAACCTGGTTTTTCATGAAAAAACTTTTTGCCAAAAACATTGTTTTATCTATATCAATTATACATTTAATTCTAACGATTTTTTCGTTTAAATTGTTTTCTTAATCTGTTGAATAAAACAGTTAAAGTAAGAGAAAATTCAGTTCACGTGCGATTATCTAAGAAATGCTTCAATTAATCCAAAGCAAATTACAACCAGATTTCAGTGATTCATTGAATATTGGAAAGCACTCACTCTAATACCCAAATACAGCAGGCTTAGAATCTTAAAGCCAGATGGACACTAAGCCGTTTGACTGCAGCGAACTGGCGATTTCAAACTCCATGCTAACATTCCATGGATTTGCACACTGCATTTAGATTATTGCTTTCGGAATTAATATGTCAAGAAATAAACTTCATGTTTCTTCTAAAATTGATTGGTCAATGTGAAAATTTTAAGATTGGTTAAGTATTTATTAAGTTTCAAACAATTTTAACTTGAGTGAAAACAAGAGTTTTTTATTATTCTTCGTGAAATAAGTTTGTTTCTTTGAAATATTTTGCTAAAATAACCTAGAAAATAATAATCAAGCTGCAGTAAACCAATGTATGGTTTATTGAGAGTAGTTTTTAAGCTTTAAAAAATACTTTCGACAAGTAAAACACTATACTTTTTCTACAACCCAGAGTATATCATAATTATCATAAAAAATCACAATGGAACTAAATTTTATTTTCAATTAAAAATAACAACATAATTCTTAAATACTATCCTTATATATTAATATGATTTAATTTTTCTTTAATTTTTATGTTTGATTTATTTTAGTTTATTTGTTAGTATCCCACGTTGGTATTGTCAATTTATTATGATTTATTATTATTTAAATTGTTTATAGTTAATTTATCAATATCCCGACTTAGTTCTATTAATTTGATATGTTTTAATTGGTTTGATTATTATAATTTATAATTTTGTTTTATTTTATTGGTTTTGTCAAATGTTTTGATTGATTTTAATGATTAAATAATATTTAATTTTATATAAAGTTTACTTGTTCTTCTGTAATTCTATGGTTGGGCGCCTTATCAAAATTTTAACTAGCTCAGACTATTTGTTTTGTAATTTAAATTTAAAATCTGATTCTTATCAGGGTAGGATTCAAATTAAAATATTATTTAATAGTTAACACACAATAAATTTAATGTCAAGTATTTCAAAGAAATTTTACAAAAACTGTTAATTGGTTTTCATATGTTTAGTACAAATAAATAAATGAATAGCCTTATATGAAAAGAATGGAGATGATACATACAAATAAAATTAATTTACAGTCACAAAATAACAAATACACAAATACTAAACCTTAACTATGACACGTACCTTTTATTATAAAGTTCGTTCTCTAAAAATTGCTACTGTCTTAATGGAATGGCACGAAAAATTCGGATCGGCTTCTCCTCGTCTGCCTTCGGAACAGTAATACCACAATATGGCAGCTAAGGACCAGTTGCAGAAAGAATGCTCAAACTCAATCTTTCAAATTTTGTTGAAATCAGTTTCTGATTTGTCAAATTTATTACTTTGGTAAGTAATTTAATAATGGTTGATTACTTTACTGCATGTATTTTTAATGTTACATGTATTAATTTAACATAAAAAACTTTTAATTAATGCAAAAAATTTTCTTCTAGTTAGTAATCAATTAATACATACGATGTTAATTGCTCTGCTACCAAAATCAAAAGAGAGTGAATCATCGATTTTCCGGCCTTTTTATAGGCTTCCAGGAAAAATGACAAGTATGATATCAAAAAATGAAATTCCATTGTTTAAATGCAAAATTTTAACCAAAATTCTTGAATATGAAGGTAATGAAATTACAAAACTAATAGTATCTTTGTTAACTTACAGTGAGATCTCATCCTTATATTTACCAAAAGTTTATTTCTTTAATTTTAAATAGACTTTTCCTTGTAAATTTATTATAAAAAAAAATAGGCAGTTCGCTGGAGCTGTCATATTTTCTAGACTTTAAAATTTGAAATAAAACTATCAATTGTACTTAAAATTACTATAAATCAATTAAACTAATCCTAACTTAAGTAAAAATTACTATTTTTAAACCCTAACAACTAAAATTTAAACTTTTAAAAGATTTTGTTATTTGTATCTCTTACACATTATATAAGATAAGAGTCTCTGTGTTAACAAAGATTAACATTTTAAAATTTATATAAACACCTTACTCACTTATCCTACATACATTTTGTTACATAAAATGTCCTTTGTTAATGTTTATAAACTAAGTTTTTCAATAGTTTTTTCACTGTGTACTCTTTAAGTGTTCTATTAAAAAAAAATTATGTGATTAAGACCAACACTATTGATATGAGAATTAGTTTACTATATTTCACCACACCTGCTACATGTTTTTAATTGTTCTTGTGTCTTTTTTAGGTACTCATGATCTATTGGTATCTTTGTTTGTACAATATCAAAGACTATAATTTGTCTTTTTATAATTTTGTAAGTACTTCCTTTTTATAATATTAATTTAAATACTTTACTAACTAAAATTACATGTTGATTTCTTAAACATGTGAAAACCATTAATACTTTTGATTTTTATTTTCTTTTTATTGTTTCAGATTAAACTTAGAATTTTAAAAGAGAACTAGAACAAAAAAAATTGTTATGTAAAAGTGTACTTATTATGGATTGGAAATATTTAATTGTTATAAAATAGCAAAATATGGATCCTATTCAATATAAAATGCCCATTACATTCCTTGTTTATTTTAAATGTATGTCTTATGAAAATTATGAACTTGGAAACTTTAGATGTACAAAAGAAAAAGTAAATGCTGATTCTATAAAACTTATTAATATATCCTTTTATTGTAAATTATAAGGTAAGTTCTACTTATTAAATTTTTAACTATTAGATATCTATCTCAATATACTTATGATTTAAATATTGATTTATGGTTATGTTTGAACAATTATTTAAAATAATAGGGGTATTACAATCTAGATTTCTATTTATCAAAGAAGATGATCCTACATCTGTTATGTTATTAACTGAGGTCACTTTAGATGAATATGTGCCGTTATTAGAGAGAATAGCGTTATCTACGGATTGTAAAATTTTGGTTTGTATTTGGTTTTTACTGTTAACCGACTGGTCAACATATGCTTCCGCAACGGTGCTAGATTTCCAGCCTCCATGTTTTTTTAATTGAAGTTAATCACCTCCTGCAACGACTAAAAGCGTTGCAGAAGTTGTAGACATTGGCCAGTATATTTTTGGGAATCACACAATTTTAGATATTGAGTAATTTGCATAGGAATTTTACTGAATTTATTTATTCCCACCACCTGCTTGGTACACTTTCCGTTCTGGCAGTTTATAAAGAATCTGGAATTAACTTCGTCCAAAAATATGAAAGGATCGGGGTACTTTGGTTTTTGTATTACCTATTGTTACTATGAGTATATTGCTGGTATCTTTAACATCACTTATTTTTAAATCTCTTAATTCGTGGCACCGGCAAGCTCCCAAAATTCTAAAAATTAAGACTACCTACAAATGTTTAATAATGAGAATTTATTATCTTATTAAAAAGTTTATAACTTACCTTACTCATTAAGTATTTAGAGTCGGGTGCGTTTTTTAAGAAAGTGTTTATTTCATCGGATGAAAATATTTTTGACTTTTGACTCTTAAAACCATCAGATTTCCGTTTCAAAAACGATCGCAACTTCAGATATTTACTAATATCGATATCATTTTTAATTGATAATGTGGTTCTTAGCATAAAATAAATAGACCATAGGGTCGATGACAAATTTATTCGCCAAAAATTAAAAATATGCAAGCAGCACATTCTCCGAAAATGAATTTACGTGATTTTCAATTCCCATTCCATAAATTTTGTATATATTTCTTCATACCTTTTTTTATATTTTATTGGTAGTAAATCTAATGAAGTTTCTTCTGCTTGATTTTTTTATTTCTTCGGGTGTATGACTGTAATCTAATTCACTTTCAGAATCGGAGCTCATGATTTCAAATAAATACTTCTAGAGCAAACTGACAATTCACAAGAAACGTCAAACTAATGAAACCTGGGCACTAGATAAAAATGGTAAAACGTCAAACTATTAAATAAAAAGTTGTATTCTAATTATAAAAATAATGCTTGTTTGCGTTTATTAATAATTTAAAATCGTAAAAACATTATATACCTATGCAAGCGCAAAAAAAATGGTTAAAAATATAAACGTCACTTTCGTCACTAGAGACGAAAATATATTCTCTCACTTGCAACGGAAATCGCGTTTTCGCTGAACGTTTACTATTACAAAATAACGTCATTTTATATAGGATTGTAGAAAAAATGATATTTAAATTACTTTAGATTGATTTGGTGCTGCCAAATACGCGTTTATTCATGTTTTGTGCCGATTTGTCCATCGACTCTAAGAAAGTTTCCAAATAAAATATTTAACTGGACCTTTTGACCCGAAAGTTAATATTGCAAGAAATGTTTGTGGAGAGTTCAACTCTCCAATCAAGCCTGAACACAGTTTGTGAATATTCATGATTTGTTGATGGCTTCCACGAAAATAGCGAATAATATTTACTTTTACAATCTTCGGTTTCCAGTGGGCCAGCGTCTACAAATTGAGATAAAATATCTACCTTAGGTATATTACACGGGTATAATTTTAGTATTTTAATTTTTAATTTTCAATTTGTTCTCATTTGCACAACCTTCCCCTTTTTTATATTTTTTATATATTTTTAAATTTTTGTTTTCCAAATATGTATTTGTATAAATTATTAATGATTACTTTACTTCATTTGAATTGTAATTACTCCTTGTTTTTTGAAAGTCAATGTAATCATTGTTTATTGACAAATAACCAAAAATTCAGACTACTCTTCTTCTTCTTTTACATTCACTTTCATTTGATTGGGGGTTGGTACTCGATAATTAGTTTGATGCCTTGTTGTATTTGACATTATGTTGTACTAATTCTTTTGCTTAATTTAACTTGGTTATCCATTGATTGATTTGTATCTCGTTTCCTGAATGATTGCAGTATTGTCGTTGATTTGTTCTTTTCCTTAACTACTTCGATAACAGTTCCATTGATCATAGATACTACTATTTTTCTCTTGTCCTGTGACTTCTCTTAACTTTGCCTTCCATGTTGTTTGCCTATGTTCTATGATTCCACTATATACTTGTCTATCGCCATTACTCTAAGTTCGCGTGCTCCTTGTACAGAGTAAAAGTATTAGTTTTACCTAGTGCATTTATAAAGTGCTTTTCGTTGCAATTCAATGCATTTAATCTGTTTATTATTATGGACTATGTTTTTAATAATTTGTTTGACCATGGATCTTATTATTTATAATTTGGTGCTAATTTTAATACCTCTCCTAATTTTCTTTTCCATAATTTTTTGTAATCATTCCCAACTTTCTTTCCTTTTGTGCGTAAGAAACCTTTCTCTGGGACACAATAGGTATGTCCTTTTGTTTTTTGGACCTGTTTTACACGGGTTAAAAACCAATTTTCACAATCTTTTTCATACCATTTTCAATTACATAGATCTCTCCTTTTTGGATACATCTATACCAAGGGTTCTTCAACCCTTCTTAAAACCTCCAAATTTACCACACAATATCTAAATTGAGCTCTAGGCTTCTCCTTTTGCTCTTTCAACCTTTATTCTTATTGTCCATTTTCTCCTTTATTCTTTTTTGTTTTTCAATGTCCAAAACCAAATAAAAATTTTGACTCCTATTACATTTTAACTTCATCTACAGCAATTTAATTTGGATTTGATCATCGGTGGTCACCATACTTTGTATAAGTGCTTTTAAACAAAACAAAGTTGAAATTAAATTTAGTTTCATATTTTCAAACCTTCAACTGCAATGCTTGCAATCTTTTTGGAATTTTCTTTAACATTATATATTGTATTTGACTTTAATAGGTAAGGATTGTTTGTGAATTGCTTCTCTATCAGCTATGTATTGTAATGTATTATTTCTTTGTAGCCTGATGATGGCCGTATTGTAGGCCGAAACTAGTCGCTTTTTACAACAAATTCATACAACAATAAATAAATATTTGTGACATTGACATTGGTGTTTCCTTTCTTCATTTAACATAATATTTTCATTAAAATGAATCAAATTGAAAAGGTAATCCATCTCTCAAATGTCTATCCACAATTTTAATAAAAATAAGCTTATAACTGTAAAAGCGACATGTTTCGGTCCTTAGACCATCACCAGGCTATAAAGAAAACAGTGATATCTATCAATCATACTTCTATGTAACTAATTTTGATTCTTCGCTGATACCATTGTTTTCTTTATAGCCTGATGATAGTCTAAGGACCGAAACATGTCGATTTTACAGTTACAAGCTTCTTTTTATTAAAATTGTGGATTGACTTTGAGTTTGATTGCTACTATAAAATGAATCACATTATGGTTCCGTTTTCTTCCAATAACTTTTTTTAACATTTGCAGCAACCACTTTCCTTGAATATTATTAAGTGATCTTCAAAAACGTCAAGAAGTTTGTTAGCATCCACATTTTTAACATGTAACAGACAAAGCAATGAAAACCCGAGACAGAATCAAATATACAATCCACATCAGAGACAAGTAAATGTATTGATTCTAAGAAACAATTAAGAAAATGTCAGTGATGTCCATAATATACAAAACTTTGCTTCAAAAGCTTCCACCAGCATAATGTTATCTATTCTTGATATGATTATCCAAGATAATTCATTAATAACGAGGAATTAGAATTTGATACAGGGAATAGTGGTTTAATATTTATTAATGGAAAATGTCCAAATGTAAAATTGCAGAATTCATTTATAGTAATATGATTGATTTATAATAAATTAATCACTGCGTGCCTAACCTAACCTAAACTAACCTAACCTAACCTAACCTAACCTAACCTAACCTAACCTAACCTAACCTAACCTAACCTAACCTAACCTAACCTAACCTAACCTAACCTAACCTAACCTAACCTAACCTAACCTAACCAAATTGATTATAACTAATAATTTTGAAAAAAAATAAATCATCCATGTATCAAATGTTACAAACCAATGAATAAAGGAAAATACCAAAATCAGTGTCACAGGTTTTTATTACCAAATGTACAGGTTTACAGAAACAGCGACTAGTTTTGGCCTATAAGCAGGCCATCATCAGGCTAGAAAAAACATAAGTGAGCGGTAAAAAACATGGAGATTACAATGTGGTTACAATAGACCTACCTTAAAAATTAGTTACACATTATGTTCACTAGATCATATGATCGATCGAACCAACCAACTTATATATTAAATATTAAATATTTAAAATAAAAAAAATAATAAAATATTAGTAACTAAGTAATTAAAAAAGCTATAACTTAATACTCTTTCATTTCTTGCATCTGTATTGGACTAAAATGGGATTTCGTACGTTTTGCTGTTAATTTTATATGCACGTGATCTGTTCTTGACACCGCTTACGTCCTACAACTTTTATCAACATATGTTTGTGGTATTTTCGGTTCATCTATTGTTTAATATTAATGATCCGTTTCGTAATTTACATCGAGCAGATACAATTCGGGATTTTGTATCTACTCAGCTTTTAAAATTTTCAGGGTGTTGCTTGAATAATGATGCGAAATCCGAGTAAGCAAGGGTCGCAGGGATTTATGCGTTACGATGGTGTATTTTTTTCCTCTGTGCTTATTTTAAAATTGAAGCAGGTGTAGGTAATATAAAAAAAAGGTAAAATAATGTCGTTCTGGGTTTTTAATGAAGTGTTTAACACGTTATGTTAAAATATATTTCTTGTATGCGGTCGTTTAAATGTTCCAGGCCCATTGCGATCGACATTATCGCGATTTGAAATCGTGATATATTTTTTTTTTGTTTAACGTTCAACAAAGGCCAGTATAGTTGGTGGTTTATTTGTTGAAAGGAAGATTGTTGATTTGGCATTAAGGAATTTATTTAATTTGAACATTGTAGGAGCACAAAAAAGTAGGATTTTGAATTAGAGCATTCAAAAAGGATCTGATCGCCTACAGCTATTTTTGGATTAAGAAAAAAAATATCTCTGAAGTTTGTAATAGAATATCTAACATAAAAATTGTAATGAGTCGTTTTCATGACAAATTACAAAAGCAAATAATGTACATGAAATATTGTCTGCTTAGTTGGTATTAGCCCCAAAAAATGGAAAACCTCGTAATTCGTTGGGACTGCTTGGATTTACTATAAATTTTCTCAGCGATTGAAAAAATGAAAGTTTTTTATTATTCTTAGTAATATGAACTTCCAAAAAGTAAGGGTTAGTACAATCAATTTAAGTAAAAATTTAATATAGGGTTTAAATGAAATATCGAACTGTCGAATCAGTTAAAAAAATGTGTGCAATTTATATTTGTCAACCAATTTGTATAACTAGAGTACTGTGTTTCTTACTATGAACGACAGTAATATAGAATAGAATTTTTTAAAATAAAAGTTATTGTACTGTTTTATTTAAAAAAATTAACTTTATTTTGCTGACATTATTAAATAATAATACTCTTTTAATTAAAATAATAGTACATATAAGTTATTAGACTATTTTGTATTAATATATTCCCGTTTTCCTTTCAGGTGAAACAATGAAATGATTTTTGTGTTTTTCCCATAATCTGATGCTCCCATATCTGCAAACTAAACATTATCTTGACATGTCTATCTATGCATGTCTGTATATGTCAATACCATAAGCTTAAGATGCCTATTCAGCTTACAACACCCAAATTACTTCAATTAATAATTATAGTTATTTGTTTCTTCTTCTTAATTTTAAAATTTTATATTGTTTTTAATAAGTGTTCAAATTTATTACTGATCTTCCAAAATATCATACACTAATATTTTTCTTTCTTCCTATATTTCTATGTATGTCTATTCTTTTTAATGTTGTTTTTGGCTTGAAGTAAATTTGCTCATAATTAATTTACTAATAATAATAATTTAGGAAAAGGTTGTTAAAAAAAAACAGCAATTACATCATTTATATTTCCAATACCTACATTATTATACTTAGTATACCTGTGACAATGAGAGCCAGCTTTCATTGCTCAGAACAAAAATTTCTGTACCAACTCCCACCAGAGACCAGCATTTTTTCAGCAGAACTTCTGGCTATTCTTAAAGCCTTGCATTTTATTCTACAAAAATAATTTTCAAAATCTTTAATAATATCCGATTCTCTTAGTTGTTTGACTGCACTGTCCCAAATTTATAACTTCCCATCCAACACTACAGCGCATAAATACCAGATACAACAACAGAACTCGATAGTATAATTTTTGGGTCCCATATCTCACGTGGAAATAGAGGACAACGAGATAGCAGACGCCTTAGCTAGATCCGTAATAACTAGAACAGACTCAATAAAAGTACACGAAATAATACATACTGATTTAAAATCCTTTTTTAAAAGAAAATTATTTGAAGTCTGGCAATCCCAATGAAATACAACCAACAAAAAACTCCATGAAATAAAACCTTCAGTGATCCCATGGACTTTCTGGCCTGTAAAACGTCAGCAAGTTATCTTATCAAGACTCAGATTAGGACACACCGCTACTACCCACGAATACCTGTTAAAAAGAGAAGAGGAACCAAAGTGCTTTGTTTGTGATACTACAATTTCAGTAAAACACATTTTAATCGGATGTCCTCTTTATACCCCAGAAAGAGTACAACATCATCTTCCAAACACGCTGAAAGAAATATTAAAATATTAGTAATTGCAATGTCCTAAATTTTTAAAATCAATATCAGTAACCAAAATTTAATTATTGTTATATTATTATGTTCATTACTCTAGTGCTAATGGCCCTATGCGGTCGATGCAAAGCTAATAAAAAAAGAATTATTTATTATTCTTACTGTTTTATTTACCAAATTATATAGCAAATATTTACTATTACTTATTAAATAAACTTAATTAAATTTAATGTACTAGGTAACCCTTTCTTTTTGGAAGTCCATCTTACTGCGAATAATAAAAAACTCTTCTTTTTAAGGCAACTTCCACGTTTAATTAAAAAATTAGGTTTTTAATCACAGTGACAGCCGTTTCGTTACAATGAGCGTTTAATTAAAAACCAAATTTTTTAATTAAACGTGGAAGTTACGTTAAAACAAAGAGTTTTTTATTATTCTTAGTAAACAAACTTAAGCAATGGATTTATATGATTATTACTAATTTCCAATTTCTAATAAAATTACCACTTATAAGTTGAATAAACAATAAAACTAGCGGCATAATCGATATTTCTAATATTTGTCTAGCTTTTATTAATAACGATTACCAAAGTTTAGTCTATGTAAACAAAATATATTTCAGTTCCCATAATTTTGCCTTTTTCCTTAATAGTATCCGCATTTTAGTAATATTTGTTTGAAAAATGACAATAAGCTGCGGTATAAAATATACGTATAATATATTGAATAAAAATTCCCGTAATTTTTCACATCACCGTGATAAAATGTACATAAACAAATCGATTTGATTACAGCCTACATATTTTCTGTTTTATAGCCGTAAATTTATACACGTATATAATAAATTCCTACGTTTATAAAGAAAGAAAAACTTGAGACGCTAAAATACGTTTCACTTTGTTTTGGCAACAAAAATTCAGCATTTAACTTGGTAGATAAATATTAGTTGAATAAGTTTTTGTTTTCCAAAGTAAGAAGATATAAATAATCTGAATGTCTAGTATAAAGTTAATCATTGTGCGTAGAAAAATATAAAATCTTCTTATACTAAAATAATACAAATAATAATTTAATTAACAGCAGTTTTTTTAAGAGTGCAATAATGCAAATGATGTTATTTTTTGATAAATTTAATAAATAAAAAAAATTTAAATTTTTTTAACTTGCCACCTCACAATGTACGACTTAAACATATAAAAACAAGGTGATTGTGTAATTTAAACAGTTATTCGGTGGAAATTTAAATATTTTATGCCAGACCAAACTGATCCTCGACTAACACAACCCACATAAATTAACTTCTCCGACAACACAGCTTAAATTTGGAATTAAAACCATATGAAAAATAATCAGATTTTGAAATGACAGAATCTCTCCAAGGGGTTGTTAAAAAAGGGCGTTGAGAAAGGGTTAAAAAAACCTACTAAAAATCCAAACGTAAAGAGATATACTCGTACATTGTCCACTCTTTTAACTGCGTGGTGGACACGCAAAAATATATTTACCATTCAAAGCGTATTTTCGTATTTACAAAAAGAGATTTGGTCTGTAATTAATGTAGAATGTTATTTAAAAATTTAATATGAGGAACATAAACTCTATAAACTTCTTCTATTTTTTTCTACTGCTTCATCTAAAGCATTATGTTTGAAGTGGCTTTAATTACTTAATTGAGTTTTCCTGTATACTTGAGTAGTCCTATTCTTTTATTTATTATGTTAATAAAAACTTAAACAGTTTCTTTTTTTCACCTGTGGTAACAGAAGAGCTTCGTAATACAATTCGAGACATTAAAAACAAATCCGCATCTGGAGTAGATGGGCTTACTCTCAAAATGTTCGCAAATCTGCCGGACTGTGTATTAGATCTTCTAACTAATTTGATTAATGAGTCGTTCCAAATTGGTATTTTTCCTACTTGCCTTAAGACAGCCATAATCATTCCTTTGCATAAAGGAGGTGATAAAGATCAAGTTTCTAACTATCGCCCAATCGCGCTTCTTCCTACGTTATCCAAGATCATTGAAAGGTTGGTAAAAAAAGGCTTCTTTCATTTGTGAGTAAATACAATATTCTAGCTAAAAATCAATTTGGATTTTTAAGTGGTAAATGCACAAATGATGCAATGTTTTCTCTTTTTAATAATGTCTACTCCAGCTTAAACAATCAACACTCTACAGCTACAATATTTTGTGATTTCTCAAAAGCTTTCGATTGCGTGGATCATAAAATACTACTTAAAAAATTGCAGTACTATGGATTTAGAGGCACCTCGATCAGGTGGTTCGAGTCCTTTCTTAGTGATAGACTGCAGCTTGTACGAGTTGATGAATTAAGGTCTTCATGCAAGCAGATAGAATATGGGGTTCAACAAGGTTCGGTATTGGGTCCTATATTGTTTTTGCTATTTATCAATGATATTGCTGACTTGAGCATCGGCGGAAAAATTTGTTTATTCGCAGACGACACTAGCTTTTCTTGGAGTCACCCGGATATCACCGAACTTCATAGAATCATCATCATTAACCATCATCAAATCATGGTGTGATTCTAACCATATGTGTTTGAACGTTTCTAAGACGAAAGTTTTACCATACATATCTGCAATTCAACCTATTATGTTGAATAATTCCACTATAGAAGTCGTTGACTCTGTGAGATTTTTGGGACTAGTCGTTGACAGCTCTCTAAAATGGGATGTACACATTGACGCTTTGTCACAAAAACTAAGCTCTTCTTGTTACGCACCGAGAACAATATCTAGGGAGCTTCATCTGTCAGCTTCCAAAACAGTTTATTTTGCCCTCTTCGAGTCACATCTCCTTTTTGGGGTACATGTTGTGTGTCTCAATTTGAACGTATTTTTAAATTACAAAAGAGAGCTGTTCGGTATACGCTGAAACTAAGCAGTAAACTCACTGTGAAATTCTTTAAAAACATAAAATATTAACACTTCCATCCCTATTTATCTTTGAATCCATTTCTTTAATTCGGAAACATTTACCTGAAGTCTCAGACAGACCATCTCATAACTACCCTCTTAGAAGTGCAGAGTATGACCTTTATTTACCAAAACCTCGCACGGAACTAATCAAAAGCTCTATTTTTTATAACGCTAAGAAAATGCACAACAATCTACCCTTAGAAATAAAGTCCATTTCATCAATAACCGCATTTCGTATCGCTTTAAAAATCATACTTGGTGGAGAGAGCTTTGTATGCAGTTGACGACTTTTTTACATAAATTATTTTGGACCATCTCACGCACTGGAAAGTTAATATGTGATATTTATCTATTTTGTTGTTTGTTGTTTTTTTTTGTTGTTACTCTGACTAAATTAAAATTTTAAATTTTAATTTTTTTATATTACTTATTATTTATCAGTCTCATTGTATAATGTATACATAAAGTATACATTTATTTTATTTTATTTTTTATTATTTTTTTTAAATTGACCTTTCGCAATGTTTTATATTGTGAAGTTTTATATGTTTGTATGTTTTATGTTTTATTTACTTATAAATACTCTTGTATTACTGTTTTGTTCTATGTGATTTGCTTTTTTTTTTTTAAACAGCTTTGTCCACAAATTTAAAAAATTTTTTCGACAATAAAGCTTATTATTATGATTATTATATTATTATTAGTTAGGTTTCAAATTTATTTGACTAATACGCCCCAGGATAAAACACATAAAACAAAATAGCAGGTGAATCATTAGTTAAATTCTTTTATTAAATGGTTGAATACAACTTTTCTATACCATATATTTTCGAGTACCATACAAATGAATGAAGCGCCCAATTTTGAATAAAGCTCAAAGTATATTTGAATGGCACAATACTATATGCAAACATTATGTCGGTTATAAAGTATTGTTAAGAATATTCTGGGAACGTACTTTAATTAAAATGTTTATTGAAACGCAACCAACCACGATATCCTAACTTATAAAGGATGAAAACATCTGAATAAAAAAATCTGAATTTTTCCAGGGAACGTCACAAAAGCGGTAAAGGATGGATGGAAGTTTTGTGTACGTGCACTTATCCATATAAATCAGAACATTTTGGTCGCGTTTTTTACTCTTTTATACCGTTTTTATTTCACCGACTTTATGAACCAACGGAAAACTGCAGAAATAATGAAGACTAAAGCACTATACATACAAGTTTAAAAGGTTTAATGCATTTCGGCTCTGAGAATTGGTTTTGTTTTTTAAAAGTTTAGCTTCTGTACAATCATAAAATCGATATTTTGTTTTACGAAAGGGTATTTTTACACATTTCTACAATATTTATATTTTATTTATTTATTTATATATTTATTTATTCAAGGGCAAGCCGAATTTATAATATACAGTGTTAAATTGCTCTATAAATAGAAAAAGAAAACACGTCAGGTATTATATTTATGAAAATAACAGCAAAACCAAAACCCAAAATATATAACTTCAGCCAAGACTCAAAACTCAAAAAAGACAAAAATTTGATATCAAAGTTTAAGCTCTATCAGAAGTTTTTTAAACTTAAAGTTGTCACAATCTGAGTGTCCTAGGGAGAAAAATATTTAATATATAAAAAGAAACATTTTTAACAAAACTTCCTTAAAAAAATTTCTCACTAACAGCTACTTGACATCTCGTTATATGAAAGAGCTGTATGATATTAAGTAGTGTTAAAACTAGAGCAGGTATCAAGTATAAGTAATAAGGCATAGCAATACTTAAGCACATGATGTGATATACAGGGTGTTTCTTAAGTAATCTAAAATATTATATGGGGCGCTTCGTTACTCAATTTTAAGACGAAAAGTTCATATAAACATGAGTGATAGGTGTTGTCGTTTATGAGATACAGGGTGTTGAATTTATTGTAATAAGTCAGTTCTGATTGTACGTGAAATTAATTTTTCCCGGTGACGCTACTGGTTTTTAGAAGTAATACGCAAAAACATGCTTATTCTAAGTGGCCTTTGAAATAATGTTGACAAGTGTCAAATTTGAAAACCAACGCAAAAATCGTACATTTTTATTTGATTGACTCTGTGTTTAGTTAATAATTATGCCAGTGTTTACTAATGTTGAAATGGCTAATATGCATTTTTTGTACGGATTAGCGAATGGTAATGCCTTAGAAGCTAGACGTACGTATGCCCAGCGTTATCCAAATAATCGTTTACCATGTTCAGATACGTTTACTAAGTTACATATTCGTTTACAAGAAACTGGAACTTTTGCTTAATCGAAGAATATTATTGGACGACCAAGAACTGTGAGAAATCCCCAATTGGAAAACCAGATTCTTCAAATTATTGACCAACATCCAGAAACGAGTACAAGAAAAGTTGCAGATGAAGTAAATGTTAGTAACAAAACTGTTTGGAATATTCTAAAAGATAATTTATTGTATCCATATCACGTTCAACGTGTTCAACATTTGTTACCTACTGACTATCCATTACGCATACAGTATTTTCAATGGATTTTACGTGAAATCGCGAACAATCCGAATTTTGTAGCCAATATTCTATTTACGGATGAAGCCAACTTTTCTAGACATGGGATTATGAATTTTCATAATGACCACATATGGGCAGATGTAAATCCACATACCATAAGTGTAAAACGATTTCAACAAACATTTTCGGTCAATGTTTGGCTTGGCATCATCGATGATTATTTAATTGGACCATTTTTCCTTCCTGTACGGTTAACCGGTGAGACATACCAACATTTTCTAGAAAATGAACTTCCACTTCTTTTGGAAGATGTACCTATTATTATTAGAAGGCGCATGTGGTTCATGCATGACGGAGCTCCTCCACATTTTTCAGTGATTGTACGCGAGTTTTTAAATAATGTTTTTCCAGGCCATTGGATCGGACGAGGATCTCCACACCCGTGGCCCCTTAGATCACCTGGACACAATCCTCTGGATTTTTGTGTGTGGGGATATTTGAAATCGCTTGTTTACACAACACTGATATTAAACGTACAATATCTTCAAAATCGTATCATAGACGGATGTAATGTTATTCGTAACAATCCTGGTATCTTCGAACGTATTCGACAATCCATTAGACATCGAGCGGATTCTTGCATTTTAGCTGGAGGTGGACATTTTGAACATTTGCTCTGAAATGTATTATTTTTTCTTTATGTTTAACACATGTTGCTTGTAATAAAATAATAAAAAAATATAAATCAGTAGCGTCACCAAGAAAAATTAATTTCACGTACAACACCCTGTATCTCATAAACGACAACACCTATCACACATGTTTATATGAACTTTTCGTCTTAAAATTGAGTAACGAAGCGCCCCATATAATATTTTAGATTACTTAAGAAACACCCATATTTCCCTCCAAGATCAGTATATATAAAGAAACATCACATCTCTTGGTACCAAATTTAAATATGCCACTATTTATGCCACTCGATTACAAGATCATTGACACAAATACAATATAATAATTTCTTTAGTTAGTTACATAATATATGATAAGATACTCAGATAATTAACAGTTTTAATTTTTGATCACTACTATAGCACTATAGGCAAGTCCAAGTTATATATTTTGTCATACAGTTGAGTATCTCGTAAATATCTGAAGAGATGAGGAAATTGAAGAGGTGAGCCTAGGATTTCTTTGATGGTGTGTTTAAGTTGATGTTTTTGGCATTTTTTTGAATAGTATAAACAGTCTATTAGAATATTTTTCACAGTTAGAGGAACATTCAACGCCCTTTATCTTGAAAACGGATGGCGTTAGAAAAAAATTTTACTAAGCAAACCCCAATTATTTTTCAGTTTTTTACCTATCCTAGAGACGGTGTTACCTTTTTTTGAAACACCCTGTATATTTACAGTCATCACTTTGAAAACTTTTGCCATAATATTTTATAAATAAAGTGTTTTTTCATGAGATGATTCAGTAGTCTTGTGATCAGTATTATGTAAAAACCCTATTCATGTTACCTCTAAAGTCTCAAAGAACATTAATTTATTTAGCCATTATAGTAATATAAATAGTGTATTTTTGTTGATGTGTTTTATTAAATATGCTAGTAACCAGTGTTATCATGTTTAAAATTACCTAATAACCACAAACAGAGAAAGTTATACTACTATTAGAAATCTGCTAACTTTAATCTTTAGTAGGTATTCTACAAAAAAATACAATTTACGGTTTGTAGTGAGGATTTACAAAAATTTTTATTTAAAAAAGATTTCTCTTATGTCCTTCGACAACTATTTTTAGGTACGTATTTTCGGTTCCCTAAGGAATTTAGGCTATTTTCCCCAACTTAAATGATTGTCGTTTCTTTAAATAACTGGGTAATCTTAGTTTTTGTCTAGAACTGGCTTTGTTATCCTTCAATTTTGTTAATCAGTTAAAAAATAACATACAACACCTTTTTTTCTAAATATTCAACAAGAGCCACACTTACGTTTCAATAATCTAGTGTACAAAATACTTATTCAACTTTAGATAGCTGTCATTACAAACTGTAACTTTTCTATCATTCAACTATTCCTAATAATATTTTATTTATAATGGTATTCTTTACAATGTTTAATGCACAAAAAACTAGTTTATTTAAAAGCATTTTGACAAAAATCACAAAAGCATTCACTATGATTTTATCGAATAAATGAAGAACAGGTAAGTGTTCTTAATCAAGATTCTGTAAAAGTTTTGTTCTTAAAGAGTAATCTGAATGTTACTGCTGACTTTTGTTTGAAACTTTTGTAAATTTCCACAGCTCTTGAAAGCTCAAGCCGAATGTAGATGTTTCCGAGAAAGATTTTGTTGTGGTTTGTTTCGAGTACTCTCAGTTGTGTATCTTTTTAGTAAGATTAAAACAGATAGAAAATTATGTTAATCTTATGAATTGTTTTGTAAGAAAAAAATGTTTACGCTTAAATTTACAGTAAAAAAAATTTAAATTATAATACTAAGAATAATAATAAATATAATAATACGAGTAATAATGCTCGGGGAAACCAGCTTTTACCTAGATGTTTATACAGGGTTAGTATAAAGTATGGAACCCCCTAAGTATCTCCTCAACGGTTTGATATTTTTAAATGAAATTACTTATTCCCTTCTAAGAAGATCCAAGGAATTCAAAAATGCTATCAAATTTAATGTACCATTTGCGGTTAAACCGGAAATGCATATCAACTTTTTTATTTTAAATAGAACACCCTGTATATTTTTTCATTTTTGAATTCCTTGTGAAATTCTGCATACAGTAAAACTTTCCATTCATATTGTTATTGAATAATTGAGGCTTTAATCAATAATTTATCGTTTTTGACTTAGTTAGCCATAGATGAAATGTCAAATGGTGAGTAAGGCAAACTTAATTTATGAAAACATCCTAAAAACTTGGCAACATAACAATTTATTTATTTTAACAAAAAATAACACAAAGATAACAAAATTATATTAAATGTTCAAAATTACGCCCTTCTGCTATTTGACAATATCCTAAACGGTCTTCAAATTCTCGTAAAGAATTTTGCAAAAATTCGTTCGGCACTTGCAACAATAAGTTTCGTATGCGTAACTCTAAGTCATTTAAATTTGTGGGTCTATTTATGTATACTTTATTTTTTAGATAACCCCACAGAAAAAAAATCGAGAGTAGTTAGATCAGGACTACGAGGTGGCCATTCGATAGCACCCCTACGCCCTATCCATCGACCTGGAAAAACTTGATCTAAATACTGGCGCACAATTCTAGAATAATGTGCAGGTGCGCCATCTTGCTGAAAACATATGTCTTCAGCAGGAATTGCTGGGTTATTTGGATGAGGATAAAGTCTTGCAATAGCGGGTACAATATAATTTGTTAATAAATATAAATAATGATGTCGACAGATTACCTTCAATGAAGAAAGGTCCAATAATATTATCGTCTATCATTCCTGTCCACACATTTATTTTTTGCGGATACTGCGTATGTACTTGCCTCATCCACCGGGAATTATTTCTAGACCAGATACGATAGTTATGTCTATTCACTTTACCACTTAAGCAAAATGTTGCTTCATCTGAGAACACAATTTTTTTGATAAAATTTGGGTTTGCTATACATCTGTTCTGAATGTTTTCGCAAAATTCTGTTCTGCGATCTGGATCATCTTCAGTTAATTCGTGACAGAAGTGAAATTTATATGGTTTCAATTTCTCGGATTTCATTATGTTCATGACGGAAGTCTGGCTTATGTCAAAGTCAAGAGCTAACTGGGTAGTTGATGTTTGTGGATTTTCTTCAAGTGATAGTAACACATCCAACTTTACATTGTCATTTGTGGCGGATTTTGGTCTTCCTGACTTGGGTTCATTTACTACGTGATGTGTTCGTAAATAACGCCTTACAGTTTTCACAACTGTTGATTTTGTGATTTGCTGATCTGGATTAACTTCATTGAATAGGTTTAAAACTTCCTTATAAGAACGCTGTTTGTCTCCATATCCTCACATAATTAAAATTTCGATACGTTTTCCTTCACTTAGATACACCATAATAAAAAAAACAATAGTAACAAATAACAGAGAGAAATATACTACACTGATAGGTAGATTACTCAATAATTAATTTATTTGACAATTAAAGGTTTGACATTTTTTCATCCATGGCTAACTAAGTCAAAAATGATAAATTATTGATTAAAGCCTCAATTATTCAATGACAATATAAATGGAAAGTTTTACTATATGCAGAATTTCACAAGGAATTCAAAAATGGAAAAATATACAGGGTGTTCTATTTAAAATAAAAAAGTTGATATGCATTTCCGGTTTAACCGCAAATGGTACATTAAATTTGATAGCATTTTTGAATTCCTTGGATCTTCTTAGAAGGGGATAAGTAATTTCATTTAAAATATCAAACCGTTGAGGAGATACTTAGGGGGTTCCATACTTTATACTAACCCTGTATACAGTTGATTCGATGGCTATGAAATATAGTTTTTTGAAAGATTATTTTTTGTAAAACCATTTTTGTAAAATATTAACTACCTATGTCTAAGAAAAAGTCTTTCACTCCATCACCAACTGACAAATGCATATGAAATCGATGATTTCACCAATGAATAGTTTATATTTTTAATTCTTTATGCAAAAGAATTTCGTTTAAATATTGAAAAATGCCTTCTATTTTTTTCATTTTATCATTACATTGTAGATCCCACCTTAGATGTGGTTCAATTGTAATACCAACATATTTTACTTTTTCTCTTTCTTAAAAGTGGTTTGTTACTCCAATGTCAGTTCCAACAGAAGGTGTAAACCGGAAAACTACAAATGCCCGCCCTCTATGGGTGAAGATATCAATAATTTGGTGCTACGAACCATTCAAGAAGAAGACATATAAAAGATGGATTGTAACTAGAGGAATTATTGGTTTTATTTGTGTTATGCAATCATAAAATGTCGTCAGTAGGGTTTGTGAAAGCATTGTCAAACAATTTACCATCCTTAGACATTTTCATGGTTAGGTTAGGTTGGGTTAGGTTAGGTTTCAATGCAGCTGAATTTCGAAATGTAAAAGCAACATCGTAAATACTAATTTTGTGCTTTTTGCATTAAAAAATGTCTAACTGACTTATTTTTATGAAAATCAACAAAAAATAAAGAAAATAGAGAATAAATATAAATAAAAAACTTCGCACAATCTCGCAGATACACTGTTTACAATAAAATGATGGCGCTTTCAATGACACATATGAGTAGTGACGTCAACAGTCGTTTACGCGGCAAATTTCTGAATTTGAATTTAAGGATGGAATAATTATGCTACAAAATTTTTTTAATTTAAGTTTTTTTTGGTTTTTGGGGTAATTGATTGCTGCTCTGTCTTCCTGCATGATTTTGAAAAAAATGGAAAACACCGAATTGTAAGGTTTAGTAAGAAATAAGGATGAACCTGCAAATTTACCAAATAAATAAACAATAAAATATACTTAACCTTTTGTTGTTGTTAAGAAATCATAGATTGTCACACCAAACGCGCGTTGCTAACTATCTAAAGAACTGGAAGTAGAAGGTTAGAAGTAGGTGTTTTACAAAATTCGACCTAATTTTCCTTGTTCATTTTTAAGATGTAGAAAACGTTAAAAAATGTAAATTTAATATAAACAATATTTATTTAAATATTTTACAAGCTTGTTCTGTAAAGAAAACTCCATGCTGGAATAGACGTCTTTAAGAATAAGGTTAAAAACGTGCCTTTCTTTAATTCTGAATAGTCTACCGTTTTCATCTTTTATTGCCGACCGATTGAAATTCATTTATATTTGATCCTAAATTGATCGATGAAATCGGATTAGAACTTTTCACCTCACCAAAGCGACTGCTTTTTGAATCAAATTTTTCAATCAAAGTTCAAATTAGGAATGTTAGCGTACAGAAAAGTTATTTAATATATAATTTATTTCGAATAAAAGTTTGAGAGAGAGAATTTCTCCAGTTTTCATGCAAATCACTTATTAATTAAGTTAAATGCGGAAGCGTGAATCGAACGGGTGGTGGTGAAATGTATAATTAATTTTTCTGGTTAATTTGCCGAAAAATCAGAGGAACCCTTTGATTCTGTAAGTTTTCAGAACAAAAACTAACTAAACTAAAATTAAATATTTATTCCGCATTAACTAAGCCATCATATTTTTAAAAGCTTACTTATTTTATTCGACAAAAACTGCCTAAAATGTAAATTCCTAAAAAATAGGCAATCTTTTGGCAATCAGCTGAAAGTTTTTGGTTTCCTTTATTGTGGTTTTAATTAACGAACATTCAAAGTTCAAAAAACATATTATTAAACTCCAAATAAGCATAATTTATTTTTTCTACGACCACATATGAAAGTGCTAGTTTGCACACTTATTTGTACTTAAGAAAGTAGCTAATATCAATACACGTATTGAAAAGTAAAAAAATAGTTCTATGATCTGTGACATTTACGTCAAATTTATCAATAGTAACACATAAATGTCAAAGCAAGGACCATTTAATTTTTTTTTAAATCTTCCTTGTGTCAAATATTGTATTGTAATTGCCAATACAAATTTTTCTGTATAAAGTAAGAATAAAGAATAAAGTTTCTTATAGGTTTTTAAATTTTTAAAAAATAAACATATTTTTATTCAGTATTATTATTTTTATAAAAACACTTTTAGAAAGAAGAACAGTTTATTCTTCTTTTTTATATTGGGTTATGTTCCGTGCATGTGTCGAATGTGGATTTTTGAAGTTATGTTTGTGTTTCTGTTTACAATTATCTTTGCGTCTATTATTATTACATTACTTTTCAATTAATTTCACCAACTGACCATTTTACTTTTAATTTTTATAGAGCCCACAAAAAAATGAAAATGTCATTTATCTAATAAAGAATTTTGATGTGAATTCCTGAGAAAGGTGGTTATTTGATTTTAATTAATTATATTTCCATGCAATATATAAACTCGTTTAAATGCTAATTTTTAAGATGACTAACAATTAAAATAAATTTTATAAATAAATTTAAAATATTTATTATAATAAGAAATATTGGGGTCGTAGGAAAAATCGTGTACACAACGCGTATATTTCTTGCACTCGTTACGTTTCCGCACTCGCCACTACGCGGCTCGTGCTAAACTTCACTTGTGCGTAATACTTCACTTTCCAGACTCGTTATGTAATATACTATTTTCTGCTACCTCTATTTTGAAAATATTCATTAGGTGTTTTTCAGCAGGAAGGTATAAATTACACATTTTAAATTGATAACGATCAATTCAGTAAAAAATTTTAAAAAATAGTGAGATATGTAACAATTACATAGTTAAAAAACTATTAATATTAGAGACATTCCATTTAAATTAAAAGAGTAATGCTCCTAAATATCGGCAACACATTATACAATTTCTCAAAAATAACTCTCATTTTCTCATAGTATATTATGGAAATAAACGTCATATCATTTACACTGTCAAGTTTTGTACGCGAATAAACATTTTCTCAACTTCACCTACAAAAATGTCTTCTTATAGTGAAAATTATGAAATTATGAGCACTCCGTCAGATATATTAGAAAAAGCTCAAGCTGCCACACATAATTTGTTACCGCGATAATCCAAAGAAAGATAAGAATTACCTATCAAAATCTTATAGATTGGCGACACAAGCACAACGTAAAATCATTTTCGGAGAAAGTTATCCTTGCGTACTTTAAAGAATTATTAAAAACTATGAAACCATCTTTACTATGGGCCATTTAGTCGATGCTGAGAACTACACTAAATATTAATAATAACATTAATATATTAAATTATCCAAAACTAATCACCATACTTAAACGGCGATCGGACGGATTTAAAAGTAAAAAATCGAAAATCCTGTCAATACGACAAATTGATACGTATCTGAAAGATGCTCCAGACGATAAGCATTTGAAGAGTTTGAAGAGTTTTTGGAAATTATACTTACAGCATGTACTAAAGGTAGTATATGGCATCATCAATGTTAATACTAAATATCGGCGTGAGCGCATGCTAATACAAACTAGACCGCGGCCATGGTCACAGCTGATGGCCAAAGGAACTATAATCTCAAATTAATCGTTGCATGGTTCCATCTCAGTCTCAGTTTTGCTATTCAAGTATTCATATTTTACTCATTAAACATTGCATTACCATAAACATGGATTCTACCTATTTAATCTGCTATTACGTTTTACATTGTTTTTGGTCAATCCAGATGCTTAGAAATCCTACGATGAGCTATATTGGCAGTGACATGGTTAATAGTTCAGACATTTCTTTAAGTAAACATCTTTTTTGCTAAAAATGCTGGAAAATATGTAGAATGGGATTTTTTAAGACACTGAATTGACTGACGATATCAGTTGTTCGAGAAGATGTGTAGAACATTATTAGATCTGGGTAGGAAAGTATCAGGAGTAAAGTAGTACAGCAAAACTCAAAAGTAGTCAATTTTGTTGAAGATCATGGGAAATTTTGAAATTTCGACGGCATTTTCGTATTCTATGTGGCCGATTTAGTGGTTTTACACTATTTTTGATGGTTCCATCTCAGTCTCAGTTTTGCTCCTTAAAGTATTCATATTTTACTTATTAAACATTGCATTACCATAAGAATAATGATGGATTTGAGTGACTTCAAGGCCAATAAAGACAAAAATCAACAAGGAGAAGGAAAATATTGCACACAAAAGTAATTACTTTACTAATGAAGATGTTCCTCCAAAGAAGAAACAAAAACAATGGACACTACCTATTAAATCTGCCAAACTGGCAGATCTATTACATTTTACACAGTTTTTGCTCAATCCAGATGCTTAGAAATTCTACAATGAGCTACATTGTGACAATAACCAGAACAATAATGGCAGGTACATTGAGTATATAAATGACCCTCCCATAGATGACGGACTGACTGATCAATGTCTAGAACTTTCTGAACAAAATTATCATTATTATTCACATTTTATAACATTTTTAATTGCATTTTTTTCGCATTATGTACAACAAAAGAAGTTTATTAGTTTAATACATTATTTAAATGATGTTTCCACCTACAAAAAATCAAATTTGGACTTTGATCGTTTTTAACCGTGATTCTTCATTTGTTTTCAAAGGTAAAGAATTAAAATATTGTGTAATTATCATCACATGGGTTTTCAGGTTATCCTGATTGTTGGATTAAGCGGGGCTTACCGTAAACAAGAAATATATAAATGGAAGACATTCAGGATAGAGGAAATTCCTTTGTTATTATTCCAGATTCTAAAACTAAAACGAGACGTTCATTTGTAGTACCAGATACGTTTTATACCATATGTGCGTTCTCCTGGAGTGGAACTTTTTGTTTATTAAAGAAATGGAAAATATACAAAACAGGTTGTGGGGAAAAACACAATCGGTAGTACACCACGTAAAACCAAAGCAATATACTGGCCACTGTTTTAGGAGATCGGCAACCACTATATTAGTTTATACAAGAGGTGGCTGGCAATCTTCTACAGTGGCGGAAGGCTATGTGAATCAGTCGCATAAAAATTTAAAAGACAACGCTGCACGATTATCGGAAGCGATTACCAATAATAATTCAAATTCAAGAGCAAATAAAAATATATTTTCGAAACACCAAATACCACTTTTACCGTCCAGTTAGATTGTAGATTGCAGAAGGGGTCGATTGGCCCAGTTGACCTTACTACACTGCGACCTATAAGATCTTTTGTGTATACCCTACATCTATATTTTAGTCCAAAAGGTCTAGGCTTCTAAGAAAGTCCATTATCCGTTTTGGAGCTAGGTTTGTAATCTGATCAGGATCAAGGAATACCTGTTCCAGATATTTATGGCGTTGCCGAACAATTACTCTGCAATTGCAGATAATATGTTCTGACGTCTCATCTGCCTCATCGCAGAATCTGCATGTCCCACTGTCCAATATGCCCATTTTGCAGAGATGGTATCTGAGTGAGCAGTGTCCAGTGAGAATTCCTGTGATTACTCTGAGATCAGATTTCTGAAGCTCTAAGAGTAATTTCGCGTAGCGGGCAGAGGGTCGTAATAACCTTTTTGCCTGTCTTTGGCCTGGAACATTTTTCCAGTAGGCTGCACTGAGTTCCTTTTCATATTTTCGAACTTCTTTACCGTCCAGTTAACAAAAAGAGACGATTTTTCCGGTTTTAAGACCCAAAATAATAAATGGTGATTAGGGGTTTATGAAGGAAAACCTTTCTTAAACCAAAAGTTGAATGATCTAATCCACGGTTTTTAAACAGAGGTACTTGCAATGGTTTTGTTTGCAGCATCTCTTTAAGCAAGACTTTAGGAATACAATAATTTCTGATAGTCAGTTGGGGCTTAACAATAAAATGTATTTACTTAAGTTGCCTGGAAACACTATTATTGCAATACATCATAAATTGTTTTACTAGCATAACCAGAGAAACAGCAGAGATGATTAGACTACTTACTAGACATTTTATTTAAGCTAGACATTTTTAAGACACTCAAAAAGTCTTCTGAAAAGAAACTCATGGGTTTCTGAATATTAGCAGGCATGACACAGCAGTCTTGACGGGTTATATAAAAATAACCTAATTGAGCATATCGTTTTTAATGAAAGTATAATATCAGTTTTATGGGTATTAAAAATGTTGCAGTTTTTCTTAGAAAAACCGCTAAGTATAAAATTTAAAAACTGACTAGTCCAACATAAAAGCAAAGTTTTTCCTTTATGGTGGGTACTTATTTTAAAAAATTTAAAATCAATATGAACATAAACATCTTTAGAAGCAGCTTTTGAGAAAGAAGATTTATAAAAGTGGGGTCGTTAACGAAAAATGCCAGGAGAGTAAAATTTATGGACCATAAACCGAGCTTCTTACAAAATAATTATTTAAAAAAATTTTTACTGTTTACCTTGATAATAACAAAGTTATTTATTTTTAAAACCAACGAATACGTTTGTACATAATTGTATAATTATTAATATATATATATATAATCAGATTCCCTTTTACCTATACAATATTATATAATAATATATACAATATTAATTATGTACAAATTGAGCCCACTTCCGTTTGTTTTTGGTCAATGCTTTAGCTTCTGCTTTCTGGATTCCTCTTCTGTTAAGTATGTCTTCTATAACTCCATCCCATGTTAATCTTGGTCTACCTCTTTTACGTTTTGTTTGAATTCTTGCTTCCCATATCTTTTTCACTGGTCTACTTTGCTCCATTCTGTTTAAATGTCCCCACCAGCTCAGCTGTCTTTTTTCAATAAATTCCAGGGTAGATTCTATTTGTAGTTCGTCCCTTACTGTAGTGTTTCTTATCTTGTCTTTCCTTGTGATTCCTTGAACTCTTCTTAGGTACATTTCTATGGCCTGTATTTTACTTTTTTCTTTATTTGTTAGTACCCAAGATTCACATCCAAAGGTCAGGATAGGTCTGTATATGGTTTTAAATATCTTAATTTTTGTTTCCCGCGAGATTTCAGATTTGCTTATAAAATGTTTGTTCATTGCAAAGTAGAGCTTTAGTGTTTTATCTATTCTGTTGTTGATTTCAGCTTCTTGTTTTCCTCCTTCTTCTATTTCCACTCCAAGATATTGGAAAGCCTTTACTTGTTCGATCTTTTGTCCTTCTATTTGTATATTCATTTCCTCAGCATTATCTCCTACTATCATGACTTTAGTTTTTACTTTATTGAGCTTCATGCCATTTTCTCTTAGTTCTGTATTCCATGTATATAAATTTTTCTGTAAATCTTTTTCATTTTCTGCGATAACTACAACATCGTCTGCAAATGCTCCTTCTGATACATCTACTTTTTGCATATTTCTAAATCCTACGTGGAGTCTTTTTGTGTTTGTTTTACATTGTTTTAATATCTCATCCATGTAGATTATAAATAGCAATGGACTTAATCCTCCTCCTTGTCGTAACCCGTCTGCTGTTGTAAATGTCTCAGAAGTTCTGTTTTGACTTATAACAATATTTTTGTTGTTGTTGTATATGTTCTGTATGATTCTGACAGTTTTATAGTCAACTCCTCGGTTATTCAGTATGGTCCATAACTTCTTTCGTGGAACTTTATCAAAGGCTTTTTCCAGATCTATAAATGCAAAGTACGTTTTCTTCTGTTGTTGTGTTCTTTTTTTTAATATCTGTTTAATTGTGAAGATATGATCTTGTGCACTTTTTCCTTTTCTAAACCCACTCTGAGTTTCTTCCAATGTTATATCTAACGATGGTCGGATTTTGTTGTCTATTATAGCTTCTAGAACTTTCATAGCAGTACATAGTAGGGTTATGCCTCTGTAGTTATTACAATCGTTTTTGTCTCCTTTCTTATGAACTGGGACTATCAATGACATTTGCCAATCATAGGGAACTTTCTCTTCTTTCCATATTTTGTTGAGGATATTTAACAGCAATGTTGTTCCTTTTGGACCCATATGTCTAAGCATTTCTCCTGTTATCTTGTCGTAACCTGCAGCTTTGCCATTTTTTAGTTTTTTTAATGCTTCTCTCAGTTCACACTGTGATATATATTGCTCATTCTCTTGTTCTGACATTTTTTGCAGTGCTTCATATTTTTCTTCTTGGTCGTTATTTCCTAGGAGTTCTTGAAAATACTCTTTCCACCTGTTCATTATTTCTTCGTTGTTTTTTAATATATCTCCATTTTTGTTTTTTATGTACATTGTATTATGGGTGTTACCCTCTCTTATTGATTTAAGAGTTTTGTAGAACAACTTCTGGTTTTCCTTACTGTTTTTTTCTATTTTTTCCCTAAGATCTCTCCATTTTATTCGTTTTTCTGTTATAACTACTTCTTTTACAAGTTTTCTAGCTTTTTTATATGCTTCGTAGTTTTCTGCTGTTCTGTTACTCAAGTATTTTTTCCAAAGTTCCTTCTTTGTTTTTACATTATTTTTCACATCCTCTGTCCACCAGGCAGTTTGTTTTCTAGTGTTGCTATTCTTAATAGTTATTAATAATAATTTTTAATTTGCAATCTCATAAGTTTTATAAAAGTTGTTTAGTGCTAGAATTTATAATTTATTGCTTTAAAAATTGTTGTCTTAATTAAGTTGTCTCGTTTTCTTAGCATGTTATGGAAATAAACTTTGTCATTTATACTGTCAATTTCTCTAAGAAAATGTTGAATCCAAACGAACATTTTCTCAACTATGACCACGAATATATCAGTGAGTAGTGAAGGCATTTTGTTTATATATTTACTAAGAATACATAGAAATTTCATTTGATTCACCATTGTAAAAATCTTTAGGATAGAACAAAACCGATTATTTTTGAAAATAAAATGCTGTATCATCTAACAGGGTAAAGGATTATCGGGATATTTATTATTTTCCTTTCTCCATATATCATTCTCCAGCAATCAATTACATCAGATAACCGCTTGAGCAGTACACAAGAAGCGACTCATTTTAAAAATAGGGTTTCTTCAGACTTCAGACCAATATATTTTAAGTTTTTAAACCATTATTTTTTCTGCATTGGCTTTGTTAACAATAAAATTCTACAGTATGATGCAAATGTATGGAATAAATTCATTATTTCAGTGAATGAATATTTATTGTAATTCCATGTTACTTAACAATGTTCATAATTTTGGTTAACCCTGTAGCAAAGGCAATAAATAAAATAAAACTATTTTTCGGATTAGCCCCGATATATTCATAAAAATTGTATCATTTTGTTGCAATCTGATTGATAACTTCATTATCTACCTACACAAGATGTTTTTTATCTCCGTAGATTTTACCCAAATATTTTTAAATCCTTATTAATGTGCTTCCTTAAACAATCTTAATCCCCTTAAATTTGATTATTAAAAAAATGGATCAAAATCTAACAGTAATCCTTAATTAATGGCGTAATCAAAAAAAACCATCTAATTTATACACCTTAATAATTTTGCTTAGCTTCACATAATCATTATACCTCTAACTATTGTTACCTTCGAGTAATTTAAGTGCCTCGACTGCAGCTATTAAAATTTCCTTGTTCTTTTTTTTATCCTTTCGTATTTTGGTTTATTACAACTTTGTTTTCGTGCTTGAAATGCGAAATCGGTAGATTCAATTCAAAGTTCTTTTAATAAAATGCTGAAGTAGGTATTTTTATTTGTTCTTTCTGTTGGAAAACAGAAGACTATTGTCTCGCAAAAATTCAATTTTTATTAGACAGACTTGTTCATGTTTACCATTTCTTGCATGTTTCTTCAGCTAAGCCGTTTATGCGATTTGTTTCAATATCAGCAGTTATCATTATCGACGATCCACTGGCAACTGGTTTTTTAATACACATACTTAATCACAACAAAAGCAATTGTAGTTTTTTACCGAAAAAGTTAAATAGACGTTTTGATTTAAAGTAAAATTATATACCTAATACCAATGAGATACAAATACTACACACTTGTAATAAAAAAAACAAAATTATGGTCAATACAAGCGTGGGCGTATCTTTCTCCAGGTCTTCTCCATACTCTTCGACGTCTGTCTGGTCCATTGAGGTAAAAACAAGACTCGTCTGTAAGGAGAATCTTGTTCCATAACAAGTGATTTCGAGCAAAATTCAATCTTGCTGACATTAACGTTTTTAACCTCTTGAAGCTGATTACGTAGCGAAACTGCAGAAGCTGTTCTATTCCGAAAACTTGACATTAAAAAAAATCTACCATCTCTTTGAATACTGGTTCTTTTTCGGTCAGATCTGGGTCTTCTGGTAGTAAGATCATTCTCCTGGTAACGTTGGTACACATTTTGTTCAGCACAGAGGCTCTTACCAACAATTCTGGCGGTTTCATGTTGTCCTCTAACATCTTGTATTAACGCTACAATTCGTGCCATTTTGGACCAGTAAATATCAATGAAACGATATTTTAATTAGTGCTAAATTTGGTTGATAACAAAGGTTGCAAATAAGGTGTTAGAATGTGACAGACGTCAACTATGACAATAGTGACAATAGTATCCATATACAACAATATAAATTTTATCGCCTACTACGCCCATGACTTTTATTTTTAAGATTGTTTGCCATTTTTTAAATTACTTAATAATGGGACCTACATTTTTTGTTTGGCAGTGTACTCGAAAGACTGTGATTAAAATTATTCAAATATTAGAGACTATTTCACAGATGCTTAGAGCAAATTTTTCTTGTTTGATATCAATTATTAAATCGAGGAATGATGCATACGGCTATATGAATAACAAATTTAAGAAATAAGGTAAACCCAGTTTTATACGCGGCAGTGTATCCCACCGTTTTGGAGAATTTTGGGGTATAAAAAAGATCATATAATAACGTCAAAATATACATATAAATAAACTTACACAATGAATGTTCTTTTAACATGCGTAAAAAAACTCGTAAATCTACAGAAGGGAACGTTCCTTTGTTTCATCCGATTCAAATATTGCGAATCTCCTTTTTCATTATTTTCTCAGTTGTCAAAAGTATTTGTGTGCCTCCTAGGACGAATTTTTCATTAGCATACGCCCAATAAGTTGAAAAATATTTATTTCTTGTCGCTATGTCTTGATATCAACGATTTTTCAAATAAAAATGAGCATTCCTTAACCAAAAAGAAAAAGATAACAGCGAATTTATGCAGAAGAATAAATGGGTTTTCATTTTTGTCATCCAGATAAAGTCTCGTGGAGTAAACAAAAAGTGATAAAGTCCCAGAAAAAAGTCACAGGAATTTTACAAGGACTGTAAAATAAATTTGGATCAATTTAGATCTGCAGTTTAAGGATAGGAAAATATAAATTTTAAAGATATTTTGCACGAAAAAAAGCAATCATATGATTATGATATTTTATTATTTAACATTCGCTTAAACTCAATTTTAAAGTATATGTATTGTAAAGAATATTAGGATTTTAATTGATTTGTAAATATAAATTTTAATTAATTATTGTTTAATATTATTTAAGTGTTTCTAATATAGCATGATCTTCTTTTTCTTAGGGGGGTTATGTTCTGCAAGCTTCTAGTTGGACAATTAGGTAGGTATATAAGTGAAAAATTGATAAGTTATAATTACAAATTTATTATGAAAGGATAATTTCAAAGAGTAAAATATCCAACTACTAATAAAATAATAAGTAGGAAAAATAAGAAAAACGGTCTTTTATGAACTAAAAAGAACTTACTTGATGTTGAAATTGTGTCTCTATCTAAACTATTCTAAAATAGAAGTAAAGAAGGTTTGGGTGCCTCTTTTCTCTTGTTTTATATATAGAGCTATCCATTTGGAAATTGTGAATTCCTTGACCGCAGAGTCATTTATTCAAGCTCTGAGAAAGTTTATTGCAAGACGAGGAAGACCTTCAGTAATATATAGTGACAATGGCACAAACTTTGTTGGCACAGCGAATGCATTGGCAGCTCTGGACTGGAAAGAAATCAAGAAATTTAGCTCAGTCAGAAGAATAAGGTGGAAATTCAACCCTCCTCAATCTCCTTGGTGGGGAGGATGGTGGGAGAGGTTGATTCGTATTGTTAAACAAATATTGAGCAAGGTTCTTGGGAAAGACGCTTTGAATTTCGAAGAGTTATTTGTCACACTCTGCGATTGTAAAGGAGTAGTGAATTCAGGGCCTTTGACCTATCTACCTGATGCAGAAAATGAACTGGTAGAACTCCAGCGATGTTCATTATGGATATCAGAGAAGTTGGTGTTCCTGACCTCGACGATAATGAAGTTAATTTCTTGAGGAGAAGGTTTAGATACAGGGTAAAACTGAAGGAAAATATCAGAAAAAGGTTCGGTATGGAATACGTATTGCACACGACGATAAAATCGCATTATTTTCTTGAGCATAATTATCGTCTCGACGCTAACACACGCTAAACTACAATTTTATCGTCTTGTACAATAAATAACTATTTTTACAAATAACTACAATATACCTTTTGAACAGTTTCTCTTAAGTATAGTTATTTTGGATTCCTAACCAAAAACTTTTTATAAATGTTACATTTTATCCAAAATAGCTTACATTGCCGAAGCATCACAAATTTTAAATATTACCCGAATTCGTGTCTTAAATATACATAAAACATCTACTTTATTTAAAAAATTTAACGGAGCATATTGAAGGTCTAGAATATTTTATATAATAACCCTACTCTACTATTGCATTATATGAATTCTTAACGTTAGACATAATATTTTAGCCAGCTTACTACGAAAAATCGATTAAAATAAACCAAGCGAACATAAAATTTTTAAAGTTCCCGATTTTTATCTACCTCTTCTGTAATTTTATTGGAAAATCAGCACATTCATATTATTGAATGTTTATGTACTAAGATAAACATTAAAAAATTATATAATAATTAAAGAATATCTTTTCAGCTTTTATATAATTATTTTTAAGGTATTTTAATTTTAAAAACAAATTAGACTTAGAATTCAAACTTAACATTTCACTTTTTTAAACTGTAAATAGATCTTACTGTATTGCAGAACAATCTGGTGATTTTTATTTCAAATTGTATGTATTATACATAATAGATGATTTCAACAAAATATACAATAATATTATAAGTAAATAAACATATAACTATAGAGCGGGTCACAGTTATTATGCAGCATGGCCAGCATAGGCCAATGTAAATCTTATGGGCGAATATTCAACACTGTTGCCGCTTTGGTTACGGCTTGAACCACAATTAACTCAGCCAATTTATTTTCGTAGAAACGTTTTATTATGAATTTTGCAAAACAGATGTATTCTATATAATAAATATTATTAAAAAATGGAATTCAAATCTATTTATGTAGATTGTAATCAGTATATACCTGATCACTTGATGGATTATTTAGGTCTCTACTAAATCTTTCAGACAAATCCTAATCCTATTGCCAGTGAAAATATTATTTAATTACAAAGATGCTAATTATTTTTACCTGTATGATCCATTGATCCTCGTAAACCATTATGTAATATTACTGGAATGTAAAGGTAAGTAAATGTACAGGTAAGTAATAACATAGGCAGGTACCTATCTGTTTCAAGAGGCTTTTATTGAATATTTTAACGTATACGTTGAATACTAAAGATGACAAAAGTGTGACAGCGAAAATAGAACTGATTTCTGAAATGACTGGCCTTAGTGTGAGAACAGTGTATAATCTGAAAAGCGAAGCCGCTACTGGACATTTGACATCGCCAAAAAAACGAAGACGGAACAGCAGCCAGTCGAATTCAAGACTGATCACCTACGATGAAGGTATCCAATCGCAAATACGAAAAGCTGTGCATGAATTCTACTCCGAAAATATTCCACCAACACTGGCAAAAGTTCTTGCTAAAATAAATTTAGACGAAAATGTGCCAAATTTTTCTAAAAATACGCTAAGACGCTTGCTAAACGATATGGGGTTTGTTTATGGAAAGAGAGGAAGAGACTCGATACTAATAGAAAGAGCTGATATAATCGTCTGGAGGCACAAATATTTAAGATCAGTGAAGAAGTTCCGTAATATATCTGGACGAGTCATGGATTAATGTGGGCCACAGTGTAAATTTTGAATGGAAAGACACTACCATAAAAAATGCCCGAGATGCATTTGTCAAAGGACTGACAACAGGACTGAAGGCTCCAAGTCAACGAGGACCGAGGTTTGTTCTTCTTCATGCAGGCTGGAAAGACGGTTTTCTTGAGGGTGCAGAAAAAAACTTTTCTGGCAAAGAAAGGTGCAGACGATTACCACGACGAAATGGACGCAGAAGGCTTTGAGGCCTGGTTTAAAGATCAATTGACCCCTAATTTGCCGAAAAACGGATCAAAGAATGTTTTAGTGTTGGACAATACGTCATACCATTCGGCGAAGTTACCTTTTCCAAAGACAACTTGGAATAAGGAACAAATAAAGTACTGGCTACTGGAAAAAGAGATTTACTTCGAGGATGATTATTTAAAACCAGAATTATTGGCTACTGCAAACGCGTTTAGAGAGCAGTACGACCTAAGAAAAATAGACGACATTGCCACGGAACATAATATAACAGTCCTACGATTACCACCTTACCATTGCGAATTAAATCCTATTGAAATGGTGTGGAGCCAAGTGAAAGGATATGTGGCTCGCAATAATAGTACTTTTAAAAAAGAGGATGTGGAAAAACTTATAAAAACAGCGTATTCGCAAGTAACCCCAATGCAGTGGTCTAATTATGAAAAAAAGGTAGAGAAGACAGAGGAAAAGATGTGGCAAACAGATCATTTAATGGAAGACATTGAGCCAATAATAATAAATCTAAATGAAGACGATGAAGATGAAGACTTGGATGACGATGAAGATCAGTAATATATTTCTTAACCCTCAAATGTTCCATTCAATTTTCATTTATTTTAGTTATTACCTGCTAATCATTGTCATTTTTAAAGTTAAAATACGTAATTATTAATTCATTTACTTATTCTATATTTTGTTTGTTACAACAACCCGCCAGAAGAAGAAAAATTCTCGGAAAAATCATCGAAACGTCGGCAAGATTTCATTAGCTTTTCTCTGTTAATCGTTCTCCCTTAAAATTTAGATGACAGCTGACTTTTTTACCACTCGTCTTGTAATTTATGTATATATTATTATTATTGACATATTTTTATTATTAATTATATTATTATTTCATAATTTGACAAAGGTCTTTTGTAAGGCCGCTGTATTTATTTATTTCTTTATACGTGATAATTAAACGTATAAAATTTGAATATTTTAGCGGATTTACAATATTTGCCTTTAAACGCGTAAAATTTATCTAAAAGCATAATTATAAATATTCTTAATTACTCACTAAACGATTTTCAAATGAATAATTTAGTCAACATTTAAATCATAATAGTAACACAATGGCAAGTTATATTCCCGCGCCAGTTGGAACCAAATTCGAAGAACATGCCGATATGGCAACGCAGTCGTCCATAAACGCAATGCTGCATAATAACTGTGACCCGCTCTATAGAAATACTTTATGCATATTGTCAATAGACTTAATAAAAAGTTAATGGAAATATTACAAAATATCTAATCCCTATACAGTATGATGCAAATGAATGGAATAAATTTATTATTTCAGAAACAGACGACTTTAAAAAAAATCTTGAAACGCGTCAATTTTAATTTTTTAATGGCCTTCAACTGCTATAGATGTGTTAGACTTTACGTCATTAGTGATGGCGTAATGACGTCATCGACGTTAATAATAAATATAATTCTTATAGTCTCACCCGCTGGCTTCGCCAGACACCAGAGCCATTAACTTGGAGACAAAAAATTTAACCAAGACTATTTCTCACTTAATTTATATATTTTTTTGTAATGAATCCTTAAAACGGATGTAATAAGCCGCATTTTCATTTTTATACGAGTCAAACTCCGTACAAATAATGGGAGGCATTAACAAGACAGCGATATTTGCTGACGTCGAAATCGTGCCCTAAAAACAAAACTAGAAATTTTCAAATCGTGCTTTACAAAACGGCGAACTAACGTACTAACGACCCGCTCATTATTTCTAAAAAGGATAACGGAAAGCGCTGCAAGCAGTGACGGGCTTGATCAATGTTTCAGACAAAAGCTATTTTATTTTTGAAAAGGCACAGTGGGTTTATCTGGTACGTGACGTTATTTGGAACGCCTGTGAATTTCTGCATAAAGAAAACGGACTGGTAGAGGTGAGCAAGAGTTCGGAATCTGCACCCTCGCCGATAGAGGAGACTAAAGAACACGTAAAGCTTAAATTGATCATTAAACTTATTCGGAATCGTTATAATCTCTTTTCGGAAAAGTTAAGAGTGCTATTCTAGATAAAGCACACTTCTACTTTACTAATTTACGCTCCAAACATCATTGTTCACTTTTGCAATTCCAAATAGTTCAATGGACTAGTTTAGTGATTTTTTTTTATATTTGCATCTTATAAAATAGGTTTTTAGTGGTTCAACTGTACAAATAAAATTTTTATAAAATTAATCCTCTAGCCATAATCGGCTTTTGAAATTTAAATTTAATGGTTACATATGTCACAAGTGGTAAGTGACGTGTTTCAATAAGATTGGTAGAAAATTTGGGATGTTGTCGATATGCTTTAATATTAACCGAGAAACTTATCTCTCTCTCTTATTTGTTGTCATTAAAAAGAGATAAACATATCGATATTTTTGTTCTCTCATTGACACTTTATCAAATAAGGAGTAAAACACTAAACAAAATATTCTGTCATTTTCGTTAGTTTAATTTGTTGTTTGATTGTGTTTGGTTTATGAAAGAAATTACTTCTATACTATTTTTGGTTCGAAAATAAAAATCCCTAACACCTTCTCTTGGTGTTATAGCGGTTCCTTCAAAAATAACCAATAGAAGTAATTGTTCTCTCGGGGAGCAACCCTTCTATCGGTACAGTGAGAGAACGAATTTCAAAAATACAGTTTTGGCATTTTCAACAGAACCACGCCCACTTTCTATTGGCTGTTCTATTCTATCGCCGTCAAGAATAGGGGTCTTGTTTGTTTATTACAGATAAACACGATTTTCTCTCCTGTCATATATCTTGTCAACTGGTACAATCAGTTAGTCACAGATCACGGTGTTTTGTACCGCCAGTTCTTTGAGAATACTTGAAACGAACGTAGCTAAACTGTGACAACGTTGACTTTTAAACACACTTCATGATTGGTTATTATTTGGCGCTACGTTTAAAACTTACTAATTATTTATTGCTAAATTTTACGAAATTAGAAAAATTACTTGCAAAATGAATACCAATATAAGTAAGTAGGTATCTTATCCTAAATATATATTGCTATCATTTTGATTAATATGATCCTACTAAACTAGTCCATTATCATTGAGTTATTAAAACATTTAAAACTCTATGCCATTAAATGTTCGTGTATTTCAGTTTTAAACCTCCTATTAACGTTAAAACAAATTGACGTACATTTTCTCATCAATTTTTCAACTTGTTTAATTTCTATAATGGATATTGCTAGACACCTTTTTTATTAAAAAAAAAACACCGACACCTTACTAATCAGAAAATAACAAAACACTTTAGATAATTAACAACAATATAATCATATTTGACGACGCCGCCTGAGAAATAAAATTTTGTTTGGAATAAAAACATGGTTAAGGCGATGCAAGTTAGTTACTTTATTTGCGTTAAATACTAACAATAAATATTTTCATAACAATAAAATAAAATTTGACCAAAATACACACCTCGAAAAAGTATAGAAATATTTTAAAAAATCAACGTAGGTTTAATATTAATTAATTTTTATTCTTACATGATAATATATTAAAATAACCCATACACCAAAGATCTTTTTTGTTTTATAATGAACTTAAGTTCTTCAAATTTTATTAATAATGCCATATTTAGTCTTCAATGTCTTTTGTCTTTTCTTACATCATTTTCCTTAATCTTAACATTTTAAATATTTATTAGTTTTACCATACATTTGGTTGTAATATTAAAGCTCGTTGGTTCGAGCAATTATCTTTTCAATTTAATATTATAGTACTAATAATATACTAATTCTATCGGATTTAGCTTGCAATGATACGGTGGTAGGCGAAGTATTTCAATTCCTCGTGTTTTGGCTATCTCCTCAACGACATATTTTTTATAATTTTGTTTAATAATGTTAGCAAGTGCTAATAATTCTGCTTTTGTCATTGTATTTTCAAAGAGTAAATTCTTAGAAGTTAACCACATTCCTGTTCTCGGTTTGGGTGGGGTTATAACAGCTGATTTCTCCTCTTTTAAAATTTTATACAGTTGATTTTGCATATTTCATTACTTTAGACGAAATTTCAACTATATTGTCAACAGTAGTGGAGGGATTCGTCATTATTATAACGACAAAAATAACCATAAATAAGGTTACTATTAAATATAAATAAGGTTACTATTTATGAAATGCTTTGAAAATGGTTTATTTATAAATATCTTATAAACCGAAACAAATAATTTAATTCCCTTAAAGTACGTCTATGACCAGCTGAATTATCCCTAGCCTATTGTTTTAACAATTTTAACTAAATTTTACGATAGTCCGTATGATGTGGTAAATTTTCTATCTACATAGAAGAACCCAATGTAGAATAATAAGCTAAAATATTGACGTTGTATGAAAAGCACACGTACTAAAATATGCATAACAAATTTTTTTTCTGAGAATTTACTCTGCTTTATTGTTCAAACGTACTATAAATGTACCTACTAGTTAGGTAGGTTTATTGATAATTTAATCTTTCTGCATTGTTTTACCTCATCCGTAAGTTTTTTCTAGCCAGATGATGACCGAAACTAGTCGTTGTTCTATTATTTTGATAATAAAAATCTGTGACATTGATTTTGGTATTTTCCTTTATTCAAGATTGTTTTTATGCATACGGGATTTAATTATAAACTTTTTAAATATATTTATCCGAATAAATAAATTATTAATATAAAACTTCTGCAAAATAAACTATGGACTACGTAATTGGATCATGCAGTTACTTGTAGTATTCGGTGCTGCAGTACCTACATCAAATGGATTAACCCCGATTACTGTATATATTTTCCGAGCTTATTCCAATACAATAAATACAATCATTACTCTAGTTGAAATACAGTCATTTCCTATAAATTAAATTGTATTTGAAATTGTTTTGGCAGTGATTCTAACCCAACCTAACAAATGTTTAAATTGTTTCTAACCGATTTAATAACAGAATTAGAAATTTTATCATTAATACAATACTTTACATATTAGTTTGATTGGAAATAGATACAGGAATAAAGAAACTCAAATGGTTCGTTTTAGTTTGACTATTTTAGTGTTTCTGGACATGCTCGAGAAGAAAAGTATTCATAGCAGGTACATTTATAAAATAACAAAAATTAGAAAATTAAAACGAGGATTAGGAAAGATTATTCCATTGTTAAAAGTTTAAATTTTAAAAGCAGCAGTGAAGAAGACTGATAGATAAAAAAGATCAAATTTATTTATAAGCACTAGTACTCCTAAAAAGTTTGAGGACACTGGGCCCTGGGAACATTAGAGTTACAGTTAGCTAAACAAAGACGCGAGCTAACTAAGAAGACAAACATATCACTGACTCTCTTGCCACAGGCACTAATTGTTCCATGACCTTTGCAACCGAACCCTCCATAGGCCAAAACAAAGTCAATGGTTGACTTATCAGGAGCGCCCCACGTTGGGCGCCAAGTTGCAGTAGATCAAAAATATGGGGTGAGTTCTCAGCTGAATACTGGTTTTGGTACAGGAAAAATAAGTTGTAGTGGACTTCCAAGGTTTATTCATACAATAAGCGACTAAAATGCAGGCACGAGTCCAACGCTTTATAAAAAAGGGTTAACAATGTTAAAACCAAAAACACTTTGTTGCTTTCTCTGAACATAAACCGGCAAAAATCCTCGTTCGAAGGATTAGCAATTAGTTTTATTTGACTACTCAGTTTTTTGTTAATCCCTTCCAAATGGCGCACTTTTATAACTAGGAAAATTTGGTTGCCTACCTTTAGGAAGTCCCGATCACATAAATTATTTAAATGAATAAAAGTATGATGTGTTACACCATCAAGCCACTGTATAGCTATTTTGATGTTTTTGCCAATGTTTTCTTGAAACAGGGAATTCTTTTTTTTACATTTTTTGTCAATATTAAAAGTATCGCCAATCAAACATCAATAATTCACATAGCTAATCAAACAACACGAAAATTTGGAAGTCCATCTATAAAAAATATTATTAAATCGTTATATTATCCGTTATATTATATTATTATTTTAAAATAAACAGTTTGTTTATCACTAATTCCATTTATTATACAGTGCGGTTCTAAAGTCCCTTACCCCCCATTTATTTTTTGAACCGTTAGAATTAGAAATTTGAAATTTTGGGAAAGTGAACTATGGAATGTATATTACTTTTTTATAGATAGTAGGTGACGTAATAATAAAAAATGGCTGACGTGGGCCCTTTTGGAAGATAATTTTAAATGGCACCATATGGCAAAGTAATACATCATTTGACAACTTTTTTCAAACCCTTTCCAATGATACCAAAAAAAAATTAATTCTTCTTCCTTATTTACAACTTTCAACCCAAAATTATAAAATTATTAAAGTTTTTAAATATTTTATTTGGTAAAAAAAATACGTTCTAATAATAAAAAATTAAATAATATGTTCAAAATGTTCACCATTTACTTCTTCGTAATAAAAAAAAACTTTACCGACTTTTTATTTAAATCGAATTCTTTGCTTTAAATGTAGGTACAATGCTATTAACTGGCGTAGTAAAAATTTACAATGTTTGGCACTATACTATACTTGTTTAAATTCAAAGTTTTTATTTTTATTTCTTTTTGGTTCATGTCTTAATTATAATTTGTAAAAATAATAAAATTTTACCTCTTTACTATTATTGTGATTTAGTAAATTATCCGTTAATAATAAATAAGAGTTTTTTAAAATGTCGCGAACTATTCAGGAAAAAATTGAAGCAAATATTAATTGTTGGTGAGGCTAGAACTAATCTGCATGAAGCCGAACGGATTTTTAATGAAAGGCATCCAGATCGACCAATATCCAGACAGTACCTGAGACAACGCTTAGATAAATTTCATAGAACGGGAAACGTTGCAGACGCTAAGCGAAGTGGTCGACCTGGAATTAGTGAAGACAAACAAGTCGAAATAGTTGCCGAAATGGTAGTCAACCCCATACAATCCACCTCAAATGTTGCACAAACTTGTGAAGTGTCTTCATCAACTGTAAAAAGAGTTTTAAAGAAAAGAAACAAAAATTTCATCCTTATAAAATGAAAATGCTCCATATGCTGACAGAAGATGATCCAGATCGCAGAATAGAATTCTGTGAGCAAATAAGAAATAAAATAGAACAGGATCCTTATTATCTTAAAACAATTTGCTTTAGTGATGAGTGCTCTTTTTTTCTTAATACCCAGAACGTAAGATACTGAAGTGACACAAATCCTCACCCTTTATATGAAGGTCACACCCAGTTTCCTCAAAAAGTGAATGTTTGGGCAGGAATTTTGGGAAACTACATTGTTGGGCCTATATTTTTAAACGTAAATTTAACTGGGGAAATTTACCTGGAATTACTCCAGAATTGTATTGAACCCCGAATCTTAGAGATTCTTGAGGATCATGCTGACGAGTTCCATATTATGGAAATAACTTTTCAGCAGGATGGTGCTCCTCCCCATTATTATCAACCTGTTAGAAATTATTTAAATGAACAATATCCAGATAGGTGGATTGAACGACGGGGTCCAATAGAGTGGCCTGCGCGTTCTCCGGATATGAACCTACTAGATTTCTTTTTATGGGGGTACCTAAAATCAAAAGTTTATGGTACACCAATTGAGAGCATTGACGAATTAAAGCGAAGAATTAGTGAAGAATGCAGGTTAAATTCTAGAGAGACACTTGAACGCGTTCGGGAAGAGTTTTCTGCTAGACTTTTTTATTGCCAGGAAGTAAATGGTGAACATTTTGAACATGTTATTTAAATTTTTTTTATTATTAGAACGTATTTTTTACCAAATAAAATATTTTAAAACCTTAATAATTTTATAATTTTGGGTTGAAAGTACTAAATAAGGAAGAAGAATTAATTTTTTTTGGTATCATTGGAAAGGGTTAGAAACAAGCTTTTAAATGATGTATTACTTGCGCCATATGTTGCCATTTAAAATTATCTTCCAAAAGGACCCACGTCCGCCATTTTTTATGATTATGTCACCTACTATCTATAAAAAATTAATATACATTCCCTAGTTCACTTTCCCAAAATTTCAAATTTCTAATTCTACCGGTTCAAAAAATGAATGGGGGGAAGGCACTTTAGAACCGCACTGTATATATACTCCACACTAGTATTAACTTAATAATTAAGATTTGAATTATTGAAGGAAGTTTTGCAACAATAACTCACTCCTTTCATACGTTAATACAATGACATGTCCAATCACGAGTATTTACCGAACACTTGATTGCCATTAACAGCGGCCATAAAGTTATAACTATCTATCTCTCCATTACCACTGCATATCCTCATTAAGTGTCGAAGTTTCATATCATCTCAAAGTGGATCACGGGTATTTATTGACTGCCAAGTGGATTTGGTTTATTACTCCAGTTTCTGGAGATTATAAGGCCTATATATAACTTGGTTTAGAATCCTATCAAAAGTAGAGTTGTAAGAAAGAGGCAAATCTCTTTTCGTTCGAGACATAATCACTTGAATTATTTATATTTAATTTGAATATTGTAATGTTTTTCTTATTAGCGTGGTCAAAGTACACATATAGCTTCACTAAAAAGACAAAAATCTTGAAATTTCACATTTGAGTATTTAAAAGGGTTGACCTTAATATGAAAAATTCTTTACGAAAATAGGTATGCAATTTTCCGGAAAATTCTCGGGAGAAAAATTTTGTTTTTGTTTTTTCACTCTAATTGTTTAAATAATAAATATATGGGAAAAAGTTTAAATTAAAATTTGTAGCTGATGCAATTATCTACAAAATTTGTATGAAAAGTTTTTCTATAAATTGAAAAGTGTACGAGATATAATTATTTCAGCGGAAGTCGATTCGTGGGTGCGCGCGAACGTCCCGTGAGCCGAATTTATTGAAAGCTCGATTTAAAAGTTAATAATTTAAAGGTTGTGATGCACTGAAAAAACAGACAAAGTAATATAAAATGTAGAGAAAGACCTCAACTTTCAAAAAAAATTACTTTCAAGTTTAAAAAAGTAAATTTTCTAACTGTAAAATCCATTTATTTATAAAAAAACGAGCAGAAAAACGTCAATAAACAATTATATTTCCTATTTAATTAATTATTGTCGCAGCGAAAATTCCTTTTAAATTTAACATTTCAAATGATCATTGAACATTATTATCACAAAAACAAAGCGAAAAATGTTTAAATTTTTAAACAAATGCTTTTTAAAAATCTCTGTTTTTTACATGCTTAATTTCAATCATTTTTTTCAAACTCTATTTAATTATATCTTTTTTCTAAATTAATATACTTCAATGAAACTTTATCTGTATATACTTTGAAGTATATACTTTCAAAACTATTATACAGTTTTTCTTTTAATATCAAATTTTTTAAATAATAGACATTTATTTATAATAAGTGCTAAAATCAGACGTCTTTTAGAAAATCTAGCATAACTGTTTTCAGTGCTTACAAGATTATTCAGATTTTTGCCAGCTTGATAATAATTGTATAGAGAAGCGATCGCCATACATATTAACACACCTATGCGTCAGGTACGAAAGAGAAAGGAATACGAATGAAGGTGAAAAAGCAGGTGAGAAAGCCGCTGGCAGCTGCTTCTCCGCGCCGTCGCGCTGTGAGCCAGCGCGCATGCTCTTACTCTGTAGAAGCAGACGAGTTGACGTGTAGTAGTATCATGGTCCTTAATTCTTATCTCATGGAATAATTTTATTTTTAATTTTCATAATTTTTTGATTCAAAAAATTGCAAAAATATATAATAGTCAAAGAAGGTTTACGTGGAAAATCGCTAGAATTTTCATGAAAAACCAATTTAATGATAAAAAAAGCACGGGATATTCTGAACATATTGATTAACAACAATACCTTATAAATGAAATATATTCGTCGTCATAAATAATTAAAATTATAAATGAAACTTCGAGAATTCGCTTATTTCAACGGTAGCATTTGGAAAATCGTATGTATCTTTTCGGAAAATCTAGTTACAAAAAAAAGTTTCAAATAAATTTTTTAGATTAAACCATCATCTTTTAAGTACACAATTTTTAATAATTAAATTGTTTAATTTCTCAATGTTTAGTAGATAGAATTAGTAAAAAAAAACGACTTTTTAGGAGAGTTTTATGTGGAAAATCGGTAATCATTCATTAAAAAATTATTACAAAAAAATTTTTTTTTATATAATTTTAGATACCTTCATTTATAGCAATTTTTATATGAAACAATTTTTTCTACGGGTCATTGTAAATTTACTATCTTAAAATTAAAAACTTAAAAATTGATGTTGTTTAAAAGTAGTATTAGAAAAATTTGGTGTATTTCAAAAACTAATGAAAATATCAGAAAACTTTTTAAACAAATTTTGTAGGTAATTGCATTAGCTACAATTTTTGATTTAAACATTTTTCTGTATTTTCATTATTTAAACAATTAGAGTGAAAAAACAAATAAAAAAATTTTCGACCAATGTTTTTCCGGAAAATTGCTTACCTACATTCGTAAACATTTTCTCATATTAAGCCCAATCCTCTTAAATACCTAAATTTGAATTTCCAAATTTTTTGTACATTTTGCAGCATTTTACGAATATTTTGTGTACTTTGACCACGCTATATTTATAAATTATAAAAAAAAATAAAAATAAACAAAAATATTATCCGGTCCGTTGTTTCTGGTTAGATAAGCTTTCTTGTTTAATTTTTTACAGCTCTTTCTAAATTTATATTATTTTATCCTTCCTTTTCATAAACAAAATTTATTCAATTTGGTTCCGCTAGCAAACTTCTGGCGTTCCATTCTGGCTAGGTATTGCTCGTTTTTGTTTTCATTTATAATGAGTTTGTTCTATAGTTTCAAATAACTGCATGCAACTCGGCAATTTAAAAGAGCTTTATGACACGAAATTCCAGTTTGAATGCACAAAATGTTTAAAATTTAATGGTCTATAGGTACATGACCGAACAACAAAAGTAAAATGGCATACGGTATGGTTTTTCTCGCAGATAATTGCGGGGTGTTGGCACATAAATTTTTTACTTTGCAAAAACTGTAATGCACCAAGAAAGTTCTTAGAATTTAATTTAACTCTAAAAAGTCACCAGAAATAAAAAACTACAAAGATTATAATAACGTAATATTTAAAACACACTCGGCAATATAAAGTCACAAAGAAAACTATACGAAACGTGGTTTAACAAAGAGATAAAATTTAAGAAAAACAGTTCCCAACAATTTTGTGCCATATAACCGAACACAATAGAAAATAATTTCATTTATTATACACCAACTCGCGAGTTTCTAGTTACATTAATTTATATATCTGATCCAACCCCATATTCACGACAAACTTTATTTAAGATGACAGATGATACAACGAGTAAGTTCTCTAGGAGTGTAAATATGTCACGTATATATGTCTTGAAGTTTGTCAAGGGATGAAGTTCATAATATACAGAGATATACACCACCTGGGGATTACATTTAAGGATCATCAGTCCCAATTATATACATAAGCGCAACCACCCTTTGCTCCTACACGCGTGTCTACCCCTATAACCTTTTCATGACTTGAGTTGGATTTTAAATTATATATGTACATTATATAACGTTTTATGTAATAAAATTAATAAATCGGAAATTTCCTTGTCTGAAATATTAATATCAAAATCTACTTCCACCATTCGTTGTTAAATATTTATAGAAGTGCATTTTTTTTAAAGGTTAAATAGTTTGACTTCCTTTGTTCGTTTGTTACAAGAAAGTTTGCTTTAAGAAAGGTTTCGTAATTAATTTTATATCAAATACAATTCCTGGATTAATAAATTATAAACATAAATTGTGCTAAAATATTTTATATGTTGGCATAATTGCGCTATGTTGCCTAGGTCAAATATGGCGTAGTATTGTAGTCAAATAAAAAGAAGAATATTAGAAAAACCTCCTTTGATATTTACTAGATTCTAATACTATTTTAAAAGCTTGGCAACGTTCTGATAGCCGTGACGTACACCTATATTTATATTCATTGTTGATTAGTGATTACAAATATGACAATTTAATTGTATTGTTAAATTTCTAGTACTCTTAGGAAAACTACAAGAGTTCTGGGATCAACGAACGATGTATTTACTATTCTCATTAAAAATAAATCAGCAGCAATACTTTCTTTATGCCTTTTTAATATTTTTATTAAAAGTAAATAATTAGAAAGGCTTGTTCTTGTTAAATAAATGTATAAAAACACCTTAATCAGGATAAAAAACTATTTTATTATATAGACATACATAAATCAGTCACCTTGAAAAAATCGATTATATTAAAGACTGTTTGTTGAGATTTTTAAAAATTTTTTTTTTGGGGGTTTTTTTTTATGGATTTTGATGAAATTTTACCATGATGTAGAGGGGGTTGAAACGTGTATTTTGACTATTTTTTTTTCTTGATCGGACTACCCCTAACGAAGGGATGATTTTTTTTCGAAAAATCCCTTTTTTCACCCTAACTCGGTCAATTTTTAACGAAATTTAAAATTTTGCATATCGTTAGATTCGGGGTTTAATTTCGAAAAACACTGTAGTTGAAATTTTTCGATATCATCATCCCTTATGGAAATATTCCATTTTTTCAACCCCCATGTTTTTCACTTTTTTGAAAATCATAAAAAGTGTTGTAAAATCTGCACCGGACAAGATATCGAAATGAAACAAAAACTGTTGTTTTCGGCTCATCGAGATCTATTAGAAACTGTCTTTTTATATTTTTTTGGAAACAAGGCCTTTTTGGAATCGTCGTGAATGTTGAAAAATTTTTATTTTTTTCAAGGGTACATTTTTTTACTTAATCCGGTCCTGTACGAAAACGGAGAACTACAATTTAATGAAATCTAAACGGATTTCTTCGTAATTGAACAAGCTTTCAGGGGATGTAATTTTTTTTTTAAATTTTTTAATTTTACCCCTTTATAATCAAAAAAATTGAAAAATTGCAAAATTTCGACCTTTAATTTTTACATCATTTTTCAACTTTGGATACTGATGATGGCTAAACTATTGATCCGATCGAAACCGGACCGCCACCAATCGATTCCCTATTAAATTCTGTACAGAATGCACCCCTCAAACTTTTTCATCCCTTACAAAGTTTTGTTGCAGAAATTATTTTCCAAAGTCATCTTTTTATTTTTCGAAAATTAAAAAACTACCCTTAAATTTACAACCCCAATCCGATTTTGATGTAGTATTTTTTTCCCGATAGTACTTTTGATAAGCTTTCCAATGATGTACCATAATCCGCCAAAATTCTTATTGCATGGGCGTAGGAACTCTAAATTTTTTGAGGTAAAAATTCCAAAAATTGCAAAAAATTGGGGGGTGGTTCAGCGTCTCTCCCCTTTGACCGATTTTTATGAAATCGGTCTTAAACTGTGGGAAATCCGATTCTACAACAAAAACATTTGAAACATTTTTTAGATTTCCGCCCCTGAAAAAATGGCGGCCAAAAAACCACTTTTTTTGATTTTTTCGAAAATTTCCAATCTCCGCCATTTTTTTATTTTTCAAAATTTTAAAATCTTATATGGCTACTTCGCTAACTGTTTTTAAAAACATTGTTTACAAATTTTTTTCAAATTTTTAAAAAATTGTTTACTACCCCAAACAGGTCGTAAAAAACTTTTCGATTTTAAAAATTTCACATTTTTAGCTAATTTGAATTTTTTTCGACCGCAAGTTGACATTTTCAAAAAATCGCATACAAATATTCTTAAAGAAAATTTTATAAGCTATTTGATGCACAATTCGTTTATTCAATTATTATAATTCCAAGGGGTGAAATTGGGCTTTAAATGAAAGGGGTGAGTTTTTATTAAAATTTTAAACGGCCGCCATTTTATTATTTTTTAAAATTTCCACATTTTTTATAGTAATTTCGCTAACCATTTTTAAAAACATTGTTCATAAATTTTTTCAGATTTTTACGAAAATTTTTACTACCCCAAACAGGTCGTAAGGTACTTTTCGATTTTAAAAATTTCACATTTTTCGCTAATTTGAATTTTTTTCGACCCCAAGTTGACATGTTAAAAAAATCGCATACAAATATTCTGAAAGAGAATTTTATAAGCTATTCGATCCATTTATCGTTTTTTCAATTTGGACTTTCTTTAAGGGTGAAATTTGGTTTTAACCATAACGATGTCATGTTGTTCGATATCCAAAGCATATTGCGAGTACGGGTGGTCAAAATTCGTGAAAAATTTTTACAAAAATTTACATTGGTCTCTTTAATATTGAATAACTTTTTTTCTATTACGATTTAAGAAACCAAAAAGGCATAGATAGTTAGGGGAAAGATGTAGGTAGAATATAAATCGAATTTGGTTTTTTTAATTTTATATATGTAGAAGTTATACAGGGTCAAAGTTGGAAAAAAAATTTTTAAAAATTTTTCCTTAAAAAATTCACTACGTCTACACCACTGGATATTAAGGAACCAAATATACATCAAACGAAAGAGGACCAAGTATACTATCATAAAAAAAAATACATTTTAAAATTTTTTTAAATACAGTTCAAGTTATTTCATTTTTTAAAATTTTCAATTTACATTTCAAATTTGGAACGAAAATCGAAAAAAAATCGTTGATCATGGATTTGGACCAAAATTTGCAAAAGGGGGTTTTTTGGGATGGACATTAAAAAAAAAAGTCAGTTTCTTGAAAAAACATTTTCTTCGAGAAAATTTTCCAGGAAAATTGGGTTTTCCGGGTTTTCCTTGGACTTTTCTGGAAAATAATATCATTTTTAAAATTTTTAGACCCTAAAACTATATTACCCATAATTTTTTCCATTAATTTATCATATTCTCAGATTTTGAAATTTTGGCTCAAAATCCGTGGAAAATTTTTATAAATTTTTACATTGGTCTGTTTAATATTGAATAACTTTTTTTCTATAAAGATTTAAGAAATCAGAATGGCATAGATAGATAGAGAAAAGATAGAAGTAGAATATAAACCTAATTTGGTTTCTTCAATTTCATAATTGTGGAAATTATACAGGGTCAAATTTGGATAAAATGTTTTTTAAAAATTTTTTTTTAAAAATTCATTACGTCTACGCCACTGGATATTAAGAAACGAAATACACATCACACGATAGAGGACCATCTATATTATCATAAAAAAAATACATTTTGAAAATTTTTAAAATACAGTTCAAGTTATTTCATTTTTAAAAATTTTCAATTTACATTTCAAAGGGGTACCCCTTTGGAATGATTTTCGATAAAAAAATCATTGATCTTGAATTTTGACCAAAATTTGCATACGGGGGTTTTTTGAGATGGACATTCCGAGAAAAAAGTCATTTTCTTGAAAAAAAAATTTCCTTTGTGGAAACGTGGAAATTTTCCAGGAAAATTGGTTTTTCCGGGTTAATATTAAACCTACCTTAAAAATAACATCATTTTTGAACTTTTTGGACCCAAAAACATTATTATACATAATTTTTTCCATTAATTTATTATACTCTCAGATTTTGAAATTTTGACCCAAAAACCGAGAAAAATTTTTATGAATTTTACATTGCTCTTTTTAATTTTGAATAACTATTTTCCAAGGAATCAAAAGGGCATAGATAGATAGAGGATAGATTAAGCTAAAAGATGAACCTAATTTGGTTTCTTCAATTTCATATATGCCAAAGTTATACAGGGTCAAAGTTGGAAAAAATTTTTAAAAAAATTTTTTCTTTAAAAATTCATTACGTCTACGCCACTGGAGATTAAGAAATTAAATACACATTAAATGAAAGAGGACCACCTATATTATCATAAAAAAAATACATTTCGAAATTTTTTTAATTACAGTTCAAGTTATTGCATTTTTAAAAATTTCAATTTTCATTTCAAAGGGGTACCCTTTTGGAATGAAAATCGAGAAAAAATTCATTGATCTTGGATTTGCACCCAAATTTGCATACAGGGGTTTTTGGGGATGAACATTTCGAAAATAAACTCATTTTCTTTAAAAAAATTTCCTTCCGAAAAATTTCCAGGAAAATTGGTTTTTCCGAGTTAATATTGAACCTACCTTAAAAATAATATCATTTTTGGATTTTCCGAACCAAAAAACTAAATTTTTCCCATGGATATTTTATTAATCATGACAATAAAATATCATTTAATACAAGTTTTTAGGTAAGCACTAAAGAAATCTTTAATTTATATTTTTAAAAAAGAAGAATTTTCTATAATATTTAAGCATACATTTGGAATAAGAACAAGATATATAATAAATCAGGTTGATTCATTATTATAGGTGGTCAACCGGATATGACGTCACCAGCATGCCGATTTTAAAATTATGTTTTTGAAATAAAATGATACATAGACTTTCAAATACTATAAATATATTTCTATGTGCCGAATTTAAATAGAAATTTATTTGTTTTACGCTATATTATTTAGTTTTAAATTATTTTTTTATAAATTTAAATTAATTGCTAAAAAAGAAGAAGAATGTTCTATAAAAATTAAAATGAAAAACGAAAAAGTTCAAGGTTTGAACATATAAGAGGTTGTCACATTTACAGGAATTTCAAAACATTTAATCGTTAATGACGTCATTCGAGATGGTTTTTTAGATTTAATTTTTTTTTAAAAACCACTTTTACTATATTATATTACAAATAAAATGAAAATTTTACTGTTTTTGATGTTCTATTATTTTGTTTTCAGTAAATTTATATATTTTAAATTAAAAAAGAAGAATGTTTTAAAGAGAATGAAGTGTCAAGTGTCTATTCTAAACCACCGTAATATTCTATGGTGGTCATATTGTGTTTGCCAACTGACAAATTAAATTTTGCAAGAATTTTAAATTGTTATGAATAAAGAAAAAAGAGATTGAGATACAGTTATGCTAATGATTTTTTACTCAGGGAGATAATTGCTTACAATTAGAGTAAACTAGAAGTGATAGAAACTAGAAATAATATATAACAGAATTGAAAGAAATTACAACTAAAGTGTGATGGGTTTATTATTGAGTGTTATTGTTAAGTAAGTTTAAGTATTCTTAATATTTATTTAGTTAATTGTTAATGAATAAGATTTATCATAAACCTTTCATTTTACAGTTTGAAATAACAGTGCTCAAAGTGAAATAAGACCAGACATTATATCACTACCTGCCAATGTACCAAAAATTTCCAATGATGATTAAAACTCATATTCTACATAAGTTTCATAAAAATCAAACCAAGTAAAACAATAATAATAAGATAAAATTGGTTTTTAATTATTTAGATAATAATTTAAACAAATCATATAAAAGCCACTATAAATGCAAGTGAAATTAATCATAGAACATTTCTAAATAAAGGTACCAAATTATAGAAATATTTCAATTTTGTTAATGTGTGATAAAGAAACATAATTTAAAAAAAAATAACTTACTTTTTAAATAAATTAAGATATCTTTTGAAGATGTATATATTAGCTATTTAAGGTAAAGCTTTAAAAATAACTTTTTAATAAAGTATTTAAATCAACTATCAAAATGTAAAACATCATTGATTAATTTTTATATCTACATTTTAAAATATTAAGTAATAAAGGATAAAACCTAAAATTATACTTTATGATTTAATTTCAAGCAAAATACAGAAATACTTGTGCAAGTTTTTCCTGGAAGAAAATAAACAAATTAACTATTAGAAAATAAAAATATATCAAACACTAATCATTATAAAAGTGATTATAAGTATTAATATATTTGAAAACAAAAAACAATTTAAATTTGTATTTACCTATAAATAATAACTAAATATTTCAGTTTCTTAATTTATGATAAAAATATACTTCTCAAAGAGTTTTATAACTACTTAAGAAACATTCAAAGAGGCAAACTACTATTTAACTACATTACTAATAACTTAATTTTAGGCACCAAATAGAGAAAAGACTTTTGCAGATTTTGTCTGCAAGAAAAGTAAATAAGAATCAACATCCTACAAGACTTGCAATTTCTAAAATTTGATAAAGACAAACCAAAGTGAACCATATTAAAATATGAGAAGAGATAGTTTAATACTCATCAAAATAAATATAATTAACCAATTATAATTTCAGGCAACATACAGAAATACTTATTCAAGTTTCTCCTGGAAGAAATTGAACAAATTTTTATAAACTAAAAGAATATCAAACACAAAAATCATTGTAGAAATTATGATTTTGATGCATTTGAAAACAAACAACAACTAAAATTTGTATTTACTTATATCAATAACTAAAGGTTATATGTATTTTATTTTTTAAAATTTATGATGAAAATATACTTCTCGAAGAGTTTTATTTATTAGCTATATAAGTTAAAGTGTTGAAAGAACCTTCTTAGAAACTTAAGGAATTTAATAAACTACTTTAGAAATACTCAAAAAGGTAAACTTTTATTTAACTATATTACTAACGATTTAATTTTAGGCCATACAGAGATAGAATTTTGTAGATTTTATCTGCAAGAAAAGAAAATTAGAATCAATAACTTACAAGACTGCAGTTTGTATAATTAGGACAGAACCAACCAAAATCACATTAAATAGCCTTTATTAAAGCTTATTAACCTCATTAGAAGACCAAAACTGTATGAGATACTTTCAAATGCAAAGGGCAGTACAATGGATATGTAAAAGCTGTAGTATATCGAAGACTTTCCAGTTGTTTTATTTTGTAATAAATAATGATTTAATTATATTTTTATAATTATGGTATGATAATAAATGGATATTTTGTGATTGTAATTAATCAAAAAAAAAAATATACACAAATGAATGGTAAATTATAAACTGATAAAGATTTAGATTTTTTTTTAGTAATTATTATGCAAAAAAAATTATCAACTTATTTAGTATCTTACTCAAATGTTGATTTGAACCTAAGTTTTTAAATTTTACATATTCATTGAATAAAATTTATAAACTTTTGTTTTTGTCCTAAAATTTAAAATATATCAATATATTTTAACACTCATCATAACTATAATTAACTTAAAAGGTAAATTTTTGATAAAATGAATAAAATTGAATATAGGTAAGTATCACTTGACTAAGTGTCAATTTTAACAAGTTATACAATATGTTATAAGCTTTTATTTACTTCCAAATTTTGGAATATAGAACAAGTAGGTATAAACTAAAACAATAAAATGTTATTTTTAATTTGGGTACTCCTTTGGAATGATTTTCAAGAAAAAATCATTAATCTTGGATTTCAACCCATTTTTGTATACAGGGGTTTTTTGGGACGTACATTCCGAAAAAAAAAGTCATTTAATAATAATTTTTAGATAAGCATTAAAGAAATCTATAATTTATATTTTTAAAAAAGAAGAATTTTCTATAATATTTAAGCATACAATTGGAATAAGAACAAGATATATAATAAATCAGGTTGATTCATTATTATAGGTGTTCAACCGGATATGACGTCACCAGAATGCCGATTTTAATATTATATCTTTTAAAAAGAATTATTATTTAAACTTTTAAATATTACAAATATTTTACTACGTGCCGAACGCAGTAAGGTACGTAGCAACAAAATAAATACAAATTTTATTGTTTTTAAACCTTTAGTTTTGCACTCGCCATTTTCAGCAAAAATGTTTTATACTAAAAAAGAAGAAGAATGTTTTATGAAAATTACAACTGTCAAGTTTTTAAACAATTAACTCATTTATTTTTTAAGATTTTATAGCAAATACTTTTAAATTTTAACAGATTGTGAATACATTTAATCATAAATTCAATTTTCTTTGTTCGGATTTCTCTATTTGCATGTTTTCGAACTCTATCGACCGGGCACATGCGCACGACGATATCCGATCAATTCGAACGATCATTTAGATTCTAAATTTTAGAATATAATCGATACGTTAGAGGCGTGGCAAATCTTCGTATTAGTTCTTTCAAAATTAATATCTAAATTTATATTTAATAGGCAAGTTTTTTAATAATTAAATCATTATTTTTTTATAATTTAACATACTACAATATCTAAATATAGATATTAAAACTTGAACTTTAAAATTTTATAACATTTAATAATTAATTCCTTTTTCTTTATTCGAATTTTGCTATTTGCATGTTTTCATCGTTTATCGACCAGGCACATGCGCACGACGATATCCGAACAATCCCGAACGGTCATTTAGAATATATTCGATACGTTGGAGGCATTTCGTATTAGTTCATAAAAACAAGATTAGTAAATAATAGGTTGATTCATAATTATAGATGTTCAACCGGATATGTCGTCACCAGAATGCCGATTTTAAAATTATGTTTTTTAAAATGAAATGATATATATACTTTCAAATATTATAAATATATTTCTACGTGCCGAATTTAAATAGAAAGAAATTTATTTGTTTTACACTATATTATTTAGTTTTAAACTATTTTTTTAAATTTAAATGAATTGCTAAAAAAGAAGAAGAATGTTCTATAAAAATTAAAATGACAATCAAAAAAAGTTCAAGGTTTGAACATATGAAGAGGTTGTCACATTTACAGGAATTTCAAAGCATTTAATCGTTAATGACGTCATCCGAGATGATTTTTTAGATTTAATTGTTTTTTAAGAAAAACACTTTTACTATATTATATTACAAATAAAATGAAAATTTTACTGTTTTTGATGTTCTATTATTTTGTTTTCAGTAAATTTATATATTGTAAATTAAAAAAGAAGAATGTTTTAAAGAGAATGAAGTGTCAACTGTCTATTCTAAACTACCTTAGTATTCTATGGTGGTCATATTGTGTTTGCTAACTGACAAATTAAACTTTGCAACAATCTAAATTGTTATGAAGAAAGAAAAAAAGAGATTGAGATACAGTTATGCCGATGATTTTTTACTCAGGAGATAATTGCTTACAATTAGAGTAAACTAGGAGTGATAGAAACTAAAATTAATATATAACAGAATTGACAGAAATTACAACTAAAGTGTGGTGGGTTTATTATTGAGTGTTATTGTTAAGTAAGTTTAAGTATTCTTAATATTTATTTAGTTCATTGTTAATGAATAAAATTTATCATAAACTTTTCATTTTACAGGCTGAAATAACAGTGCTCAAAGTAAAATAAGACCAGACATTATATCACTACCTGCCAATGTACCAAAAATTTTCGATGATGATTAAAATCCATATTCTACATAAGTTTCATAAAAATCAAACCAAGTAAAACAATATATAATAGGATAAAATTGGTTTTTAATTATTTAGATTATAATTTAAACATATCATATAAAAGTCACTGTAAATGCAAGTGAAATTAATCATAGAACATTTCTAAATAAAGGTATATACCAAATTATAGAAATATTGCAATTTTGTTAATGTTAAGTAATAAAGAATAAAACCTAAAATTTTACTTTATGATTTAACTTCAAGCAAAATATAGAAATACTTATGCAAGTTTTTCCTGGAAGAAAATGAACAAGTTTTTATAAACTAAAAGAGTATCAAACACAAATCATTGTAGTATGATATGATATTGATGTATTTGAAAACAAAACAACTAAAAGTTGTGTTTACCCATAAGCAATAACTAAATATTTCAGTTTCTAAATTTATGATAAAAATGAACTTTTTGAAGAGTTTTATTTTTTAGCTATTTAAGTTAAAGAATTGGAAAAAATTCTTATTGACTTAAGAAATTTAATAAACTACTTAAGAAACATTCAAAGAGGCAAAATACTATTTAACTACATTACTAATAACTTAATTTTAAGGACCAAATGGAGAAATACTTTTGCAGATTTTGTCTGCAAGAAAAGTAAATAAGAATCAACATCCAACAAGACTTGCAATTTCTAAAATTTGATAAAAACAAACCAAAGTGAACCATATTAAAATACGAGAAGAGATAGTTTAATACTCATCAAAATAAATATAATTAACTAATTATAATTTCAGGCAAAATACAGAAATACTTATTCAAGTTTCTCCTGGAAGAAAATGAACAAGTTTTTATAAACTAAAAGAATATCAAACACAAATCATTGTTGTATGATATGATATTGATATATTTGAAAACAAACAACAACTAAAAGTTGTATTTACTTATTAGCAATAAATTTCATTTTTTAAATTTATTATGAAAATATACTTCTCAAACAGTTTTATTTATTAGCTATTTAAGTTAAAGTTTTAAAAAAATTCTCATAAACTTTCATTTTAGGCCAAACAAAGATAGACTTTTACAGATTTTGTTTACAAAAAAAAAGAAATTATAATAGACATCCTACAAGACTGTGGTTTAGATAATTTACACAAAACCAACCAAAACCACATCAGAAGACCAAATCTATATGTGATACTTTCAAATACAAACAGCAGTTAATCTTTTTATGAAATTAATAATATCAAATATTTTCATTAGCTTAAGTGATAGAGTTTTATAACATATTTTAACTTTTTATTCACTTCCAAACATTGGAATTTGGTGTAAGTACCTACTACGATTAAGTGTTTATTACTTTAATTTAATATAAATATATACACATATAGTATATAGTACATACACATATAAGTATTTTTTTTAAATTTATATATACAAATCCCTTAACAATTGGATCTATATTCAATTATAAAAAATAATCTCGGATTTTCTAATATTTGCATGATTGAGATTAAATAAATTAAGTCAAATTTTATTGTTTCTACACTTTATTATTTACATTTTAATACTTTTTTTTTTCTTTAGCATCTTTGAGTTAAAAAGGAGAAAATTATAATGACAAGTAGAAAAAGTTTATGGTTAGTATATATTAACAGGTTGACTCATTTATAGAACATTGAAAGTGCCTACCCGTGTATTAGATACTTTACCTAGAATGATTTAATTTTAATTGTTTTTTAAGAAGAAACACTACGTGCCGAACGCAGTGAGGTACGTAGCAACAAATTAAATCCAAATTTTATTGTTTGTACACTTTATTATTAACTTTTTTTTGTACTTTTTTTCTTAAGCAAATTTAATTTAAAAAAAAGAGATATCTTTTGTGAAAATTATAATGACAAGTAAATTTAATTGTTTTTTAAGAGAAACACTACGTGCCGAACGTAGCAACAAATTAAATAAATTTTTTTTTGTTATTACAACTTATTATTTAATTTTCTACTCTTTTTTTTACGGCAACAATGTTTTATATTAAAAAAAGAAGAATGTCCTATGAAAATTATTACTGACAAATAGCATACAATTGGAATTAGAACAAGATATATAAAAAATCAGGTTGATTCATTATTATAGGTGTTCAACCGGATATGACGTCACCAGAATGCCTATTTTAATATTGTTTTTTAAAAAGAACTATTATACAGTCGACAGAAGCAAACATGGTCCGCAGAAAATATGCCAACTAATTTCAAGGTTATCACAATCAGCCAATCACGAGCCAATGTTAACGATAATATCAATTTTAGTGGCTGCATAAGTGAGATGAAAATACAACTACAGCGACAAGGACACGCCCACCCAGGGTTCATGTTTGCTTCTGTCAACTGTATAAATTTTAAAACACGACAAATATATTAGAATTAAAAACAAATTTTATTGTTTTTAAACCTTATTTTACCCTCTTTTTCGTCAAAAATGTTTTATACTGAAAAAGAAGAAGAATGTTTTATGAAAATTACAACTGTCAAATTTTTAAACAATTAACTTATTTATTTTTTAAGATTTTATAGCAAATACTTTTAAATTTCAACAGATTGTGAATACATTTAATCACAAATTCATTTTCTTTGTTCGGATTTCTCCATTTGCATGTTTTCGAACCCTATCGACTGGGCACATGCGCATGACGATATTCAATCAATCTAAGTTCAAGGTTTGATCATATGAAAAGGTTGTTACATTTACAGGAATTTCAAAGCTCTTAATAGTTAATGACGTCATCCGAAATGATCATTTAGATTTAATTGTTCTTTAAGAAATAACATTTTTACTATATTATATTACAAACTAAAACAAAATTTTGCTGTTTTCTGTGTTCTACTATTCTGTTTTATATTAAAGAAAAGAATGTTTTGTGAGTAAGAAGTGTCTATTCTATTCTATGTTCTATGTATGGTTGTCATATTGTGTTTGCTTTTTAAATAATTTATATGCTTTACGTGATAGATATTTATATTAGACAATTAAAATATTTTTGCAACAATTTAAATTGTTATGAAGAAAGAAAAATTGAAGATATTGAAATACAGTTACACTAATGATATTTTGTACTTAGGAAATATGGGAACGTCGCCAATATTTGGTAAAAAAATGTATATTGTATTTTGCTTCAAATAATTATCTCATAAAATTCATTTTCAGATCAAACTGTGAAAATGCTTACAGCTAAAAAGATCATTTAGGTACTACAAAAAGTTCACAGTATTTGCCAAAAAAGATGGGGTTACCAATCAAACAAAATAATATGATTTAATGATAAAATAAAATAATGATAAAAAAATATTTCTATATATAAATCAAAAGTAATAGAAACTCTTGAAAGTGTATATAGGTTAATAGAGATTGCAACTACTCTGGTAAGTTTGTGATTGAGTGTGAATATTAAGTAAATTGAAATATTATTCTTAATATTTATATAGTTAATTGTTAATGACTAAAATTTATCATAAACCTTTCTTTTTGTAGGCTGAAATAACTATGCTCAAAGTGGGTTGTTCAATGAAATAAGACCAGATGTTATATCACTACTATTTTTAAGCATGTGGTAAAGAAAAATAATTTAAGAAATGACCTGCTAAGTACAAACTTTTGCACAAGATTTTTTTATTACTGTTATGAATACAAATAAATAAAAAATATAAAATTTTTAAGAAATGGATATTGATATATTTAAAGACAAACAAATTGATTAGAAATCTAAAATTGTATTTATCAATTAGCAATAATTAAAGATAATATATTTATTTCATTTTCTAAATTTATTATTTATAGATGCTTCTCGAAGGAGTTTATAAATTAGCTATTTAAAGTAAAGCTTTAAAAATATCTTTTTATATAAATCAACTATATGTAAAATAGAAAATACATTAACATTAATTAATTTTTAAATCTACATATTAATAGATTAAGTAATAAAGCATATAAACTAAAATTATACTTTATGATTTAATTTCAGAAGAAAATGAACAAGTTTTTATAAAATACAAAAATATCAAACCCAAATCATTATAGAAATTATTTACATTGATGCATTTAAAAACAAACAACAAGTAAAAGTTATAAATATTTACTCATAAGCAATAACTATAGAATATTTCATTTTTAAAATTTATTATGAAAATACACTTCTCGAAGAGTTTTATTTATTAGCTATTTAAGTTAAAGTTTTAAAAAAAATCTTATAAACTTAAGAAGGAATTTAATAAACTACTTAATAATTATCCCAAGAAGTAAACTTTTATTTAATCACAATACTAATAATTTCATTTTAGACCAAACGAAGATAGACTTTTAAAGATTTTGTCTACAAAAAAAGGAATTTAGAATAGACATCCTACAAGACTGTGGATTAGATAATTTACACAAAACCAACCAAAACCACTTTCACTAACCTTTATTAAAGCTTATGAACCTAATCAGAAGTCCAAATTTATATGTGATACTTTCAAATACAAAGGGCAAATTAATAATATTAAATATTTCAATTAGCTTAAGTGGTAGATTTTTACAACATATTTTAACTTTTTATTTACTTCCAAACATTGGAATTTGGTGTAAGTACCAACTATGATTAAGTGTTTATTATTTTAATTTAATATAAACATATAGACAAGTATTTTTTTAATTTATATATACAAATCCCTTAACAATTAAATCTTTATTCAACTATAAAAGATAATGCCAGATTTTCTAATATTTGAATTATTGAGATTAAAAAATTAAACTAATTTCTGTTGTTCCTATACATTATTATTTACGTTATAGTACTTTTTTTCTTTAGTAACCATTTATGACGTTACCCAGAATGACGATTTAAAGGTAATTATTATTTAAGAAGAAACACTACGTGATAAATTAAAACATTCAGAGAATAAATTTTATAAGCCAAAATTTAATTTAGTATTCGTATATATTATTTAAAAATATTTGTAGATAGTTTCAATACATTTTAAATAGTTTTCCATATTAACTTTTTTATTCAAACAAAACATAACCACAGAACATAATATATTCAATTGACTAATGACAGCACTGTCACTTGACATTGATATCAAAGAACCACGGATTACATATTAAAAAAAAATACATTCTATGGAACAAAAGTTACAACAAAACAAAATAAACATAATGAATTTGGCAATTATGTTACAACTTTACCGCTTAATAACGTTCCTTTAATTTTGACGTAAGTCCCGTAGTTCGTTACCGTTAAATAAGTTGATCGGTTATTTTTTAACTCTCGCATGGGCACAATTACCGATGTCTAATATATACCAAGTATTTGGCTTCTAATCTTTAATATTCTAATAAGTGGCTTAAAATCTCTTTATTAAGGGGTTACATTATAGGACGGCGTTCAATAATTGCCTATTCTTAATGAAAAATTTATAAACTATCAGATACATACATTTTTTTTAATTACTACCATTCTAAGAGGTAAAATTTAGCTTTAAACATTAAAAGTACGATAGTCCACATAATTGTTCCGTACATAGTATAGTCGCCGGAAACACTAATGGTGTTTGACATAGAACATTGTACCGCTTATGGTATAGAACACTATCTTACTTCACCAAGGCCAAATTCAATTCAAATGCAAATCGCCATTACTGCTTTATTGTTTAGCAAGTAAAGACGTGTCTGTTTGTTTTAATTTTTTGTATAACTATATATTTTTATAATTAAATTTAAAATTTTTGTGTTTACATTATTGATAAATAATTGTGTGATATTGTGAAATTCAAGATGCCTAAAAAACTACGATTATCTCTTGGCAAAAAGAAAAGTTTGAATAATCAAAGCCAATCATCACGATCTGGTAAGTACTTATATTATTTATTATTAATTGATTTTTATGTAGACATGGTTTCTAATATATTAAATTTGTTACTGTTATAGTCTTAAAACTATCTATTAACATTATTTTTCATAAATTAAAAAATGCCAAGCCAAGCTACTATTACAAAATGGCGGAATAATAAAGTATCAAGAAATTTACGTTTTATTTTAAAATTTTTATTTTTTACATCACTTAAATATTAATTTTTTAAATACAATAATAGAAGAAATTAGACATATTTTATTTTGGTATATTATATTCATTATTTTGTAATGTACAAAATCATTTTTCTGTTCATCGAGATTTCCGGGAGCGTTACCGGTAAATATACCGGTAAATTTTACTTACATAATATTGTACATTTATTTCGTTTTTGTGATCAATATTTTGAAATCTTATTAATTAATTAATATTAATGGGAATTTCTAAATGTAAAAATGTATTATTTTGCTCTACAAACATATACTTATGAGGTTTCATTGTTATAATAAATAGTTTGGTGACTGGTGAATTTAAAAATAATTTAAAAGCATACAGGATTTGAAATTTAATCGATATAAGTATTCTGAAATCTATCTAAAAACTTTGTGTCTAGAAAATAAAAAAGCTAAACAAAAAACGGGAATTTGATTCGTCTACACCCTACACCCTACGGGTTTGAACTACTATATTTTCTAAGCATTTTATTTAAAAATTGTATATTTGTTTGGGTTTTATGATAAATATTTTTTACTTAAACTAACACGCTTTTTCTAAATTAGGTTGTAAATTATGATCTTGATTTTCACCGGTTTCTAGAAATATGATAAATTTGAAACTTTGTATATACCGGAAGAAGATTAAAAATTAAGAATAATTATTTTTTAATTTGTGGAACATTTAAGTAGAATGTTAATAGTCTCGGGATAATAAATGTGGAATACAGGATGGAATAAAAAGGATATTCATATAAGGGAAGAATAAAGAGTTTAAGAATATTTTTTTTGTTTTAGAAATATTTAAGTGAAATTTTAATGATCTCGGTATAGTAAAAGTGAAAAATAAAGTATACAGGATGAAATAAACAAAATATGGAACATACAGGGGGAGAATAAAAAAAAATTGCAGTATTCAAGGAGAGAATAAAATGTTTAGCAGTAGTCTTTTTGTTTTAGGAACGTTTAAATGGAATTTTAAGATTTTTGGGAAAAATAAAAGTGGAAAATAAAGATATAGGTTGAATTAAAAAGAATATACAGTATACAGGGGAAGAATAAAAAATTTAAAAATGTTTTTTCTTAATTTTTGAAATTTTTAAATTAAAATGATAAAATTGAGTAATGATTCGTTAAAGATACCACATGTCCACAAAAATTAATTACTAAATAGAACTAAAAAAATAAAACGTAAATGATATTTTAAAAAATTAAAAAACTATTTATACTAACCTAACTAAAAAATAGAAGCTCATTTTTTATAAATTTTTATATTTCAGTAGAAAAAAATCGTACAATCAGTCATTTTAAATCACCCCAAAATTTAATTATAATAAAGCTTAGATTGCTTAAAGAATAATTCTCGATGGGATACATTTTATTGCATTTCATAACTCTTCCTCATAAATAAACACCCATAAAATAACTGTTAAGTACATTAAATATGTAAGTGCATTAAGCTTTTTACCCAGAATTGAATTATTCTTTTAATAACTTAATTTTACTATGAATTTTTTTTAAATTATGAATTATGATACCTTTTACTTCTGTAATATAAGATCTTTTTAATTAAAAATTATTTTCCATTTTTTCATTTGATTAGAAAATAAAACGTGTTTTTTTAGGTTGTTTTTTAATTATCATTTATAATAGGTACGCTGTAATGTTTATGATGTTGTATAATCAGTATATTAACGAAATTTACAAGATTATATTGATAATTTTGAAGATTTACCTACTTATTTATTTTAAGAAAACCCAACACCAACTGGTAATGTTGAATCTGCATCTTCTTCCGATTCTTCTTCTGAATCCGAAAGGAGATCACGGGGAAAAGGATTATCCCAAAGGTTGACAAAAATAAAATCAAAAGGGCATCATTCAGGTAATATTTTTATAAAAATTTATGTTGTAAATACGATTTATAAATTTATCTTTTATTTAACAGGAAAACAACAGGCACCACCTGTAACTAAGAAGAGCCAACGCAACTCGCAAGTAAGTCCATCTTCTGATCGGGTTACACGATCGCAATCTCGATCAAGTTCATCTGTTACTTCCTCATCGCCAGTATCAAGCCCTGAATCTTCACCTCTACCTTCGCGTAGAAATCAAATTGTTAATACGCCTCAACCTTCCACTTCTAGAGCAGATTCAAATATTGATTCTCCACTACCAAGAGCTGTCATAATCGATCGTCACGTTCTCCGTCCTCCCACTCCAGAATTTGTTCGAGCAATTACACAAGAGGATATTAATAATGATGACATGGAAATTGGATCCCCAATTGAAGAGCAGCAGAATCAACCAGACAATGAAATGGAGATACCAGTAGCAGCAGCGGCGGCGGCTCTGCCACCACCACCTAATGCAGGTAATTTATATTTACATGCGGTTATTGATAGACTTGATAATAATATTGAATATTATGTAATTGCAAATTTTAATGTTGTTTGTCAATTTTGTAATGCTTTATATTTTCGAGAAGAATGTAATACAAGACGTCAATTCACTTCTTGCTGCAAATTAGGAGATGTTCATTTGCCCCATCTTCATGAATATCCTGATCAATTGCGACGTCTTCTCGATAATCGTAATTATTTGAACAATATTCGTTCCTACAATACTGCATTTGCATTTGCATCTTTGGAATGTAATCAACCTCCATTGCCAGGTCAAGGTCCACCCGTTTTTAGGGTTCAAGGTGAAATACGTCATCATTTGTCCCATATAAATGTCAATTTTCACAATGATCAAAGACGTTATTCCGAATTATATTTCATTGATACTCAACTTGCAAACGATGTGCGTATTCAACAACATCAGTTACAAATGGAAGTGGTCGAAGTCATTTCTGAATTTTTAATCGATAACAATCCTTTTGTCCAAGGATATCGTTTTCTTCGTGATGTTTACGATGAACAAGTTTTAAACGGTCGACCAATCGAAAATCTCCAATTAGTTTTTGATAATAATCGTCAATTCAATCCCAATTTTAGGCAATACGGAGCCGTCCATTGTAATGAGGTCGCTGCCGTTTTTATTACTGATGATGGTGAACCTCCAGTAGATCTTTGTTATCGTGTTTATTGTAGAGCAAACCGTGGCCTGTTTACAAACATTTCATTTTTAAGTTGTAATTGTGATCCATTGGTTTATCCTTTAATTTTTCCTTATGGTGATTCTGGTTGGCGACATGGTCAACGACATAGTAGAACTGCTGGTAACATTTCAATAAGAGAATATTATTGTTTTAGATTATCTTTTCGTTCAAATGAATTTAATTTTATTTTAAAAGTTGGTAAATTAACTCAACAGTTTGTCGTTAATTCCTATTTAAAAATTGAGAGTAGTCGGTTAACTTATATAAGAGAAAACCAAAGAACTCTAAGAGCTCAATCTTATCAAGGATTAATTGACTACCTCAATACGCGTCAATTAAATCAAAATAATGTCAATCCGGGTAATATATTTATTCTTCCATCATCTTTTGTAGGAAGTGAACGATTCTTTCGCCAAAATTATTTAGATGCCATGGCCATTGTAGGACAGAACGGTAAGCCTGATTTATTTTTAACGTTTACCTGCAACCCGAAATGGCCAGAAATTAGAAATAACTTACAAGGGGCCGAATCGACAAATCGACCCGATTTAATTTCGCGCGTGTTCAATCTAAAATTTAATCAGTTTTTACGTGATATTACAAAATATCACATATTTGGTGTAGTTGTTGGTTGGGTGTACGTAATTGAATTTCAAAAAAGAGGTTTACCACATGCACATATGTTGTTATGGTTACATCAACAAAATAAAATTTTTGATGCTATTGGTGTAGATCGTTTAATAACTGCAGAAATTCCAACTAATGATGACATTTTAAAAGAATTAGTTTTATCGAATATGGTACATGGTCCGTGCGGCTTCCGTTGTCAAGATGATGACGGAAAATGTACTAAAAAATTTCCTAAACCTTTACTTGCTAATACGGATTTCAATATAAATGGGTATCCATCTTATAGACGGCGTCCGATAGAACCCATAGTTGTTAGAGGTAAATTGATTGATAATTCTTGGATTGTGCCGTATAATCCATATTTGTTGAAAAAATATCAGGCACATATTAATGTTGAAGCATGTTCTTCAATTAAATCAGTTAAATATTTGTTTAAATACATATATAAGGGTTATGATCGAGCAATTGTTCAAGTTCAAGCAGACAATTCAGGAAATAATATAGTTGAAAATTATGACGAAATCCGCCGGTTTTTGGATTGTCGTTATATTAGTGCGCCAGAATCGATGTGGCGTATTTTAAAGTTCAAATTACATAATCATTCGCATACTATTATTAGATTACCAATACATCTTCCAAATCATCAGATTGTCTATTTTAGAACTGAAGAGGCAGAAAATGTTGTCAATGCCCACCGTGAAACTGAATTGACTGCTTGGTTTCGATTAAATCAAAATGTTCCTGAAGCTCGACAATATCTCTATATTGAAATACCATATCATTATACGTTTAAACGACAAGAAGGGTGGAGACCGAGGGTGTATCAAATAAGATGGATTGTTCCACGTATTTACTTCGTTAGTCCGCGTGAAGGTGAACGTTTTCATTTGCGCACTCTATTGCTTCATGTAAGAGGAGCAACATCTTTTGATTTTTTAAAAACTTACAATAACATCACATACGCAACATTTCGAGAAGCAGTAATTGCGCGAAATTTATTATTAAATGATGAAATTTGGTATAGCTGTTTAGAGGAGGCATCCGCAGTACAAATGCCTAGCCAATTAAGACGAATGTTTTGTCAAATGTTAATATTTTGTGAAATTCCTAATCCGCACGATTTATATGAACATTTCAAAGAGCATTTAGCGGAAGATTATATGCGGCGATTTCAACGTGAAATTGCTTTTCAAAAACTTTTAATTTTTATTAATAATTATTTAATTCGTTTTGGCAAAAACAATTCAGATTTTCTTTTACCAATACCTGAACAATTAGATGTGGTTGAGGAAGATGATGATCATATTAACCGTAATGATGATCATGTTGAGGATGTTGAAGAAGCATTCTTTGCTAGAGTTAGATTATTAAATGCTCAGCAGTTTGCTGTTTATGATCAAATTAGAGATTCGTTACGATTACTAGAGGGCGATAATAGAAAACTTTTCTTTTTTAGAGGGTCAGGCCGGTTGTGGTAAAACATTTTTAATCAACACTATTTTAGAATACTGTCAAATGACTGACAAGCCATTTTTGGCTATGGCATTCACTGGCATCGCGGCAAATTTATTAATAACGGGTCAAACTGTTCATTCTTTATTTTCACTTCCTGTTCCATTTGATAATAATTCGACTTCGCGTCTCGACAATCAATCCGAAAAAGCTATTCGAATTAATGCGGCACATTTTATTTTATGGGATGAAATTTCTATGGTTAGTAAACACATGTTACGTTGCGTAGATGAAAAACTACGTGATTTAACAGGTGTTGATCGACCGTTTGGCGGTAAATTAATTTTAGCGTGTGGTGACTTTCGTCAATGTGCTCCGATCATCAAGTTTGGTGGAGAAATGCAGGTTTGCGCTCAAAGTGTAAAGAGTTCGCCGATTTGGCCGCAATTTCATCGTTTCGAATTGTCAGAAAATATGCGTGCTTTGCCGCATGAAATAGATTTTAAGAATTGGCTTCTCGGCATAGGTAATGCGACCGCTTTTAGACGACAATTATCGACATCAATATTTGTAGTAGACATTCCTCCGGAAATTTTAGTTGTAGATGTTGTTAATAGAATTTTCGGTATTACTCCATTGCTTCCACCAACAGCAGAACAAACTCTCGAATATTTGAATCGTGCTATTTTAACGCCCTGCAATGAACATGTACGTCAATTAAATGAACGAATTCTTAATTTGCTCGAAGGTGAGGTTCGCGAATATTTCAGCACTGATAAATTAATTTTTCAAGACGGTGATCAACAAGATGAGATTGAAAATGCTTGGCCGATCGAATTTTTGAATAGTTTGGAGGTAACAAGTTTGCCTTCACATAAATTGCGTTTAAAGGTTGGTGCAACTATAATGCTTTTGAAAAATTTAGATGTGCAACGTGGATTGTGTAATGGTACGCGGTTAATTGTTCAAAGATTATTTGATAATTTTATTGAAGCAGCGTTTATTAATCCAACGACTGCTCAGCTATCATTCGAATTTATACCGAGAATTGATTGCCAATGTGTAAACAATGCAGAAATTCCGATCAATATGACAAGACGTCAATTTCCAATTTCATTAGGTTTCGCAATGACTATTAATAAAAGCCAAGGTCAAACATTTGAACATGTTGGGGTATATTTACCACGTCCAGTATTTAGCCACGGTCAATTATATGTAGCGTTTTCTAGGGCTAAAAGTTTTCAACAATTGAAAGTTCAGGTTGAATCTTTAGATGTAATACGACACGGTGTTTTATCTGATGAAGAAGGAGCAATTACTCAAAATGTTGTATACAAAGATCTTTTGTAAACAATATTTTGTTAAAAATTCCGTGTCGAAATTATTCTTAAGAGAAGACCTCGATTTCTTATTGTTCAAAAACTATTTTGGCATATGAAAATGTTAAATATAATTATTATGGTTAATACCATTAATATCTAATAATTTTTTATTTGTTTTTAAAGTAAAGGCTTTTAGTGAAAATTATTACGAAATAATAGAAATTTTAAATTGACGTGCTCAATATCATATATATTGAATATCGAATTGAAGGAATTTATTGTTTATTCAAAAAGTAATATTCAAAGTTTAAGTTTAAATGATATATTAAATTCTAAATTTATTTTGTTTTAATTTCGATGGTTTTGTTTATATTATTACCATTACATAATATTCGTTTCATACCTGAATAGTTCTAAAGTGTAACAAAGTAGCATTAATCTTTTTAGGTAATTTATATTTACTATTTAAAAGTTTTATCGACCAAATTTTTTTCTTCTCATCGATTACCGGAAGATTAATTAATTATCTTTGCTGAAATTTATTCAAACACTACTTTGACGCAAAAGAATTCTTCATTTAATTTACGTGTATGCTCATTTTATGACTTATAATTTGTACGATTTAAATAATTTCAGTGTTGCTGTTGGTAAACGAGGTAAAGGAGTCCGTACCGGACATGCTGTTAATTAACAATCACAATTGAAAATTTTTGGATAATATTTGCTGTGAATATTTATGTTGATGATTAAAGAGAAGACAATTTTTTTAATCTTTTTCTGTCAATTGGAAACGATTTTTTTTTTGTTACGCGTTATTCATATTTTGCTTATTTATTGTTTCAATTTTATTTTAAATCGTATAAATTCTTTACATTTAAAGTAAAAATTAACATTTCACTGCTAAACTTGATAAAGGAACAGATTAGCATACGTTAATATAAATTTATCGTCAGTAAGAAATTGCATTTCAATTAATAAAAGACACATTACTTCTTATAGTTTTATCTATTTGGTAGTCGAGTTCATAGTCGAATTTTTATTGAATTAAATAAGAAATAAATAAAGAATAAATAGTACGTCGTTTTAAATTTTTTGTATTATTTTTAAATTCATTTTTTTTCCTATAAAACAATCATAATGTTTCTCCAAATGGGATAGTTTTTTGTTGGCTCTTCTATAATTTGACGAATCCTTTTTGATCTTTTTTTTAAATAATAATGAGCGCGTATTTTAACATTTTTTCCTTCCCCAACCACATCAATTTGTTTTGTTTTATAAAAAAATCTGTAATTTTTTCATTATTTTTGGTTAAATTTTAAAAAATTTTTTAAAGGTTTACAAGTAATTTTTTAAATTTACTTTCTTAAATGTTTATATAAAATTAAAATGCGTTGGAGATCATAAATTAACATCAACAAAACATTATAACTTCTCGACATATTGTTTAATGTGATGTATTGTAAACGTTTTGGTAATCGAATATTGTTGTTCTGTGTAAACAAAAAGCAATAGCATAAATATAATAATTTTAGTATTTTTATTTTTTTCCTATTTTTATTACTTATAATCATAAATTTGATTTACCTTCACTAAGATAAACAAGTGTGATGCAAAGATTTTTCATTTTTGTTTTAAACATTCCAATGAAGATCTTCATTTACTATTTTGAGTTTAAAACTATAATGGTATGTAATCTCAAATAATTGATATAACTTAGCTACGGTTTTTATTTATAACAATTAGAAGAATGTATGTATTAATGTCAAGTAAAGAGTAATAAGTTCTATTTAACATTTGTTCGTTATTAACCCTTATCGCGTTTTTTAATTTAATTTCGCAAACTTTAATAATTTTTATGTAATAATATAGAATGGTTCTTATTCAATGAATATCGACGGATAATAAAACTTTCCAATATCTATCAATCAATCGTGCGTTAAATAATAATTTTTTTTATATTCGTATTTAAATTTCGTTACAATTGTATATATAATAATAGCAAGTAGAGGTTTTTGAAATTACTTTAAAACTAATTTTTTTTAAAATAATTGTTTAATACATTGTTTTATATTTTCTTTTTTATTTTTTAAATATTCAACTTAACCTAACCTAATTTTTTTTAAATAATTGTTTAACTTAATATATTCCTTTATATTTTCTTTTTTTATTTTTTATTTATTCAATACGATTTCTGCCAATAACGTTAAATTATTTTTTTTCTTGGAGTACGACTTCTTTTTTAAACACTCGATTACATATTGCGCCCTAACCAACAATGTTGAAAATAATTAATTTTATTCGTAAGTTATTAATAGTTTTTACCATTTCACGTAAACTTTAAAAGTAAATCTAGCTACCAACTGTACTGTATGATTTTGACAATTAAATAGTTTTGATAATAGAACTTTAATTCTTATAAAAAATGAGACGATCTATACAATTTTGCATATTTTATTTTAATAAACTGTTCGAGTTAATTTATTGAAACATTTTTTTTTCATGCATATGACATTATTTTAAATTTTTTATTAAATTGTTTCCATAAGTACTTACATGATGTTGTTGATCGTTTAAAATCATTGTGAATCGTAAGGAAATTAGTGGATCATAATTACAACTAACTAATTACGTTTTATTTTCTTTGTATTTAAAATATATTTAATTGTACTTAACAGAAGTTCACTATTTTCAGAAAAATGACATCGAGTTCTTAATAAGCAAGTAATATTTGATATTCGGTTTTATTTCATTTTAAATTATTGAAAATTAATTTGATTTACATTGGTCTGATTTGTATTACACTACTTTATGGTAAACCTTTCAAAGAAAACGGTTTTGTACGTCATTAAAAATTCAGAGAAGGATCTCATCATTTTAATACCATACTAATTGGTGTTGTTGTATCCACACGAACGAGTTGTTTTATTGATTAAATATTTATTTGAAAATTATCTTTGATTTATTTATAAAAATTGGGTTTTATATGTACTACAAATTTGGACATATTTCATTTTGAATTAACCTTGACATGGTAATGGTTTTTAATTCGATTCCATAGGTGTGCAAATGTAGAATTTGTTGTTCGTTCTTATAGTTTTGATTATTCGAGTTGACCTTCAATTTTGATCAATATATTTATTGTCATGATTTACATAAAATTATTAAGACACTTTGACTAACTTAACTATCTCAATTAATTATTTTAACTAATACTCACCTAAACTATAACCACAAAATCTTCTATTGTCTTTCTTTTTCAATATTCTTTTTCAACTTTTTATATTGCTTTTATTATTTTTCTATGAATTTATTTTAATTTTCCATTCATTTAAAGTGTCTTTTTACTTTTTGACTTTTTTGTCATCCAATTTCTTCTTATCCAGAAAACATCAAACTTTTTTTTTCTTCTAACAATTTCTGTCACTTCTTGATTTTAGTTTTTTAAATAGTCCATACATCATTCTCAATACTAACTCATTTTAGTACAAATTTGAAACATTACATCAATTTCCTTACACTGTAGTATTTATAAACATTCTTTTCTTTAAATTACTTTTTTAATATTTTTAAAATCATGACAATATTTATATTAATATATGTTCATGAAATTTGGGGAAATGTCGTCCCTTAATCGATGTAAGAATGGAAATCATCTTAGTAATTGCATTCTTTTGAGAAAATTTAGAACACATAAAATTACAAATATTATTGATATATTTAATATATATTATTTGTTCTTTTTTAACCGCATAATATAAATTATTTGTGTGTAATTCTGCAACTGTTACTGGTAGATTCAATTCATCGGTTATTCTGCGCTATAATCATTATTATATCCTTTTGAAAATTGCATAAACATAATTTGAAATGGGAAGAACTAGGCATATAACGACTGACGATAAATTACGATTGTTCTTTTAAGTTCAGAAATAATATTTAAATCTGCTTTATTAGCCAGGTGTAAACGTATTATATATATTTGATTTCTTTTCTCGAGTTTAGGTAAAAAATCAGCATAGCTTTAATACTGACTGAGAGGGAAACTACTAGATGAATAGATTAACATTGTGATCGTGAAAAACGGTAATTCTGTAATTTTTCCATCTTATTTTTCAACTCACAGTAGTATCAAATTATATTGATCGAATTTTGTTGATTCAAAATTTATGGTCGTGCTGGTGTTTATCTTCGATAGACACTAACCTCTAAACGGTTAAAGCTGTTATACATGAAGAGATATTATGAGAAGAATTTGAACAAATGTCATTAATGACATTTATATTTCTACGATTTCCACCATTGCTTTAGACACAATTCTGAACATTATTTTTTCATCAACTACAAACAAATTTTCGCATTAATGTTTAAGTAAAAATTTTCTTTTCTTCAACTCATGATAATATCAAAATCTATTAACCAAACATTGTTAATTCAGAATCAATGGTCGTGCTGATGCTTCTTCTCGAAAGACACTTACCCATAAAGGTTTATGTTCTTGTGCATGACGAAGTATTGTGAAAAGTACCTAATCGATGAAAACATCTGAAAATTTTAACCAATATTCCTAATTCTTTCCTTTTGGGACTGCTTCATCTATTTATTTACATTGAATTTTAGTACATCTAAAGTAAGCATTTCTTCGAAATATATCATATCTTCTGACTTACTTCTTCATTTCTATTTGATATTTTCATAATCTTTCTTTCTCTTAGGGACTCTTCTATCTATTTATTTAGATTGGATTTTTCTCCAAATAAAAGTAAAAGTTGTTTTGAAATATATCATATCTTCTAACTTATCCCCTCTTTCCTATTTGATATTTTCATAAACTCTCTTTCCTTTTAGGACTCTTTCATTGATTTATTTAAATCGGATTTTAGTCCAAATACATGTAAAAGTTCCTTTAACATATACCATGTCTTCATTTCTTTTTAATGTTTTCATAAATTCTTTTTTTAAACTCTTTCAATTATTTATTTAAATTGAATAGAAGTTTAATTAAAATTAATAATTGTTATAAAATATATCATTTCTTACATAAAAGTTTTTATGATATCTTCATAAACTCTTTATTTTTAGGACTCTTCCATCTATTTATTTAGATTGGATTGTAGTACAAATAAAAATAAGAGTTGTTTTGAAATTTATCATTTCTTTTTCTTTTTAATATTTTCTTAAATTCTTTTTCTTTTAGTACTCTTCCAACTATTAATTTAGATTGATTGTAGTACAAATAAAAGTAAGTTGTTTTAGAATTTATTATATATCCTGTCTTACCTCTTCCTATCTACTTGATAATTTCCTAAGCTCTTTCTTTTCCGGACTCTTCCATCTATTAATTTAGATTGGATTGTAGTACAAATAAAAGAAAGAGTACCTTTCCTTTCTTTTCAATGCCTTCTTAAACACTTTTTCTTTTAATACTCTTCCATCTATTAGTTTAGATTGGATTGTAGTGCCAATAAAAGAAAAAGTACCTTTTCCTTTATATTTAATATTTTCTATAACTTTCTTTCTTTTTCGGACTCTTCCATCTATTAATTTAGATTGATTGTAGTACAAATAAAAGTAAGTTGTTTTAGAATTTATTATATATCCTGTCTTACCTCTTCCTATCTACTTAATACTTTCCTAAGCTCTTTCTTTTCCGAACTCTTCCATCTATTAATTTAGATAGGATTGCAGTACAAATAAAAGTTAGAGTTGTATTAAAATATATTATATTTTCCGACTTACTTCTTCCTGTATATTTTCTAAAACTTTCTTTCTTTTTCGGACTCTTCCATCTATTAATTTAGATTGGATTGTAGTACAAATAAAAGTAAGTCGTTTTGGAATATATTATATCTTTTGTCTTACTTCTTCCTTTCTACTTGATATTTTCCTAAACTCCCTTTCTTTTCCGTACTCTTCCATCTATTAATTTAGACAGGATTGTAGTACAAATAAAAGTAAGAGTTGATTTAAGATATATCATGTCTGACATACATAAGCAAGATTTATGGTATTATTCAGGTATATTTTTTCTTTTCTTCAACTCCCAATAATATCAAATTTTATTGACCGAATTTTGTTAATTCAATATGAATGGTCGTGCTGATGCTTCTTCTCGATAAACACTTACCTATAAACGGTAAAAGCTGTTGTGCATGAGGAGATATTGTGAGTAATCGAAGTAATCGAATACAAATAACCTGTATAAAACTAATAAATACTTACAAAATTTGTCAGTATGCTCTCTTTACTACACTCTTCTTTTCTTTTTGATATTTTCTTAAACTCTTTTTCTTTTCCGTACTCTTCCATCTATTAATTTAGATAGGATTGCAGTACAAATAAAAGTTAGAGTTTTTTAACAAATATCATATCTACCAACTTACCTCTTCCTTTTTATTTGATCTTTTCTTAAATTTCCTTACTTTTCCAGACTCTTCCATCTATTAATTTAGATTGGATTGTAGTGCAAGTAAAAGTAAGTCGTTTTGAAATATATTATATCTTCTACCTTACCTCTTCCTTTCTATTTCATATCTTCTTAAACTCTCTTTCTTTTCCGTACTCTTCCATCTATTAATTTAGATAGGATTGTAGTACAAATAAATAAATAAAACTGATAAATATTTACAAAATTTGTCAGTATCCTCTCTTTATTACAACTACCTATTTATTTTTAAGAATAATTGTTGGAATTAAATTGAAAATTAATGTAAGTAATGATATATTTTCGTTTCTAGAATTCACAATAATATTGAATTCTGTTATTTCAGAGTCGATAATAATGCTGATATTTCTTCTCGATAAATACTTACCTATAAACAGTAAGAGTTAATGTTTATGAAAATATCAAAAAGGAAAAAAGAGGTAAGTTAGAAAATACGATATATTTCAAAACATCTCTTACTTTTATTTGGACTAAAATTCAATCTAAGTAAATAGATAGAAGAGTCTCTAGGAGAGAGGAAGTTTATGAAAGTATCAAATAGAAACGAGGAGGTAAGTCAGAAGACATGATACATTCCGAAGAAATTCTTACTTTAGTTGGAATAAAATTCAATGTTAATAAATAGATGAAGGACATCCAAAAAGAAAGAATAAGAAATATTAGTTAAAATTTCCAGTTATTTTCTTCGATTAAGTACTTTTTACAATACTTCCTCATGCACAAGAACATAAACCTTTATGGGTAAGTGCCTTTCGAGAAGAAGCATCAGCACGATTATTGATTCTAAATTAACAATGTTTGGTTCGTAGATTTCGATATTATCATAAATTGAAGAAAAGAAAATCTTTACCTGAACATTATTGCAATAATTTGTTTGTAGTCGATGAAAAAATAATGTTCAAAATTGTGATCTAAAGCAATAGTGAAAATCCTAAAAACTTAAATTTCATTAATGATGTTTGTTTGATTTCTTCTCACAGTATCTTTTTATACATAACAGCTTTAACCTTTTATAGGTTATTGTCCATCGAAGAAAAGTATCGACACGACCATCGATTTTGAATTAACAAAATTTGATCAATATAATTTGAAATTACTGTGAGTTGAAAAATAAGATTGAAAATCAGATGACTTCAACATACTAATTGTTTATTTTTTTTTAGGGGTTTCTCCCCTTGGGAGGGGGTTTTAGTGGGTAAAAATCCTACACTTTACAGAATACGGGTTCTGTAATGTCTTTTGAAGATTTCCCCCTACCCACGTAAAAAAATTAAAAAAAAGAGTCTAGAAGAAATTATTTTCCCTCCCCCCTACTGTAATTTGTAAAGCTAATGAAAATAAACATTTTAAATTGATGGTAATAATGTGAATATTTGTTAATTGTTATTTGGTTGTAAGTTTTGATTAAATAAAATTTATTATTCCAATTGTGTACTTTTTACTCTTTTTCCTTTTATATCTTTTATTTTATAGGTCGATAAAAAACACTGGATATTATATTTATATTTTATGCAATAAGTTAATAGTATAAACATTACCACTGCGTGCCGAGCGTAGCGAGGTTCGCAGCACGTAAGTATTTTTATATTTGATATTATTGGATTTAAATCTTTTACTAAATTAACTTGGACTAATTTAAATTTATTTCAATAAATTTTATGTTTGATTTTATTATGTTTAAATAGTTCACTGCGTGCCGAGCGAAGCGAGGTTCGCAGCACCAAATTAATTTTAACTAATTATAAATTATTTTATTTTATTTAATTATTTTTATATTTGATACTATTGTATTAAAATCTTTCAATAAATTAACTTGGACTAATTTAAATTTATTTCAATAAATTTTATGTTTGATTTTATTATGTGAAAATCTATCAGTGCGTGCCGAGCGAAGCGAGGTTCGCAGCACCACATTAATTTAAACTAATTAAAAATTATTTTATTTAATTCCTTTCTTTTTTAATAAAAAAATTATAGATTAAAAAAATAAAAATACTTAATCACTTTTTAAATTATATTGTTTATACACTTTATTATTTACTTTTCTGTACTATTTTTTTCTTTAGTATTTTGAAATAAAAAAATAAAGAATGTTTTATGAAAATTGAAAGAAAAGGGTTATTATTTACTAAAAAGTTAAATCATTTATCGGAAATTCTAATCGTTTATATTGTCATTTAATTTCATAACCACACCCCAAAAGGGGTGTTAGTTTTTTAAAACGCCTTAATTTTAACGACATTGGTCAGAACCTTTTTTAAAGCTTCAATAGGCGGCGCGCAAAGAAAGTCGATAAGAAAAAAGTGTGGACGAATTGCACTAATAAAATTTAATTAAATGTCTTTTTTTCTTTGTATTTCTTTTATTTTAAAGTTAATTATATAGAAAAAAATGTTAATATAAAAATAGACACTTTATAAGAAAGTGTACATTATAACTAGTCTGATACTATTAAAAATCATCTTACTCTTAAGACATTTCTATTGACCAAAAATTCTTGAGTTAGATTTTTTCTGAGGGTTTTCTTCTTTACTTTTATTATCTACCAGTTTATTTTCCTTTGTCCTACAATCAGTTAATCGTTAATTATTATTCTTATAAGACAATTGTATTATTGTGTATTAAAAATAAAAGCAATAATTTTGTTGATAAAGTGGTTTCATTGAACTTTGATTGCAATTTTTTTTGTTTATTTGTTGCTGCTGTTGTTTAATTGTTGCTGCTAAGATTGGTAAAGTATAACGATAAAAGTGGATAATTTTAAAACTTTATTTAAAAAAAAAACTTGTTCAAAAATTGTTTACGTAGAAATTAAAAATGATTGAATGTTGCCAAAATGGTTTAGAAAAGGAGTCATTATTTTCGTCTCTTATTTATTTTTTAAATAATCAATGTTAACACTTATAATATACAGGGTGTTTCTTAAGTAATCTAAAATATTATATGGGGCGCTTCGTTACTCAATTTTAAAACGAAAAGTTCATATAAACATGTGTGATAGGTGTTGTCGTTTATGAGATACAGGGTGTTGAATTTATTGTAATAAGTCAGTTCTGATTGTACGTGAAATTAATTTTTCCCGGTGACGCTACTGGTTTTTAGAAGTAATACGCAAAAACATGCTTATTATAAGTGGCCTTTGAAATAATGTTGACAAGTGTCAAATTTGAAAACCAACGCAAAAATCGTACATTTTTATTTGATTGACTCTGTGTTTAGTTAATAACTATGCCAGTGTTTACTAATGTTGAAATGGCTAATATGCATTTTTTGTACGGATTAGCGAATGGTAATGCCTTAGAAGCTAGACGTACGTATGCCCAGCGTTATCCAAATAATCGTTTACCATGTTCAGATACGTTTACTAAGTTACATATTCGTTTACAAGAAACTGGAACTTTTGCTAAATCGAAGAATATTATTGGACGACCCAGAACTGTGAGAAATCCCCAATTGGAAAACCAGATTCTTCAAATTATTGACCAACATCCAGAAACGAGTACAAGAAAAGTTGCAGATGAAGTAAATGTTAGTAACAAAACTGTTTGGATTATTCTAAAAGATAATTTATTGTATCCATATCACGTTCAACGTGTTCAACATTTGTTACCTACTGACTATCCATTACGCATACAGTATTGTCAATGGATTTTACGTGAAATCGCGAACAATCCGAATTTTGTGGCCAATATTCTATTTACGGATGAAGCCAACTTTTCTAGACATGGGATTATGAATTTTCATAATGACCACATATGGGCAGATGTAAATCCACATACCATAAGTGTAAAACGATTTCAACAAACATTTTCGGTCAATGTTTGGCTTGGCATCATCGATGATTATTTAATTGGACCATTTTTCCTTCCTGTACGGTTAACCGGTGAGACATACCAACATTTTCTAGAAAATGAACTTACACTTCTTTTGGAAGATGTACCTATTATTTAGAAGGCGCATGTGGTTCATGCATGACGGAGCTCCTCCACATTTTTCAGAGATTGTACGCGAGTTTTTAAATAATGTTTTTTCAGGCCATTGGATCGGACGAGGATCTCTACACCCGTGGCCCCCTAGATCACCTGGACACAATCCTTTGGATTTTTGTGTGTGGGGATATTTGAAATCGCTTGTTTACACAACACTGGTATTAAACGTACAAGATCTTCAAAATCGTATCATAGACGGCTGTAATGTTATTCGTAACAATCCTGGTATCTTCGAACGTATTCGACAATCCATTAGACATCGAGCGGATTCTTGCATTTTAGCTGGAGGTGGACATTTTGAACATTTGCTCTGAAATGTATTATTTTTTCTTTATGTTTAACACATGTTGCTTGTAATAAAATAATAAAAAAATATAAATCAGTAGCGTCACCAAGAAAAATTAATTTCACGTACAACACCCTGTATCTCATAAACGACAACACCTATCACACATGTTTATATGAACTTTTCGTCTTAAAATTGAGTAACGAAGCGCCCCATATAATATTTTAGATTACTTAAGAAACACCCTGTATATTCTTATAATATTTATTCTATAGTTTTGGTTATTTTTATAATTAAATGTATTATTTTGCCCTCCCATGTATGCATCTTAATTTTACAACTTAACAAAAGCAACGATAACCCGATTGTATTTTTAAATTTTTATTTGGATTTCTTTATTAAAAAACGCTTTTTTATAAACTGACCTAACCTTGACGATGGCCTCCTTTACAACATCTTCAATCCACCCACATAAAATTTAAGAGGGTTAAGTGCTTAGGAAGCATGACGGTAATGTCCAAGAACAAAGTGAAACAAGCTCCAAGAACATTTTAAAGATTGCGTATTAAATAAATGACACAGAATTAATTCAATGACAGGGTGTTCCAATCTCACGCACACTTTATACCCCACACATTTGTTGTTTTAATTTCCATTTAAGCTCATTTAGATAGATATATTTGTTAGCTTTTATTTATTAGCCAATTTAACGTCTTTCTAAACTCAGTTTGCCATCGTCTCAGAGTCTATTACACTTGCGAGAATCCCGAGTGACGTGGCACGTTGGGTTTAGCGTACAATAAAGTAAGACTGATTATGTAAATGGCTGCCATCATTCGAGTACATAGGTGTGTTTATATTTTTTATAAAAATTATTAGCATCAACGATTGTAATAGAAAATATATTTTGTTTACTCCTATGTCAGTATTGTCTTGATTATGTGACAAACTAAACTTGGTTCAGACCATAGTTTATTTATTATTTTACTCTTATTTGTTATTTTATTAATGGACTAGTTTAGTGATTTTTTTTTATATTTGCATCTTATAAAACAGGTTTTTAGTGGTTCAACTGTACAAATAAAATTTTTATAAAATTAATCCTCTAGCCATATTCGCCTTTTGAAATTTAAATTTAATGGTTACATACGTCATAAGTGGTAAGTGACGTGTTTCAATAAGATTGGTAGAAAATTTGCGATGTTGTCGATATGCTTTAATATTAACCGAGAAACTTATTTCTCTCTCTTATTTGTTGTCATTAAAAAGAGATAAACATATCGATATTTTTGTTTTCTGATTGACACTTTATCAAATAAGGAGTAAAACACTAAACAAAATATTCTGTCATTTTCGTTAGTTTAATTTGTTGTTTGGTTGTGTTTGGTTTATGAAAGAAATTACTTCTATACTATTTTTGGTTCGAAAATAAAAATCCCTAACACCTTCTCTTGGTGTTATAGCGGTTCCTTAAAAAATAACCAATAGAAGTAATTGTTCTCTCGAGGAGCAACCCTTCTATCGGTACAGTGAGAGAACGAATTTCAAGAATACCGTTTTGGCATTTTCAATAGAACCACGCCCACTTTCTATTGGCTGTTCTACTCTATCACCGTCAAGAACAGGGGTCTTGTTTGTTTATTACAGATAAACACGATTTTCTCTCCTGTCTTATATCTTGTCAACTGGTACAGTCAGTTAGTCACAGAACACGGTGTTTTGTGCCGCCAGTTCTTTGAGAATACTTGAAACGAACGTAGCTAAAATGTGACAACGTTGACTTTTAAACACACTTCATTATTGGTTATTAGTTGGCGCTACGTTTAAAACTTACTAATTATTTATTGCTAAATTTTACGAAATGAGAAAAATTAATTGCAAAATGAATACCAATATAAGTAAGTAGGTATCTTATCCTAAATATATATTGCTATCATTTTGATTAATATGATCCCACTAAACTAGTCCATTGTAACTTTATAATAAAGATGTTGTTAATACAAAGAGATACAGAGAAACTAGTGGCGGTTCATATTTTGTTAAATTATAGCCCTAAAAAAATTTGGGGGGTGAAAGGGGTGTCGATCCCCTCGGAAAGTCCATAATAAACCAAAATCAGCAACTGTTTCCAATTTATTGGGTATTCTCTACTAGTATTTCCTATAAATTTTCATACTTTAACGTTAAACCGTTTTAGAGTAATGTTAAAAAAATTATTTAAATTTTTAACTTTAGCAACCTGTAACTTTTTTTGTGTGCACTATGTTATATACGTAAGTGGGGTTCAATCAACATATTTTTGACCCCAGAATCTGTGGTATAATTCATGACCAATCTTTTGGGATGTATCTGTTGATATTTAAGTTTATGAAATTAGCATTGCCTGTCAAACTTCAAAGCGGTAGTAGGTCAGAAACTAGAGCGTTCGCCATTTAAGCGACGGCTTTGCCTCTTGCTTACAATTTTGTCGCTCGTGCGTAATTTACATCCAAGCCTTTACGTTATATTTAATATTTAAATTTACTTTAATAACTACAATATTCGTCTACGCCTATGGACGATACCTTAATTTTATGGTACATTGCGCTATACCTTTTTGAAACTGAGAATAAATGTTAAACTTTCATCCCTGCTATTAGGGACTGAAAAAAATTAAATCTTAATTCTCTACACCAAACTATACTTAAAATTTAACACTAATCAGCTTTTAATAAGCTTAAATAAAAAAAAATATAAAAAGTGTTGTTATTTATTATTTACAGATGAGTAAGTAGTTATGTTATTTATGAGTTACTTACCATAAAGGTATCCGATATGGATGGTCTAACATTTTATACTCAAGGACATTACTTTTTGAACGCAGTTTGTAAGTAGAGTTAGCGAATTTCGGTGTTATTCTTGATGGTTGTGCCAATTTCGACAATCTCCAGCTACAGCCTCTTCTCCTAAGTTTTTTGTCTTGTTTCTTTAGCGGACTTTCTAAGGTATTAGCGATTGGCGCGACGTCCACACTCATTTTGTAGACATTTGATTTTAAATCATTCATATTTAATTGTAAAACGGATTATTTATTTCAATTACTGAAAATTTGGGATTTCTGACGTTTCTTTGACAGGTTTACTTTGACAAAATACTAAGGCAGCTTCATACGTAAATGATGATATAACATTAATCTGCCAAAGAGCCAATTGAAAGTTACTTGTTCTAATTTAGCCAGGGAGGGTCCAAGATAAGAGCCAACGTCTAAAATCAAAACATTTCCGTTAAAACCAACCCCAAGTTTCTTCTTTGTAGCTATTTTTTTCAACATTTCCAAATTCTATTTACTATGTGTTCCACTTTTAATTCAATTTGAAATCCTTAGGTCCTTTGATATTAGTCATTATCCTAGCTTTTTTTTACTATATGCCTCCTAAAATTTATTCCTTCCCCTATCATACTCTTAGAGCTTTCCTTCTTTGCCTTTCTACTAATTACATTCTCAAATTCAAGCTCTATTTTTCCCGTTCTTAGGCCAGTTAACATTTTTTTGGGGTGAGAGCCATCCTTGTTTTCTTCAAACATCAATCTATCTACCAGATTGCTGATGCATTCACTCCCATCTTCATTCCTTTTGCTCTATACCCCACTCGAATACAATTAGATCATCTGTGTGTCTAATAGTGTGTCTAATAGCCTTCGTGGCTATTCACAAATATTGAATGCAGTTCTAACATCTAGTACAGCCACTGCACATCATCTTTTTCTGTCTTTTTTCTATCTCTATCCACCACTTACTTGACTGCCATCAAACTAGATTTTTCCAAACCCGGAACCCGATTTAATTCTCTGTAAAACCTGTCTTCTTCTTAATGTCTTTTACAACCTTTTCTTTACTACATGCTCTTAGAGTTTGTGATTAAAGGAAGACAAAAACAAAAAAAAACTAAATTTTAGAGCTTTGATTTGGTTAAAGATGAAATAAAGTAATTTCAATACTTAAATTAGGAGGGTATACAAACACAAATATCAAAAAAAGTTCTATTCCAAAAACAATTATTTGTGACGCAGTGAAAAAAAGTTTGTAAATAATATAGGTAATTCCAAATCTACAACTCCTTTCATATTTATAGTTAAAATTTGTTAAATTTGCTTTTGAAATGGTCTCAAATCTTGGTAGTCATGACTTTTATTAAAAATAACGTGACTTGTGGACAATTTAGTTCCTTCAAAATAAAAACATGAAATTTATTCAGAGATACGTATTCTCAAAGGAAATTAAAACTAACATGAAATGAATTTATATAACATAATCGAATTCGTTTACGTTTACGAGATTTTTCAATTAAGTTGATAAAATGTATTGCAAATAAAATAACAGACAAAAAAATGATTTCAACTCAAAAAGCAACAAGTTTTATTTATTAAATCGAACTTAATTTACAGTTTCACTATGTTTGTTTTACAATAGACATCTTTACTAACGAATGAATAGGTTAGTTTAATTAACAAAGTTTGTTTACTTAACCTATACTAATTAATAGTTACGCTATGGTGTTTATAAATCCATTATCAAACAATCTTGACCGTTGTAAGCAGCCTGCTTCAACATGCGATTCAATATTTTAAAAACACGCTGTCATGAATAAAGTTAATTGAAAGCTATAAACTTTTTACTTTGTTACCTAAATCTATACAACAAAGTAAATTACAATTAAATTGATTGTACTAACCCTTACTTTTTGGAAGTCCATCTTATTAAGAATAATGAAAAACTCTTCGTTTTACCAAAACTTCCAATATTTATTTAAAAAATTGTTTTCTTAACTTTAATGACAGCCGTTTCGCTAGACTTAGCATCGTCAGATTGACATATTGAAGTTACATTTTGTTTGTTTGTAGCTAGGTACCTGATGTTTATTAGGTAGTTATAAGGCTAGACCAAGTATGGAAGTAATAAGACATAACAATATTAAAGCCTAGATGTTATGAGCCCTAAGGGATTATCCTGGATGTACTTCCCTCTAAGATCAGTATAACTGTGCAATAATATAGAAAAACCAGAAAAAAACTATATCATGCTGATCTTTACAATAACTTAATATATTTGTGTTACAATTACGTCTTATCTATGTATAAAATGAAGACTCAATCAAAGCAAACACTTTAAAAGTTAATAAAGCAATTTTTTAAATAAATATTGGAAGTTTTGGTAAAACGAAGAGTTTTTCATTATTCTTAATAAATTACAATTACTGACAGATGGACCAAAAGAAACAAATTCACCCATTGCATCAAAAAGTAGAACATCACTATAACTGGCTCGATTATATTTCTATATCGTGTCAAGGTCAATTAAGACAACTAGGTACATATGAATGACTATTTCAGTAGACTATTTTTAACTGACAAAACTGCATAACAAGGGCACGTTTCATATTTTTCATATTTCATAATTTTCTCTCTTATGATATTATAGGTATACGATAAAATACAGTACCTGCCAAAATAAAGAGTACAGCGTATCACAATTGGATTCATCCCAAGAAGAATGGTTGAGACCATCAGATTTTCATTATAAAACTGGCCTTTTTGCTTCTAGACGAAAATTCGTCCAGCATTCTCGTTAGGAGAAAAATCCTCAATTTTTGTGGTCGTGTATAGATAGTGTGGTCTTTAGCTCTTAATTGGATGTTTGTAAACGTCTTCTTATAGTTTAACTGCCAATTGCTCTTACAGTAGAAGCAGTAGCAGTAGCAGGCACACACTTTTAACTGCCTAACGCTCGTTTCCATAAGTTATCTTAAATCTAGTTTACCTTCAGTCTCTGAAGAGGGTATTTTAGTTACCAAAACGCGCGTTAGAAAGCTAAAAATGTGTGTTGAGGTGGCTGAAGCTGTTGAAAACTTTGAAACCCATAAGTGCCGAATTACAAACCGTTCTTCCAAACTTTTTTTTCAATAAACTAGTAGCTGGAGCCTCTCAAGTTCCAAACGTCTCTGCGGCATTAGGTTTTTGTTAATAAAGTTTTTAGCACTGGATAACTGCAATATGAATAATAAACGGGGAAACTATGTAAAATGAAAAAAATACAGACATTTCTAAAAACAATTATCTCAATTTTTTTGGAGTTTTCAATTTATACAGTTATATTTTTTACGTTTAAAACTCCTTGAGTATTTTTAGATGTCCTGTTTAAATTCCTTCATAAATATGATAATAAGTTGACTCATCACGTATGTTAACAAAACTTAAAACACCAAAATTTTAAAGCGTCAACCTGGGAACATATACCCGAGGGTCTAGTTAAGCTTGAGTGTAATATTTAATAAAATCATGTTATATTGATGTTGAGCTACCTGATTAACATATTCTCGTAGGAGTAAACTTGCATAATCTGTATCTTGGATGTGCAATAATATTTTGTGTGTAAATATTTGAAGCTGAAAAACAAAACTATCAGGCGATTAACCTGGAAATGTTTACAATTATGGATAAATATTTAAAAAAACATAAAGTTGTATAATTAAAACAGTTTTTATATATAAGCTTAATATACATTGTAAAAATGAAAATTGTGTAATAAACTTTAATTTTGGCTACATGCCATAGCAATAATCATCTCCAGAGTATCCAGACAATAGCATACAAAACACAAAACACACATAAGCAATACGGAGAAAGTCAGACTGTGTGCCACCCAGAGAAAATGGCGGATCTTGTCAAAGTCACGTGTTCTGGAATTGTCAATATTTAAACAGAAAATGCCAACTGACTAACTGACAGAAACATCAAAGTCAAATTTAAATAATCACTGCAAGTCACTTGATAAATTTCTCTAGAATTATTTTTGTTCATAAAAATAAGTTTTTAGGTAAAACATAAAGCATTGTATGCTTTATGTTTTATATGGTTTCCGCCATCAGGCAGAAACCTAGCCACCTTCCGGGCATTATCATCCTTACAATGCTCTTGATACATAAATAGCTATTAATCAAATTTATTAATACCAAACACAACTACAAACACTCAAGTAGAATTTCTGTGAATTTAAAGAAAAATAATTGAAGTTTAAACTTGCACCGTTAAGGAAATGAAAGCCTATTTCTGCACTTAAAGTTATCAATTACAAGAAATAGCAACTCTTATGTTCCATACTGATAAGCCGTTGTGTTTTAATTGCGATTCGGTCGGTGAGAAATGTGAAATGTCAAGAGATCACTTTAACTGCATCGGGCAGAGGAACATTTAATTTTCTGGAAAGTTTAAAATTGGCACAAAGCCAACAGAAGTATAGGAGTTCAGTTCATAAAAATGGAATTGTAATGTACTCTTGTAATGGAATTGATCGACTTTAAAAAAACAAGCAGAGATTTTATCTTGTTCAATTAATTAAGAATCCAAACTAAATGTGTTTCATGTGTATATAACAGGTCGGCTGAAAAGTCTCCGGTCTACCATAGTAAAACACAATATTTTAACAAAATTCATTTTTTTTATTCAACATAAGTTGCCTTCAAGGGCGATACAGCGATTATACCGACCTTCCAACTTTTCGATACCATTTTTGTAGTACTCCTTCGGTTTGTCCACAAAATAGGCTTCAGTTTCTGCGATTACCTCAGTATCAGAGCCAAATTTTTTTCCCGCGAGCATTCTATTCAGGTCAGAGAAAAGGAAAAAGTCGCTGGGTGCTAGATCTGGAGAATACGGTGGGTGAGGAAGCAATTCGAAGCCCAATTCATGCAATTTTACCATCGTTTTCGATGATTTGTGACACGGTGCATTGTCTTGATGAAACAACACTTTTTTCTTCTTCATATGGGGCCGTTTTTCCGCGATTTCGGTCTTCAATCGCTCCAATAATGCACAGTAATAGTCGCTGTTTATTGTTTTTCCCTTTTCCAAATAGTCGATGAACAATATACCGTGTGTATCCCAAAAAACTGAGGCCATAACTTTGCCAGCTGACTGTTGAGTCTTTCCACGCTTTGGTGGCGGTTCACCGGCCGCAGTCCACTCAGCTGACTGTCGATTGGACTCAGGCGTGTAGTGATGGAGCCAAGTTTCATCCATAGTCACATATCGACGCAAAAAATCTGGTTTATTACGACTTAACAGCTGCAAACACTGTTCAGAATCATCAATTCGTTGCTGTTTTTGGTCGATTGTGAGCACACGCGGCACCCATTTCGCACAGAGCTTCCGCATACCCAAATATTCGTGAACGATATGTCCAACACTTTCCTTAGATATCTTTAGAGTGTCAGCTATCTCGATCATATTCACTTTACGGTCACTCAAAATCATTTTGTGGATTTTTTTGATATTTTCGTCGGTAACCACCTCTTTTGGGCGTCCACTGCGTTCACCGTCTTCGTTGCTCATTTCACCACGCTTGAATTTTGCGTACCAGTCAATGATTGTTGATTTTCCTGGCGCAGAGTCCGGAAACTCATTATCAAGCCAAGCTTTTGCTTCAACTGTATTTTTTCCTTTCAAATAACAATATTTAATAAGCACACGAAGTTGCTTCACTAAAAATGCAATATCTCAAAAACTAATAGTCCGACAGCTGTCAAATTTTTACATGAATCTTTTGAAGGTTGATACTATATAAAAATGAAATGGATTTAAATCTAGTGTCGTCATCTATAGATCAGACCGGAGACTTTTCAGCCGACCTTTTACACTGCTCAACAATTGAAATGGATATTTTTTAAATTTCAAAAAATTGCGTTTAAAGCAAATTTTTTTGTTGTTTTTTTTATACGCTGTTATCTTTTTAACCAGAATTTATACTGTAGTCCACAAATCTGCTTATCTGTTTTTTTTTTGGCGGATTGTCCGTCGTTCTCTTTGGTGTCTGTTTTTTTGGCGGATTCCTATAATTTGTTTTTTTTGGCGTGTTCGTGGTATTTTAGTGTGGTTAGTTTTTTTGGCGGAATTTGCCGTTTGCCGTTTTCTTTTATTTTGCAGTAGAGTAATCTTAGGAAAACTAAGGGAAGAAATGGAGAAGGAAAAATCCAAGTACTGGAATCAGCTGGAAGGACTGAGGCAATCTAAGATACTGGGAAACTATGACCAGAAGAGATCTCTTAGCTGTCTCAACCTCGGTAAGAAAAGGCTCCGAATTCTAACGGGAATATTAACCGAGCATTGCCGGTTAAGATGCCACATGAAGAAACTAGGGTTAGCAGATGAAGCAAAGTGCAGATTCTGTGAGGAAGAGGATGAAACCTCAATACACATACTCTCAGAATGCCCTGCCTTGCAGAATTCTAGGGCTAGATACCTAGGAGCACATGAAATAGAAGAGGGGGATCTACCTGATTTGAAGCCCGACGATGTCCTAAACTTCCTCAGGAAAATAGGACTCGAAGAGCTGCTATAAATCTGAGAAAACATCAGAACATGGCAAGTAAGGGGGGACACAATAGATCCTATAGGTCGCACCCCTAATTTATACATACTGTAATTTAATAGAGAAAGCGTTGGAGTGTTCAATATTTGAATTTATTTATCATCATTACAATCCGCTGACGTTTGATATGATCGTCCCCGCATCGGGGTATCGAAGCGAAAGCGCATTGTTTAATAAAAAAGGGTGGAACAACAAATAATCCTAAATTTTATCTGCGGTTTCTATTTTATCGGATTGCCAACCGCCTATTTCCCTAAAACGAATCGATTGTCTCCCTGCAACCGATAACGAAACCGAAACTGTAACAACAACATTACGATAAACTTGAACTATTTGTTTGGAAAACAAATTATGCCTTGGGGATTACTAGATAAACGCCGATAATGTAACAAATGCCTTTTACTTTGATATACCTTGTGATAAAAAGAAAAAGCAGTTATTTTTAAAGTACAGTACAAAAGACATTGAAAAACTAAAGCTTTATTATACCTACATGAAAAATTAAATAACATTTCAAATAATATGAATTTTAAGTTTTGTTTCTATAAAAAATGTGTTTAAAGAAATAATTAATTAATTCTTTGCAAGAAGATTTCCAGAGAAACCGCGTCCAACCGTAAAATTATAAACAATTTACAAAATTCTTGTTCATTTAAATCCAAACATAACAAAAAAAAACATATTTTAATGCATACCCCCAGGCATCAGTAAGAGACGCTGAAAGAAAATTGGTAATTTCAAAAATTTCTATTCACCAAATATTATAAAAAACATAAATTCCAACCATATTCCATTTGTTTACAACCCAACATTAATGAAAGAAATTATATTAAAAGATTAGAATTTGCAGAAATTATGCTAATAAAAACACAAGAAGATGAAATTTTTTTTTAAATATAATATGGTGCGATGAAGCAAAATTTACAAAAATGGGATGGTAAACCGAAAAAATTCACATTATTGGAATGACCAAAATCATTATTTTGTTAGAAATGTAAGGTTTCAAGATAGGTGGTAATTTAACGTTTTTGTGCAATAAAAAATGATCAAATTATTGCACTTCAATTTTATGATGAAAATTTAAATGGTAAGATATGAAGTAATAAAGAATTTTAATAATTATTAATATTGTCTTTAGGTAAGAAATATCTAGAAATTTTGACAGAATTAAAAGCAAATTATTTAAATAGATTAACACCAGAACAATTGTCAGAAATCTATTTTATACATGATGGAGCTCCTCCTCATGGTAGGCGTTTAATTAACCAATTTTTGGACGATACATTTAGGGATTGCCAATAACAGTCCTTTTAAGTGGCCCACAGAATCTCCGGACATGACCCCGATGGATTTTTTAATATGGGGTTATGTTAACCCTTTAACAACAAAAGATAATTGTAAACAAAGGGTAAGAGAAACATTTAATAATCTGCCTCCTGAATTTATACAAAGAGCAACGAACCAACAAGTTTTAACAAGAATTAATAAGTGTTTAGAAGTAAATAGAAGAAATTTTGAATATTTGTTAGGATAATTTTTGGTCTTACTTTTTCACAAAATGTTTAAAGATAACTTGTTAGTTTTTTTTAATTTGAACTTACCAACTTGTCTTTGTTTGATTTTGTTTATTTCATGTATAAAGTGCGATCAAATTGAAAATATTTTAGTTAAACTCAGAAGTATCAAAAACCCCTGTATACCAAATTTCATTAATCTCGCATTTTTCCTTCCCCATAAACTTCTAGGTGGCACTCGTCGTAGGACACCCTGTATGTAGGATACGGGAAGTAATGGGGAAAAATTTCTTAACCGGTGGAAAGGTGAGACGATCGATAACACTTCCGATTTGTTCTCCTTGGCCAAAAATGAAAAAATAATACTGGGTCGATGTTTTTATCAACTCTGTGGAAGCGGGCGTCTGCTCAGACCGAAACTGGGTTTTATTTTATTAAAAGTTTTTCAGTGGTCTCTTAGGTAGAAGGTCCACACGGGGCGCAAACAATAACGATTATGGTGCTATTATAAAGACTATACCGTTTTAGTAAAAGCCCATTGGGACAGGAGATATTTTAACCAATTTTATTCCGACAATAAATTAAAAAATACTACCCAAAAATTTCGTAAACAATAAAAATTAACTTTTTTACACCCGCAAATTTAGACCAGGATAAAGTATTAAGTTATGTAGAAAGAAAAGAAATTGACATTGAAAAAGAAAAATGGTAGATTAAGTAAAGAATAGAGTATCAAGCTTAATGAATTAATTATAAAAATTACATAAACATTAGCGGGGGTTGAAGCAACCCAAATGTCGAAACTAACCAATAGGATACGTGATATCTGGTTCTAGACCAAAACGGAGATATTAAAATCTGGTTATGAGACCATTTAATATATTAGGAAAAGGAATGACTCTTCCAAACTCTCTGTAATAGGTGTTCCAGGGAACGGAAAATAAATGTTCCAATGGGTAATCAGTCAAAAAAAGGAAAACCCAATAAGAAAAAGCAATATTAATGGAAACAAATTAAAAAACATGGTGAAAGAAAGGCTGATGAGCATTGTCCATATCCAATAGTTAAACGAAACCATTAAAAACTATTAAATCGTTAAATGCACTAGCACTTAGGTAATTAAACTATTTTAACGCGTAAAACTAATGGTAATGGCGGTAGACACCAAAAATACGAATATAGTCATAGAACATATGACAGGAAAAAGTTGAAAGACACAGATCATGGAACCTGAAATCAGAAATGTGTCCAGATAACTAAGAAAAAGGTACTAAAAATTATGTTATCAACTAGAGGACAAAACAACTACAATAATGCAATCGTTAAAGGTACAGGACAATCAATTAGCATAAATACATGAGCAATGGCACATTACAAATTGTTAACTAACTTAAGATAGAGACAATAAAATTAAAAAGAGACCAATCCCAATCTATGACTGCCAATATAAGAGAAGAATAACGATCTGAAGAATGGTTATGTATAAAGTAGAGAGCCATCATATTGGCAAACAAAAGGAAGGGATGGTTTACAACTCGATTAAATAAATAAATCAGCAAACTATAGTCTATATAGAAAGGACAAGGAGTAATAAATCATTCATTTAAGAAGATTTCATAGACGTACCAAAATATATTTTAAGAGAGTATACCGTGTTGATGCAAGTGTTGATGATATTGTGGAATTAACGGCTGCTATGTTGTGTGTTGCTAAATCAACAATTTATAGATTACTAAAAGAAAGCAAGAATGGAACTCTTCAACCCCCTAAAACTCCTTCAGGCCGAAAACCAATTGAGATCGATGAGTCATTAAAACAAAGACTAAGGCGTAAAGTCCATGGATTTTACTTACGAAAGGAAATTCCAACACTTGACAAAATTATGACATCAGTGCAAGAAGATACGGACTATACAAAATTCTCCAGAATGACATTATGCAAACTTTTGAAAGATGTGGGTTTTAGATATACAAAACATAGTAGAAAATCTCTCTTGATAGATAAACCGGAAATAGTTTTTTGGAGAAGAGACTAATCAAGAAGCATTCGACATGCCAGAGAACAAAATTTGAAAATCTTCTACTTAGACGAAACATGGATAAATGCTGGATATACAGTTGGCAAATCTTGACAAGATGAAAACATTAAAAGCGGAAGGCAGGTATTCGTGGAAGGTTTGTCGTTAGGTTTGCAGCCACCATCTGGAAAAGGAAAAAGACTTATCATTGTCCATGTTGGAAGTTCTGAAGGTTTTGTTGATGGTGGATTATTAACTTTTATTTCAAAACGCACGGGAGACTATCACGAAGATATGAATGCGGGGATGTCTTCGAGGAATGGTTTGTTCAAATGTTGGATCTGATTCCAAAAGGGGCTGTTATTGTTATGGACAACGCAAGTTACCATTCACGGTTACGAGAAGCATTGCCCACAAGTCGTTGGCGTAAAGCAGATCTTTTGGAGTGGCTTATTTCGAAAAATATTAAGTTTCCAAAAGATCCACTAAGGAAAGAATTTTACAGAATTGCAAAAATGAACAAAAATAAATACAAAACCTACATTGTAGAAGAAATGGCTTCTTCTCGTGGTATATCAGTTCTTCGACTTCCCCCTTATCATTGTGAACTTAATCCCATAGAATTAATATGCTCAGGTAAAGGGGGAATTTGGAAAAAAAAATGCTACTTTTAAAATAAACGATGTTGTAAAATTGTTTGAGAGTGCTGTAAGTCATGTTAGTAAGGAAAATTGGACAAACTGTATCGAGCATGTTATCAAAGTAGAGGCAAATATGTGGAAAATTGACAATATTTGTGATCATTTAATCGACCCTATTATTATTAATTTCAACAGCGATTCTTCCTCTTCCGAGTCGGATATAGAATAAAATGTAAGTAATAAATGTATTCCAATAATTATTTCTTTTAATTTTTTATTATATTATAATTTAAAACGTATTTTTTCCCAAAATACACACCACTGCATTGCGTTATTGCTTATCTGCTAATCCTTTAACAATGAAGAAACCCTAAACTTTGCTACAACTGAAACAAATACGGGGTCGATCTACCTGGTTTTTAGATATACGGAAGAAATATAATTTAAAGTAAGAGATTTATCAAAAATTTCATGGTGCTCCCTGTAAAGGTTTTGCATACTTAATTAGGGTTTATTACTCCTCGTACTTTTTGTACAGACTATAAAAAACAATGTAGAACATTATAAGTGACGGTCACCTATAAGTAAATGATGAAAATGAAAATATAAAAAGCACAAAAACTAAAACTAAAATCAATGCTGAACTAGGGACTCTATGACGGAAACAAAGCATCATCAGGTAACACAAGAGTAAAAAGAAGTTTTCGAGATTGAAAATAACAAATACATATTTTGGACTCCTATAACTACTAGCAGCAAAACAACTAATACCCAGAAACAGAATATGTGGAACCAGGATAATTGTTTTAAATACCAAAATAACTCTAATCAACCTCTAAAATCCTCAATCAGATAATAAATACAATTTAAAATAATAAATTTATAATCTAAAATATGTTTCTGGAATTAAACGACTCCCTTTCATGTTCCCTTTTTCTATGTATACTGTTTAAGGCTTACTTTGGTGACCGCATGTAGTTTGCGTAAATGATAATCTCCAATTCGTTAATAAGGACCAAATGTTAATACCTTGATTTATCGTGGGTCCACTTAACCAAAACTGTATATATTTATATACATACATAGAGAAAATCGTTAAGATAAGCTCAAATATTTGTACGTGCAAACCAAATAAATAATGAAGGGAATATTGTAGAGTTTGTCTTTGGCAGTAAATACAAATAAAACAAACGGGTACAATATTGATTAATTGATAGTTTTATTAAAAGGTTTACTTAAGAATCGTCCCTGCTTTTCAATATTTATTTTGTTTACAAAAGAACAGTTATTTGGTTTATATATGATTCAATTTTTTATTATTTTATTTTGTTTAAGCTATTACTAATGCATTAGGTGATAATTGAGTTTCGTCTGCTTAGGCCGTCCATACACATCGTGGTATTTTCTATGACTGCATCATTGTCTTTTGTAAAAAATGCATAGCTAGTGCATCATCCTCCTCAACGAACGCCTTTTTCAATTTCTTTTTGTCTTGAAAAGATCCTGTCCCATCAAACTTCTTTATTAATTTTTTTTTAATCGACACCGCGTAATGGATACATCTGGATATTTTTTGTGAAATTTTGCAATTGCATACTGGTACGAAACTTCCCCAATACCATAACACTTAATAAGATATACTCTCTGTTGAATAGTTAACATTGTTTTCTAATATTTATTAAAAAATGACAATTTGAAAATTAGACGAAGAAAAATCAAAGCCAATGTCACAAAAATTTTTTATTTAAAGTATTGACAGCTACTAGTTTCGGCCTATCTATAAGCCATCATCAGGCTAAAAATTAAATACAGAATAAGAAGATATACAGATTTACATTAGTAATACATACCTTAAAAAGTTACAAAGTGATACAAGAAAAAATAACATCCACCATGCTTGCTCGCTATAATATTGAACTTCAATATGTCAATCTGACGATGCTATTTCGATAGCGAAACGGCTGTCATTGCATTTAAAGTATTTAAAGAATAAATAGTGAAAGTTAATTCAACCTTTTAGTTGTTTATTGTTCTGAAGTTTGTTGTACTTATTTGTTTTGAATGTTTTAGACTTCAAAAAAACGGCACAAAAAAGAGAGCAGATGCTAATGCAAGCTCAGAAAATGAAAGGCCTATAAATGGTTCCTAAAAAATAAGGTAGCAACCATCAGATGCTCTCAGGGTGATGTACTTACTATGGAAATAATGAATTCCGTTGTATTACTTATCCCTATAAATTAAAGGATACTTTTAAATAAAGTAAACTTTTTTTATATATCCTATAATATTATTTTTTTATTTTTACTTGTATATAATATCCTAGCAATTGGATATTTATATTAAAAATTCTATTTGATTGACTGCAACGCCAAATAAAAACAATCAAAGTTTAAAAAACTCCTTTTTCATTTTTTTAAAGTTTTTTTTTAAATCAATACAAAAATATGTTAGATTTTTGTATAGACATAGCCGTAGGCTACAGCTAGTAATACATATTTTATTTGGTCAATAAAAATGTAAACCTTGGCTTTTATTTTTTTCCTTTCTTTCAGAAACAACAAACATATATTATATTTCACAAAACCTTTACTAAAATATGTGTATCTCGAAGAAAGAACTTTATTTCATTATTAAATTAAAAAACGAGACTTTATATTCATTTGGATATGAATAAAATAAAATAATTATTTTTATGGAAGTTTCATATTATTGTTATTCGTTTAATAAACTGTAAAATTGTTTTTTATCGCATAAAAAAACGTTCGCGAATGATTATAACAAGTTTTAACATTTTTTTTACCGAATTTATATATTTTCCACAATTTAACGCCGTATTTCAAGTTCGTTATACGTTTATTTACATTTTCCAATTGAGTTAATACACAATTCTAATTTTTTATATACGACCCAAATAAATGTATGCCTTGCTAAAGAATTTTTTTGCGCAATTTGTACACATTTTCAAAGAAGACTTATTTGAATTTTTCACAATTTATTTTGTAAAATTCAAGTTGATATTTTTTCAAAGCTGTCACGTTCCCATTTCTTAGAATGACATAGCGTTAGTTGTGTCTACAAGAATTTGTCAGTTTTGCAGTTATAACGTGTAGTAAACAGACAGTAACACCTGAAACTGTTTGGTACGTTTCGCACAAGATGTCCTATCTAGTTATGACACAATGATGTTAAATATAAATGCTATATTTACAGAGGAGCGCAGTAATAGAACTATATTGTAAAAGTTTTTAAATTTGAAAACAAAAAGAATAAAATGCATTCTAAATACAAAGTAAAGTACGTTTCACAATAATTCGTTGACTTGGTACCTGCTCTTAAGGGATTACTAATAAAAGGTGGTTAATATTTCTTCGAACTTTGGCCGTAAACTAAACATTATACTCTGAAAGTAATCTTGTGTTTATAACTAAGTATGTGGCGTCCTTGGGCAAAAAAGTGCATTTATCGCCGGATGCGAAACAAATTGTGAAAAATGTGTTTGAAACATTGAACAATCGAGGTTATAAACTAAAATTCCAAAATAGTAGGCACTAAATTCTCAGAAATGACTGTGACGTTTTTGCCTTAATCTGCCTCTTGCAGTGGCGTACGGAAATTATACTAAACAGATGTGGAAAAATTAATTATTTAAAAACTATATCCACAAATAAAAATTAAATTACATTATATTAATTATATAAAAAAAATATACACTGTGTCCACGGATGGAGTTGCTAAGAGGAGAAAAACCTTTATTATTAATTTTATGACAAAGTTATTGTTATAAAAAATTTGCATCCTTTGGAAATAAGATTGACATAAAAAAATCTGAGATCGGATGTACAGGGTGTTAGCAAAGTAATAAAACGTGAAAATGTTTCATGAGAAAAGTAGGCACCATTATTATTATTAATGCAGCCGTGTGCATGAGATTTCGATTTCAGACCTACGTTTATTGGACTAAAACTATCGCGATCGCTACTATTCAAAGTAATAATCAATGGTTCAATTGCAATGTCCATTCTAGTGTCGAGATCCCACATTTTGTCCTCTTCTTTTGTCGCATGTCTAATGCATTTTTTCCATGACTCGGGTGTGACATTTTCTATCGCAGTAGCTAGTAGGCCTTTTACCTCATTCATTTTAAAAGTTAAGTTTTCCCTCGCCACTTGAGCCATTTCGTCGACAACATATTTCTTCAACTGAGGTATATGTTCCCTTGCAATATTGAGTAATTGTACTTTTAACATATTATCGTCGAATGGTAAATTTTTTTCAGATAGCCAGTTAATGATATCAGCTTTTCGCCAGGCAGTTGTAGGTGACCGCTCCATTTGTCTGCTGTGGTAGGAGGCATTGTCCATGACGACGACAGAGTTTGGTTCAAGGTTTGGTATAATCTTTAAAAACCAACTTTCGAACTTTTGCGCGTCCATTTCCTCGTGGTAGTCGCTAGTTTTCTTGGACTCGAAGAGTAACAAGCCGTTTTCCAAAAAACCCGAATCGCTGCCTATATGAGTTATTATGAGCCTCCGTCCTTTGCCAGCTGGCGCTTTTAATCCTGTTGAGAGGCCTTCAATAAAAGCTTGACGGCAACTTTTTATTTCTAAATCTTGCCATACCTTTGAAACAGTATGGCCTTGATTCAACCAAGTCTCATCTAAATAGTAAATCTTTTTACCTTCACGACGATACTCTCGGATTTTTTTCAAGTAATTTCTCCGCCACAAAACAATTTCTTCTCTTTCTATAAGAGCACTTTTCCTACCTCTTTTCATAAATTTAATGTTCATTTGCTTTAATGTGCGCAATAAAACACGTCGTGATATTTTGGGCATCGATTCATCGGAACTTATTTCGGCTGCGACTTTTTTTAAAGTTGGGATTTTATTTCGGAAAAAGAACGAATGGAATTTCCTACGAATAGCATATTTGGTGCAATCATCAAGCTGAATTTGTTTTCTTCCTCTAGTTTCAATGTCTTTAGATACATTATCACATTTACCTTCATTTTCTTTAAATGTTTTAAGAATTCTGTGAACACTTCTCGTCGACACTTTAGTTAAATCACTACACAGATTAACTACGTCATTATGCAACATATTCTCATTCCGTTCACGGAGCCCACAATACACATTGTATATAATAGTTTTTTCTCCTTCGGATAAATTTGGACGTCTGCGTTTACTTTGACTGCTTTCACTTTCCATATTGCTCACAGTTCACAGCACAAAATTAAACTGATTTATAATGATATTTCCCTTGTTTCAGTCCTTAAACAAATCCCTTGGTTTTTACCTGATCTGATATGAAATTACCTTTTTTTTACTGTTAATCGTTTTCCTAGAAATGTACCTGCCTAATTATTTGACGTCTACTACATTATTACTTCTTACGAATGGATTAAATGGATTAACTGTATAGAAAGTGTATTATTCCTCTTTTATGTTTATCTAGGGTAGGTATTATACAAAAATATCATTATTTATTATATTATTGAAAAGGGTATTTCCAATTTTAGAATTTTTACAACAGAAATTCCAAAACTGTCATCAGTTTTGAAACAGACCTAATTCGTTATAACTGTATTATAATAACAGATCAAAGAAAAAAAAAAATAATTTTTACATTACGTATTATTCAACGAATGTTACGCTCATGAATGTTAACCTAACCGTGCTCAGCTGATGAAGCAATATTTATATCTCTCTATCTTACGGCAAATTTAATCTACCTCTCTTTTTTCCGCCCCACAAACGTCTCTGTGTACGCAACGTTGCCATTTATAAATTTTAGTCCCAGAATATAATTCAAATTTTTTTATATTTAATAAACATTGATGTTGTTGAATATATTTCATTAGCAGGAAGTTTCTTTAATATTTAATATTTTTTAGTATTTAGTATTTAATGAATAAAACACGTTGTCCGTTATTCTATGACCATTTAGTTGCGTGTGTATGATTTAAATAGAAGATGATAAAATATATAGAAACCCAACCTGACAACAATGTTTACGTTTTAATTCAATAATATTTCTGAGAATTTAGTGCCTACTATTATGGAATTTTAGTATAGTGTAACCGATGCAGCAGAAGAAACATGAAAGTTAACCAAAACCCCAATATCTACAGTAAAAGATATTATCAATAAGCCTATAAGTAAACGAAAAAAACGAAGTGACGTTAATAATACCAAATGTGTTGATGAAATACAAAAAGATATAATCCGACGAACGATATATGTCCTATACCAAGAACAAATGATACCAACCCTAGATTGTATAAAAAAACGGTTACTTAAAGACGACACGGGAATTATTTGTAGCCGTACAAGTTTGTGGAGAATTATTTCTTAAATGGGATTTTAATATTGTACCATTAATAAAAGACAAGTGATAATGGAATCATATCGTTTACGAATGTGGCGTTGTCATTACTTACAAGCTATTCAAAAATATAGAAGTGAAAACCTTTCAATTATCTACCTCGACGAGACATGGTATGACACCCATGATACTCCAACGAAGGGTTTTGTTGATTCATCGGGAAATTGCAAAACAAAGGCTCCATCAAATAGAGGACAAAGAATTACAATAATACATGCCGGATCAGAAACAGGTTGGGTTCCAAACGCTTTATTGTTATCAGCAAAGAATATTAAAGATTCAAGTTTAGATTATCACGAAGATACGACAGCAGAACTTTTTGAAGATTGGTTTGAGAATTATTCATTGCCGAATTTACCGAAAAAAAGTATAATTGTAATGGACAATGTAACTTATCATAGCCGTCAATTAAATAAAGTACCAAATAGCAACAACAATAAATGGGAAATTCAAGAGTATTTGTTAAAAAATGACCTTTATTTTGAAGAATCGTACACAAAACATGATCTCTTACAAGTTGTAGCAGCGTTCGGTATTGAAAAAGAATACGTTTGTGATACTACTGCTAAAAATATGGGCCACACAGTGTTACTGCTTCCCCCATATTATTGCATGTTCAATCCTATAGAACACATGTGGCATCAGCTAAAATCCAAAGTTAGATCGGAAAACGTTTCACCCACATTAAACTCAAGTGTTATAGAGTTAATCAGAAATGTGACAAGTAATATTCCCATTGATAGCTGGAAAAATTCGATTCAGCATGTTATTAAGGTTAAAGGTACATATCGAAATGTTAATGTAACTGTAGCACCCTTAGTTATTAATTTAAATGAAGACGATAGTGATACTGAACTACATTTAGATTAAATAGTTGTAAATAATGTAGAATTAGTTCATTTGTTTAATCGCAATTAATAAATAAAGTTAAAACTTGTTTTTAAAAAATTTTGTGATTTTTTTTTACAAAATAAATTTAAGTTTTAGTAAATGTTAACTTAGTTTTATTTAAATCAATTTTTTAGGATACCCTGTAGTACAAATATTTTTAAAATGTGGCCATGATTAAACTACATCTTTTTTATTTAAAACATTTTTTGACAACATCTGCCAATTAGATGAAATAGACCAAAGCGTATACGTATACGTAAGTTTCAACAGTTTTGTTTAATTTCAATTAATAAATAAACTTAAAATTTGCTTGTTTGTTATTAAAAAATTTCGTGATTTTTTTTACAAAATAAATTTAAGTTTTAGTAAATGTATCTATTTTGAAAACCGGATTACGGATCTGTTAATGTTTACTGTACAGTGAGAAATTTATAACCTTTCATTATTAATCCCCTAAGGTCAGGTACAGAGTCAACGAATTATTGTGAAACGTACTTTACTTGCTATTCCTCGACTGTTAGTGTCAAATCTTTTACAGTTATCAAAACTTTGCTTTATTTTTAATTAAAAAAGAGTATTAAATTTGGCAATGCAATTGCTATACCGATCATTAATAATACTTAATAGCTCGCAAAGAAAGAACTTCAGGAAAAGTTTAACTTTATTAAAAAAAGATTCTATACGTCCTACTTTTATAAGTTTATTCTAATAATTTACATGTTTAAACATAATACTTATTTTTATTTATAAAAAGCCTGTTGCCAACTTTACTACGCATAAAATTTCCACGTAAATTCGTTTGAAAATCTTGCTGCTTATGTATACCGATTCCTTTTCAGTAAACACCAGGAATTGTGTGCTTTAATAGTTTCGTGCAATAATTCAAGTTTATATTTGTGTGACTAGTAGGTAAAAGGGTACACAAAACACAGCACTGTTTTAAAACATGTCGTTAATAATATATATCATTAAAAATAATTGTTTACATTTTTTATCAACTCTTTTACTTGACAATTATTTACAATAAATGACGGTTTTCAATATTTTTTTCCAACATTATAAACATATCTATTAAGAAATTTTATTGATGTTGTGTTGTATACAACTGAAACTGATCAATTGTTAATATTTATGAGAAATTCCGAAACAAAGTCACGTTCATAACATAAAATGACAACCTGCAACGATAAATCTCATCCCTATACTGAATCCCTTCGATTGACAGTTCTGACGTTCGAATTATGGAATAGGAAACAAGAGATTTGCAACAGATGCTTTACATTTTTTAACTGTAGCGAAATTATTTCTTTATCTAATTGGTCAACCATAAAAATCTCGTAATCAAGACCATGATTGACATTACACTTGTTTTGGCTGAAAAATACCAAGATTCAACTTAAATAAAGCTCTAACACAAAAAAGTATTGACTACGAAGTATATCGACATATTTTTATACAGTCACTATAACCAAAATACAGTGTGGGCCACATGAAACAGTCCACCTCGATATTTGGCAGTATTTATTAGATTTTAAGAAAATGAGAAAACAGGTCGATTTTTGTTCCAAGGGGGACACATTTTTACGATACACACATCTGTCATTTGTCAACCCCAACCTCTTAGTTTTAAATAGGGAATGTACCATGTGGGGCATATCATTAGAAAGGTATTTAGATGGAGTATTCAGACAACGACAAAGTCTTCATTTATTTAAAGTACAACACCTCTTAAAAATGTAACGTAACGCCTATGGTTTGTCATTTTTTCTGTCATATCAGAAGTAAATGGATTGAAAGGAGATGCCCTATTGAATGGCCTGCAAGATCCCCCGATTTAACACCCCTGGATTTTTTAAGAGGTGTTGTACTTTAAATAAATTAAGAATTATTTGCAAAGACAGACGATGCAAATATCTTTATGGTCAGAAACTTCTGGGGCACCCGGTATTATTACACGACATCTACAGGATTACTTCTTACGTAAAAACTACTTACTGCTCACTTTATGAATTCAATTTGCCTTCGGTAAAAATTTTCCTTCAAAAAATAAACCGCCGTTGATTTTGCAAAGAGATTGTTTAATGCGGCATGTAATTGAAAAGTATTGACACCTTCTTGAATAAAGCTAAAAAAGAAAAACCTGACAATACTCCCAAGGATTGCGTACCCCATTAAGCAAACAGAAGAACGGATTGCAAAAACCGATAAACGGAATGCGAACTAGGGACGTAAAAATGCCGATTTGAACAAAGAAAAAACGTATATACGGTTAAGCTTTTGTATTTTGCCAAACCCATATCTGTCACGATTATTTTGTAGGTATATATTTTCAATCTAAGTTTCATTTGTGTTGTTCAAACAATAATTTACAATCTTAATCTGCGTTTTTTAAATAATATTCCGTGTGTTCCTGTGACAAACAAGTTCTAAGATCTCCAAATATATTTTCCTACGATTACTATGAAAAGAATGTAAATAGACACGGCTTACTTCAATGCAAAGTTATAGTCTATATAGAAAGGACAAGAAGTAATAAATCATTCATTTAAGAAGATTTCATAGACGTACCAAAATATATTTTAAGAGTGTATACCGTGTTGATGATATTGTGGAATTAACGGCTGCTATGTTGGGTGTTGCTAAATCAACAATTCATAGATTACTAAAAGAAAGCAAGAATGGAACTCTTCAACCCCCTAAAACACCTTCAGGCCGAAAACCAATTGAGATCGATGAGTCATTAAAACAAAGACTAAGGCGTAAAGTCCATGGATTTTACTTACGAAAGGAAATTCCAACACTTGACAAAATTATGACATTAGTGCAAGAAGATACGGACTATACAAAATTCTCCAGAATGACATTATGCAAACTTTTGAAAGATGTGGGTTTCAGATATACAAAACATAATAGAAAATCTCTCTTGATAGATAAACCGGAAATAGTTTTTTGGAGAAGAGACTATTTAAGAAGCATTCGACAAAATTTGAAAATCTTCTACTTAGACGAAACATGGATAAATGCTGGATATACAGTTTCCAAATCTTGGCAAGATGAAAACATTAAAAGCGGAAGGCAGGCATTCGTGGAAGGTTTGTCGTTAGGTTTGCAGCCACCATCTGGAAAAGGAAAAAGACTTATCATTATTCATGTTGGAAGTTCTGAAGGTTTCGTTGATGGTGGATTATTAACTTTTATTTCAAAACGCACGGGGGACTATCACGAAAATATGAATGGGGATGTCTTCGAGGAATGGTTTGTTCAAATGTTGGATCTGATTCCAAAAGGGGCTGTTATTGTTATGGACAACGCAAGTTACCATTCACGGTTACGAGAAGCATTGCCCACAAGTCGTTGGCGTAAAGCAGAGCTTTTGGAGTGGCTTATTTCGAAAAATATTAAGTTTCCAAAAGATCCACCAAGGAAAGAACTTTACAGAATTGCAAAAATGAACAAGAATAAATACAAAACCTACATACATTGTAGAAGAAATGGCTTCTTCTCGTGGTATATCAGTTCTTCGACTTCCCCCTTATCATTGTGAACTTAATCCCATAGAATTAATATGGGCTCAGGTAAAGGGGGAAGTTGGAAAAAAATACTAATTTTAAAATAAACGATGTTGTGAAATTGTTTGAGAGTGCTGTAAGTCATGTTAGTAAGGAAAATTGGACAAACTGTATCGAGCATGTTATCAAAGTAGAAGCAAATATGTGGAAAATTGACAATATTTGTGATGATTTAATCGACCCTATTATTATTAATGTCAACAACGATTCTTTCTCTTCCGAATCGGATATAGAATAAAATGTAAGTAATAAATGTATTCCAATAATTATTTCTTTTCATTTTTTATTATATTATAATTTAAAACGTATTTTTTTCTCAAAATACACACCACTGCATTGCGTTATTGCTTATCTGCTAATCCTTTAACAATGAAGAAAACCCTAAATTTTGCTACAACTGAAACAAATACGGGGTCGATCTACCTGGTTTTTAGATTTACGGAAGAAATGTAATTTAAAATAAGAGATTTATCAAAAATTTCATGGTGCTCCCTGTAAAGGTTTTGCATACTTAATTAGGGTTTATTACTCCTCGTACTTTTTGTACAGACTTAGTAATTTCGTACACTGTGCGGAAAAGAGTGCGGAATTCTCTGTACCGTGGTATACCTATTATAGTTGATAATAATTCATATTCAGAAGATGAATATATGGAAAACACACCCCCAGAAATTTTGAATGCAACTCTAAACCTTTCGCCAGAAAAATCAAGAGAAAAGTATAAATGCGCTTATCGAAAATTTATGGAATGTAAAAAAAATAACGAAATACTATAATTTTCTGAAAATGTAATGCTTGCTTATTTTCAAGAACAAACAAAATCTTGTAAAGCTTCGACACTATGGTCTCAATATTCAATGTTTCGAAGTACATAAAGTATAAAAAATAATGTGGATAATTCGAAATATGTGAAATTAATAGCATTTCTGAAAAGACAAAATGACAATTACTAGCCTAAAAAATCAAAAACGTACTTTTCCCACTTGTTGCACAAACTACTACTCCTTTTTTGTCTGTGTTGTAGTTATGGTTTTGTAGCGTAAAGAATATAAATAACAATATTTGTGATTATCATGTTAAAAGGCTTTTATAACTTTTAACTTTGTTTTTCTTTAATCAAATTAACCTCGTTTAAATCTATGTTGTTATTTCTTAATTTCCATTTTATTTTAATTTTGGCAAAGAAGATTTATATAAAGAGTGACCTTAGTTTTTTATAAAGAATTCGTTAATTAATGAAATTAGGTGTTTTCTTAAAACAACATTCTCAGGTCGCCAGGAATTAACGACGGATAAGTTACAAAGAAAGTCCGCCGAATACCGTAACTATGTTTACGTTGTCTAAATAAATTTTCTTAAGAATTTATTTTGAAAGTATTTTTAATTCTGTAATACGACAGCTTCATCCCGAGTTTCTTCTTCTAAAAAGCAAATAAGTAAGAGGTTAATAAATATTTGAAACATATTTCACTTAAATTTACATGGAGAAACCTGAAATAATTCTATTAAACTCGCTGCATCACTGCATAAATCGTTTAAAGTAATAAATAATGTTAAAATTAACAGTATGGCTATAAAAACGACAAGGTCACAAGATCGAGCTAACCATAAATTAAACCACACATGTTAAAAGTTGTATTTCACGGTATAAATTGTTGAGATGGCCTGCTAAATTTTGTGGACGGACGTGGTTAACGCTGTTGGGGCTGGAGAACGTTTTCATCCAGACTAAATTATCTCCGGCAATTTCACTGGATCACGATATTACCACTTCATGTCGCGAATCCCTTAAAAATAATTAAATCGTTATAGCGAAAAATGTTCCAGTGGGTACGTGCGATTTCTGATAACTCAATAAAATCTGTAGTTTTTCAAAAGTTTTAATATCAAGGACATTTGTAACTGTCTAGATTAAAAAGTTATTATACTTAGTTCATTATTCATGATCGTATTTGATAAGAGATAAATGAGAATTATCGATGTAAACTATATAAAGAAAAGATGAACCACTAGTTGGTACAACAAATTATTCTTGGTCAACTCTGACTTTACAGAATCGGTTTGTAAGCAATGTTTCAACCCATTTATACCAAGATGTTTTAACTTTAAAAGAAGCCTATGCTTCGGAACCCAGTCGAAGGCTTTAGAGAAATCGAAGGGATGTTCACTATCGAGATCCTTGGATCGGGCATTTAATTAGTTCGGAGATGGTTTGGGAATGCCTAGGCAAACTAAATGAACTAGGCCAGAAGAACAATGTCACCCTCCTATGGGTCCCGGGACACATAGGAATAGAGGGGAACGAAACAGCAGATAAGATGGCAAAAAAAGGAACTGAAACCCCACATTTGGGACCAGAACCATCTTGTGGGATCAGCAGTAGAGTAATCTTAGGAAAACTAAGGGAAGAAATGGAGAAGGAAAAATCCAAGTACTGGAATCAGCTGGAAGGACTGAGGCAATCTAAGATACTACTGGGGAACTATGACCAGAAGAAGCCTCAACCTTAGTAAAAAAAGGCTCCGAATTCTAACGGGAATATTAACCGGGCATTGCCGGTTAAGAAGCCACATGCAGAAACTAGGGTTAGCAGATGAAGCAAAGGGCAGATTCTGTGAGGAAGAGGATGAAACCTCAATACCCATACTCTCAGAATGCTCTGTCTTGCAGAATTCTAGGGCTAGATACCTAGGAGCACATGAAATAGAAGAAGGGGATCTACCTGATTTGAAGCCCGACGATGTCCTAAACTTCCTCAGGAAAATAGGACTCGAGGAGCTGCTATAAATCTGAGAAAACATCAGAACATGGCAAGTAAGGGGGACACAATAGATCGGGCATTTTTGCAGTGTGAAGTAAGTTTGTTCTGATCAACCCCTGATTGTAGATTGTAGATTGCAGAAGGGGTCGATTGGCCCAGTTGACCTTACTACACTGCGACCTATAAGATCTTTTGTGTATACCCTACATCTATATTTTAGTCCAAAAGGTCTAGGCTTCTAAGAAAGTCCATTATCCGTTTTGGAGCTAGGTTTGTAATCTGATCAGGATCAAGGAATACCTGTTCCAGATATTTATGGCGTTGCCGAACAATTACTCTGCAATTGCAGATAATATGTTCTGACGTCTCATCTGCCTCATCGCAGAATCTGCATGTCCCACTGTCCAATATGCCCATTTTGCAAAGATGGTATCTGAGTGAGCAGTGTCCAGTGAGAATTCCTGTGATTTCTGAAGCTCTAAGAGTAATTTCGCGTAGCGGGCAGAGGGTCGTAATAACCTTTTTGCCTGTCTTTGGCCTGGAACATTTTTCCAGTAGGCTGCACTGAGTTCCTTTTCATATTTTCGAACTTCTTCCATTATGCGGCTTTTTGATATGCCACAAAATGGTTCAGGTCCGATAAAAGGAGCACAAGCTCCTTCCTTTGCGAGACTATCGGCAATCTCATTTCCGACAATTCCTTTATGCCCTGGCACCCATAGCAACTTTAATTTGTTGCGACTAGCCAGTTGTTTAAGGGATTGTTTACAATTCCAGGCTATTTTTGACTCATAGGTTGTGGACTTCAGAGCCTTCAAAGCAGCCTGACTATCAGATGCAATAAATATTCTTGCTGTGTTGAGGCCTTTTCTTAGGCACTCTTGGGCACAGAATTCTATTGCTAATAGTTCTGCTTGAAATATTGTTGGAGCATTTCCAAGGGCTGCGGATATCCTAATATTAGGACCTGTGATCCCTATTCCTACTCCTTCGTTTGTTTTTGACCCATCAGTATAATAAGTGAGGGCACCTTTTGTGATTTGAGCGATTTCGTTTTCTGTCAACTCGCGGTCGTTAATAATAACATCTGACGTGAGTTCAAAATCTTGTTTTGCAGGCATTACGTCTGTAGGCATCTTCATGATTTGGGTTGTTACAGCCCTTAATACCTCAAGATGTCCTGTTAAGTCACCGGGTTTCAGAGATTTGGTCTGTGTCAGCCTATAGGCATTTTCCAGAGTGATCCTCTGTACATGTAAATGTAGTGGAGGAAGGTCTAGCATTGCCTCTAAGGCTGCGGTAGGACACGATCTCATAGCACCCGTGATCCCAATACAGGCAAGTCGTTGCACTTTCTGCAACTCGTTTATTGCCTTTTGCTGCTTTGTTTTGGTCCACCAAACCATCGCAGCATAAGTGATAATGGGTCTGACAACCCCTGATGAAACCAAGTTAATAGTTAGCAAAAAATCCATCATATGGAAACAATGGGCTGTTCTGGTATGTACCTAACTACTGATCGATCGAGAATTTTGTTTTCCAAATTTTGAAGCTGTTTTCTTTTAATTTTTTTGGTTACTTATACAGGGTGATTTTTGTGTGAGCTTAAGTGGGTAAGCATGTCGAAATTTCCATTAAATAAATCAAGATTCGGACATTTCAGGCATATTTTTTTTAACAAAAATGAGCACAGTGAAATTTTGAGACATTTTTACTTTTTTTGGACAAAACGTGATAGTATTCTTTTACTAACGATATTTTAATCAATGTTTTAGGTGATAAAAGCATTTTTTCTTTTTGTAAAGAATTTCAAGCACCATTCATCAAATTAAAACAATTTTTGACACGAATTTCAAATTGTGGCGGCCATAAATTAAAAAAATTAATTCCGCCATTTTCTGCTGTTCAAACCTGCCACTTTTAATATATTATCTGTTTGTATTTTTATTCAGATTTTTTAGAATATGTTGAATAAATAAATTTTAATACTTTCTTATTTATGCTGCTTGCTTCAACTTTCTTCAACTTGCATTAGAAATTTAATATTGACATTATATAATACAGTAAGTAAGTAGAAGCCGTAGATAATCAGTAAAAACTGGATTTTCCTCAATTTTCCCATGAGTATTGTAACAACCGTTGAAAAATATTTGATACAGGAGACAAAATCTTAGTGAACAACATGAACTTTTGCATGTATGAACAGCAGAAAATGGCGGCAAGATATAATTTTAGAACGTCCGCCAAAATTTTAATTTTACTTTTAAATATTTTTTAAGTGTATCATCTTGTGGGGCTTAAAACTGTCTAAAAAACATAAAAAAATTGTTCTGTCTATTTACTTCTTACTCTTATTCCCTCTAAACTTTTTAATAATTTACAGTGTCATAGTTTTTCTGAATGTCTAAGAAAATAATCCAAATCTAAATTATTATATATTTTTTTCTTAAAAGTCTATCACGGCTGCTTCAGTATTACTGTTACTTTGATAAGAAAATTGAAATTTATCAAATCCTCTATTATTTGTAATGAAATTTACTAGCTGTTTAAATTGATTGTACTAACCCTTACTTTTTGGAAGTCCATCTTATTAAGGATAATAAAAAACTCTTCGTTTTAACAAAACTTCCAATATTTATTTAAAAACTGCTTTTTTAAAAGACTCAATGTCAATCTGACGATGCTAGTTGTCTAGCGAAACGGCTGTCACTGAGTCTTTTAAAAAAGCAGTTTTTAAATAAATATTGGAAGTTTTGTTAAAACGAAGAGTTTTTTATTATCCTTACTAGCTGTTTTTTTAATACTTTTTGTAAAATTTTAAAAAATACATTCCATATTGCGATTGGTCTATAAATATTTGATCACCACCTTTATGTAACAATTTTTTCCAGTTTTAAATAATATGGAAAAAGTGACATTTCAATGTGCTGTTTTTTTTATTGTAGATTCTAAATGTTTGACAATAAGATTAAAGATATATATAAGCATTGAACAGATATTTTATCTGGATCAGATGATTTATTTTGATCCAAATTCTTTACAATATCCATAATTTAATTTTCTGTGATTTTCACCTAATTTATTACCTAAATTTATAAAACGATCATTAAATTTTTTTAACTATTCACTTTAATTTATCACAACTCCAATGTTTGTGTTTGTGCAGAACGTGACCAATGATGTTATCATGTCACTGTGCTGTATACAACGTAGGAATGTAAATTTAAGCTCCAGTTTACAACAACGAGCGTTACTAATAAATTAAAAACTTCACTATGTTGTCCTTTATTTTTACATTTCAATTTCAATCTCCAGGTTTATTTAAATGGTAAATATGTAGAATTTGGTGAACAATTATGTGAGGGGTCAGAACATTGCAATGATTAGGAAAATCAAGCTTTTTTCCGTGGAAACCCTAAGAAATATTAAAAATTGCTAAACATGTAGATTCAAAGTACCTACACATAACCTTACTTGTTGTACATGCGGCAATTATATTAAACTTGAGAATATTTTCGAGTTAAATAAACATTCTTTAGATAATTTAAAACACCCAAAATATAAAATTACGAATTGAAAAATTGTTTTTTAATAAATTTTATTCAACAAAATCTTTAACTTTATTGTTTTAACAAACTTTCAATGTTGTTAAAACCTCTTATTGGCCAATCTGGCCTGGTATACATTTAGTCGATTTTAATTTGCCACATGTTAAACTTTGTTTCTTGTAGTTTTGAAAATCTATTTTTTCGAATTAATTTGTTATAAAAAGCACATATATCTGAAAATTTGGCAAGATATATGTTGCCGATAATCTTCTTCGAATTATACAGAAGCGTTTCGAAAACTAGCAGGGAAACTGCCCTAACCAAATAAGCTTCAATCTCCGAAAATTTGTCCTTTTGATGATGAAGGTTTATTTTAAAAGTTTTGATATCTGTCTAATATATTGTAATTTTTGTATTTATGTTTATTTATGTTTATTCTATCTATTGCTGTTGTTAGAATAAAACTAAGTATTGGAAGTCAATAATTTATTTATTTAAAACTATATAAATATTAAAGTTTTGAAAATGTTATTGAATTTAATTTTAAAATGATGTAATTATAAAAAGTATTTGGAAATCATTTGATGCTGCTAAATACGAATTAATTCTACTATTTACAGGTAAGCGTTAGGTAGGGTTGAAATTTTTACTGTTTTTAGTTGTTTCCACGAAAAAATTTTCAAATTTATCTCGTCATAACCTAGTTAATAAATAAATACCGCTGTAAATCGATAAATTACTAAATTTGTACTACCCACCATACCAAAACAATTATTAACACTTTCAAAAAACAAGCCAAAAAAATGATAACTATATCGTATAATTACGACAATGTCTTTGATTTGATTAATTTATCCGTTAGATTTCAAAAAAAGTATTTTCTTTCATTAAACACTTCGTAAGACAAAAAACCAGCCCCCGGCCACATAATTACTCTTAATTAAAACCATAATTGTTATAAATCACCTAGTTTAAAACCTTTTTAAAATCGTAGCACAAAATTAAAAACAATTTTTTATCGTCTGGGATTCATTAATGGCATCAAATTAAATTTAATTAACTCGTTTAAAAAAAAGATATTAATAGGTTTAAAAAATGAATAATTACATTTTAAACTTATTTAAACATGTAATTAAGCTAAACTGTTTATTTTGTAACTATTAGTATAGTTTATTATTGTCAAAATCAAGTTTTGTAGGTACTTACCTGCAGATATCCACCTTCGCAATGAGTCGCATTGAGCAAATTTCCAATTTTAAACTTGTTAAACTTTATCCTTAGGATCCAGTCTTTCGGTGTACCTCTAAAAGACCGAAATCGGTACCAGCACGTCATTGATTTACCAAAATTATCCTGCGTCACCTCTGGAGAGGATACATCTTCGTATATTTCGACGGTTTTGTTACATTGGTCCTTTTTAACATCGCCTGAAACAAAGACAACTATTAAGCATAAAAAATCACAGTCGGCTAAACCTTTTTCTTTTATAAATGGAACAAACAATTATTTATATTTTATATCGTTAAAAATAATAATTATAACAATACTAAAAGTGTTTAATAGATATGGGGTAAATTTCAGTGCTTTTCTTGATGAGGTAACATTATGGGAATATCAGTAGTCGGTTCTACTAGACAAAATAAGAGATACATGTGACTCAAATGCTAAGGAAACGAATAGGTACATCTTTTATAAAGAGCTCAACCATAATTGCATATTCTAAATTTAAGGGTTGCCGCAAAATATGAATTTAAGAGAACTAAGTTGGCTTTTTAAGATTTTTTTTGTAGTTTTGTGGATTTTCTGTAAACCCTAGTTTTACATTGTGTGTTTTTTGCATTGTTTTGTGGAGCACTTAATTTTCGGCTGACGGATTACCAAGCCGTATATGCTTCTATTATAGTTATATTTTTTATAAATGTAAAATAATCCTTATATAAACAAAGTATATCATTATTATTATTAATAATACTATTTTTCTCCAAATGACATTAAAAGCGGCCTTTTCATGATACTTGGCAGGCTTAGAAGTTGTACTTTTAATTATTGAGGCTAAAATAGTATGGACAAATACACCCTTCCTTGGTCCTTTCATGTCCTTACAATTATCCATTGTTTAACAACAGTAGCTTTAAATCTTTCGAAGGAAAAATACCATCGGCTTCGTAATAATTTTATTTTAAATAATATTTATATATTTATGATTTTTAACTTGCGACTCTGTGAGAATTTCTCATAATATTCATATCCATAAGAAAGACGGCCTGACAGCTTTCATTTTCTGGATATTCACGTCATATTTTCTTACATATTCCCTTAAATCCCCGAGGGATTTTTGATGCCACTAAAAGTTACAAAACCGGCGTGAAAAATATACTTTGTATTCGGGTTACACATCAGCTCTAAAAGCTTTTTTCATTGGATATTGAAACAACATAGCAGCATTTTTTTACCAGTAAAAATATAACCAAAACTCTCCACACTTTTATCGTTCAATTATGTCTATTTCTTTTCAGCTACCGATGACCAAATCAACCGATTAAACCTTAAAGAAAATCTATGGATTAATCATAAATTTTAATAATTTTATATAAAAAACATTCGCAATACAAAAATTTATATGATTTTTGTGAATAATTGTGAACTAAGTTTTTAAGGCTGCTACTTAATTAAGTATAAATCACTTGATGCAACTACTTTTGTGTATGAAACAAACTGTATTTGGGATGCATCTAACATACCAATACAACTGGGATGCATGGTTCATTCTATCTAACCGACAAATAGGTACAAGGGATGTATTTGTCCCAACACGTAGTCAAACAAAACAACTTATGTGTACAGATTTCAACCATACACTACACATATTAATGTTCCATTACGGTTTATGTAAGAAGTTTGTATTTGTATTAAATTGACTGTATCAACCCTTACCTTTTGAAAGTGCATCTTAGGTATTAAGAATAATAGAAAACTCTTCGTTTGAACTTAAATTCTAAGTTTATTTAAAAAAGTTATGTTTTAAATTACAATTGTAGAAATGTAGGAAAAATAATTTTACTTGAAACTTATAATTTTATTTCCAAAATTGACTTTAACTTGTGGTAATAGCTTGGTAAAACTGTATTAATATTAATATTGTATTAAATATTATTATTAAATACTTTTCGTCACGCCAAGATAAATATTGTAGGGTTAGGCTTGCTTGGAAAAGTTTTGAACAAAAAACTGTAATTTATTCATCGAGAAATTCCATTTCCTGCTCTACTTTCCCCAAATTGCTCTCTGATTTTTTATGAGTATTAGGAGCCTAGAACGAAAATTACTTACGTGTTAAAGATATTTCATTTTCCTATAAAAAAAATTATACATAATAACCCTCCAGCGAATTTTTTACTCTTTAAAAAGCGGATCTCATTTCCGCTTTATATCACAGCTTTTATACTCTTATACAGCATAAAAGTTAAGATTATTGTACTTTTTTAAAGAAGTATAATCGGATTATCACATCGATTGTAATAAATACAGCAACAAAAAAATGTTTCTATTAATATTCAAAAAACAATTTTTTGACATAAAAGTTGCTGTAATATCAAAGTGACCTCAATGCTGACTGTGAAATTGATTTGCTTTGGTTGTGTACATCTAATTTTCATTCCTTCTTCTCATTCAGGCAGCTGCTGGAGAAATCTCAAGAAAAACTTTGTTTAGAAAACTTCCTTACTTGATTGGCCCAATTAAACTTAATATCTGATGGGTCAACTAATCAAATCTGTTGCGATCTTCTTCCAACATATTTTTTTCCAGCCAGTTAAATGTGTTTTTAATAAAAACCTGCCATTGAAAAAATGTACTATAAAAACCTTAGTAGGTAATACCAGATAATTTTTTTTATTATGCACCGTGTAATTTTTTGCGAACGAATCACAAATAAAATATTTTCTGTAACAAATTCCCTAGGGTAACATATAATTTTATTCATTTCAAATTGTAAATCTTGTAGTCATGGTTAGATGATTCGGTTCACAATATGGTTTCCTGTGTTTAATTCGAGTTATAAAAATCGAATATAAGCGCTATAAGACTTTTCTTTATGACACCTCTAATATCGTAAATTTTCTACTTCAAAACGATATAAATGGCTCGTAAATTTGTTGTCAAATAATTTTTAGGGTTAAAATAAAACTTTAGAATTATTACAATCTTAAAACGTCAATATCTCAGTCATTTTAATTTATTTTTTATGTCAAATAAAAAAGGTTAAATACTTTTTTCTGTATATAAATTTTTGTTCTTTCCAATTTGTGCCAGTAATTAATATTTTATTTAATTTTTCAACAGTACAAAAAGGGTCTATTCTGTAAATATTCCATTAAATTTTAAAGGCCGTTAAAAATGGTGTATAACATTTGGCAACATTGATATAAGTTAGCTTTGTCAATCAAAGAAAGCAAAAAAGAAGAAAATTCCAACCTATAATAGTGAAATATAGTTAAATTTGTGGTCTATTTTAATATATTTGTATTCAAACAATTAATTGAATTTGTCTAGATGTAAAATAAATAACAATAAAACATAAAAAGAATATTTTATAAGTTTCCTAATAGAAAAAAAAATTTTGATGGGCAGCAAGATAAAACCTATGGATTTATTTAAATTAAATGAACTGTGGATATGAATTACAACGAAATTAAATAGTCTGTGTTCACCTGAAACAATAAAACAGTGGAAAGATGTAAGTATTTAAAAAAATACTATACTTCTGTTTTATACTACACTTAATCAAGGCGAAAAATCTGTATCATAATGAAATACATTACATTACAATACAGATTTTTAAACCTTTAAAAAAATAAGCTTTCTGTGTTAATGGCTATCATTATATAAAAAACTATTATAATATTTAGGACCATTTTATAAGTTAAATGTTATTTTAGACTTTAAGTAAAGGGGGCAAATATTAAAAGACGGACAAGGGACATCAAATATGGTCCCCAAGGCACCTGAGGAGGTGGTCCAGTTGAACCTTTGACTTAGAAGAAAAACTGGCACTTATTTTAAATATTAGTGCAGAAGGAGCAGATTTGGTGGAGGCTGGAATCTCTTAAAACTTAAATAATTCAGTTGAAGAAATACCAGACACATTATATTTATAAATATTGAGTCTGATACTATGTCTACTTATAATGAGACCCAAAATATGCACCTATACATAATGAGACTGTAACTATTAAGAAATATTCATAGTATTTATTAAACTCTTTTTCAAAACTAATTAATATTTATTCATTTAATATTATTTTAAGGAATTCTTAATCAAGGAAGCACCTTAATTGGAAAAAGTAAACTTGCCTCTCCCTGTTGGAAATGTATAAAAAGAAGAAAAAAGAAATAACATCTAGGCTTTAATATTGTTATGTCTTATTACTTCCATACTTGGTCTAGCCTTATAACTACCTAATAAACATCAGGTACCTAGCTACAAAAATAAATAGTAACTTCAATATGTCAATCTGACGATGCTAGTTGTCTAGCAAAACGGCTGTCATTGAGTCTCTTAAAAAAGCAGTTTTTAAATAAATATTGGAAGTTTTGTTAAAACGAAGAGTTTTTTATTATCCTTAACAAATGAAGAGGGTTAAAACTAGAAATGTTTGGGCTGAACTTGCAATAAATTCACACAATAAGGAATTGCAAAATTTAGCAAATTTAAAATTGACCGCAGTTTTTAACCAATTGGCTAAATACAAGTAGAAAAGAGATAAAAATAGTTGTTACTATTAGATCAGTGTTTTTGTTTTTCTGTCAGGAATTTTATGTTTGTTTATTTTAAAATCTAGTAATGTTTTTAGGTTTTTTAATAAATATTTTGTTATAATAGGCTTTGTTATCATTAAAATCATTAAAATAAATAATAAAAAATTTTAAGATTAAGTAAAGGACTGTAGTACTTAGTACAAACTTTGGATAGAATGGAGAAAAACAGAGAAACTTGTATTTTTAATAAGTGTGTACATTAATAATTTAAAATTTCATAGGTAAGCGCTTTCAAACATAAAATTAACTAATAATTAACTAATTGCATTCACACACATGATTGGTTGAAATTTATTAAAAATAAAAACCCTGATATAATTTTTATTTATTTTTCTCGGTACGTCAATGGAAACGGAACCTAAAATTGACAACTATCCGCCATATGCAGGCTCCTTTCTGGACTCAAGGTCATTTTGCATATACTCCTTCCTGTATCTTTTTATTCTAAGAGTATAAATGGTATTTACGAATCGATGATGTCATAGATAGACGCCATTACTATTTTAGCATTTTGACGTCAAATTTAAAATGCATTTTTAAAAAGTAAATTTCTCATTTAAAAACTCTTTTTTTGCAAAAATAACATTTATTTTAGATATAGTAGATACGTGAAAACATCGTGGATCAGTTTTTTAAAATCAGTCATCATGTCTCTTGTTGTTTCTATGAATATTATTATCTTCATTGTGATCATCTAAATCTACTGTTTCTTCTTCAACACTATTATCTTTTAAAATGTCTCTAACTAACAATACCTACGCTATTTTAACACCCCTTTATTTTTTAAAGCTTTGTTTTTACAGGCCTCTAAATAATAGAATTTTAACGGATTGTTTTAACGGAATCATTTAAAATTTTAACGTAAATTTAGATAGTGAATACCGAAATAATATTAATGTCCGTTAAAATCTTAACGCCCTCTAAAATTTACCGGAATGGTTACAGAATAGACCCCTAAGAAGTTAAGTTAAGGATATTAAGATATAATTGGAATGTAAATAGAAACTCCAAGTGTTTATCCAATAATTTCTTCTTTGGTTCTCATTTAAGCGAAAAGAAAATTTTTACCATTCTTTGACATTGTTTTTTTAGTCGAGCACTTTCGGTTTAAATTATTTAAATAAATAGTTACAGATTGTCTTGAAACAACATCCATTTAGAAATAAAAAGTGATAAAAATAAATTTATTTTACCTTTCAGTAGGTACAATTTTTAATTAAAATTCTTATATGGATAATACTTTATGTAAGAATATATTCTGTGGTAAGACAAGTTTTTCAATAAAATTTTCGCACTTTTTACAAAACGTTCCCCCTTACAAAATGGAGTGTTTTCGTCACAGAGCTGGCGTGCGTTTATTAAAAACTTTTGTTCAAATTTCCCGACGATTTAAAATGTTCAAAGGAACTTGAACTCCGCATAATATTTTCATTTACCCGAAATTAAAGTCGTCGGATTCAGATGAACCGTATATAAAATTATATTATAAAGAAGATAGTCCAGATTTATTTCAGTCAAAGATTTATGATAATCTGGAATACAGTCGTATTCATCTTAGATGCTGAGTTTAATGAGCAAGAAGAGAATTTTTATGTAAGCCCATTCAAACGGTAACATAATTAATGTATTCAAAATGGTAGTCTGCAAAATAATTTTACTTGTTTTTACTTTATGGAAACCCATCTTATTAAAATATGAAACAAATACATTTGTCTACGGCTGCTATGGAATGTGGTGCTTTTGACACATTTGACAGAACTACAAAGTGACGTATTGCTATCAACTGTGGGAAAAAATCTACCTCACGGGTCTTTTCCCACACCATGTGTAATATTATTTGTGCGTTGGGCGACAATTTGTAATATGAGTTACCTGTTGATAGTGAATTTATAATAATATTTAGTTAACTTTTTTGAAAAAATAACAATATACCAAATGAAAAAATGTAATTTACAATAAAACAAACATTAAGCTTAATTTCGTCTTTAATTAGTTGTAAAAGATACTTCAATAATTAACAGAATTTATAAATAATTATCACACAAAAATTATGATAGTTAAATACCTCGGCTAGGGGTGAGTAAGTTCATTAGCTCTGACTATTGTACAATATTTTTTTCTTCAAGAAATTATAAGGGCGCCACTGAAATCTTTTTATTTTTTATGATACTACTGAAGAAAGTTGTTTTAAGCTGAGTTATTTAAATAAGTATCATAAGATGACAGAAAGATGTCAGAAAAAACTGTCTATGAAGATAAAAAAAGTGATTTGAAAATGTACAAACATATAAAAGATAATAAGATTTCCTTGGTGCTGAAATTAATGAGGTAGAGAATACGTTAGAACAAAATAATCCGCAAACAATTCTTTAAAAATACTTATGCTAATACAGTTGACGATATAGATAGATATACACGGAAATAAAAGAGAAAAAATATGGGAACAGTAAACTTGATGGATCACAATAAACTTATCTGTTACAATAGTGGACGATCCTTCGCCGCACCTTGGGGTCGCTACGGCACTGTCTAGGTGGTTCCAAATGATCATGGAAGATCACTAGTGGAGGGATGATCTGCCCCAGTTGTAGAGATAATCCAGTTAAGAATGTGCATACGAGAGCTTACAGGTTACAAGTTATTCAAGTTTATGGAATCTCCAAATTCAAGAGATGCTTCTGGTTTACAGAATCTTCAATTAAAGAGTTGCCTCTAGTTTAAATTAAATAGTTGCCTCTAGTTTACTGTTTTATATTCCAACTTTCTGAAAATTACCAGTGTCAAACACGTGTTACATTTACTTTTCTGGCATAAAAAGTACAAATCAGCATAGTCCGAAATCTACAGTTAGATGCTAACGTATTTTAATAGATTACAAAAGATACATTTTTACATTAAATTTACTTTTTAATAATCTTACACACTAATCAAAATTCCAGAAATGTACTTTTACAAGCCTTTTATAAAAAATTATCATTAATACTTTTAATTACCATAAAAAGATTCTTTGAATAATAATGAAATATGTTGAAATTCTCATCTGAATTAATAAAATATAATATAACTTTCGATATTTTATAAATATCTTAACAAAAAGGAATTATAAAATTGGAAAAAAACATACCTGTATATGACAGTAAATCAATAGAAGAAATGAGACTGGAAATAATTATTAAAACCTCTGGAGCTCGATAATGCCAACTCATTAGTACACCTCGTAGCGTAGCTACTTTGAACTTCCAATTATAATTATAGAGACCGTATTCATTATTTTATTATTAAAAATGTTTTAGGATAGATGGAGCAGCTAGCGGTACTAATTGAATTTAATATTTAGGATACCAGGTGCTTAAAATGTTAATAGGTACTGTTACACATGTACATTTAAATGGGAATTCAGCAGTGAGGTAGATCTTTTCCCACAGTTGATAGCTGCTGGGAAATCAGGAATCTCAATACAAAATTGCAGTAATGTAACAATTAATTACAATTAAGTATGTGCCGTTTATTTTATAGTAGAAGGGTAATCTTGACCGATTAATTACAAACAACAATTTTTTAATTATATCAGAGTTCCGGTCTATATTCAATTGGCTAGGTTAAAGAATACTCTTTAATAATCCGAGCTTTCGAAAATTCATTGTTTTCTTTTTTAAGGCTGCAATATTTTACGAATGTTAAAAGTTACTACTTTCTCATACAGATACACATAGTAAACATTCTTACATCTAGGGTCAGTATTACATTTTACCTTTGATAAAACCACGAGTCGTTTTAATTAGTATTGATAAAATGATAGAACTGTCAAAAATTTAATAATAATTAATTTTCAACTTATAACTGTGTTTTTACGCTGCTCAGGACAACTGAGAACTGTAAATACTCTCTAGTGTACAGGTTAAATCGATAGGAGGGGCAACAGGATTGATTACGTCAATAAAGTGACGCCTGTTAAGAAATGAGATAAATTTATAAAACTGCCAAAAAAGAAAAAAGAAATCCATTTAAAAGATTTTTGAGTTTTAATGCCAGGTTCCTTTGATTTTTTCGTTTCCCGTACCTCAGTTGCCTTCTTCTCTATAATACCATCGAATGTCGTTGAAGTTATTAAAAGATTAAAAGATTATAACCATTTTTTTTTTTAAAACAATGTATCTATTAAATATTAATATTTTTTGAGGGCACGATTATTTTGAAAATTATCCAGTGCAATCTCCCGTGATTCTGTCGCCGTAATGTTGGAGGTAATGAATTTTTAGATGAGCTATGGCCTTGAAAATAGCTGCGCGGTATATTTACACAGTATATTTATAGTCCAGTTAAATTGTATTAAAAATAACATAATTTTATTCCAAAATATAATATAACTAGCTGACCCTGTGAACTTCGTATCACCGGAAACATTTTTTTTACAACTTTTGATTCGTGATTATCAACCAATCCTATCATAGGATGACAGAAATGAAAACTTTGACAACGAAGTACAATGACACACCCTTTCCTTCAAACGATATAATTTAATTTTTAATGTCAAATGTCATTTTAGATGTCAACTGTCATTTTTCCGCTACCAACTGTAATTTTTCAGCTGTCAACTGTCATTTTTGACATTCGAATATCATTTATAACTGTCTTATGTCAATATTTACTCTTAAATGTGGTTTTTTACTCTCAAAGGACATTTTTTAGTTGCCAACTGTCATTTTTAGCTGTCAACTGTCATTTTTAATTTTAAAGATCATTTTCCAGCTATCAATTGTTAAAAGTCATATTTAACTGTCAAATCTCATTGTCAGCTATTAATGGTAGATGTAATGAAATTTAAAAATGGTATACTTTGAATGTATTTTGTTTCTGCGAACCTCGCTGCGCTCGGCACGCAGTGATGGGTTTTTAAAATATAGTCTGTATCACAATGATGTAGTTGATAAAACTATGTACGATACTGTAAATTTAGTGAAAAAATAATAGTGTATCATTCATTTTTAAAAAATTGTGAATTTTAAATACTTTTAACCTTTAACTATTTAAAAAAAATGTATTTAAAAATAAATTTGGAAAATGTGACTATTAAATACCATTTCTATTGATGAGATAGGTAATTAGATGGTAAAGATTATTCTTAATTTACATAATATTTATAATATACTTAATTATGGACTATGATCATAATACTATATAAATAATTATAAAAAACTCACTCACATTTTAACACAAATTTTGACAATGCCACACCCTTTCCTTCAAACGATCTAATGATGTTTATAAATGGCTTTGTTCATTTGTTACTGGATCGGCCAATGAAAATACCATGCGCATAAAACATTTTTTAACGATTTAACCAATCATATCATAGAATGACAGAAATGAAAACTTTGAAAACGAAGTACAATGCCACACCCTTTCCTTCAAACGATATAATGTAATTTTTAATGTCAAATGTCATTTTAGATGTCAAATGTCATTTTAGATGTCAACTGTCATTTTTCCGCTACCAACTGTAATTTTTCAGCTGTCAACTGTCATTTTTGACATTCGAATATCATTTATAACTGTCTTATGTCAATTTTTACTCTTAAATATAAACAATTAGTTTTTTTTAGCTGAATTTTCGGATTTTCCAAAAAATTTTTTTTCTAAACCATAACAAAATAACTCAAACAAAAGTTATTCCTGGAGATTTAAAATGTTGCCGTTTGGAATCATTTTGTTGACATTTCTCAGTTCATCAGCACAGAACACAAATTTTGACGTCACACTTTTCCAGTCCATTATGACCTAACCTAACAGACGTGTATTGTATGATATTTTATTTTTCCCAGTTTTTATAAATTAATTTTAAAATCCTTAAATTTGTTATTGAAGGTCAAATTACCTAAAATCTCAAAATACCATTACCTGTAATAATATATTCCTAAAGCTACAATAATTAATTTATTTTTAAATACTGTAACAATCTCTTTTTATATTATACTGATGTTAGATAGATAATAATCTATCAAACCAGCAGCTGTCATATGAGAAAAAAATTAAATTTTTGAACAAAATAGCCAAAGTTTTTTTAAAAAATTATTGTTTTAGTGTTCTCGATATTTCAAATTAAATACCATTATTTTTTCTTCTGTCTTATAAACTCTGCGTGGATATATTATAGGAATGTGCTTTATATTTGTAGTTTCCGAAAAATTCTAACTAATATTTCTTGACGATTTTCCAAATCACTTTTCGCACCCTGTTCGTTTCATTTCACAGAAAGGATGTATCCAATATTTGGCGAGATTTAGTAGTGTATCTATTAGAAGGTGATAGTGTGGGGTTATATATCTCCTCAGGGAATCACCTTTTCCTTCCTGAAGGTTCCGTGCTGTTTCTGTACTATGTAGTAATTCACGTTATGGCACCATATCGGAGATGACTCGTAACGGGGGATAAATAACACCCATATTGTTGGACAAAGGGTTTCTTATAAAAGAATTTTTTCTTACCGAAAATTTTGGATAATTTAACGATTGTATAATTTATTAAATTAAAAAAATTAAAACAATCAAAGTTATAGTAACAGCTCTTATATCGACCAAAATTCTGTTGGGTTTTATTGCTGTTAAGTTTTTAATTGAATTATTTAACAATTTATCACGATATTGCTTCATAACTGTTTTATTATAGTTGTGGTAATTCAAAAAAATACTTCTTCAATTCTAAGAGTTAGATTAAGACCTTCTGAAACTCCAGATCTAAATTATTTACTTTACTATAGATTATTAAATCATGTTAGTAGATCTTATTATGTAGATCATATTTTGTAACATTTTAGAGGTTTAATTACATTGCCTTGTTTAAAATTTATAAATTAAATTGAAAAACTACATTTCAACTAAGGTTTAAAGCCATAATAATTTTAAATAAATTAAAAAACCAATAGTAGGCTGTAAATTTAAGCATCGTAAATAACGTTTATTATTTAAAATATTGAAATCGTTACAACTCTAATAAAAAATACAGTCGATTCAAAATGAAGTATTTGTGTATCAGGTGTGCTCTGTTAGCTATTAGGTCCCTTGTTTTTACCAATTGCAACAAAATGTAATAAATAATATTACGGTTATAAATAACAGACTTATGTTTTAAAAATTCGACCACATGTATCGAAAATATGCATAAGAGTACACTTTTTATCAGAGATATGAACCATTTTTTTTTATAAAAGAAAATTTTGTTATAGAAAAATAAGTCGTAGATATTTTTTATATGCATTTATGTTTATTTTGATTGATACTTGATGGATAAATATACTAAAACTATAATAATTTTTATTGAAATTAGAAAACAAAGGTAAATAAAAATAAGGTTTCTTTCATCAGAGTCAGAGTTGTATTTATTTATAGAATCTGTTAACAATATACAGTGAACAATATTAATGGTTTTATTTGTTCTTAGTTTTTATGCTAAAACTAAAATTTTATAAATAATTATAAATGGAATATCTTTATAGCTCTAGTCTCTTTATGTCTGTAGATGTAATCTTGATATAAAGTAAGCAACAAGTTTTTTTGTATTAATGAATGCAACACCATAAATTTTGTGTGTTAACGTCTTCAACACAACCATAAACAAACACATAAAGATCTCTAAATCCATTCGCAACTTTCAAGGAATGAAAACTCGTCTTCTCGCGTCTTGTGTAAATTTCTACATATATATATACAGACTATAAGAGGGTAGAAAACATTCTCAAAAGAGACTTATCCAAAATTTGTATTACATTTTACTACTTATATATTGTGTAGAAAAAATATCTACCCAAATATTTTTAACAATAATATTTAAAATTTATTGTATCAACAATAATATTCTGTGCTTCTAAAAAATCGTTTTTTTAGCAATAAATAAAAGTGAGAACCACACAGTGTGGAAAAGGAAAATGGAATAAATTTAATATTTCGGTTAATGTACATATTTACAAAAAATCCCGAAACACGTCAAATTTAAATTATATATTGGCATTCTTTAAAGTGCAAATTTGATCTCCCTTTGAGTTTAGGATTATCCCGTAATTTCACAAACTGGTCAAAATTTTCCAAACTGTAAGTTGGCGAGGTCTGACTTCACGCTATAAGGTGCAGTTCAAAACAATACGTTCAAGTGTTTCGAGCTGTCTTGAATTGCACATCGTACATATTTCCTCCTGATCAATATGGTACTAAGATCCATTATATGTGAGGCTTAACTTTTTTTGTAAGACAAAACATTAAGACTTTTATACAATGCAGAGTATTTGCCTTTAGCCAACATATCTAAATCAGCCGTGAACTCAATCAAATAATCACAAACTACATTTTATTAACTATTTAATTTAAGTTTTGTTCAATTTATTTTATATTATTATGGACTTATTCAAATGTTGCAACGCATATTAAACACAAACATCTACAGTCAGTCACTCTATGATAATCGAGGTGCCCAGACGCTATATTTAAATCCCATGTCTTTCACATCTCACAACAAAGCAATCAAAAACATATTTAAAATTCTCTTTGAAGTATAAAATATGTAATTTATACGTACATATAATCTCTGAATGTATATATATGATTGTCAGCAGTAAAAATGAATTTCCATATATCACTATGAGAATAACGTTATTACATTTTTAATAAAGAAGGTTGATATGAAGCTTATATAAAGCTTTTTTATATATACTCATTTCTAATAATTTCTTTCATTTAAAAAAGTGCTAGGCAACTATGGCCATAAAGAATTATGTTTGCTACATAAATGAAATAAACAGGTAAAAATAATGTATATATAATTTTGATTCATTTTATAATACATAAATTAGCAGCTTAAAATTATTGTGATATATAAAACATTTCCAAAGGACAATTTCAACAAAAATAACTTTGAGATAAATAAATTAATTCATAAGAAAGTGTCAACTAGTATTTTATAAAACAAACTAAATAAATTAGATATTGCGGAAATATTTCCAATACAGTTTCAAAAATAATAACTTCGGCAACATCACCATTAATATCATTAAAAACACAAATTATTTAGTTGACTTTAAATCTGAATCAATATAAATGAAAAGTACTTTTAGGTTGCAATTATGGTTCCAGATACTCAGGATTATTAGACAAATGAAAGTGAATCAACTCAGTTTTATCTTCATTCATAATAAGTCTATTTATTCTACACCAAGTCTTAAACTCTTGTATGGTAGTTTTTATATGTTTGAGTAACATTTTTAGATAGTATCAACCTTCAATAGATTCGTGTAAAAATTTGATAGCTGTCGGACTATTAGTTTGTGAGATATTGCATTTTTAGTGAAGCAACTTTTGTTATTTTCAAAAAGATGGAAAAAAAAGAATTTCGTGTGCTTATTAAATATTGTTATTTGAAAGGAAAAAATACAGTTGAAGCAAAAGCTTGGCTTGATAATGAGTTTCTGGACTCTGCGCCAGGAAAATCAACAATCATTGACTGGCACGCAAAATTCAAGCGTGGTGAAATGAGCACCGAAGACGGTGAACGCAGTGGACGCCCAAAAGAGGTGGTTACCGACGAAAATATCAAAAAAATCCACAAAATGATTTTGAGTGACCGTAAAGTGAATATGATCGAGATAGCTGAGACTCTAATGATATCTAAGGAACGTGTTCGACATATCGTTCACGAATATTTGGGTATGCGGAAACTCTGTGCGAAATGGGTGCCGCGCGTGCTCACAATCGACCAAAAACAGCAACGAATTGATGATTCTGAGCAGTGTTTGCAGCTGTTAAGTCGTAATAAACCCGATTTTTTGCGTCGATATGTGACTGTGGATGAAACTTGGCTCCATCACTACACGCCTAAGTCCAATCGACAGTCAGCTGAGTGGACTGCGGCCGGTGAACCGCCACCAAAGCGTGGAAAGACTCAACAGTCAGCTGGCAAAGTTATGGCCTCAGTTTTTTGGGATACACACGGTATATTGTTCATCGACCATTTGGAAAAGGGAAAAACAATCAACAGCGACTATTGCTGTGCATTATTGGAGCGATTGAAGACCGAAATCGCGAAAAAACGGCCCCATATGAAGAAGAAAAAAGTGTTGTTTCATCAAGACAATGCACCATGTCATAAATCATCGAAAACGATGGCAAAATTGCATGAATTGGGCTTCGAATTGCTTCCTCACCCACCGTATTCTCCAGATCTAGCCCCCAGCGACTTTTTCCTTTTCTCTGACCTGAAGAGAATGCTCGCGGGAAAAAAATTTGGCTCTGATACTGAGGTAATCGCCAAAACTGAAGCCTATTTTGAGGACAAACCGAAGGAGTACTACAAAAATGGTATCGAAAAGTTGGAAGGTCGCTATAATCGCTGTATCGCCCTTAAAGGCAACTATGTTGTATAAAAAAAATGTATTTTGTCAAAATATTGTGTTTTACTATAGTAGACCGGGGACTTTTCAGCCGACCTGTTAAGTCCTCTGCACTTGGGGATGTCACTGTAATTGTCGTATCGTCAGGGAACATGATCGTTTATATATAATAAAAATATTATATTCTGATAATTTCAAATCTAAAACTTCACAAACATCGATTTATTTAATTGGAACTTCCAATACGACTTTGCCAGTTTTGTTAAATAGATAAAAAGACGCGGACTCAAAACTATAGGTCTCCGCTTATAATTGTGTTGAAAAGCTTTTTCCGTTTCAGCGTCTTTGTGATCGTTTTAAACGAGAAAAATCTTTTAGATCGCTGTTTATCTTCAAAGTCTGCAGTTTGAGTTGAATTCAGTTAAACGCATTACGGTCGCTGTATATAAAACGTATTCTTTGTTCGATCGAATGTCGAAAACACATTTTTACAAGTATTAGCAATTTCGAAATGGAAAAAGAATTACAATTCGTTTCGTGTTCTTTGATCACTTTGTGAATCATCGGTTGACTTCTTAAATTCGAGCCATTTTTCAATTGCCCTCGCTTTAGAGATGGAAACGGTATGCATGTCGACGGAAACAAGTAGTGTCATGTTAGTCCCGATATCTCTTGAAATAATTAAAATGGAAAGGAAATGAAAAACCCAAATTCTAGGTCACAGAATTTTATTCTTGATGGAAATACAATAATAGCCACTAGTTTCGGCCATTGAGACCATCATCAAGGTATAAAAAAGGTTATTTTAGCGGTGCAAAAGAAAAATCATACCTTAGTGTAAAAATTAATACAAATATAAATATAAGGACCGGAATTAAAACATAAAATATAAAATTACAAACATTTTCAAATGAACCAACAGATAAAAAATGAAAAATAAATAAAAGAACAATTTTTATATGTTTTAAAAAAGAAAGAAAATAAGGAGAGGCAATATTTTGAACAATAATGCGTGGAGAGAAGTACAGTATCTTACGAGTTATCATGCAAGGGAAGATAGAAGGCAGAAAAAGCATAGGATGAAGGCGAATTTCATGACTGAAGAATCTGAGACAATGGTATGGATGCAGCTCGAAACAACTCTTCCGAGCAACCGCTTCGGAAGCGAAGATGATTGCCAATATACGAGACGAAAAGTCCCAAAACTGAAAAAAAGGTCAAAATTATGTAGAAGCCAAACGCTCAGCAATTAAGGCCAATTTCATCAAGGCCAACAATCGAAAGGAAAGTAGTACTTCAGTGCTGTAAGAAGACCCATGCAAAAGCCTAGAAAGCAGCGCATAGGGTTTGAAGATAGCACGCCTACTCAGAGAAGAAACCCCAGAAGAAATTAGTGTCCTTCAAGCGGCTTAGGAGGGACTCAGTTCGATAGAAGTCACAGCAAGGCTTGTATGAGACGCGTTTATGTGCTCAATCAGGTGAGAAGCTGCAATTGGCTAACACCTGTTTGGATATCGTGGGCGATGTGTGTATGAATGTATGAATGAGTTAGGGGTGATGATTACACTGCGACCCATAGGATCTATTGTGTCCCCCCTTACTTGCCATGTTCTGATGTTTTCTCAGATTTATAGCAGCTCTTCGAGTCCTATTTTCCTGAGGAAGTTTAGGACATCGTCGGACTTCAAATCAGGTAGATCCCCTTCCTCTATTTCATGTGCTCCTAGGTATCTAGCCCTAGAATTTTGCAAGGCAGGACATTCTGAGAGTATATGTATTGAGGTTTCATCCTCTTCCTCACAGAATCTGCACTTTGCTTCATCTGCTAACCCTAGTTTCTTCATGTGGCTTCTTAACCGGCAATGCCCGGTTAATATTCCCGTTAGAATACGGAGCCTTTTTTTACTGAGGTTGAGGCAGCTAAGAGATCTCTTCTGGTCATAGTTCCCCAGTAGTATCTTAGATTGCCTCAGTCCTTCCAGCTGATTCCAGTACTCGGATTTTTCTTTCTCCATTTCCTCCCTTAGTTTTCCTAAGATTACTCTACTGCTGATCCCACAAGATGGTTCTGGTCCCAAATGTGGGGTTTCAGCTCCTTTTTTTGCCAGCTTATCTGCTGTTTTATTCCCCTATGTGTCCCGGGACCCATAGGAGGGTGACAGTGTTCTTCTGGCCTAGTTCATTTAGTTTGCCTAGGCATTCCCAAACCATCTTCGAACTGATTATATTTGAACTCAGCGCTTTGATGGCTGCTTGACTATCCGACATGATCACAATCTCTTGTCGGCGATAGTTTCTTCCAATATTGAATTCCACACATCTTTCGATGGCGCGGACTTCTGCTTGAAAGATGCTCGGGTATGTGCCCAAGCTTTCTGAGTATTTGGCTCTCGGTCCAAAAACTCCTATCCCAGTTCCCTCGTCTAGCTTGGAACCGTCCGTATACCACTTTATGGTATTCCTTACACTTTCTAGCAGAATGTGCAGTGGGGTCAAGTTTAAAATCACCTCCATTGCAGCAGTGGGGCAAGTTCCCATTGCTCCAGTGATACATGAACAGGCTAGTCTCTGAATTTTCGAGAGGTTTTTCCTCGTCGTATTCAGATTAGCCCTTACGCCCCAAGCCCCTGCCCCATATGTGATTAATGGTCTCACTATTGCTGTGTACATCCATTGCAGGATACGTGGGTTACATCCCCAGTTCTTCCCTGCAATGTTCCTACACACCATGAGGGCCTTGGTTGCTTTGTGTATTACTTCGTCTTCATGTTTGTTCCAGAGTAACCTGCTATCTAGGATTAGCCCTAGATATTTTACCTCTGTTTTCCACTCGTGGGCGATGAGAAGGCTACTTTAAAAATACAAGGACAGCACAGTAGATCTGTATATGTCGCACTTGTTTGATTGACCAATATAAATTTTTCAACAAAATTCCTGACCAAATGAAAACTAAAATGTAGTAGTTTACTTTATTTTAAGAAGACACTATTTTTTGTCAAGAAATTAACAACATTGATTTAAACTGTCATATTTCCTTTCACAAAGTTGAATAAAAATATCGAAATTCCTTAACAATATTAATGCATTTTTATGATAATTAGTATGAAAACCTTGCCTGACAATGGCTTGAGCTGCACACCAAAAAATATATAGTCTTTTTTTCAAATATAAAAGTTTTTTTATCATATACCCCCTTTTTTATAGAATTAAACAAGAAAGTATTAGAATACTTTATGGAAAAGAACGAGTTGCACCTCTACCAATTTCCTATAAGAGCATTCTGCTGTGAAATTAAAAGTGCGCTGCTTGCAAATTCAAAGTATTTTCATTTAATCTATTTCAGTGGATAAGCTGGAATTTCTATTTCTGATAAATGATTGCTATCCAAGCTAAACATTGGAGTCTTACTATACTTACGTACCACTTCACCATACGTTTTGCTTTTCTTATTCGCCGAATTTCAATAAGCGAAGTCAAAGCCACAAACCACCGCCATTTATTAATACATGAAAGGAATAGGAAAACTTCGTGCACTAATTACGCAGGACTGCAAAATAATGTTTAAAGAATTATTGCAGTTTCGGTAACTGATCTTTACGTAGTTTCTGATATTTTCTCTCGCGCGGAGGTTGCCATGAAAATAAGGTACAAAAAAGCTAGAAAAACTGAGTTTTTGATTTATGTAAATACAAATAAAAACCTACACTTAGGTGAACTAAGCAGAATACCCATCGACATTGGTATCTTTTATATATTGATGTACCTATACGTTTTCCTTTTTCTTCACCTACAAAGTAAAGAAAAATAACTTTGTTGCATTCAAGTTATAGCTAAACATTTTTTTCCAATAAAGGCTTTTATAGCAAGTTTAAATGCACACCAGTTTCTCTATATCCATTTTGGTAACCAATATTTTATCTTCTTACATCAACAATTATTTTTTCAAGCATCGAATAGACCAGGTTACTGTTCACAAAGATACCATCTTTCTTTGTTTCATGCCTTCATAAGATGTTGTTTCATTAGCCTTAATTTGAAGTGGTGGAAGTAAAATTTTAAGATTTAACTTGATTTTTCAATATTATTAACTCCTGAAGTAAGAGCTTTTCTGACAGACATTGTCTCCTTGATATTTTGTTGTTTTATATCACGTCTGCCTCAATAATGCGAAAAACATCTTTCTGCAACCACCTTGTTGACCTAGTAATATATAGTCCGTCTAGAAAGTATCCGGAAAAAAGAATACACAATTATAATTTTGCAGTGTATTCATTAATCCCCATATGTTTTCAATGGGACTAAGATCCGGCGAAACTGTTGGCCATGGAATTGTTGGTGTTCTTGCATCTAAGCTTGAGTAAAGGCAGAAGTATGGCATCTTGCTACCCCTCTGGATATAAAGCATGAGCTGTTTCAAGAAGAAAACCATTTAAAATATCACAATACTTTGCACTATTAACAGTGCCATCAACTTAACAGAGAGGCGTAGCACCACGTTGAAATATTGATCCCCAAACCATTATTTTAGTAGGACATTTAGAAATTTAAACGGTAACATTTTCTCTTGACAGGATTTTGAGATGGTTTGCACCAATCTGGAAACAACTCTCTTCAGATATAAAAATATTGCTGAAATTATCTCCTTGAAAACTTTGCAAAACTCCATTCTTCGTTGCTTTTATAGAGGTGTTAATGCAGGGATCTTTATTGGTTTTCTTGATATGTAGTCTTGTCTTTTCAGTACCATGTGGACAGTTTCTGAACACACATTTATTCTTCGTTGATTTCTAAGTCTGCTGGCCAGTTTTCAAAACCCTAGGCGCGGATTTTGTCGTCCTAAATTCACTAAAGGTTTTAATTGTTTCCGCGAAAATAGGCCAGGTATCATTGTAACCTAACAATGAACATTTATATCATGGGTACTTGATATATGATTTGGATTCTTCTTACCTTGAGACCTTCGTTTTAGTTCAATCATAATAAATATATCAAGAATGGACTCACTTAGTCCATTGTGGTTCTGTTTGGCAATGAATCCACTTTTTACCATGCTCAACAAAACTAAATTTAGCTTGGATCTTATAAGAAATAAAAATGCGAACAGCATTATTTCCCATCCATGTTGCATTTCGAAAGATTAAAGACAGTCTTAAAAAACTTATTCTCTATGAAACCATGTCACACTATTCATAAATTTTGCAATATGTTATTTTTGAACCTACTCCCAATTGCTGAGTTAGTGTTATGTTAACACCACTAGTTAAAAATGCAAAAATATTTTATTATCGCAGATCTGTTATAAATCTATCTACAATATTATTGGTTTTGTTAATATGTACTATGATGTCCGTTGAGCATTTCAGTTAAATATACGGTTTTCCACTTGCTTAATTTTATCCAGCACTCTAAAGCAATTTCAGTTTATCAAACAAATTAACATACCACAAAGAACATACAGAACGTACCGATGGATACGTTTTTCACAATAAACAGAAGGCAAAAATGAGGTTTTAACTAAGATTTTATGACATATCGCATCTTAAATCTATTATACAGTGTAGATGTACAAATTTGACTTATACCAGTTGGTCCAGACCTACCGTAGAAGATTAACTAGATATTTTCAAAAACCATGCTGCTACCGTCTATGCGTTTATGTAAAAGTCGATCTAATGTATTTTGGGACACACAATTTGGGCTTTTTTGATAAGTTATACTTTTCGAACCTAGAACAACCCCATTAAACTTGATTTACGCAAATATTCGTCTACTTCGTTGATAAAACAGGGCTCGTAAAACATATAAATGTACATTTTATTCAACATATAAGGGGAAGCTAAAATCCAGACAATATCGTAAACCGTTATATTCCAGCATACAAATAAACCCTATTCAGTTTTCAGCCAATAAAATAATTATAGCGAAACAGTTTGCATATCGTCAACGATGTTTACAAAAATTTATTTGATTTAAATAGCATCTTTAACTATGGCAAAACGAGATTTATTTATATGATTATTTCCAAAAAGGTTCTACTTTTCAATTTATTATTTTATGATCCAGCATGATGTAAATTATTTACATTTAATTAAACCCGGATATTATTTTGCACAAAACCAAGGATTTTCAGTACAAACATTAGTATATTATAGAAATCTGATGAGCCAGATAACACACAAAACACTATCCATCACTGAAATGAGTTTTGAGTTATCCTTTTGCCGATCAAGGGGTTGTTTATCTCTATAGAGAAGGGATAAAATCTTTTTGGTAAACTGTTTAAACAAACCTTTGAACCTTGAAAATAAATATACTTCACCTATCTACATTCAATCGACATTGAATGATAATCTGTAAAGTGAAAACATTAAATCTCTCTATTTGCCTAACACGATGTATTTTCCATTAAATTTGCAGCTTGTTTCAAATCATCCACAAACTTGAAAGAAAAAATTACCAAAATATAAAATACAAAATACCAATCTGTAATTTGCTGAATTCATTAAAGAGCTTCAAGCAGTTTCAGACACCGTGACCAATGCCAAATATCTGGGTTTTATCTTTTTCTGTATCTGTAAATTATGGAGGGTAAATTACAAAAGCTTCATACGCACTCTCATTGGGTATATCGTCCAACATACTGATTTGAAGCAATTAACGACTTTCTTCAGAAAGGTCTTTCTTATATTGGCTAGTATTTTCCAGTACACTTTAATATACCTAACCTAACCTAACCTAACCTAACCTAACCTAACCTAACCTAACCTAACCTAACCTAACCTAACCTAACCTAACCTAACCTAACCTAACCTAACCTAACCTAACCTAACCTAACCTAACCTAACCTAACCTAACCTAACCTAACCTAACCTAACCTAATCTAACCTAACCTAACCTAACCTAACCCCAGAACAAGCAGCTCAAATCATGGCTTTAGTTGGAGATCTCAGCAATATGTTGCTGAAGTCATGGGATCAACCAATCCAGCGTTTCTAGAGTCTTAAGAAGGTTTAGAGGAACTGGAAGCTATAATAGAAGACCAGTTCCAGGACGTCCCAGGTGTACTCATCCTGCATAACACTGAGGCCATCATCAGGTGTAAAAATAAATACAAATTAAAGTTTTATGATTGTGATTATGGGTTATATCCATGTAGTTTTACAACTCTATAGCAAATTTAAAGTAATTCAGTAATTGATCGAAATAATAAGGGTAGTTTTATTTAAAAGGAGGCGTTCGCGGCAAAAAATGTTTGACCGACGCGGCGCTTCCGCACAAGAGTTTGATTTATGGACGGTCTTCGCCTTATTTTTTTCTGTGTGCGTAAAAAGAATCTAGCAATAAAAGGGGATAGCGTCATCTGGAAAACAGCTATATTTCATTTAATAAAGAAAGTTTTGATTAATAGACAGCTTTCACAACGGTTAATAAAAAATTTCTTCTGTTGTGTTCGAGAATTACAACATTATATACAGGGTGTACCAACAAAGTTAGGTATGTGGGTTGTTTAAGAAGATATCAAAAAAGTTATTAACAAAATTGGTAAATGTCTTTAGGGTCCATATTTTGAAATTATCTTAAACTATACAGAGTGTTGTATAACTCCGTTACAAACCAAACATCTTATGTATTATTGTACGTTGAGGAAAAACAAAATGTTTTGCCTATAACTGTATTTTGTTAAGTTTACACTTACTGATACATCCACTTTTTTACTTTATATACAAACATTTTAAATAAAGTAAAACAATCTGTCAATTATTCACTATTTAACATAAATTTTGTTATAAACATTATGAATCAAAGACTAGTCTATATTTAAAACATTGCTATAAACTGGCAAGTAAGCGTCATAAAACAAATCTTCTTCTCTTTTCACCCAATAAAATAATTAAGGCAAATCCAAACAAGACATAAAGTGTCAGAAACAGTACAGCCGCGAGCAGAATCGAGGTGGCTTAGACACTTCATATAACCCTTTGTTAAACAGTAAAGACACTCTTGATGACTAGGAAGTTTGTAATGAACATTTGGCGAGTATAAATGACGGCCGGTGCCGGATTTGCAATTTTTAGGGAACATTAACTTTTATGGGTAGTGATTAAAATAAAAATGATCATTTTGAACTTTATTCATATTTTTTTTTAATTATTTTCAGTAATAATATAAGAATAAATTGAAAATAATTTGACAGACTGTTTGAACAAGTTTGTCAAATTATTTTATGGAACTCTCAAGTTATATTTGACAAGATTATTTTTTGATTCACAAATTTTTACAATTTAAAAGATCAATAAAACTATCGTAAAATTATTGAAAAATTTAATTTAATTAATTATTACTTACAATATATTTGGCGTTGACACAATTAAGTAATTATTTTGACCGATATCTAACAGTTGCTAGGCAACTAAAAGCTACAGTGATTATTCCCGACAATAATCACAAGAGATTTATCCCCACCATAATATTTAATGACATAATTGGTTGAAACTTACCCTTTTGACAAATAAAGAAGCATTTCCGGAAATTTTTTTGAGGGCACTAATATTTTTGCGAAGCGGATATTCGTACCGAAAAGAAAATTTCCAGCTATAAAGAGTCAAAATTAATCCTTATAATACCAAGCTTTTTTACATACGTGCAATATCATCTTTGTAATTTTTACACTTTTTTTATGTAAAATGAAAACAAAAACGCAAATAAAATATTTTGTATCTATTTTTTTTTTCAATTTAGTTACTAAAAAATAAACAAATCTTAATTAAGTATTCAAAATTAATTTTAATTTTTTGCCTTACAAGGGATACAAAAAATGTCTTTTTCAGAGTGATTTATGCAAACAAAAGGTTTACATTTTACAAATTGTCTTGATTTTTAACAGAGAAAACATCTACCTTGAGTTCCTTATGCTTGCTTGCAAACCATTAGTATTTCTAAATCTATAAATCTTATTTTCCATGGCCAGTTCCTTTCCCAACTGAAGAAATTTTCTTCTTGCAGACCTGTAATGTGGATTTTTAATTTTCCACATATGTTATAGGCATTTATATAGGCATTGTTATAATATTATGCGTTGAGCGTCAATTTGTGATATTTATTACGTGATTTTTTTAAAAAACCAACTATTAGTCTAAATTTGATCTTTAATTTTCTCTGACTCAAGTACAATGTTTTAATTCTTTTAGAAATTATTAAGGGCGCTACTGAAATCTTTTTATTTTTATGATACTACCGAAGAAAGTTGTTTTAAGCTAATTATTTAAATAAGTATTATAAGATGACAGAAAGATGTCAGAAAAAACTGTCTATGAAGAAAAAAATGAAATAAAAATGTACCAACCGATAAAAGATAAAGAGATTTCCTTGGTGCGTCTGAAAAAAATTAAGTTTGCATAGTTAATACTCCGCAAACAAAAAATAATTACTATGATACGACAATGATTTTGATATTACGGTTAAGAAATAAAGAAAAAACGTAGAGACAGCTGTATAAGATTATAAATGCATTTATTTACGTTAGTCGACTTATCTTTTTTGTACATCTACGATCCAATGGTTGATCCAGGAGAGGGCTGGTCCAGTGAAGGGTTGGTCTGGTGAACAGTCCACCAATGTAGAACCAATTGAATGAGCGGTAATTTAGTGGTAACTTAGTAGCAAATTTGAGGTAAATTTGTAGTAAACTTGTAGTATCTTTGAAATTTGTAGTGTATTTGAAATTTATAATGTCTTTGTTATTTTATATTCCAATGCTGTGATTGTCAGCATCAGCCACGTGTTCGTTTATTTTTTGCGTACAAAAAGTACATTTACCATTTGGAAATATTACAGAACATACAGTAGTAACAAAAGATACATTAATATTACAATTAGAATTCCAGAAATGTACTCAACTCGCCATTTTATATTTTTTTTATAAAAAATTTTACAATTATTACTTTTAAATTGCCCTCAAAATATACTTGAAATAATTATAAATGTGAAAATTCTCTTCTGATTATATAGTACTGCCAAGATTTATAGAAATTATATTTAAAATCTTTTACCAAAAATATAAATCAAAAAACATACCTGTGTGTAACACCAATGACAATAAGAGAATGAATCGTGGCATTGGAGGTATTGAACTATGCCACATTAAAGATCGTGTATGTTGGAATTACTGAGAATCATCAATAGGTTCGGTACTGGCTTGCAATGGCATATATTTCTTTGTACTCTCAAGATGAGTTTTATTATATTTATCAAAATAAAATTTAGCTTTCCGGTTAGGTTAGGTTAGGTTAGGTTAGGTTAGGTTAGGTTAGGTTAGGTTAGGTTAGGTTAGGTTAGGTTAGGTTAGGTTAGGTTAGGTTAGGTTAGGTTAGGTTAGGTTAGGTTAGGTTAGGTTAGGTTAGGTTAGGTTAGGTTTCAGCGACAATTATGTTAGGTAAATATATCGCCTGAAAACAGAGAAGTGGGGATACAAACAGTACAACATGTAAGCATTTTACTCTGCCGTTTTCTCATAACATAGAAATATTGGTATACGTAAAATGGCCACACTCTAAAATCCTAAATAATTACTGAGATGGAAAAAATCCATGTAAGATTTTATGTAAATTACATTAGAAACATAAAAAATGCAGCTACTAAAAAGAGGAAATAAAACAAAATATAATTGGCTTGCACCCCGCTTGGTATTATAAGGGTTAAGATATTTTATTGGTTAAAAAGTAGAGGTGGAAGGACTGAGGCAATCTAAGATACTACTGGGGAACTATGACCAGAAGAGATCTCTTAGCTGCCTCAACCTCAGTAAAAAAAAGGCTCCGAATTTTAACGGGAATATTAACCGGGCATTGCCAGTTAAGAAGCCACATAAAGAAACTAGGGTTAGCAGATGAAGCAATGTGCAGATTCTGTGAGGAAGAGGATGAAACCTCAATACACATACTCTCAGAATGTCCTGCCTTGCAAAATTCTAGGGCTAGATACCTAGGAGCACATGAAATAGAGGAAGGGGATCTACCTGATTTGAAGCCCCACGATGTCCTAAACTTCCTCAGGAAAATAGGACTCGAAGAGCTGCTATACGTCTGAGGAAATATCAGAACATGGCAAGTAAAGGGGGACACAATAGATCCTATAGGTCGCAGTATAATTATCACCCCTAACTCATACATACATACATACAGAAGTGTGAAATTTTCATAAATATTACTTTTTTAAAATATTTGACAAAATTAAAGAGCTGTAGGTTTTTTTTAAGTACTATTTTAAATAAGTAGTAATTTTCTTATATTTGCACAAAAATTTCGTAGCTATTTGACCATGTATTTATTCTTTTTAATAGGCATACATTAAAAAGATATTTACTAAGCCAACATTAATTAAAAAAAATGTGTATTAAACTGCCGGAACATTTTTTCACAAACCATATTTCATACTTAATTTATTATAATAATTTATATTACGCTGCAATAGAACTATTGATATATTTTATTTAATTCTAATACAAAAACTATTTATTTTGTTTTTGTTTAGTATTTCAATTAATATGTACAGTATAATAAAATCACTTTCCATTTATTTGGTTTATAATGGCAATTAATTAAAAAATATCAATTCCATATTCTTTATTATTTTATTGTAAATAATGATTTGCTTGTAATTAATAACTACTTTTTAAAAGGTGCAAAGAAATATAACTTTTTATTTTCTTTTCAATATGCCGATATATATAAAAACAAAGAACAAAGAATATTACCAACATTAAGATTAGTATTTTTTCTACTCATTTTACTGTTGAAAGAATCGATAGTGCTGCAAGCTAGTAAAAAAATATTGTACACACACATGCGCAAAGTGACTTTTACGCACAAGATTACTTACCGTCGAGTTGTACCTACTGACGTAAAATCTGTCACGGTAAACAGTCAAAAATGATCTATCGTGCAAAAAAATTATTTTGTTGAATAAAATATCGAAAGTTTTGTTACAAAGTTATTAGTTTGGTATTCTTAATATGATCGAATTTGAAGTTTCTTCAAGTTTTTATATCTTTAATAATTAATACCTTGTTTAAAATATTTTTAAATCTTTATATTAAAAATATGTTCAAAATGTTTTTTGGTTTGATAATAATTTGACAATATTTAAAAACCCTATAAAAAAAAATTAGTCACGATATAAGTTGTTCAAAGTTCAAAGACTGTATGTTATATTTAATTCTAAGTGGATTTTAATATATAGGAGAAACCATTCAACCAAAACTGTTAACAAAGGCCTAATACTGTTAAGATAGCTTGAAACCCAAGATATAAGTAACCTATTATCTTCTATGATTCGAACTTATTGGGAGTTCGCTCACAAATTGAATATATAAACTAGTCTCGAAGTTTCTACCAACTTATTTGGTAGAATTCTCTTGAAGTTCATTATTGATATCGGGGCATTATACTTTGGTAGTTGTAAAGAAACTTTTTTTATTCGTAGCGAAATGTTAGTAAATATAATAACTGACTATGCTACTAAGAAAAAATAATATATTATTATGATTTTCAATTTGGGTATACTGATTTAGATTTATTTTAGTCTTTATTTTTTTAATATCCCACGTTGGTATTGTCAATTTATAATGTTTTAAATTTTGTCTATACTGATTTAAATTTGGCTATAGTTTATTTTACCTAACAGCTAAAGAAGTTTATTATTTAGATATGTTTGTATTTGTTTGATTATGATAATTAAAAAATTTTTGTTTGTTTTATTGGTTTTTTTAAATATTTTAATTGAATTTGATGATTTAATATTATTTAATTTTATATACAGTTTACTTTTTCTTTTTACTTTTAAGTTTGGGCGCCTTGTCAGAAGTTCAAACTAGCTCAGTTTACTTAATTTTAAAGTTGAAATTTAAAGTCTGACTCTCATCTTGGGTAGGATTCAAATTAAATATTGTTTAATAACTAATACACAATAAATTTAATGTCAAGTACTTCAAAAAAAAAATTATTAATTGGTTTTCACACGTTCAGTACAAATAAATAACAAATATTCGGATATGAAAAAATGGAGATGATATACAAAATATTAATTTACAATTGCAAATAATTAAAAACAAAAATACAAATCCTTAATTATCGGACGTACCTTGTATAACAGAGTTTTTCAAATATTGTCCTTGTCATGCGCAACGTAACAAAACTGAGATCGGCTTCTGCTTCGTTTACTCCCGCAAATGGAAAAGCGTATTCAAATTGACAAGATGGCTACTATGGGTCCGTTTTGGAAACGTCTCTCGAATTTAATCTTTAAATTTCTATGGAATCTGCACTTGCTTTATGCAGTTTATTACTTTGGTAAGTAATTTAATAATAGCTGATTACTTTTCTGTATGTATTTTTAATATTACATGTATTACTTTAATATAACCAGCTTTTAATTAATTAAAAAAAATTTCTTCTAGTTGATAATCAATTAATACATACGATGTTAATTGCTCTGCGACCAGGAACATAAGAGAGTGAATAGATGTTAACTGCTCTACTACCAAAAACATAAGAGAGCTTAATCATGGATTCTCCGGCCTTTTATAGCTTCTTGAAAAAAAACAAAAAAATGACGTCATCGGATTTCAACTGTTCGAATTTCAGAACAAAATAACCTACATTTCCGAAAATCCAGGTAATAAATTCACAATTCTGATAATACCTTTGATAACGTACAGATAGATCTCATCCTTATATTTGCTTAAATTCTGTTTGTATAATTTTCTAAGTACTTTTTCCTAGGAAATTTTAGATTCAAAATACACAACTTCCTTGAGCTGTCAATTTATTTTAGACTTTCAAATTTTGAATTAACACTAGCTATTATATTTAAAATTACTCTAAATCCACTTAACTAGTACTATTTTAACTGATAACTTACTATTTTAACCCTAACAACTACAATTTAAACTTTTAAAAGATTTTGTTATTTGTATTACTTATACCTTATATAAGCTGATATTTTCTGTGTTATCAAAGGTTAACATTTTAAAATTTATATAAAAAACTTCCTCAATTATCCTACATACTTTTTGTTACATAAATTGTCATTTGTTAATGTTTATAAACTAAGTTTTTCAATATCTATTTCACTATATATTCTTAAAATGTTCAATCAAAAGTTTATGTGATTATGTTCAACACTGTCGATATGGGAATTAGTTTAATGTATTTCACCACACCTGCTACATGTTTATAATTAATCTTGTGTCTTTTTTAGGTACTCACAATCTATTGGTATATTTGTTTGTACAATATCAAGACTTTGATTTTGTAAGTACTTCCTTTTTACAATATTAATTTAAATATTTTACTCACTAAAATTACATGTTGATTTCTTAAACATGTGGAAACCATTAACACTTTTTGATTTTTATTTTCTTTTTATTGTTTCAGATTAAACTGAGAATTTTGAAAAAGAACTAGGTGAAAAGTGAATTGTTATAATGAAAATGCATTCATTATGGATTGGAAAATTTTGATTGTGATACAATAATTGAATATGGATCCTATACAAGATAAGATGTCAAATACACTCTTTATTTATTTGAATGTTTGTAATTGAAGAGTAAATATTGAAAATTTAAAATGTACTAAAGAAAAAGTAACTGCAGATTCAATTAAACTTATTAAGATATCCCTTTTTTGTAAATTATTGTGGTAAGTAACTTTAATTCTATTTTGTTCATTTACTAATGTGTATTGTTTATTTTTACATGTTGACTTTCCAATATGACTACCTACCCTATATTGGCTTTTATCTTATAATGTTTGTTTATTATTATCAGATATGTAAGTTATACTACTTTGTTTTAGTGTAACTGTAGAGATACTGTTTGTTTATACAAATTCATACTAATTATATTATTTTTAGGTCAGAAGATTCATCTCATTTTCTAACAAGATGTATCTACTAAGTCCAAATGAAAACCTGTTGTGACCAGAGAATATTGTTTATTTTGTGGCTTTTACTGTGATATTATGACCAAATTTATGATATAATCAAGTTTATACTGTACTCAAGACAATACTTCTTTTTGGGTAATTACATGGTTTAAGAAGAAAAGTGTATTTCATTATGCATATCCTTTTTTTTTATTAATCCATTAGTGTAATGGCTATGATGGATGCTTAAAAGGTAAGTTTTGTTTTTATTAGTAATAATGATCCATTACAATATATTGTTAACTTCATGTAAATTACTTAGTACAATGTAAAAAAGTTTAATCTACTACTAAACGAACTGCTAGTAATGAAAGTATCTCCTGATAAACACCTCACTTGACTTCATAGGTATACGTCGTTCAGTATAAATGTAGTAGCACGTCATCAAAGTTGCTACTGTCAATCATTATGTTTTTTTACTGTCACCCTGAAAAATATTGAAATTCGTAGGCTGCAAGGAAAAAACTACACCGTCGGAATGCATTTGTTGCCATATTAAATGTAGGTAATGAAGAGAAAATATGAGGGTTATTCATAAAGTGAGTTGGCTAATGAGATAGCCCTTTGCGCTTTTATTGACTTAGGCCCGGGTGTTAGAAACATAGATATCAGCATGGTATCAACCGACTAACAGATATCTCTCTGTTATGCTAAAATTGGCGTGTTACAACCGCAGTTATTGGTAAATCCTCTGTTACAGAGGCTTTAAATTTAACAGCGTATTTTTATAAAGTTACCATACAGTTACCATACTGTTACGGAGGAAACATGCGCAATAAACTCTAAATAATGAGATTTTATTTATAATATAGGTTACAACGTTACAACAGTATGTTTTAAAATGTATTGTAAAATAAGTGTTTGTGATCAGAAAGCAATGGTATCTAATTCGTCACCTGAATCATCAGATGAGGAAATTCTGGAATTTGTACAAGTGTTTCGACCGAGAATTTTTAGAGAGATTCAAGACCCGGGTGTTAGAAACATAGATATCAGCATGGTATCAACCGACTAACAGATATCTGTCTGTTACGCTAAAGTTGGCGTGTTACAACCGCAGTTATTAGTAAATCCTCTGTCACAGAGGCTTTAAATTTAACGGCGTATTTTTATACAGTTACCATACTGTTACAGAGGAAACATGCGCAATAAACTCGAAATAATGAGATTTTATTTATAATATAGGTTACAACGTTACAACAGTGTTTTAAAGTTTATTGTAAAATTGGTGTTTGGGATTGGAAAGCAATGGCATCTAATTCGTCATCTGAATCATAAAATAAGGAAATTCTGGAATTTGTACGAGTGTTTCGACCGAGAATTTTTAGAGATAGATTCAATCCCATGGTTTGTGTTTAATAAACCCTACAAAACACAAATAAAATAGGCGAATGCTGCAAATGCAATACGCATATACACAGACGGCTCAAAAACCAAGGAAGGATCAGGATGTGGAGTCTACTCCAGATCACTTAGCCCAAGGATTAAATGGGGAATGGGAAAAAATACCAGCGTGGTTCAAACAGAACTGGCTGGTATCTCAATCGCCGCAAAAGAACTAACCAGAAAAGAAATTTCTGGCAAAAACATAATAATCTGCACTGATAGTAGACAAGCCCTACTAACCTTGAATAGACAACGTTTAATAATAATAATATCGTACTATGGTGGGTAAAGGGCACGACAGGAGCAAAGGTAACCGTATTGCTGACTCTCTGGCCAGGATGGCGGCTGGACTGAAAATTTTGGAACCAGGCGACACCCATGGTTTGACGACTTCGACAATTGCGGAAATAGCCAAACGTTACACCCGTACTCAATCCCTTAAGAGATGGGATGAAACCAAAGGATGCAGTTTTGCCAGGATTACCCTGGGCGACCCTGAGAAGCTGGATACGAATAAATATTTGGCGATGACCAGGAAGAACCTACGTTTAACAGTGGGATTTCTGACTGGACACTGTCAACTAAGGAAACACCTCCATATTATGGGGCTAGTGGACATACCTCTATGCAGGAGGTGTGAATGTCCGGAGCTATCGTCGATAAGAGAGTGTGTGTCTTGGCCTACACCTGCCGACATTAAGGAGATGTCCCCTGGTGACCTGTCTTCCTTCCTGGGTAAGGCAGGATGGACAATGTCCTAGGAGGGCGACTCCTTGGGAGGATGTACAGTGGGCCATATTATGGCCTAAGTGCTGTGGGTCTATACTCACCCTTCCTACTCTACAGATACAGAATCCCATGGACGAATATGATGAATTAATCGTTTTATTTTATTTATATTACTGATTCCTAAAAAATATTTTATAGGTAGGTATATGAAATTAGTAGAAACCCTGACTCATACAACTAAAAACATATATAAACATTTTTATAAAGTGTTTAGCATGAAAGAATTTTATAGTTATAAATATAATTTAGAATGTATAATATTGTATTTAATTTTGCCAATATTCATCAACTACCATTCACAATTCAAATATCTATTGGAATTTGATTACGAGGACAGTAATGTTAATAAAAAAAACTTAATATTTTTTACTTAGTTATATTTAACGTTCTTGACTTAACAAAAATAGATACATTTAATAATCACACTGTAAAATAAATGGAAACTCGAAATTCGAAATCAAAATATTTACTCCGAGCGCCAACCTCATCTATAGTCGAAAAGGCAAACGTTGCAAAATACACATTTCAAGAAAGGTGTATATCTCGACTAGGTGGTCATATGGTTTTGTTTCTAGCACGCCAAAATAAAATAACTATCAGTTTACCGATACCAGTCAGGTACGTAACAGACTGGTACCTGTTGGTTTCTAGCAACCGGGCCTTAGAGGGTGCTTATGATAACACCTCGTTTATATCCTTCAAAAGGGCACTGATAGAGTCAATGTTAAGAACCAGAATTATTACAGCTAATATAGGAGGAGAGTCGGTGATCGTGACTGCAGCAAAAGGATGTCCTCAAGGAGGAATGGTCCTTGGTCGTTGACGACCTTATGTCAAAGCTGCAGACTCTGGTTTTGCGATCTTAAACTTAATGCAAGTTGCCCTAAACATTATAGAGAATTAGTGCCAGAAAGAAGGTCTATAGGTCAATCCAGGTAAAACAATTTTGATACCGTTCACCAGGAGACGCAGATAGAACTCTCTAACCTAACCAACTGTGAACAATATTGAACTAAAATTTTCCAATGTGGTAATATCTAGGGGTAATCATGGATCAAAAACTAAATTGGAATAATCACATGAAAAAATTCTTATCAAAAGTGTTAGCGGCGTTTTAAATAGGGTCCTAAAATTAAAAAAAATATAAATGAATGAAAAATTAATATATTAATATATTAATATATTGTAATAAATTACAATTAAAAAAAAATATTTTGTTTGTATCAATATTATTTAAATTGATGTTGTTATCAAATTATTGTCTTTATATTTTTAAATTCTTAATTTTTGTACAATTTTGTGGGGCTATAATTTGTATTTATTTATTCTTCAATTTTATTCCGTATTTATTAATCTCAAACACCTCAAATCTCTTTATTTTGTTACCATTATATTAAAAAAAATTATTCTCTAACTCTAAATATGAAATTATTATAGTTTAAGATTTGATTTACTTAAATCAATTTTCAAGACATTTAAAAGACTCTTATCAGCAGAAGTCGGTTCAAAAATAAACAAAATCCAACGATGAAACTATTTATTTTATTTATTTATTCTAAAATTTAATATACCTCAATCCTACTGAATGATGCGACTATGGTTTTTCTTATGCGCATTTACCCACGCACAAGGAAACACGTGATATGTTACTGTTATTTCAAAAAGTAGTCTAAGAGGTAGGAGACGGTGCGTGCATCATTGTTAACAAAATGTGTAAGCAGTTTGTTTATTCAAAAGCAGAATTATATCAGAATGGTGTTGAAAAGATATTGAAAACTATTTTACAAACTTTATAGGTTTTTGGAAAGTGAATTTAATAAGTGATATCAAAAGTACATACCGTATTTCACTTGCCGCTTGTGTATGATGCTGAATTTCTCCATTTACGGCTTCTTACAGGATATTCTAAACACGTGGAACCATCAAGGAGTGGATATTTGGATTTTGAGTACTTCTAATGGATAATTATCTCGTTCTCACCATGTTATAAAAGTATTAGAAAATTTTATTGCTTCTCCAGACGTCCAATGTTTTAGATTTCAAGGTTAGTAGAATAAATTTTTATTTTATTTCATGTATATAGTTTTTATTATTATAAAAATCCCATTTCCAATTATTATTATTAGTTTATAAATTTGTTTTAAACTAGTACATGAGTTATTATGCGGCCATCTTTATTTTCAACAATAGTCAGCCATTGATTTTTGGTAATTTTCAAAATATACTGGCGTGGAGTGGCCTTTTTATCAAATTACAATGCTTCTGAATTTTCTTTCTCAAGGGTTTATATACCCTCGGTCAAATTTTCATTATGGCTGCCTTTTTGAGCGTGTTTTGTTTTTTTATAACCTCTCTTACATCGAGTTTTTGAAAAATTGATTTTTTAATTATACATTTTCTGACCTTAAAATTGTTTCAAATCAAATCTGGGTAATTTATTTCATTATAAATTAACATTTTTAAAATTTTAAAATCAATCTTTCTTTATTAAAACAGCTGATTTTGAGGAGTGAACCATGTCGGCCATTTTGACAATTTTTAATATAAAATTTAACAATTGTGAGCTAATATCTCTTTTTGACCAATAATTTTAACAAAAACTGAAATTTTACATATTCAATTATGATCAGATAACTTTTATTTTCATTGACACCGTTTATATTAGTTATTATTTGCTTTTAAAATTTGCTATGTCATGGCGATTCAAATACAAAATTTATCAAATACAAGAGTTAATAATATCCAAAATCATCAAAGAACAACTTAAAATTAATTACCTTACAACAAAATACAATTACAACAAATAGAAACATCAATTAAACATCTAATACTAAGTTTAGGTCTTTCTCATACAAGCACCTTATTTAAAGTTTATAGTCAACGTTTTTAATCACCACTTCACTATTTACAGTGTTTTTCATTGAATTTATCATTCATAATGTCCTTGGCTAAGCTTTAATTAAACGGTCTTAGCTTGTAATCAAACACATCACTTTCTTACAATTTTGTTTTTACATGTAATATCTTTCAATATCTTTATTTTTAGATTCTGACTTAAGTATTTTATTTTATCAAAAACTGAGATGTACCAGAAAATAGGAAGTACTGGACTTGTACTGTTATCCGATACATCAAACTACAGGATTCATCACTTGATGCTTAATTAAATTGGAAAATGTTATCTGGGGTAAGTAAAATCTATTTATCATATTACAATCATTGTCTATGATTCATTTATTTTGCTCTTATATCTAAAATTAACTTGTTGAGCTTTAAATTTCTGTACCTTGTATTTCTAACTGATTACAGTTGAATAATCCCTATTTTATATGATAAATTAAATAACCTAAACCTACTCATTCTTATTTTATATCTACTTATAAGAAATTATTGAACTGATTATTTTTAACATTGATTATAAATTATTTGGATTTTAATCTGCTAATAATCTTTAATACTTTAATACTACTTTAATTTTACTAATATTTTATTCTTATGATTCATTATTAACATATTCTAATGCTTCTTTAATTTTTATTTTTAGCTTAAACAAAATAGTATCTTGGACTTTGATTCTTGGATCGACTACTGGTGTTGGTGCTCATCCTCATGAATCCTTTTTATCAAGATATTTTATGTTCTTGTGTGAATTAAAAATGACTGGATTGGCTTAAATAAAGAAATTTTTGGTGTATTGATTATTTATTGAAAAGATTTGAAAATAACATCCCTGTTGAATAGTTTATTTCAATTCAGGTTATATTTTGGGTAAGTTATATTTATTATTATTTTAAAACATTACAATATTAATATATTAATTCGTTGTTATTTATAAAATTATAATTATTGTTTGATGCTAAATCATCTTTCTTGTCAAAATATTAGCGATAGAATTTCCACGATTTATAGTTTTTTGACATTATTAGGAGGTAACAGCCATTCTTAATGTTTATAATACTAAAATAAAGTGAAAATGAGTGTAAACACCAAACATATCAATTAGAGTAAAACAGCAAAAGCTTTTTCAACGTTTGCTTGTATAAATTCCAACCTAACCAGACTAAGTGTAAATAATCATTTTACTGAAACCGCTACAAACATTTTCTTCGTTTCATCATATCAATTATATCATGGAAATGGCGCAACATAAACCTAAATTTTCACAGTAAATCGTACACAATACAACAGTAATGATTTGAGTTAGTCCAAAATAGTGAATAATCCTCTTAGTTAATCCTCTTAGTTAATCCTCTAATGAAACCATTTGCCATTTGGATATTTCGTCTTGAACTCTACAAATACAAATAATTACAAAATTTATATTTGCTAAATAAATTGAATGTAACAATTAATATGAAATATTTTTCATTTCATTTAAATGGTTACTCAGTTTTATTTGAAACAATGGACTATTTTTTGTATTGCATATCTAAATACTGCTTTTAATTATTAGACAACAGTAGTTGTGTAATAAGAATATTTTTGGACTTGGCAAAGGCTTTCGATACTGTTAACCATGGAAAGCTGTTGAAAAGTATGTAGAGCCTGGGAATAAGAGGTATCGCAATCGATTTTTTTACCTCGTATCTAACAAACAGAGTGCATTATGTACAAATTGATGAAGAAATTGAAGAGCAACCAGTAGAAATTGGAGTACCTCAGGGCACAGTGCTTGGTCCAGTGTTATTCTAAATTTACATAAATTCTTTAGTCACACTTTGGATTTCAAAAAAAGCAGTATAAAAACCGGAATCTTCAACTGAAGGCTGAAAATTTTATCAATTGTTTATTTCAGTAAAATAAATAAAACTGGGTGTTTTATGTCACTTAGTATGGGAAAAACTGTGAGAGTAAATGAGACATAATTTGTAGCGTTAGAAGTAGAACTACCTAAGACAGTTTTTATTTATGGGTTTAATAAACAACAGATCAGTTCAACAAAACCTTTTTTTATTTATTTGACCCGAAAAGAGGGCACAATTCTTTCAGCAAAGAATGTTCATTGTTGCGAAACCTTTTTCTTTTATGCCTATTAATCTATTCCTCGTTTTATTGTTTCCAAATTATTTTCCATTTTCGGTGTTCTTACCGTAAACTTATAAATAAAGAAATGATTTATTGTATAAAAACGAGACCTATTTACTACACAAAGTGGTTCGCATCTATTTTTAGCCCCAATGTTTCACATACCGATTAAAGCTTTAGTCAAAATGATATGATATCGCGAATATTGTTGGTGTTACTCAGGGTGCTGTATTAAAAATTTTAAGACACAAATGATGTGAAGGATCGTCCCAGAAGTGGCAGAAGTCGATGTACAACAGCAGCACAAGACCGGCAGATAACATTGATAGCTCGAAGAAATCGACAGGAATCTACAAGTGGCATATCCAGAGAAATTGGTAGACTTGAAGGACTGAATATCTCAAAGCAAACAATTACAATTAAATGCGGTAAATTTGTATCACAGAAGACCTCTAAGTCTTTTCAAACTAACCTATCAACAAAAAATTGTAAGGTTGCAATGGGCTCAAGAAATGTTACACCATGGTCGTAACTGGAATTACGTGATGTCCTCTGATGAATCAAGAATTGGCTTGGTTTCTGATTCGCGAAGAACGCTAGTTTGGAGGGTCCCAGGACGACAAGCCCGATTAGAAACAGCCCAACCACGTGATCCATTTGAAAGTGGGAGTATTATGGTTTGGAGTGGTATTATGAGGGGTACACGGACGCCTCTCCTGGTTTTGGAGAGAAGAATCACTGGAGCTGTGTACATCGAGAAAGTTTTAAATCCTGTTGTGCGTCTATTCCGGGGGGCGGTAGGTGATGGATTTTTGTTTATGCATAACAATGCACCTCCACATCGAACAGCTGCAGTACAAAATTTTTTGGAAGAAGAAGGAATATCCTCATTAAGATGGCCATCAAATTCCCCTGACATGAACGTCATTGAACATGCCTGAGATATTCTTAAAATACGCATTAAGAAGCGAAATCCTCCTCCAATTACTCTACGAGAACTGAAAGATGCTGCTCGTAAAGAATGGAAGAGAATTCCGCAAGCCCAGCTCGACCATTTAATCCAGTGTTTTTCAACCTGTGGGTCGTTTATCATCAAGGTAAGTACAAAAATAATTTTTCTTTTTAAAATTCCAGTTAAATATATTCATTAAAAATGTACTTGTTTTTTCAAAATATTTCAACCACAAAGGGATATATACAGTAAGTACTGTTATGTTTTTCTAAATGAGATTTATTTATAGGTATAAAACATGTTAATTACAATTGAAATTGTTATATCATTACTAGTTTAAGAAAATAGTAATTTGTCCAGCCAGAAAGATCAAAAAATAGTCCTACACCAAAGATTACCATTCATATTTCTCAGCTTTATAATGTTTACTTCACTATGTGATAATAAAAGATTCTTTACAAAAAATAGTGTGGCACATTAATAATAACGAATATTAAATTTTTGATTTTAAGTTTAAGTCTTAGGACAGTATTTTGTTTACCGTTGAAGACAGAATTGATTTTAAGGTGCTTCCTAACTTGTGGCGTTTTCTTTGTTCTTCATTTCCTGGGCATTCGAGTAACAGAAGCTTCACTGTCAATTTAATCTGACATATTTGACATAAAGGTGCGGCTTCTTTTGTTAAGTGATGTTAATGTGTTATGCGTGTATGTCCAATTCTTAAATGGTTTACTATGACTTGTTCTCTTGTTTTATTTGGTAATGGGAGCTTGGTTCCAATTTCGGGCATTATTTGTCTCAAATTGGTCTCAGTGTCTTCACAGATCAAATTTTGTGAGGAAAGGTAAATTATCAGTGGAAGTTGATTTTACGGCTAAGAAGTTTACTTCTTCGTTACCTTTTATTCCCATGTGTGACGGTACCCATAAAAAAGCGATGTTTTATCTCGCAAGCTGTGAAGCTCCGTTTTAATGAGTTCATGGATCGGATGTGATGGATATAAATTTTTGAGATCTGTCTGTTGTTGATAGAATGTTAGGGATGTTTTCTTACCTGGTATCTGAATGGAGGAATGTTGTTAGAGACTGCTTAAACTGCTCACTGTCGTAACTCTTATTTCTGATTCTTTGGTAAAAAAGTAACTTTTTTGAGGGTTTGTTTGTAACAAATTCTACAAACGTGCTTACATCGCTTGGAAAATTGGGCTCTCAAAACAGGTTTCCATTTGTCACATGAGAAAATACACTACATCGTTTTCAAACTTTCATCGAAATGAAATAAATCTAAAGTAGATAAAATAATTTTTTTAGGTCTCACTTTTGACTACAGGTTAAAATGGGAAACTCACTTAGCAAATTTACATAGATCATGTCAACCAAGAATAAATTTACTCAAAAACAGTAGGTATTTGGGGTTTAGACACTAAAACCTTACTTAGTCTATACAAATCATTAATAAGGAGTAAGCTAGACTACGGAGCTATTTGCTATGAAACAGCAAATAAAGCTCTACTAAAAAAATTAAGCTCCATCCAATTCACTGCCATACGTACTGGGTGTCCGAATAAGAACGGCTCTCGGCCATATATCAGTAACCATTGATAGTACAGCTTCGGGAAAAAAAAAACTATGATAAAAATGGCCTCGACAAACACCTGGAAATTATTTACAGACTCGTAGGTCTACCGCTAGAGGGCGTAATTTAATACTAAGAATTAAGAAATCAAAATTTTACAAAAATTGCCTTATTAAAGGGCATTTTTAATGCGATAATCAAATTCTACGAACAATTCTGCGTATTTTTGGTTTCAAAAGTTTTAGTCTATCTTTTCAAATATAAGGTGGGGGAGAGTGGGAACATTATTTTAGAAAAAGGTCTGTAAGTCCGGTCCTGTTTAACCGATCTTTGCAAACTTGGTCTTGTTGATAACAGCTTTCTTCCACCAATATTATAGTTATCATTTTCAAACAACCTAATAAGTGACGTGCCCGCTAGAGGGCGAAACTTTTTTTCTTTTTCTAATCTAGTTCTCTTTGAAAAATATTAAATAGAAGCATGCAATTTTAACCATGAATTATAAAATTAGACCAAATTGGCAACAAAATGGTGAAAACGGCATGTCAATATCTTTTTCCTATCCCGAGATATCTTAAGAAACGTGTAAATTTTAAGTATTTTCCTTTGAATATTAGAGTACTCTGGTTATACTGAACGGCATTTAATAATTTTGGACTTGAATGTTCTTGTCCTCTTTATGATGTTTTTAAATAGTTCAATATCACTGATACTGTCACCGGTAAACGCCTGTAAGGTAGTTGAAATGGAAAAAATATAAAAATGGTAGTGGACCATGGAAAACAAAGCACGCAGACATGTGTCAAATTATTAAACAAAGTAAAGTAAAATTATTAAATGCCGTTCAGTATAACCAGAGTATTCTAATATTCAAAGGAAAATACTTAAAATTTACACGTTTCTGATATCTCGGGATAGGAAAAAGATATTGACATGCCGTTTTCACCATTTTGTTGCTAATTTGGTCTAATTTTATAATTCATGGTTAAAATTGCATGCTTCTATTTAATATTTTTCAAAGAGAACTAGTTTAAAAAAAAGAAAAAAAGTTTCGCCCTCTAGCGGGCACGTCACTTATTAGGTTGTTTGGAAATGATAACTATAATATTGGTGGAAGAAAGCTGTTATCAACAAGACCAAGTTTGCAAAGATCGGTTAAACAGGACCGGACTTACAGACCTTTTTCTAAAATAATGTTCCCACTCTCCCCCACCTTATATTTGAAAAGATAGACTAAAACTTTTGAAACCAAAAATACGCAGAATTGTTCGTAGAATTTGATTATCGCATTAAAAATGCCCTTTAATAAGGCAATTTTTGTAAAATTTTGATTTCTTAATTCTTAGTATTAAATTACGCCCTCTAGTCTGTAAATAATTTCCAGGTGTTTGTCGAGGCCATTTTTATCATAAAATTTTTTTTCCCGAAGCTGTACTATCAATGGTTACTGATATATGGCCGAGAGCCGTTCTTATTCGGACACCCGGTACATCACTAGGTGCTTTTAGAAATAGCCCTGTATGCAGTCTGCTAGCATTAACAAATGAGCCATCACTGCATCTACGCCGGCAAATGCTCTCCCTATACTACGCGGCTATAATATCAGCCAACATCTCCAACGTAGCATATTCTTCCACAGTTAAAGATATCAACACAAAATTTTCCGAAAGTTAAAAAATATCCACTTTAATTGTTGAGTAGTGTTGTAATATTTATTTTAGTTTAATTAAGAAGTTTATAGTATATATATTTATAGTATAATATATAGATTACAATTAAGGAAAACTGTTATGTCTTATTCCAAAAATATCCATTAATATTGAACATTTAACAGTCAACAATAAAAGTACAACCTAAAAGTCCGATTTTTTATGATTGCTACAGTTAAATCTTAAGAAGTGACTGAAATAGAGAAAAAAGCATCAGCAGACAATTTCGTAGCGACAGTGGAAAATATACATTTATATGTCAAAGATGAAATGGTGCGTTCATTTTATTTTTCTTTCCGTAACGTCAAAACCATAACTCGCGAAGAGCACACACCGTACCTATACATAAAACCTGAAAAATCGATTCAGCAGATTTGTGTCCGTTATCTTTGCAATAAATCCACTACATCGCAAATAAACATAAGAATTCATCTATACATATTTATAAAAAATGTTGCCAATAAATTTTACATCCACCGAAAAAGCACCTTCGACGTCTACAAGTATTTTTTGTTTGTATCATCATCCTCAATTTATTTAAAAAATAATTTGTCTCTTTGATTAACTGATTTTTAAGTAAATAATTAAAATTAGCCTTTTCGGGTGGTTCTGTAAATTGCATAATAAAAACTAAATAATGACTAGTAAGCAGCTGTCAAGTTTGACGTTTACATTAAAATTTGAACATTATTATCACATTGTGCATAATTTATTAAGATGAATCATTACACACACGCAGTATACTTACAAGGATCTATCAACTTCTTTCAGAAACTGGTACATTTAATAAAAATAAAAGAAATTGTTGTCATCGCGAAGTCAGGACAATTGCGTTAAAAGAAGATGTTCTTTATATATTTAAAAAACATCCTGAAACCAGTACCAGGAAAAATCCAGTGCTCTTTGAGATTGGAACCAGCTAAATTTTTTCTTTTTAATTTATGTTATTAGTTACCTACTTTCGTGATATTAAATCAAAGAGCTGGTCTGCAATGTTGTCTTCTTGATTAGGATATTTAATGCCATTGAAGAAAGTTAGTCTATTGTTGCTTTTTATACCTATTTTGTTTGACAGCAGTTTTATTTGAAAGTTTATGGAACGTATTTTCTAGTTTTTGACAGTCGCGGACTAGCTTAAAATCTGGCAGATATGCTAAGTACTATTTGTGCATATTCTTTATGTAAAACTTTATATAAATATATAATCCTTTTCAGTCCTATTAAATTAGTACAAGAAAGAAAATTATTGAGCTTTTCTGAATCTAAAATGCTACGTTTTTATTAAAAAAATTTAACAAGATTAATAAAATATTAGATTTAGAACCAATTCAAGTCAGCTTCGGGGCGATATAATTTTTAAAATTTCAAGAAAATGGAAAGCGAATAAAAATTTTCCTCAGAAGTCAAGAATTTATTTTAAACATTTAATTTATAACATACTTTTTTACTCAAAATTCTTTTGCATAAAATCAAATATCATTGACATTTTAAATGAAATAGGAAACCTGAGTATCCCCAAGCTGAATTCTGCCATCAACGAAAGTATCTTCTTCTGACGCATCGCGAATATCAAATTTCTTGCAGGAATAAAAAAATTCTGTTTTATTCACGCAAATAAAATATTAATGAACATGATTCTACATTTTTCGATAAACTAAAGGTAGAATTTAAATTTGTTTTACCTACTTTTGTATTTTTCAACAAAAGCACAATTTATTCTAAAAATCACCCTTTTTGTGTCAACCACAGCTGTTTTAAAAATTGCTTTAATCCTAAGATGGACAGACATTTGATATTGGAGTGAGGCATGAAAAAGTAATGCCTAGATTTTATTAACCCTAAAGGATTAGGCTATATATGTATTTTCCTCCAATATACTCAATGTATATGTTATCATATCTATTTATATATATAAAATTCAATCAATGATTCCATAAAAAATCAATTAATATTATAAAAAATACACTACTATATTTATAATTAACAAATCAGTGCTTCTGTCAGGGTTAAAAACTACGTACAAAATTGTGCGCAAATAACAAATTATTCAATTACAGTTAGTTAAAAATGGTGGTAGAATTTGTTTAACTGTTGTTTATTTTGTATTCTAAAGTACATCACATTTTAGTTTGTTTTCGTAGTTTTGCCAAATAAAAAAAATTTAGTCGAAACTAAAAATTTATCGATAAAATTTTAAGGACTCGTATTACCTCAAACTTTTTTATTTTAGGCCAAACTACTCAAACAAACTGAATAAGATAAAATCACTCGACCTACGGATTCGTGATTGTACTAACTACCATAAGGCCACAGATAAAATGGTATGACATGTCAAGCAATTGCGACAGTGATATCACAATAATGTGGCGTATAACGTCATAATTCCGTCTCATCCATTTAAAAGATAAAGTTGAATAATGTATGACGTAACGGTAAAGGAAGGTTGAATAAACTATACCTACAGAATACAATATTTAGTGTGATAGAGTATAAAAACATCCTTAATGTCAGTAATCAAGGTCATAAACATGTTGTAGAAGAAAAAGACCGAATTTTCGCTTATATATTATTTGAGTATTCTGTGGTATAACATAATTTGTCTCTAAACTTCTTCTTGACATATTGCTAGTGACTTTCTCAGAACAGACACATAGTGACACCTCTGGAACATTGTGCTAAATATGAAAAGCCAATCAACCTTATATATACTTCTTACCAAACCCTTCTTTCAGTTCGTCATGGTTTATTCATTTCTTTCTAACACATTAAGTTGTAGCCGACAGAAAAAACGGTAGTTCCGTGATTATTTCTCAAACAATATCAAAACAATGCAGAGCTTATGAGTAATTAACGTACAGTTGACAGAAGCAAACATGAACCCTGGGTGGGCGTGTCCTTGTCGCTGTAGTTGTATTTTCATCTCACTTATGCAGCCACTAAAATTGATATTATCGTTAACATTGGCTCGTGATTGGCTGATTGTGATAACCTTGAAATTAGTTGGCATATTTTCCGCGGACCATGTTTGCTTCTGTCGACTGTATATTCGCGTCTTTTGAATGCTCCCAACTTCTAACCAATCAATCATGCAAATTAAAATATTTTGTCGCAGAATACTGTAATGCAAATGCCCCTTTACAGTGTCAAACACTGAAGTGTCACAATTGTCGTTCAGGTCAGTATTTTCCATTTTTAAGAATCTCATAGATAAATACTAATGTTTTGTTTTTTAAATCCAAGGTTAGTTAGTTTCATAATTAGCTGAATACGATCCTGGCAACTGTCAGATTTGCATAGAATTACATGCAATAATACTCAACATTCCCAAAATAGTGTATGACGTCACAAACTATGACGAACTGAAAGAAGGGTTTGGTATGTATGAAGTATACCTTGTCAGAACGAGACTGTGTTGCCAAGCGTTTAAAACAGTATTAGAATCTACTAAACATCAAACATAGTTTCTCTAATATTCTTCTTTTTCTTCGAGTACAAAATTAAACTAGGTTAGTTATACGGATTATTAGAAAAAAGTTCATGTGCGACTGCGCTAACAAATAGCAGTTGTGCCAATATATAAAATATTTTAGCACGAGTTATGTTCGTTTCAAGTTTATATTTTATTAGTCCAATAGTTGTATTTGATATAAAATTGATTACGAAACCTTTCTTTAAACATTTAACTATTTGTAATAACTTGCGGCCTAAGAATTTAAATATTTACCAACTTTACAGTGAAAAAAGATACTGATTGACAGTGTAGCAAATCAACAAAGTGATTTGTTCACGTTGATGACCTGCCCACCTATATTTAAACTGGACAAGGTATACAAATCTACGAATAAATAATAAAAAGGAAGGAGTATAATACGATTTAACGATGTCCGCGTTGGTTCTTGCATATGGCTGACTTGAAGTTTCCGGTTACCAGTGGTGTCATACACAGGGTATTATAAACTTATTCCTCGTATTAATTATTAAAAAAAATAACTGTTTTCCGCTTGTAATTATCTGTACAGTAATATACATTGTCATAAAGTTGTAGGAATATAAAATTAAAATTAAAAACTTCCAAGGAGGTAATTATAAATAGTTGACTTAGTTGGTCTATACAAAAAATAAAGGAACGTCTATGATAACAATGTGGTTGTCATTAAAATATTTTGTTAATTTTTAATAATTTAGATAAATAGAACCCTACAGATGAAAAGTAATTTCCATTCAAGAGTTGGGTTAACTACTTAAATCAGAAAATAATATATAAAACAGCATGAAAAAACTATACATGTCAAATGTCACGATTCGAATTAGTCATATTTGGTTCTTCAATAGAGAGTTTGCGGTCAGTCGTTTTACGTTACGTTAGACTCTTATTTTACGTTATACTGTAGTGTATCGTAAAATTTGTAAACATAGCTTGCGGTTATCGCACCTTAAAAATCAAGGTTACAGATGACATATGATATGTCACTAGTGCAAGTTTAGAAAAGACCGCTAAAAATAATTAACAAAATTAATAAAAATAATTCCTTCTATTTACTGCTTTACAGAAAGCAGTCGAAAAAAGAAATAAAATACTTTATTCTACATGAAATATATTGTACAAACCCTTACTACGTGAAAGTCACAGACATATAAGTAGTTTCTTGTTTCGTTTTAAAAATCAAGACATTATTGAACTCGATAAAGTTTTGCAAATACCTAACAGGATTGAAACTAATGATAAACATGCATGATACAACAATTTACAATGTAAATTTGTTGTACCATGGAAGTAAATTATAAGCATTAATATCTGATTGGTTAACGTTATTTTTTAAAATATCGTACAAATAAGCTTTATACGGTATAATTTTAACTACATTTTTACGTTATACATTATAACGGAAATTTTTATAACGTAAAAAACCTTACCGCAAACTCTCTAATATGGCCGAAAATAGTGTATGACGTCACAAACTATGACGAACTGAAAGAAGGGTTTGGTATGAAGTATACCTTGCCCAGTATAAATATAGGTGTTGTCAGAACGAGACTGTGATGCCAAGCATTTAAAACAGTATTAGAATATACTAAACATCAAACATAGTTTCTCTAATATTCTTCTTTTTCTTCGAGTACAAAATTAAACTGGGTTAGTTATACGGATTATTAGAAAAAAGTTCATGTGCGACTGCGCTAACAAATAGCAGTTGTGCCAATATATAAAATATTTTAGCACGAGTTATGTTCGTTTCAAGTTTATATTTTATTAGTCCAATAGTTGTATTTGATATAAAATTGATTACGAAACCTTTCTTTAAACATTTAACTATTTGTAATAACTTGCGGCCTAAGAATTTAAATATTTACCAAATTTACAGTGAAAAAAGATACTGATTGACAGTGTAGCAAACGAACAAAGTGATTTGTTCACGTTGATGACCTGCGCACCTATATTTAAACTGGACAAGGTATAGTTACAAATTAAAAACATTAGTTGACGTCAAACGCCAAAATTATGTCTTAAAAGTTGTACAAAAAATGTTTATAAACAATGCCAGCAGACGCAGGAACAAAATGGCCGCAATATTTAGTCACTATGAGTGTGTGCACTGCTGCCATATGTGTAGGAATGGCACTCGGCTGGACTTCCAACATAATATATTGTCTTAAACTCGGACATTTAAACGAGATAGAAATGGCGGAATACGAGATCGATTGGATTACATCTTTAATTCATCTGGGTGCAATGATGACATGTTTACCCACAGGATGGCTGTTGGATACGATAGGAAGGAAAATAACTCTCATTTGGTTGGCGTTACCGTTTTTGATCGGTTGGCTTTTTGTTATGTTAGGAACGGAAATGTCGCTCATCTACGTAGGAACAATCTTCCTTGGAATGTCATGTGGTGGTTACAGTGTAGTAGTTCCTTTATACATAATCGAAACAGTCCACAGCAAAATTCGAGGAACTTTAGGTACATTTTTCCATTTATTTATTACAATAGGCATATTGTCCTCTGGAATATTCGGATTCGCTATGCCCTTTACACCGTACAATACTTTTTGTATGCTTATTCCGGTCATAGTAGGAGTTCATTTTTTTGTTCTCCCGGAATCTCCAGTGTACGATCTGAAAAAACAACGCTTGGAACGGGCCGAAAACACGTTTCACAAATTCAGAGGTGAAAACTTCGATTCTGCCGAGGAAATAGGGGACATTCTGTTTGATTTCCAACGGAGAAAAGACAAGCCTTTTATGAAATCGCTCATTGCAAAGGCTACAAGAAAAGCGATGCTAATTTGTTTGGCGTTGATGTTTTACCAGCAAATGAGCGGATATTACGTAGTTATGTTTTATTCCGAAGAATGTTTCAATGCTGCAGGAGACATGAATGACTCCTTAATCGTTATTTTGCTACAGATTATTCAAGTTCTAGCTACATCTGTATCCACGTTTGCAATTGATAGATATGGTAGGAAAATTTTACTATTTATATCTGCATTGTTTATGTCTGTATCTACGTGCTGTATCGGGCTTTTTTTCACCCTACGAGATCGGAATATATTGTTGGAAGATACTTTAAAAAAGATAGGATTTATACCGGTGTTATTTTTAAACTTGTTTGTAATAGCGTATTCAATTGGTTTTGGACCTATACCTTGGATTACTGCCTCGGAGTTTTTTTCGCCTGCTCTTAGGGCGAAATGTAACGCTATAGCTGCGACATTCAGTTGGTTTTTGGCGTTCGGCGTATCAAAATCATATTTTCCTCCAGTTGATTATGTTGGTATCGACATAACCTTCTACGTATATAGTTTTATATCAGTTACTGCTATATTTTTCGTTTCTTTTTTAATGCCCGAGACGCGAGGTAAAACGTTCAACGAAATTCATGATGTACTAGAGACGTAGTTAATTTTATGTTATATAAAAATGTGCTGTGGAATTAAATCTTTAAATAAAAATATATGCTATTACTGTTTATTTTCTTGAGAACTTTATTGGTATATAACCTTTAAAAAACGCATTTTGGTATTATTTTAAATAAAGCACCTAATTTAACAATCATGTTTTCTTACCCAATCAATCAATTTATGACCGCGTGATTAAAACATGTGTATAGATTAGTTATAATTAATTATAATAATAAATACATTAAAACATTATAAATTTATTATTATCAAATAATTAACCTTTTTTCTGTCTTTACCCATAGCTTAATAACGTAGATTTCATAACAGTGTGTAAAAGCAAAATGGAATAAATTCATTATTTCGGTTACTGTACATATTTATAAAAAATCCCGAATCATGTCAAATTTAAATTATAACTTAACTTTCTTTAACGTGAAAATGCAACCCCTACCTTCAACCCCCTTAGAATGACGGGTATAACCCCCAATTTTTTAAATGGGAAGTATAGGCTTGTGATATATCATTTGAAAGGTCTCTTCATTCTCTATTCTAAAATGTTATTGTTTTTGAATTTAATGCAAAAATTAACATAAAAAAAATTAATATCATGTTGTTACCGAAATTCGCTAAAATATACTCGAAACTTATTACAATATACTTAAAACTTATTTCCCGTTTAGGTCTTGATAATCAGAAAGTGAACAAAAACCATAGCAATGTGGTTTTTAGATGGTAACCATTAAAAAACTTTAAAGAATTTCCGTGGCAACGCTATTTTAACAAGCAGTAGTAAATTACTTTATTTACGTTGTCATTGTTGTAATTTAAGTATAAAGTTTGTTCAATTCAATTCTGAATTAACGGAATTAGATTAACGGAAATGCATAAAATAACAGTTTTACAACTGATTGGTTACGGAGATTACATTAGAACACAACAGGAGGTAACTCGCCTATTTCATGAGAAATTTCCTAATTTACCGCCTATATTCTAAGGAACAATAAGTAAAATAGAAAAGCAGTTTCGCGAGTTTGGTCATGTAAGGCAGATAAAAAAAGCAGCTGCCAATGCACTGAGTGATGAACTCAAATTAGATGTGTTGCTTGAGTTTCAAGAAAACCCACATATATCGAGTAGACAGGCATCCACTACATTCAATGCTAGCCATACATCGATTGCAAACATATTAAAAGAAAATAAATTGCATCCGTATAAGATGGTACCTACTCAGGAGCTCCTGGAAGACGATTTTGATAGGAGAACTTTTTTTTGTGAGCAAATGATGGACATGTTGGATAACAATATTATCCAATTAGAAGACGTTATGTTTTCTGATGAGTGTACTTTTTTACTTAACGGTCATGCTAATCGGCAAAATTGCCGCTACTGGTCCACGGAAAATCCTCACTGGATGAGAAAAGTACACACTCAATATCCTCAAAAGGTTAATGTTTGGGCAGGGATCGTAGGGAATAATATCATTGGTCCCTTTTTTATTGAGGGCAACTTGAATGGCAACAATTATTTGGCACTACTTTAAAATGATGTCATTACAACGTTGGCAATCCTGATTCAGGTAACCCTCAAGTTCCAGCGAATACGATATGGTTTCAGCAGGATGGAGCACCACCACATTACCAACTTAATGTCCGGCAGTACCTTGATACAATATTTCCCAATCGGTGGATAGGGAGGCGAGGATGGATTGAATGGCCAGCGCGATCACCTGATCTTACATTATTAGATTTCTTTTTATGGGGATATGTGAAGAGCCATGTGTACAAAACTAAACCTTCTGATTTAAATGACTTAAAAGAACGAATAACGCTTGCGATTAGGTCGATCACGCCTGATATGTTAAATAATGTTAGAAGACAGTTTTATATGAGATTAGGATGTTGCCAAGACGTTCGCAGAGAACATTTTGAACATCTACTTCATTATCATTCATAGTTCTTTTCCGTGTTATACATTTTATCACGTTTTGCATTACATTTTAGTTTTTGATTGTATTGTAGCGAATTTCGGTAACAACATGATATTAATTTTTTTTATGTTAATTTTTGTATTAAATTTAAAAACAATAACATTTTTGAATAGAGAATGAAGAGACCTTTCAAATGATATATCACAAGCCTATACTTCCCATTTAAAAAATTGGTGGTTGTACCTGTCATTCTAAGGGGGTTGAAGGTAGGGGTTGCATTTTCACGTTAAAGAATGTCAAGTTATAATTTAAATTTGACGTGTTTCGGGATTTTTTATAAATATGTACAGTAACCGAATTAATGAATTTATTCCATTTGGCTTTTACACACTGTACATATATAAAGAACCTGAATAAAATCTATTAAAAGATCCCTAGACCATGCAGATGTGTAAAAATTTGATATAGAAGAATAGAACAATCAGTTTATTAATTGGGCAAAAATATCCCTGCCGGTTGTTTATTTAAAAGTTGATCACGCTCTTAAAATTAACTGTTTTCTTCTCAATAAGCTACAGTACCAGATTTAACAATTTTCGTATCAGTTTCAATTAACTTGACGTAGTTTTTTGCGTGCCGTTGTACAAAGAGAGAAGCCGATTCATTGCGCCTGTAACAGAACGGCATAACCGGAGATGATGAAAGAGGCAACAAGAGGGAACGACATTCTATGATAGATGAACCTCTAAATCACGAAAATGCTGACGTGGTGACAAGTTGTTTAAAGCTCGGACATGTATCAGCGAAAAACTGACAGCTGCCTATTGTGATGAAAATGAAACGAACAATAGACCAGTTTCAAGTCTTGCAGCTACAAAAGTTATTTAATCATGATTTTGCGGTTTATGAATCTGTGTGTGGGTCGTAGATTGAAATTTAGGCGGAGTTTGAAAATTGAAAAGGGATTCCCTCATACATTTTCGACCGTTTCATTGTATAATTAAAAACTTATATGTTATCGATTATGTTCGTCAAAAACGCAAATATGTAACAATTTTATCGTCCTTTACAATAAATAACTATTATTATTTGCTCATCCTAAAACAACAAGAAATGTGTAATTAAATTTAAAATATACTTCATTTAAAAACTAATGCCAGAGTATTCATAGGCAACCCTTAATCTTGAGCACTGAGGGATACTTGGTTAAGGGTCACTCGGCCCTCAACCTCTTCCTTGGTTCAGATACAACACTTAACGAGCCCTCACGTAAGTAAACACATTTTCAAAGGATTCTTTATGGCCCTTATATATTTTAGGCAAACGCTTCAAATTCTTTATCGCTCTCAAAAATTTCTTTATATTCTTCAATTAAAAAAAAATAAAAAAGCGAATTTTATGCAAATTGTCTATAAATAAAATAATTATAACTCTTTAATAATAACAAACCTATGTACTACCATAAAAAATATCAATAATGTAATATAATAACCTATAACAGAGCATAAAATCAAAACATAATGTGTACTGTTGGTGCTGTAACCTAAGAAATGTCAAAACTGTCAAATATAAAACACTCAAAGTTCCCTCAAGGGTACTCACGTCTTAACTTGAATTAAGGATGACTTGCGCCACACTTTAGACTTAGACCTTGAAGGTTATTTATGAAACACTTGAATGCCCTTAACCCACCCTTACCCACGCACCACTCGTACTTAAGGGAGGACTATGAATACCGGAACCCCTAAAAGTTACCAAATTAAGAGCGTGTTCCGAAACATGCCTTAATTGACTTGACGCGGAAACTAGCCAATTACAGATGGAAATAGCGAGAAGACGATTAATTTTGAAAAACAAAAGGATACCACAGCTTTTGCGATCTAAAGTATTTGACCAGTGTACTCACACTGTAATAAAACCTGGACCTCAAACCTGGACCCAAAAATGGAAATGACACAAAGGACTATGGTAAGGCAATAATAACTGAGACATAACTACAAGAATGTTGTCACATAGCTCGCATCAAGGATAATAGATGGAACTCTGATTCTCAAATAAAGACCATGAAAGGAAAAAAGAAATGGGGCACACAAAATAACTCCTATCGTCTTTTGACTTACATTCTAACCATATTTTGACGTTATTTCAAGTTGACAGTTTTATGACAGTATTTTATCTTTTGGTTATATGGTTATATGCAATTTTTCTTGAGTGACAGTCATTTGGCCTGGAACCCCACCACTAAAGTATGACGATATGAAGAGATCAGCGGGATTAACAGGAATTAGAATCGCACAGGATAGGGATAGATGAAGAACGTTAATGAAAGCCTATGCAAATATTGGGTGCAAAAGGGCTAAAGAAGAAGATTTTTCCAGAAATTAGTCAATAAAATACAAATTATGCGATACAGATACTTCAACACAAAGACTCACACAAATCTTTAAAGTTCTTTGCTAATAAACTGTTTACTTTGATTGAGTCTATATTTTACTTACACATATGTCCAAAAGTTTGAAATATTTAGAAATAATACTAAATTTGATTCGTTTTTTTATTAATTTGGTCATATTTAATTGATTTGGGTGCTTTCACATTATTCCAATTCTTGTTTAAATTTCATTTGAGCTTTTTAAAAATGCCCAGAAACATGATATCATATTTTAATATGTCTAGAGTAATTGCTTTGTTACAACAGGGCTTTAGTCAAAGTGATATCGCGAATATTGTTGGTGTTACTCAGGGTGCTGTATCAAAAATAAAAATAAAAAATTCCAAGATACAAATGATGTGAAGGATCATCCCAGAAGTGGCAGAAGTCAATTTACAACAGCAGCACAAGACCGGCAAATAACATTGATAGCTCGAAGAAATCGACAGGAATCTACAAGTGGCATACCCAGAGAAATTTCTAGACTTGAAGGACTGAATATCTCAAGGCAAACAATTACACGAAGATTAAATGCGGGAAATTTGTATCGCAGAAAACCTCTACGTGTTCCCAAACTAACCTATCAACAAAAAATTGTAAGGTTGCAATGGGCTCAAGAAATGTTACACAATGGTCCTAATTGGAATTACGTGTTCTCTGATAAATCAAGAATTGGCTTGATTTCTGGTTCGCGAAGAACGCTAGTTTGGAGGACCCCAGGACTTTTGAAAATATATGTATAAATAAGACATACATTAAAGTTGGGAGAGAATTTGCCAATCGATACCTGTTGGGACCAAATTTACCATCATCTAGGTCCATCCACATTCCTTCTACTGCAACCTGAAAGATCTCTTGTGGCTTACTTTTCCTAGCTAGAACGTCCACTTTTTATTGCCTTTAATGTCACTATTTCGACAGTTAGTAATGTTGGTAAAATTTTAAACTTCTAATAAGATTCATCTAAAATATATTCGCTGTAGAATTATTTAATACTCTAAATATAAACTTGAAAGTAGTTTTTTATGCTTTCTATTTGAATCAATTAACTTTGCTATTTTATTTGCTATGATATACTTGAAAACTTGTTTAATTTTTATGACGGCAACAACTCATTTTATAAAAAATGTTTATTGCTGTTTTGAATTAATTTCGAATAAACGAGCCGCATTAAAACTATTACCAGTCTGCGTTCCATTTGCATTCTTATGGTCCCGTATGGAAATATTTCAATTTCGGGCGCATATTCCGCGAAATATTTTTCATTTTAATCTGAAAATTTTTCATTATTCAGCTGCAAATTTCATCTAGCGTATCCCGCAAAACATAACAGAACAGAACACACACGAAGCACCAGTCAATCGGAGTTCAAAAAAAAATTATTTTTCGCGAACGCTGACGACAAGGCCGGAATTGAATTTCACAAACGAGTTTCCAAAATCCAATCAAAAGTTTCACATACATGTGGGACATGTCGAGCATAGACCGTTTACATAAAATTACCCTGCAAACTATGACACGTTTCAATAGTCACAAGTTGTCTATACTTAGCAAATTTGTTGGCTTCAAGTGATTACAAAGGGGGTCCTTTGATGTAAGATTGAAGAAAAATTGTGGGTTGAATTTCCTAAGCTATAGTTTTAGGAAGCGTATACTATACAGTGTGGAATAACAAAATGGATTAAATTTATTATTTCAGTTACTGTACATATTTATAGAAAATCCTGAAACGTCAGATTTTAATTATAAATTGACATTCTTTTTGATGCCTACCTTCAACTGCCTTTAAGTGATAGTTACAACACTCAATTTTTTAAATGGGAAGTTTGGGCTTTTGATATTTTATCGTTTGAAAGATCTCTTCATTCTCTATTCAAAAATGTTATTGCTTTTAAATTTATTGCAAAAATTAACATAAAAAAATATTATATGTAATTTTTAATTATTCAAAACGTAAAAAATATGTATTTCAATGAAATAAATGATCAAAATGTTCACTGAGACCGTCTTGGCAATATCCTAATCTTAAATAAAAGTGTCTGCTAGCGTTAATTAACATATCAGGCGTGAACGATGTAATCGCTAGTGTTATTTGTTCTCTTAAGTTATCTAAATCATGTGGTTTAGTTTTGTAAACAATATTTTTGACATAGCCCCATCAAAAAAGTCCAATGAAGTAAGATCAGGTGACGTAGGCAATTAATTATCTCCTTTGGTTAAAGAGTGCTTGTTTGGAGATGATGTTAAAATATACTCAAGAAGAAGAAACGAAGCTACGTTATGACGCAATATTCACGAGCCCGTTGGCAATCTACTATTAGTTTACTGATCTACTATTTTTTACTAAAAAAATGCTTTTTAACAAAAATCCGCAAACTTTAATGCAATGTTGACTCGGGAACAATAACAATTTCCAGTGCCGTATTCAGTTTTATTAAGAATTTAATAATTTTAATGAAAATAAAATAAAAAAAGAATTTTCTTTTTCATTCTGTTGACAGTTGACATACGTCGATGGACATTTAAATGGGTATTTTAACCCAACTATCTCACTCTTTAGTGTTGTATATCAAGCTTTCGTATCTGTATCAATCAAATCGTGACTATGGTGCTTCACTCACTATACATATATTATTTAGAGAAAAAATTGTTATTATATTCTTATTATTAGTACCAACAGTTTAAAGAAGAAACTTGTATTGATTGATCTAGAGCTACTTTTAACAATTTTTTTAATTTTTTTATTTTATTAAAAATATTTTATCTAAAGTGATTATTCCTCTATTATCCATGGACCTCGTAGTGAAAATAACCCTGTGCATGAAAATCGATCTCTTACATAGACAGGCCCTAAAACGTGAGTGATTTATGTATTTACCTGTAGCAGCATATTTGCACAGGACGAAAACTGTTTAAGTTGGAATAAAAAAAAGCACACGGGTAAAATTAGAAGGGCTAGCAAATATTTGAACGCTTCGCAATTCGTAAAGAAATAGAAACGTATTTTTTTGTAGATATCTTTGGTATACACAAAAAAAAGAGATATGAATATATTTGTGGAATAATTTTGAACAAAATTTTATGTTTGTATGAAAATTTAAAATATATAAAATCAAAAATATTTTTTTCGAGGGTTGAAAAGTATCCGACCTCAACATGAAGATGGCAGCACTCGTAAACAAAAGTTGGGGAATGTGTTTGCGCATGCTTTGAAAGTTACCCACTAAAATTTCAGCCATTTTGGACGCGCATTGTTGTTTGAGTCGATGTGAGTGTTTTTATGAAAATGGAAAAAATCGAGATTCGAGCTGTCATTTAATATTTGTTTTTGAAAGGCAATACTCCTACGCAAATCAAAGACGAGTTGGACGCTGTGTACGGGGACTCTGCACCATCATTTACCACCGTGAAATTTTGGGCTGCTGAATTTAAACGTGGCCGTACCAGCTTGGGTGACGATGAACGTTCGCGACGTCCAAAAACTGCAACCACTGACGATAATATCACTCAAGTTCACCAAATGGTGCTAGACAACCGTCGAATTAATATTAGAGAGATAGCAGAGGCTATAAATATGTCCAAAGAACGTGTTTTTCACATATTGAATCAAGATTTAGGTATGAGAAAGCTGTCCGCGCGTTGGGTGCCGCGTTTGCTCACTTTGGACCAAAAACGTGTTCGAGGCCATCACTAGGGTGGGCTGAAAAAAATAAATGTTTTTTTTTTTCAAGTGCTATACCGCGGAAAACTTGCATATATACTTCATAAATAAAATGCAACTGAGAAAAAAATTATTTTTTCAATATCACGGTAGCGCAATGCAATTAAAATAGTTCGTTTTTTGAAAAAAACTTGGATTTTTAAAATTTTTTCTCCGGTGTTAAAACTTTAAATAATCAATCGCTATAGTGAAAAAACTGTATAATTTGACTTAGAAAACAGAAATACACAATGAACCAGTTTAAAAAACAATGTTTACGGTAGCGCAAACAGCTTTAAATAACGGATAATTACGCTAAAAGGAGCAGTTTACAACACTGCCGTCCTGCGACAGTTTACTCACAATGCCTTTTAATAAAAAGATTTCTTTTTATTTATTTGTTGTTTAAAGTGTGGGGACTGCAAATTAATAATTCAAATTCCTTTTAACATAGTTTATTAGCATCAACTTAAATCATAGCATTACAAATCTTTCATGAAAATTGTTATTGAAAATTCAAAAAGGAATTTTGATTAGTAGGATATATTTCATCACTAAGTCCATAATCATTCTTGTTTAGGAAGTTTGAAGGCTGATTTGCTTTCAAAGCATGGCATAGCTGCTCTTGACTGTAGTGTAGTTCGGATGAGCCCATCTCTTGCTTCAAAACCAACTACTTTTTGTGAAGCGCTGGTTACAAGTTTGATGCATCGTTCAACCGCTTGCGTATGACAAGGAAATTTGTCGAATCTCCATTCAGCTGCGGTGTCCCCAGTGAAGATTTTTGCACGAATTTCTTCGTCGCTGATTCTTCTTAGTAATGGTGGTGGTGACAATGTGGTGGCAGTCCAGTCAATCAGTTCACTGTACTCTGTGGCTTGAAAATTTAATTTAGGTGGATGGAAAGCTCTAATTGACTTTCTTTTGGGTGCTGATGTCCTGGCCTTTATGATTCGTCTCAATCCCAATTCTCTTATGTGAGTTCTTTTATCTACTATCATACTCAACATCAAGTTTTCTGGGTGGGCAAAGTAAGCGTTCCTTTCAATAACGGGGTCTATTACTTGAAGCAGATTTTCAGGCAGGAATCTTGAAGATTTTACAGTTTGAAATATGTGTTCTGGACCATCAGTTAAGTACTTGCTTTTTTTGATATTGAACCAAACAGGCATGTATGACTTCAGAATAAAATGAACTATGATTTTATGTTCGTCTGATGGATATTCAACACTCACATACAATCTTAGAATCCTGTTAGCCATTGTTAGCCATCTTGCGTGAGAGAGTGGGCCAGGTTCACGGTGAGATAAATCTATAGGACAGATTCCTGATTGTACAGCAGAACTTATGTCCAGTAAATACTGTTGGTCCTTGCTCAATATGCTTCGGTCAATATCTGGAATTTCACACTCCACACTAGCAAATTTCACCAAGGGGAGTTTTTCGCAGTTATTGAGCTCTGTTCCGATAGGTCCTTTAAATGTTGTAGCCCTGTAGTGTCTCCGTCCAAAAACTGGAACAGGTGTCGGAGTGGTAATTCGTTGAAGTGCAAGAGACAAACTGCCCACTGCATTGGCCTTTTCAATTTTTCTTCAATTCTTCGAATTACGCCTCCTTTCCACCCTGTATTTGTAACGGTGCCGTCACATCCAATGACGTCTAAATCATCAAGGGAAAGTCCAGTTTTTTTCAAATAAGTAATTATACTGTCGGCAATGTTTTGAGCAGATCCAGAACAAGGTGTAACATGACCAACATATACAGATCCAGGTTCTTGAATGATAGAATAATGTTCTTCCTTAATCACTCTCCGAAAATGCTTTGAATTTACCTTCTCAATCACAATGGTGTCATCTTTCCTTCCATCAAAATACAATCCTTGAAATGTGTTGAGCTCAGCCTTATTCTGCACCTGCAGTTCTGTGCGGATAACCTTTTTCCCCCTTCGGATTTTATTTTTATCAATAACATTAGAATGTTCAGTTTCAGTTATAATACCTAAATCTTGCAAAAGGCTAGAAGCAATAGCAGCTGTTGCTCTATCAGAAACTCCAAAACGATCACTTGTTAGCGCAGTATTAGTCAATTTAACTCGCATCTGCCATGGTGACTTTACAACAGGTTCAAACTCTTCTTCATCGCTACTATCCTCATTTCTATTTATTTCAGTTGAGTCAAAGTCTTCTATTTGTGTAGGTTCCATAGTTTTTGAGCACGATGGCTGTGACAATGAGTCAACGTTCGACTGACATCTGCTGTACTCAGTGTTTTTTCTTTTTTGTCTTTGAATAATTTTTTTTGACTCCTTCACATCTACGTTACCAATTTTGCCTAAACTATGTTTTCTTTGAAGGTACAAAAACTTAAGTTCAATGACTGGTACTTTTTTTGACTTCTCACATGTACAAACAATCGATACCGGACACTCACACAAGTCAACGGCCTTTCGGCAATTGCAATCTAATGTTATTGTGCATTTGCATGCGGAGATATCAAACAGTCGCAAGGACTTTTGCTTGAATTCTTCAACTTTTTTTTTGAACGAGTCTTTTTCCTTATCTCGTTTGTAGGACTTCATAAGACCTCTGTAACTGTTATTGTAGGCATTGATCATTTGAACAATTCTGTAAAGGGAGACTGTTGGTATTGAGGCTTTATCAAATAATTGCTTAACTTTCGGTGCAACAATATTAGAAATTTGTGAAAAACTGTTGTTGTTCAACAATTTGTTGTTGGTTTCCACAGCTAAATTGTAATGTTCAAGAAAGAAGCACTTTAAAACGTCTTCATAGGAAGGCAGTTTACTTACAGGTAGTTCCTTTGGGTAACCGAATATTGGACAATCAAACTCACTACGCGTAATTTTCTTGGACAAAGCCATGACACTCAACACACACTCAACGTAACAGTAAAAGTAACACAACAGAAGCTTTGACACTGACAAACACTGCCGAGTCACTGACGCGAGCTCACAAAATGGCGAAGCAAGCGTACACAACACAAGGAATTGTGGGTTGGGTACGAGTGGTGGGGGAAACGGTACAGTCACATACAAAACGAATCATTCCGCGCGGGACGGCAGTGTTGTAAACTGCGCCTTTTAGCGTAATTATCCGTTATTTAAAGCTGTTTGCGCTACCGTAAACATTGTTTTTTAAACTGGTTCATTGTGTATTTCTGTTTTCTAAGTCAAATTATACAGTTTTTTCACTATAGCGATTGATTATTTAAAGTTTTAACACCGGAGAAAAAATTTTAAAAATCCAAGTTTTTTTCAAAAAACGAACTATTTTAATTGCATTGCGCTACCGTGATATTGAAAAAATAATTTTTTTCTCAGTTGCATTTTATTTATGAAGTATATATGCAAGTTTTCCGCGGTATAGCACTTGAAAAAAAAACATTTATTTTTTTCAGCCCACCCTAGCCATCACCTTTGTAAACAAATATTTTGCAGAGAAAGACGCCGAGTACTATTTGGACGGGTTGAAGAGATGGGAGCATCGCTGGGAGAAGTGTATAGACTTACAAGGAGACTATGTAGAAAAATAAAAATTAATTTGAAGTAAAAATGTCTAGTATCTTTGTTAGGTAGGAAACTTTTCAGACAACCCTCGTATAACGTATTTAAAATCCTAATTCATACAAAAATTGAGACTTTTTATAAAATAAAAACAAAAACATGGTTAGCATAATCAAAAGAGCACTGGTTTTTAAGAGAGACAAATAAAAATAAATGAATAATAACATATTCATTCGCTTACAAAGATTTTAACATCAAAGTTTTAATATAAATCAATGCCCAACCCATAAATAGTATCCAGAAACTTTAGCATAGTTTTGTAAAAAGTAATTAAATTGTTTGGCCTCATTTAGGACCAAGTTTAATTAAAAGATTTGTTTTCTTCGATAAAACAAGTAAAAATTTCAATCCGACTTCTTAAACGAACCAAAACTATTCCAATAAAATATTATTTTTTTAATTTAAGATTTAAAACAAATAACCAATCAATTATAGTAGACTTTGATTTATGCATGTACAAAATCCAATTACTAATGTGTAACAGGGTTAGATTTCATTGCAAGTTCATTCCACTGTGACATAAAAGGTCTAGGAATCAAACTGTTGATTTTAGATATAAATACGCACCCTAGCACCCTGGCAAACTAATTTCATATTAAAAAAACCTGATACTCGCTCTTATAAAAAAACAACTATTGAATAAAGGAAAAGTATTCGCTTCGATTATTTGAATGAAACCCAATTAGTTGCGCATTTACTGAAACTATTTACTTTGTATCTTGATTATGTCGAGTGAGTACGATTGAAAAGCTCGCTCTAAAAGAGAGACATATCAATAGACTGTTACGTCTTTAGTAAAGGTTTGCATTGCAAAGATAATATTATGTTGGTTAAATTATCAGACTATAACTATTAATTACGTCGGGTTTGAACAATACGTAACAAGTATAATGCTGTACGGCAACATCTTCACGTCATTGCATTAGTTTCCAACTTACTGGCACTACAGAAATTAAATTTGATTGATATTGTGTCGAAGACAGTCTAGTAATGTAGTTCCTTTGGGCAATTTACTCTTATACAATATTGTACATAACAAGTTTCATAGTTGGGACACATTTGTAGTCTACAAGACGTGAATTGTTATGCATGCAAAAGAGGTAATTAAAAAGTTAGGTATATCTGAAATAGTTTTGTTAAAACCTATTACGATTTAAGCGAGGATACAGTTTTGAAAATTGACTACAAGTGTTACTGAATTTTAATAAAATTTAATAATGTTGGTTGCTAAGTAAAATATTTTCGTGGTTATAGTAAAATGGTAAATAAAAAAAAAACAATGTATTTTTTATTTTAATTTAAGTAAATATCAACATTTAAAGACAAAACGTATTACCAACCTCATTTATGTTAGGTTGTGTCTTCACTGCCTATATGGTGGCTTACAAATAAATCTAACACATGATCCTAACAAAGGAATTCTAAATAATTTCTTATGTATTGTTACCTTCGATGGTCTCACTATTGCTGTGGATGTACACAGCAATCGTGAGATCATTAATCACATATGGGGCAGTGGCTTGGGGCGCAGGGGCTAATCTGAATACGACGAGGAAAAACCTCTCGAAGATTCAGAGACTAGTCTCTTAATATATCATTGGAGCATTGGGAACTTGCCCCACTGCTGCAATGGAGGTGATTTTAAACTTGACCCCACTGCACATTCTGCTACAAAGTGTAAGGAAGAAAACAATATATAGAATGATCAAAGAAGAAATTATCAGGGAAAAACCTAGATCACTTCAATTTGATCAAATTTGGGAAATGCCCCAAGATGATATGCCAAAAAAATTCAACTTTGTAAGAAAATTCATCACAAAGTTGAGTAATAAATTTGAATGGGATGAAGACAACATACAGAATTTAAACCAGAATGCCATAAAGTGGTATACGGACGGTTCCAAGCTAAACGACGGAAATGGCATAGGAGTTTTTGAACCGAGAGCCAAATACTTACAAAGCTTGGGCACATACCCGAGTATCTTTCAAGCAGATGTCCGCGCCATCGAAAGATGTGTGGAATTCAATATTGGAAGAAACTACCGCAGACAAAAGATTGTGATCATGTCGGATAGTCAAGCAGCCATCAAAACGCTGAGCTCACATATAATCAGTTTGAAGATGGTTTGGAAATGCCTAGGCAGATAAGCTGGCAAAAAAAGAAGCTGAAACCCCACATTTTGGACCAGAACCATGTTGTGGGATCAGCAGTAGAGTAATCTTAGGAAAACTAAGGGAAGAAATGGAGAAGGAAAAATTCAAGTACTGGAATCAGCTGATGGAAGGACTGAGGCAATCTAAGATACTACTGGAAACTATGACCAGAAGAGATCTCTTAGCTGCCTCAACCTCAGTAAAAAAAGGCTCCGTATTGTAACGGGAATATTAACCGGGCATTGCCGGTTAAGAAGCCACATGAAGAAACTAGGGTTAGCAGATGAAGCAAAATGCAGATTCTGTGAGGAAGAGGATGAAACCTCAATACACATACTCTCAGAATGCCCTGCCTTGCAGAATTCTAGGGCTAGATACCTAGGAGCACAAGAAATAGAAGAAGGGGATCTACCTGATTTGAAGCCCGACGATGTCCTAAACTTCCTCAGGAAAATAGGACTCGAAGAGCTGCTATAAATCTGGGGAAACATCAGAACATGGCAAGTAAGGGGGGTCACAATAGATTCTATAGGTCGCAGTGTACTTATCACCCCTAATTTATACATACATACCCTCAATGAACACAAACTACTTCTTCTTCTTCAGCCTCTAGATATCTACTCTTAGACAAAGGCCACTTTCCATACCGATCTTTCTTGGGCGGTTTGAATCCAGTTCTTCCCGGCTTGTTTTTGGATGTCATCTCGCCATCTTGCCTTAGAACGCCCGCCACTTCTTTTTCTGGCAAGACTGTAGCAAGACATCCATGTACTACATCACACAAGTATTTGCATGACTTAATACTAAGAGATAACATAAATTATTCTTGATTGTGTTAACCTTTGCTTTGTGGAAGTTCATCTTACTAAGAATTATAGTTGAAGTTTAGTTTAACCGTTCAGTTATTTATTGTTCTTAATAAATTATTCTTACTACGCCGCTTACGATATGGGGTTTTAGTTTCTTAGGAGCAGATGAAAGCTACAAAAATAAAAACATTCAAGGACACATGTGTTTTAAACCACTGTCTAGAATTTGCTATTAAAATCACAAGGGCTTAAATTATATCCGCAAATTTTTTTGAGGGCACGATTATTTTGAAAATTATATATTATAATTTTTCCTTGAATATTCCTGTCCTAATGCATGGCATTCGGTAAAAAAATTATACAATTTGGAAAAAATTATTATTAATCCAATGTGACATCTGTCACATTGGATTAATAATTACTAGTTTAAAAGTCTGTACCATAGAGAAATATAATATATTTTTATTTGTCTATGGTCTGTACGTTGATGTTTCAGCATTCTCTACGGTTTCATCAATTAGTTTCATTATTAATGAAGCAAAACTAATCTTACCTATCAGTAGATAAAAAAATTAAGCTATTTATTGGTTATAATGTAGAGGTGTGAAATTTTTTCTTTTATTTGTAACACACAGTTTATAACAAACTTCAGTTCATTTTATAAGTATTCAATTAACTTTTGGAAGTTCGTAATGCAAAAAGTTCAATAAGTTTTAGTTTGTAAACGTTTCTTCTATTGTTATACGAAGAAACTTTAGAGCTCTTATTCACTTAAACCTTACTTGTGTAACTATTTGTTAATTCAAATTTGCTCTTGCCATATTTGAAATCAAGTTATTAACAAATCTGCAACGGTTAATTTGTATTTATACTGAAGCTTAAAATTTATATTATAATCTTTATTAATAATTTTATTCATTTATCGTTTTCAATTTTAATTAATTTAGTTATAATAAATATTAAACATTTAAAGATATTTATAAGTATTATCAATATTAGTAAATTGATATGCCCAACACTTTTTGCAAATTTAATTTAAATAATTTGTTTTTTAAATATAATAACTCTGATAAAACGATTTATTAAAATTTAAAAATACTTTGTTAAATATTATTAAATTTTTTATTGAATCAAGTAGCAGAAATATTTGAATTGCCAGCTCTGGCATCACACAAGAAGAAAGGCAAATATGTACAAGCCGACGCTTTTAATTTTTCTAATTAAATTTTTCCTCGGAAATCTTGAACTTCTTAATGACGAACAGGAGAAATGTTTTCAATGAGATATTTTCACCCATAGGTTTTATCATCATCAAAACTTATCTCGTTTTTTTTCAACTGTAATTTACCTTTCTTATAACTAATAATTTTAAAAAATTTTAATTACGTATACTAAAAAAATACTGAAACCCAAAAATACATACAATAAATTTCAATGATTAGTTTTATAAATAAAAACTAATTGAGACATAAATGTTAAAACGTGACCAATATTCACTTCGAAATTTCCAATTTGCATCTCATTAAAACTCTTATTAAAAAATGTTGTACTACACATCCGATGAAAAGATTTTTCATTCTGCTTGTTCAGGCCGTTCATATTAATTTTCGAGGGTTGGATGAGAACTACAACATCTGGATACGTGATAAATTTCTTTTGCATACTCCCCATAAGTGTAAATTTAAACTGCGAGACTTAAAATCAATTTCAATGCAAGGATTTAAAGTTTTTACGGGATAATACCCAATATTTTTTTTAATAAAAATCAGAATAACTACGGCAACAATTTTCTTACTTGTTTTTTTTTATTTAATATTTAATAAAATTTAATTTAATTTAATAAAAATGTAAGTTATATACAGTGTGTAAAAGCCAAATGGAATAAATTCATTATTTCGGTTACTGTACATATTTATAAAAAATCCCGAAACACGTCAAATTTAAATTATAACTTGACATTCTTTAACGTGAAAATGCAACCCCTACCTTCAACCCCCTTAGAATGACAGGTACAACCCCCAATTTTTTAAATGGGAAGTATAGGCTTGTGATATATCATTTGAAAGGTCTCTTCATTCTCTATTCAAAAATGTTATTGTTTTTAAATTTAATGCAAAAATTAACATAAAAAAATTAATATCATGACGTTACCGAAATTCGCTAAAATATACTCGAAACTTATTACAATATACTTAAAACTTATTTCCCGTTTAGGTTTTGATAATCAGAAAGTGAACAAAAACCATAGCAATGTGGTTTTTAGATGGTAACCATTAAAAAACTTTAAAGAATTTCCGTGGCAACGCTATTTTAACAAGCAGTAATAAATTGTTTTATTTAAGTTGTCATTGTTGTAATTTAAGTATAAAGTTTGTTCAATTCAATTCTGAAAAATGGTTAGATTAACGGAAATGCATAAAATAACAGTTTTACAAATGATTGGTTACGGAGATAACATCCGAACACAACAGGAAGTAACTCGCCTATTTCATGAGAAATTTCCTAATTTACCGCCTATATCCCAAGGAACAATAAGTAAAATAGAAAAGCAATTTCGCGAGTTTGGTCATGTAAGGCAGATAAAAAAAGCAGCTGCCAATGCACTGAGTGATGAACTCAAATTAGATGTGTTGCTTGAGTTTCAGGAAAACCCACATACATCGAGTAGACAGGCATCCACTACATTCAATGCTAACCATACATCAATAGCAAACATATTAAAAGAAAATAAATTGCTCATGGAAGACGATTTTGATAGAACTTTTTTTTGTGAGCAAATGATGGACATGTTGGATAACAATATTATCCAATTAGAAGACGTTATGTTTTCTGATGAGTGTACTTTTTTACTTAACGGTCATGCTAATCAGCAAAATTGCCGCTACTGGTCCACGGAAAATCCTCACTGGATGAGAGAAGAACACACTCAATACCCTCAAAAGGTTAATGTTTGGGCAAGGATTGTAGGGAACAATATCATTGGTCCCTTATTTATTGAGGGCAACTTGAATGGCAACAATTATTTGGCACTACTTCAAAATGATGTCATTCCAACGTTGGCAAATTTATATCTTGATCCAGGTAACCGTCAAGTTCCAGCGAATACGATATGGTTTCAGCAGGATGGAGCACCACCACATTACCAACTTAATGTCCGGCAGAACCTCGATACAATATTTCCCAATCCCAATAAACTGCTGTTGTTTAAAAACAAATATTTTAACTGAACTAATACACTGGTCACAAAAATTATCGCATAATTTTAAAATACTATTAAAAAAAAATAAAAAGAGTTGCTCGGGAACCGAACTCGCCTTTCTACAGAGATATTATGAAGGGTGTATTGAATAAACCATTTTAAATATATGAAGAACGCACGTTCTAACACTCTGCAAATCGCCATGACAATTTACTCCTTTCACTGCATTAGAACTTAAGTTAATGCACAGATATCGCTGCATGTGTCAAATACTGAAAATTGGATGTACAGCTATGTGTAAAATGGGACTCAATTATCAAAAATAGTTCAAGTAAATTACAAAACCCTTGATAATTATTATGGGTCTGAAGGGGTTAAAAAATAAAAGTATGAGGTTACAAATTTAATACGCAATTTAGGATTTTATGAATAAATTATTAAAATACACGTAGAGTATTTTGATCCACTGTATTATATAGTTATAATTCTTAGTGAATAGCGTGGTACTATTCAAAAATATTAAACTGCTAGTCAGACTAAATTTTTCACTTGATAAACATTGTTAACGTGTTGCTTTTAAATCTGCTGCTGTGCTTTTAATAAAATTAATTCTAAAACCTCATAAATATTACTTTTTGAAAGTTTAAAATATAATTTTAAACAAACGTAAATAAAAACCTTTATTGTACAACAATTTAATAAAGTTCCATATTATTTAACCCGCTACACGGTTTATTACTCTGTCAGATGTTGAAGCTCTCACTGAATCTGCACCAACACAAAATTAATAACAAGAGATTCTAACGAGATTCTAACGAGCAACTTTAGCGATATCTCATTATTAATACCATGCAATTTATTTATACCCTGAAAATTTTCAGTTCACTTGCCCTTCAAGATGCCATCATCTTTGCAGCAGACTCTTGACTATACGTAGGTGTACGGAGGATCTATTAAAAATCGATGTTTTGCTAATTAAACCAATAGAAAGAAGAATTAATTGTAAAAAACATAAAGCATCAATCATATTGGATGAAGTTTATTGTACTAACTCATACTCTGTCAAAGTCCATCGTAGTAAAAATATTAAACAAAGAACTTTTTAAAAAAATTAGTTTTTGTTTATTTCAATGTCACCCTTTTCTTTTGTATTTCATTTTAAATTTTGAATTTTTTTAAACAAGTCATTGTTATCATCGTCAGATTGGCATAACACATTTTTTAACCTACAAATAACAATATTATTTTTATTAAGAATAATAAAAAACTCTTCGTTTTAACAAAACTTCCAATATTTATTTAAAAAACTTGCTTTTTTAACTTTAATGACAGCCGTTTCGCTAGACTTAGCATCGTCAGATTGACATATTGAAGTTACATTTTGTTTGTTTGTAGCTAGGTACCTGATGTTTTGTAGCAATAGTTGTCCCAAAAAGGCAGGAAGCCAATTTGCAACACTATAACTCCTCAAAAGAGATCCCGGCTAAGAGACTCTCTCCAGGGGGTGGTTCGACTCCAAGTTAATGCTCACTATAGGAAGGATTGTGATGTATAAGTAAAAAGGGCGCCACTATCTTTTGAACGATTAAGCAAAAAACTATACAAAAACTAAGGTGAGAAAGATAGAAACACCTTGTAATTACTTTAATTAAACAAATGAAGAAGCTACTTGAAATGAAATACCGGCCACGCTACACCCTTAAGACTTATAGTCTAAGGTATACAAATGAAACTGTTTGTTAAAGCTATTGTTTATTTATTGAGAATATAAGTACTTGCTGATAGTGAACTGGAGTTGTAAAAAGAGGACTTAACTTTGAATGTCTGTGCTGTCTAGAAGGGCGGCTTCAGCTTCTTTATGGATGGATGAAAGTTTCTGTGATGGTTCTGGCTGCTCGAAATGTAATAGTACCTATTCTTATCTCAGAAGTGGTTCGAAGGGCTGTCTACACATAGGCGGCAACTGGGCTCTAACTTGGATTAATTGTAGCTTGGCTTCAACTTGGAGATGTCAGGCTCCTACTTAAGGATGATTTAACTGTAGCTTGGCTTCGACTTAGGGATGATTTAACTGTAGCTTGACTACAACTTAGGGGTAATTTTCACTCCAACTTAGGGGGTTGTATCTTTCGTCAACCAATTTGGGAAATTTCACAAGCTGAGATACAGACGCTTCAGTTCGCCTGTTAGTCGTCGAGGAAAAGGAAGGATCGTTGCCTTGCGGGTCGTTTAAATAGATTTGCTCAAGACGGAATTTGTGTTTTATGTCAGTTGTCAGCGTTCTTTATTTGGCCTCATTCAAACAGATAAATAGTTAGCGTCTATAAGGGGTGTCTTGTTTACAGTGGCATTAACAGTATTAACGGTTTTAATGGTAATAAGAGCGGTATCGTTTACGGTCGATAATAGTGCACGGTGACATGACGATAGACATGTTACAGTTTATTAGGTAGTTATAAGGCTAGACCAAGTATGGAAGTAATAAGACATAACAATATTAAAGCCTAGATGTTATTAGCCCTAAGGGATTATCCTGGATGTACTTCCCTCTAAGATCAGTATAACTGTGCAATGATATAGAAAAACCAGGATAAAACTATATCTTGCTGATCTTTACAATAACTTAATATATTTGTGTTACAATTACGTCTTATCTATGTATAAAATGAAGACTCAATCAAAGCAAACACTTTAAAAGTGGAGAACTTCCCAGATTTATTTGTTCATTAACAACTTTAAATTGTGGATCTGCTAGATGTCTTTTTACTTCCAAAAAGTAAGGGTTAGTACAATCAATTTAATATTATTTTAAAACTTTTCCCATATTTTGGATATTGTAAATAGTACCTACCATTAAATTTTAAGGAAATGCATACATATCCAAAACTTTAAATAATGGCCAATGATCTTTCTTAAAAAATTCCCGTTTTCTCTTCCTCAAGGAGGAATGTCGACTAGAACGTTCGGCGTGGAAGGTTCGAGAAACCCTTAGTGTGATGTATATAAAAAGTAATACACGTATGAGGAAGTTAGTTATCAGCTGGAACAGTCAGTTAACAGTGAATAATTAGCGCACGGAAGTAAGTGAACAGTGAAATAAGTACATATAAATAGTGTTATATCGGAGCGTTATAAATAAACTAGGACTATTTTCCGGGTTTGTATATAAATGAAGTAATTTAAGTGTGTATTTTATAAAATAAATAGACAGTGGTTAGTCATATTGGGTATAATGTATCCCACTTACAAATACTGTATAAATAAATGAGAAAAACGTTACACTACAACGTTGTAAGACAACCTGTAGACATTCAAGATGCGTTATTCGTAGGAAACAAAGAGGTATTGAAATATCTAACATCAGAGAGGTGCATTCACAAAGCTGCTTACGAATTCACTGGGTTCAGTCAGGCGATTTTAATTTGTTGGCATTAATTAAAGGAATTATGTCCTGGGAAAGTAATAAACCTCGTATACAACGGCTGATTCGAACAAAAAAGACAGAAAGAAAGAGGAAAAAGGAAGAATATTTTAATAAAACTTGTTTTTAAATTACTTAAAGAATTTACCCAACAACATACCTACCATGAACGAGAAGGGTTAGAAAAGAAAATTCCTCAACGTTTCTCTTTGAAATTAAATTTGAGCTTTTCCCTTTATTAATAGCACAAACTGTTTCAGACACAGAAAAATGTATAGTAATTAAATGGGATTAGTAAAATAGTAAAAACCGTAGAAATTTTTAATTTATTGTTTTTAAGAACAGTAAACAACTAAAAGATTGAATTAACTTTCACTATTTATTCGTAAAGTGCTTTAAATAATTTTTTTTAAAGGGAAAAACAACTGTACATTTTGTAGAATGTAATGTTTGTGTAGAATTTAACTCTGGGTTAAATGTTTTGCTTCTGTTTTTGGATGTCGTAGCCTAGTGTCCAGTTTACTTTGCTCGAGAGTATTATCGAATTTGATTTTTCTCAAAGAAGTAGCTAGCGGAATGTTTTCGTTTTCGGCAACCAAAACTTCTTGTACTTGTGCCACGTCGATTTCTTCGGCGACCACGGTCGCTCATGGCGGTCTCTTCTTAACAACTCTCTTCTTTTTCCTACCAGAAGGTATTTGTTCATCGAGAGGTCGTATATTGGTCTCGTTGAATGACTTTATTATTTGAGCTTCGTTGGCTATTGTGGATTTCTCTACGTCTATATTGAGTTGTTCTAAGGTGCTTCTCATGATCTCTTCTTATTTTTGCAGTTCCACAGCCTTAGTTTCAGCCGCTTCCGCAGCTTGAGTGGCGTTCATCTGTTCAATTTCATGTTGGCGTTTCTTAACCATTGCAACCGGTAGTATAGTTCTTGTCTTTTGGCCATCTAAGTTCGATGATGTTGGTAAGGGTAATATGGAATTTAGGTATGCTTCTGCAATGTAATATTTTTGAAAATCAAACGTTGGTGCCATATCGTATATCTGATTAATAGCTTGCATCATTTTCTCGATGGCTATATCGTGTCTTTCTTGGTAGAATTCAACGGCAAGTAGCTGTTCATTTATTAAAACATCGCTGACGTTTTGTGTCATTGTCTGATACATTTTTCTGCTCATCACTTGAAACCCTGTTATATAAACATGTTCTTAGTTCATGGCCGTTATCAGAGGTTTACTCTTATCTTTCAGCTCTTCTAGAACCAACCTGATGGAGTTTATATCTTCCCCTTCGGGAGCTTGTCGTCGTATAACCTTTTTTTTCACCTCCTCCCAATCTATACCTGCTTTTAGTTTTTGGCAAACGCTGAAATCAGGAAGCGTCCATTGGATACCTCGTTAAGGTCTCTCGGTACCTCTTTTCAGAGGCGGTGCTGCTGGTTTGCGTTTCCAGATTTCGTTGTTAATTGACTGGGTTGTTTACTGATTCCGGCGCGAGATCCTCTGGCTGACATTTTGTCCTTAAAGACATGGAACTATTCTCCTGACTACCAACAAAGTGCTACTACTAAAACCGCTGTAGCTAGACTGGCATAAAGGCACACCATTGTTTAACTTTAATTTTATTTGAGTAAATTGGTAATATTAAATTTTCACTGGCATTTTAAATTACTAAAGGAAATGACATTATGGAATGACAGTATGGAAGATCACGTCGCTATGAATTGTTGTAGTGAAAAATATGAAAAAAACAAGTTTATTTTTTACTTTGCATTTGCCACTCTTTGTTAAATTATAGAGACCCTAAAAATCACAAAGAGATAGCTTTTGCCTGCTTCCTTTTGGAGTCAAAGTAGATTTAATGCATATCAATTAACAGATATTGTTTAATAAAATTAAAATAATTAATGCTTTTCTGGATTATGGCCATTTGTCACCATTTGGAGATTTTTATATTCAAAATAATTCCTGTTCATTTTCATTCTATGAGAAATAAATTTGAATAAACGACACACATCCAATTTTCAACGGCATACAGTTAAGCCATGGTTTTACAATTTGAAAATAGCTTATAAATTATTCAGCAATTAGGTACGAGAATTTTCAAATTAAAATGCATCGCTAAAATGACACGCACGATATTAATATTTTACATTTGTATTAATTTGAGTTTGCTAAAGATAGGTTACGACCCATAGAACGTCAATTTTACAAAATTATTGTTAATAGTTGTGCATTATATATAAATAGGGCGGATAAAAGAGATTTCTATTTTTAATTTTTACATATCTAATCATTCTTTCAGTTCTTTAAATAGGTATTTTTGTTAAAATTTGTTTTCTAAAGTTACAAGACAAACAAAAGTGTAATTATCAGTTTTCAGATTAAAGTATCGATCCTTATTAACTTTTGTAATATTGGTATTTAGGAAAAATCTAAAAACACGTCAATTTATGTTGTAAGGGGCAAGCATTATGGCTTATTTAAACTTACAATTACGAAACTTACTCATCTCTAGTAGCATCACTTTTTTTTAAATTACTTCTCATATTTTTGATGTAAAATTTGGATACACCTCTCTTTATTATTTCTTTTAGTTGATACCCGAGCTTTTTTCAATTAATTAAAAACATTATCATTCTATTATCACCATTTATCACTGTAACTGAGCAGTTACAAATCAGAGATTAAAAAAGTTAAGGAAAAGATAAATGAAATGTTTTAGACTTTACTTTCCTTAAAATTTAATTAATTCGACACCAAACTTTTCCATTGCGAACATTTGATCCGAAAACTGATTACAAAGGAAAACGTGTCAACGAAAGTTAGATTTTTATTAATGTAGAATGTATAAAAAACAATTTTATTCATTCATTTTGTCCCCAAAACATGCTTAAACTCAAAATTCATCACAAAAACTCATGTAACTATGTATTATTTTTAAATTGTTGACGTCAGAACAATTGTTTAACAAAACTTTTCCAATTTATTTACTTGTATATATCAAAGACAACTGTTTCCAAAAGTCATTTTATTTTGAACGAAACAACTCATCAATATCTCAAATGTGAATCTTCTTAAATGAATATAAAGCTACTAGTTTCAGCCTACAATAAGAAAAGATTTAAAAAGTAATAAAATTATTGCAAAAATTGTAGCACCAGATTATGGACATTGACACAACAAGAAAGAAAGAAAAATAGAGCGCCAGAAAGAACTTAGAGCTCAATAATATTTAATTATATAAAATTCAAGGAAATAATTAACTTTTTTCTGTATAAATGTTATAATTATATTTATCTTTTGTTGATAGAAAGCCATTTTATATGTTTTCAGACTGATTCAAGTAATCAGCAATACCATTGCCAGTGATAATCGCTCTTTGTGAAATTCACTCTTTACATTTGCGACTGTCAACCATTTAAATGCATCTTTTTTCTTTACAATTTGTTAGTTTACTGTTTTTTAACATTTCTTTTCTTATGCATTTTATCATTTTATCCTTTTTATGTGAGATGGACTTCCAAAAAGTAAGGATTAGTACAATAAAATAAACAAGATAAATTCCTCGTTAAACTTAAACATTTGTTCTCAAATTTAGCTACCCAACACGATCTTGTCTTTCGATGTAGACCATTTATCTATTTAAATAAATTTTTTATCTCAGCAGTAGTAGCATACCAACTTTATTTATCACATTACAAGAAGTTGTTGCAGCAAGTTCCATTAATTGGAGCTTATATCTCATGTTTTATAGGATTTAGAGATTGAAACATGATAATCCCACTAGAAACGTGATCGGAGCTCCAATTATTTTCATTTGTAACTTTCTAGCATGCCAGTAAAGTTATTTAAAATTCCTTGTTTTACGACTCTAGTATTATTATTAGGAAAAGTAACTGATAAGAGATTCGTTGATAATAACAACTGTTCTATTATTGTCATGCTTGTCTTTGTTTTTTATTCATGATCGATTGACTTGAAAAGGAATCAATTTAACATAAAAAAAGGAAGAATAACATTGCTTAATAAACCGGTAAGGTTGACAAAATAGAACAAAACTGAGGTTATGTTACACAAACAAAAAGAGCTGCTTCTATTTATTTTGTTTTCTTTTTTGTGTTGTTGTTTGTGCTTGTATTTGAAGCTACCTCAAATATTTTGTGAATGTTATTTTTAAAATGTAAATCGTATATTAATAAAGGACTCCGCACTTTTCTTATGGATTTGCTCCTAAAAAGTGTGAAACTTTATTAAGTTTGCCAGATTTTAAATACTGACCTGACCCAGTTTTTAAAACATAAATAGTGCAACTTAAAGGGTTAAAAAAAAATAAAGTTTTACCCCAAATGACATTAAAAGCGGCCTTTTAGTGACACTTGGTTAGGTTAGACGTTGTACTCTTAATGCCTAGGCAGAAAAAGTCCACTTTTACTGCCTAAGCAGAAAAATTTCTTTGCTAGGCAACCTTCCAAGTAATTTAAATCAAACTGGTTATTAAAATTAACAATGATACTAAGACAATTCAAAATGATGCTAAAGATAATAAACTTATCTCAGGTGGAGTTAATTGCATTAATTCATCCTCACTTTGCAGTAAATCCATTTCTAACATGAAAACTTAAAATTGACAATGACAAAGTAAACAGTAAACAAACATATTCAACAAACGTCATCAGCGGTAAACATAGTAAAGCAGGGCCCAGTTACCTTTAATAAAATAATTTAGTTATTTGGATATTGTTAATAGAACGCAATTTAAATATGAAATACTCGATTTTGCGTGGAATTGGAACAAATTTGAGGAAAAACTTTTATGTTTAACACGGTAGAAAAGCAGATTTAATGCACCGGGTGGTGGTTTTATGTCTAATAAAATAAATAACTATTATTAGCATTAAAAAATGCTTAAAATTTGGTTTAATCACTTTTGCACAATCACTTCTATCAGCAAAACTGAATCAGTTGTTAATCGAAAAAGCTTTCTTGTAAAAACGTAAACTTTAACTCTGTTCCCTTCATAAATCCATAAAGAAAACAAAACTGACTTTAAATTAAGTCGGCAAGCCGACGCATTTTTTCAATGTGAATTATTCATAAGCCCGTAATTCCTATAAAACTCGCGAGGTCTACGTTTCTCCACATAATCACACAGCAACAGCTCTGTCAAATGTATTATTTCAAAATTATAATCTTATTTGAATATCCTCTGTATTTTTAAATCGATTTTCATGCTACCTACGGGTTTATATTGCTTTTGCGTTTGTTTTAATGCGGTTTCTATTTTTTAAAATTCTAAGACAGAATTAAAAATAAAAGTTAACAAAAATGTATAGGTACCCACAAAATAAATAAATAAATCTACAAACACAGTTCTTTGCAGTTGCGGATGAACAAATAATTTTACGAAAAACAGAACAATACCTACAATATGCAATCTACCTTTTAAATTAAATTAAAAATATAAAAAAAAATTACAGTTGGTTTAAAGATAATCGTAAACCAAACAATACACTTTAGTGTTTTGGGATGCTACATAAGCTACGAATATGAAAAATATCTTACAAAAAAACTACAAAAATGTAAAGAAAAAGAAACAAAAATGAAGTTCTACATAGGAATGGCAGCACCCGTAATAACAAATGGAAAGAGTACCAAAGAAAGAATAGTATGCCAAGTAAAATTCTTCAGAAAAGGTAGAGACCATAATATAAGTAATGAAAGAACGTTTTCTCAATGAACGACAAAATAAACCGTAACTCGTTTAAATGAAAAAAAAAACACATTTGGATTGGTTAAACCAGTAGTAAACTACACCACGCGGAAGAAGACATTGGTAAACCCAGAAGAAGATGGCTAAAATTCAGATTAAGGCCGATGACACACTGATTGTTTGGTAAACAAGTTTCGTGAAATACAACATGCTCTGTTTCTTCTAAACTTGTTTCTTGAAATTCTGTGTAAAAGATAGAATTTATGATTTATATTTTATTGGATTTTTTGAAACTTAGCAGTCTTTCTTCTGGCGGAATAAGCATCCTTTTTCTCAATAACCTAATCAGTGTTAATACTATGCTAAAATTATCGTGGTTCATTCTATAAAACTGATGAAACTTATCTTGATGTTGCCTGAGTTCTTCTCCAATGGAGGTCGCACTATGTTGTAAGTTTCTTTGAATACTAGGATGTACCCAAAAGCGTTTTTTTTTCTTAATGACTTGAACAGCAGGAAAAGAAGAAAAATATGTCTTAACGTGTTCAAATATGATCCTTTTTTTTAAAATAGCTTGATTAAGGATAGAACTGGATGTGCTATTACCACACCTCACACAATCCTTGGGTGTTACCCCATCAACTTATATTGTCATTTGAATTGATTCATCCATTAATAATCCTTTTCATATTGATCCTCTTGTATATTCATATTCATAGGGAAAAGTTCTTTGGTTTAACTGTAATATCGATTTTTAAAACTAATATATGTTTTTTTTAAATATTATATTTTTACCACTTTTTATAGTGGTGAACTACTAAAAGAGCACCCTCTAAGCAATCGTCAATATGCATACCAACCAGGTAAATCAACGGAAACGGCATTAGATGACCTAAATAGGTTGGTCTCTAATTCTATAGAGGACAAAGAGATTGCAATGGCTGCCTTTCTGGACATCGAAGGAGCGTTTAACAATGTTACAACGAACTCATTGATAGATGCAATAAGTAGACGGGACACACCTCAAGTGATATGCAGATGGATAAAGGCAGCTCTAGAGAATAGGATTGTAATATCCTCACTAGGGCAAGCTACCATCAAAGCGAAAGCAGGTGGAGGTTGTCCACAAGGAGGAGTTCTGTCACCACTACTTTGGGCAACCCTAGTAGACGATCTCCTCAACGAATTATCCAAAAAAGACTTTCAGTGTCTAGGATATGCAGATGACATAGCGATTGTCATCAGAGGCAAATTTGCCGGGGTATTATCTGACAGAATGCAGATAGCCCTAAACACGGTTGAAAATTGGTGTAAGCAAGAGAGACTAACAGTCAATGCTCAAAAAACACAAATTATCAACTTCACAAAAAAGACAACATTGACCGGTCTAAAACCACTAACATTGGGGGGAACAGTGATTCCAGTAGTCAAAGAAATAAAATACCTAGGAGTATTCCTGGATCAAAGACTCTCATGGAACACACACATACAAAAAACCACGCAGAAAGCTATATTATCATTGGGCAGATGTAGACGAATGTGTGGAAAAAATTGGGGGCTTAACCCCAAAATGACCATATGGTTATATACAAGGGTTATTAGACCCATAGTAACCTACGGGTCAGTGGTATGGTGGACAAAGACACAGCAAACAGGAGCAGTAAGGCTATTAAGTAACATACAAAGGTTAGCTTGCCTGTGCGTTACGGGGGCCATAAAAACTACTCCTTTAGCTGCACTGGAAGTCGTGTTAAACATTCCACCACTACACATATATATACAGGGCGAAGCGAGAGCGGCCATGCACAGATTAATACATAATCAGCAGCACATAAGCCAATCGCATGGGGCTGATAATGGTAAGCTAATCAAGGAACTAAAAGCGGATAACATTTTGGGGCAACCCATTGACGCAACAGTCACGAGATATAGCTTTGCCAATAAATTTAAAATAGTTATACCAGGTAGGGAAGACTGGGAAAAAGGTGTACCCGTAGAGGCGGAGTCAACCTGGTACACGGACGGCTCAAAGACGCCGTATGGCGTGGGAGCCGGCGTAGTCGGAAGGAAACAAGGGATAACATTCCCAGTAAGTCTATCCCAAAATGCCACGATTTTTCAAGCAGAAGTCACGGCAATTCACTACTGTGTAGAAGAAATTAAAAGGCTGGATAGGACGTACCGTTCAATAGCCATCTTCACAGACAGTCAGGCGGTGCTAAGGGCACTAGATTCTGTAGAGGTCAATTCTAGGCTAGTATGGGACTGTGTGCATGCTCTGAATACTCTGGGGGATCGTAGCAAGGTTACGGTAGCTTGGGTACCAGGGCATAGGGGTCTAAAAGGCAATGAAAAGGCAGATGAAATGGCTAAACTAGGCTCATCAATGCCTTTTATTGGACCGGAACCTTTCTGCGGCATTGCAAAAAATATAATAAAGACGGCCATGAAAACATGGGTGGCACAAAAATCACGGGAATGGTGGTGGAATTCACCAGGACAAAGGCAAGCGAAACAGTTCATAATGGAACATTCGCAAAAGTTTACGTCAGACTTATTGAGTAAAGACAGGAAAACGGTCAAAACTGTAGTAAGTCTATTGACGGGGCACTGTAAGCTAAACAGGCATCTTAAGCTGATGGGGTTGACAGAGACGGATCTGTGCAGATTCTGTCACCTAGAAGAGGAAACACCAGAGCACATCTTATGTCAGTGCGACGGACTGGTAAATATGCGGTTCCTGACTTTAGGAGAATAATATCCATTGGTAAGGGACTACATGAAGGTTACAGTCTCAAAGCTTATAGACTTCGTTAAGAGAGTCGGACTGGGGGATGTAATCTAGTTTTTCGAGGACCACAATAGATCTGAAAAGGTCGCAGTGGAATAGGCTTCTGGCCACCTCTTAAACATCTATCTATCTATAGTGGTGAACTATTAAACTGTTTACTTTGATTGAGTCTTCATTTTATACATAGATAAGACGTAATTATAACACAAATATATTAAGTTATTGTAAAGATCAGCAGGATATAGTTTTTTCCTTGTTTTTCTATATCATTGCACAGTTATACTGATCTTAGAGGGAAATACATCCAGGATAATCCCTTAGGGCTAATAACATCTAGGCTTTTATATTGTTATGTCTTATTACTTCCTTACTTGGTCTAGCCTTAACCACCTATCAACATCAAGTACCTAGTTACAAACAAACAAAGTGTAACTTCAATATGTCAATCTGACGATGCTATTTCGATAGCGAAACGGCTGTCATTGCAATTTATAGAATACATAGTGAAAGTTAATACAACCTTTTAGTTGTTTATTGTTCTGAACTATAAAACCTTTTAAAAAATTCTCTTTAACCTACACAATTTAATAATTAATCCTTGAAAAACGATTAATACTCTAATAATGTCTCTATATATTAAATTTCATCGACATTCAACAGTTTTTTGAAATACCATGCAAAGAACAAATCATAATAAAGACTTTCAGGTTTTTCGATAATTCGTGTAAATGCCCATAATTACTATTAGAGGTGGTATAATGACTCTATAGCGTGCTGCATAGACATTTAAGGGTAGCGGTTTGGATATTACCATAATTTGTCACACGTGAAATGTATTTAATAATTTAAGCAAAGTAATAAGTGTATAGAAATACAGATTAAGTATTTTTTTATTATATTTTCTTGTCATTCTGATTTGAGTTATAGGAAATTCTTTATGGCTTTTGCTATTTTCCACCTTTTGTAACAGGTTTTACATACTTTAAAAATTTTTTAAAACTTTATCTTTAATTAACCCATGACAGCTTGCAAATTTCTTACTGTAAACTTGTAACCTAACGAGTAGTTTTACCAATAACCCTGAGTTGTCATATTTATGTGTACATTTCCACAAATCTAAGCTTTAACCGTCACATTTAATCTAATATGCCAAGTTAAACAACTATCCTTGGTAGATTTATTATGTTGGTTCATAATCCGCACTAATTAATAACACAGGTGCATGAAATCAATATGCTTGCAATTAATATACTCAGCAATAGTAGAAACGGTTGCCAACTTTACCAGTAATGATATGTATCCTGGAGCCATTAAGGATATTCTATATTGAGGGCCAAAATTTCTATAAGAACATAGTTAACCATCTATATATACAAGGTGATTACATCAAAACTTTCGTTGAATAATTTTTCAAATAAACTTGGAAGTTCAAACGAAGAGTTTTTTATGATTCTTAATATTTTGTGCTTACACTAGTGTGTAAAAATTTTATCGAACAATCTGATATTCACATACCTATAAAGTCATATAATATTTATTTATTTATTACGGTCCATGTAACATACAAAATATAAATTTTATTGCTTTACAGTCTTTACACTATATCTAACTTAATTTATTAGCAATACAACGACAATTTGAATGTATACATAATTTAATAACTTCTTTTGATACTACTTGCCTCTATAGGACGTCATGAATGTACGTATAACGGAACAGATAGATGAACTCACATTTTCATTCCTTTTAAGTTATGCTTTTTCTTGTATCTTTTTATAGGGGTTATTTATCGCCGGTATAATAATGCCTGTTGTGAAAAATATATCAGATGGAAGCTGTCGGGCTTTTTCTCCTTGATTTGTTAGTCCTGTTATAATTTGATTAGCCACCAGAGATACATCCGAAGTCAATTTTCTTACGATTCTATTTTATTCCTGTAACAATCGGATTCGGCGTGAAAACGGATTAATCTTGAAGCACCTGTTAATCCTTCAGGATTGAATTGTTTCGACGTTATTTTACTTACAATATCTGTTTTCTATACAGGGTGAGTCATAACTATTGGGACATAGACTAAGGACAGGTTATTTGTACCAAAATATGGCTATTGGGCCAAATATGCCTTAATATAATGTTGCTGAGAAAAAAGATACAGGGTGTTAAAGTTAATTTTTGTTTTTCGTTTTTTGCTAATAGTTTCCCTGTATATTTATAAATTGATATCAAAATTTGCACAGAGGCATAATCTTAAACAAGAAATAGTATTTTATTTACAATTCCACTATCAAATACCAAACTAATAAACAAAGTTGCAACTAACGTAAGGTTTCTGTTTTGACGATAAATCAAAACTAAACACACTTTAACTTAAAAGAACTCACAAAAACTCAAACTAAATGTTCCACATGGTCTCCTCCGATTTCTATGCCTTTTCTAATTCTTTTTATAAAGGATTTTCGGACGTTAAAAAAAATGTTATTCTGTCCCCTTATAAGATTAGCTACATTTTGAATGTATCTCCAAAGTTTGTGTCGTGTATTAATTTCATTGGCATAAACTAAGGACTTCATAATATGTCCCCAAAAATAAAAAACCTAGCGGGTTGTACTCAGGACTTCTTAGTGGCCATTGAAAATCACTGCCTCTGCCAATCCATCGTTGAGGAAATACGTCATTAAGATGGTTTCTAACAGCTCCATCCTGCATAAACCACATTTTTCTTCTTACATCCAGTGACAGATCATCTAAAATATCACTAAGAGTATTTTCCAAAAAGAATAAATAAGAATCTCCATTTAAATTCGGAGGAAGAACATAAGGCCCTAGTAGTTGGTCGCCTATAATGCCACACCAAATATTCAATTTAAACTCATGCTGAAAATGTCTAGCTTTAATAGCATGCGGGTTTTCTTCTTCCCAATAATGACTATTTCGCCAATTAAAAACCCCTCGTCTGGTAAAAGTTGCTTCGTCGGTGAACATAATATTCTTAATAAAGTGTCTGTCATTGCCATGTTTATTCAGAATACAATGGCAAAATTGTAACCGTCGTGGAAGATCTGTTGGAAGTAAATTTTGAACAGGAGTGAAGTGATAAGGATGGAGGTTCTCTTTTTTTAGAATTCTAATTATAGACGACTGACTTACTGCTGATAGATGTCGTGAACTTATTTCAGGATTTTCATCTACTCGAACCAAAAGTTCATCTTCTTGATTAGGTGTGATTTTTTTTGGTGTGAAATGACCCAGTTTCACCTAAACTACGATATAATCTTGCAAAAGTTTTGTGATTTGGTTGCCTTCTGTTTGCGTATAACATTCCATACCTTCTGGCTGCCGAGCGACCGCAAAAATTTTCTTGTCGTATACGCAAATCATATTTCGCATTTATTCATTAGTAAAATGATTGTGACGAGACATTTCAATCAAAAAAAGTAATGATTACTTTTAAAAAATGCAACATTACACTACACTGTCACATCAAAAATAGTTTACTCTGAACAAATGACATTTACCAACAACAATTATCTGACAGTCCAGAGTAAATGGTTAGGTAAATGGTTTCATAAATGAATTAATATTTGAAATCCTTTTTTAAGACTCTAAGCAGTTCGACTGCGTTTTTATCGAAAACGGTTGAAATTATCATGTTTAAACAAGAGTACCAATTTTACGTAAAAATGATGTTTACGTCATATTTTCTAATAAAAATTACTAAAAAATTTCATCAGAAAAAGTTTAGACTCAATTTGATCATTAGGAATGATCCATGTGTCGCCCTCTATGACAAAACGTAAAATTGTAAATAAAATACTATTTCTTGTCTAAGATTATGCCTCTGTGCCAATTTTGATATCAATTTATAAATATACAGGGAAACTATTAGCAAAAAACGAAAAACAAAAATTAACTTTAACACCCTGTATCTTTTTTCTCAGCAACATTATATTAAGGCATATTTGGCCCAATAGCCATATTTTGGTCCAAATAACCTGTCCTTAGTCTATGTCCCAATAGTTATGACACCCTGTATAACTCTATTACTATTAAGTATAAGTCCGAAAATGCTTCCTGTATAAGCAATTCCTTTTAGAATCTCAACATTAGACCATGCTCAATATCAAATCAGTACAAGTTAAATTAAACCTTGCAAAACCACTTCTTCTTTTTTCTTTTGTTTTTTTTTCTTTATCCTATTTGTTATGTTTTGAACATATTAAGTTGCGGACATTTTTAAAATTTACTATACAAGTATATTTTTAAGGTTTAAGTTTAAGAATATTTTTATTGTTGTCTCGGAAGTAAAAATAAACTTCGCCCTTTATTTCAGCATTTTTCATAATTTTTTGTAAATTGTAATTAGTTAACTTTTGTAGCTTTCAATGTTGGAATAATAAAGACGATATTATTATTTATATTTATAAAACAGTAAAGAACATGTTGGGTCCTTAATAATACTAATTAAAAATAATTTGCTTTTCAGAAAACAACAAAAATTGAATTAGAAGTTTGCAAATATATTAAACATTTTGGTTTTTAAAATTTCAGCTTCCATTGCATCTTTCATATTATGTCTAGTACCTGGAGAGTTCATAAAATTTATTATTTTTGTTTTTATGTAAATATTGTTTTAAACTAGACATCCTCAGTTATTATGGAAAAATTTCATCCTGCATTTTCCTGACTGCAATTCACAATAAATGTACAGTGCTCTATAAATAGAAAAAGAAAACACGTCAGGTATTAAATTTATGATAAAAACAGCATAACCAAAACCTAAAATACAGTAGAGGGGGACAACACCATAACTTCAGCCAACACTCGAAAATTTGATCACATAGTAAGCTGCATCAGATGTTTTCTAAACTTGAAAGTTGACACATTAAAAATTGAGATGTCCTCAATGGAGTTAGCTAATCTGAGTGTCCTAGGGAGAAAACTATCCATTGCATAGTTGTACCTATGAAATGAAACATGAAAGGTTTGCACTTACCTAGTTACACGAGGATGAACAACTAAATATATTTTAGAGAAAGAAGCTTGGGACTATTACACATTCCATTATTTATATTAAGAAACTGTATGAGATCTCTTTGCTTTCTGCTAATCACTAGGGCAGGGATGTTTAATAAAAGCTCTAAAATATCATAACGATGGAAAATACGCATCTTAAAGGCAATGTATCTTAAAAAATTATGCTGAACTGATTCTAGTTTAGCTTTATAAGTAATGTAATGCAGAGACCATACTGAAGAACAATAATCAAGGTGTGTTCTGACTAGAGAACAATAAAGAGAACAATAAAATTTATACGACAAATATATCAGCCGAGGAATCATTTGATAGTGTGTGTAGTGTTTTGATTCGACTGCGTGAATGGTCATTTTAAATCCGTATTTACTGTTGGTTTGTTATGTTTTCTTGTTATTACACTTGTAATTTTAGTTTTAAATGTAATGTAATGTGAATTTTTTGTCTACTTATATTTTATTTGAAGCTGTTCTTTTTATTGGGCATAATAGACGATTTACCTCTGCCCTTATTTTTATAAATAATAATAATAATAATAATAGCACTGATGTTAGTAAAATCACAAGTGGTTCTCTTTAGAAAGCCTAACATCTTCATAGATTTCTGAACAACAGTAGTAATATGAAACTTATACGTGAGTGAGGAGTCTAATGTAACACCAAGGTCTTTAATTTGCAAAACACAATTTAAACTGACATTATTAATGCTGTAATCAAAAGCTGTTGGGTGATGTATTCGATAAAAACGCATAATATGACACTTGGATGCATTAAGATTCATACCACTTCTTGCACACCAATCTGATAGGCTATCCAAATCAGATTGCAAAATCAAGGCATCATCATCACTATTAATTATTTTAAAACATTTGAGGTCGTCAGCAAATAAAAGAGCTTTGCTACCCTGAAAGCAATACATTATGTCATTAATAAACAAGTTAAATAATAAAGGTCCCAGATGAGACCCTTGGGGAACTCCAGAAGTCACTGGAAAAGTATGAGAATAGTAATGATTAACCCTCACCACTTGCAATCTATCCGATAGATAACTACCTAACCATTTTAAAACAGGACCATCCACACTTTTATTTATTTATTTATTTATTTATTTATTTATTTATTTATTTACGGGCGAACCCATTTTACAAAATAAGTACAATAATTTTAAAACAAGTACAATAACTTAAAAAAAGAAAAATACAATTAACATGTCAAAGGTTTAAACAAGATAAAACATTTATAAACTAGCAATTACAAGACATTTAAACATGAAGGTACACAGACAAATAATATACATAATAAACATTAAAAGTAGGTACCTACATCTGATAATAATTGTCGTCAAGTGATATTTGACAATACGGCCTTGAATCTGTTTAAGATGTAGGAAAAGTCAAGTTCCTGAAATTGATTTGCAATTCTTTGGCTTCGAGATAAGGACGAATAATGCGCATAATTTGTTCTATGCATTGGTACAGAAAATGAAACCAATTGTCTTGTCTGGCGGTTGGGAACTGCGAAATTAATTTTGGCTAACATATCTGGGCAGTCGATTTGTGAGTTAACCAGTTTAAATAATAGAATTAAGTCGTGATGTAATCGACGGCTTTTTAATGTAGTAATATTTAGCATCTGTAAAATATCGTCATAATGCATATACTGGCCAAGTTTAAATGCAACATGTCTAAGGAATTTATGTTGCACATTCTCAATTTTATCACTATACAAATGATAATAGGGAGACCACACCGAAGAACAATATTCCAGATGAGATCTAACCAACGAACAATATAGAATCTTTAATGGTTGGATGGACGTAAAATCAGAAGTAACTCGTTTGATATATCCAAGGAGCCTCAAAGATTTGTTAATGATGGTTTTAAAGTGCTCATGAAAAGTTAATGAGGTATCTAGCCATATTCCAAGATCTTTGATTACAGTTTGTGATGAAAGAACAGATGTATTAATACTGTAATCATATAGTAAAGGGTTATTAGTTCGATAAAAACGCATGACATGACACTTACTTATATTTAGTTCCATACCATTATTGACGCACCAACTTTGAAGCTTAGTCAAATCGTCTTATAATTTTTCAGCATCTTCACTTGATCTTATTACAGAAAATACCTTTAAATCGTCAGCAAATAGGAGTACAACACTATGGTGAAAACTTTTAACTATATCATTAATAAACAGATTAAACAGTAAAGGTCCCAAGTGGGATCCTTGTGGTACACCAGAAGTTACAGAAATTTCATTTGATTTAATACTGTTGAAACGTACAATTTGTTTTCTATTGGAAATATAATCTGCAAACCATTTTAGTAACGATCCAGTGATACCAAAATTTTCAAGTTTAGTTAATAGGAGCTCATGATTAACTCTGTCAAATACTTTTGACAGGTCTGCATAAATAGCATCAACTTGATGACCTGCCTCCATTGCTTGTGTTATATAACTAATAAAATATAGAAGGTTGACTTCTGTAGATCTGCCACTGCAAAATCCATATTGTTGAGACGCTATTTTGTGCCTAAATACTAATGATAGATGTTCTGTTAATATGGCTTCAAACAGTTTGGGAATGGTGCTCAGTATAGATATAGGACGATAGTTCTTTATATCATGCTTATTACCGGTTTTATAAATTGGTCTTGAAAAGGCCTGAAAATATGAAAAATAGGGTTTTTTAAGACATCCAATCGACTCGTGTCAACAGTTGTTTAATGGGATGTGTAGAACCCGATTTAATTTAAATGAAGATGTACTCGGCGTAAAATAATTCAGTAGCATCCAAAAGTAGGTTTTAGATGGAATGAACAAAGAGTTGAAGGTTTTATTCACCATCAAGAAGAGAATGTTAGAGTTCCTCGGTCATATCTCGCGTAATGTTACATGGGATTCTGCAACTCATCATGCAGGGAAAAAGAATTAGACGTAGAAGCGTTAGAAAACGAAACATCTCTTGGCTGTGCAATTTATCTTATCTGCACAGTTACTTATCTGCACAGTTACTCCGTACAGCTACTTCAAAAGTAAAAATCGTCATGATGATCAGCAAAGTTGATATTAAGAAGATGGAGGCTAACTCGCATACATAATGATCATTAACTGATTAAGTACAAAGCTAAACTAACAAATAAACCCTGCTTACAGCTCTAAAGCTTTTTTCAATATTATCTGTTAGTTTTCAATAAACTTATACTTGTTTGTTTCCTCTGCGATAACTAATTTTGGCTTTTTTAGCCAGAAGAAATGTGTAACGTAAGATGTAAGAGAAAGCAAAACTTTTCTGTGAAACATAAATTAGTTGGGATGTATCGTTATACCCTTGTTAAGAAACTTTGTTTCGGAAATTTGTGTTAACTATGATTAATTATATAGCTGGGGCATAACGACCGCCTCTAAATAATATCTATTTATTAGCCTCTGTTTTGTCAACTGTACGCTTTTCCTTGGAGCATTCAAAGTATTTAAGAAACTTTGAAAATTTTGCAAGTAGGTTTATTGCTTATTGTAAATCTCGGTTTAATTTGATAAGTTAGACTCTCCATTTAATATTTTAGTTAACTGAGTTTTAAATGAAATTGAGCACACTAGGGTTTTCTGATTTATTTCTTAATTTCGTCATTTTTGATTATATTTTTTGTTTTATTGGTCCATACATCATAACATCTTCCAAAAGAAAGATTTAAATGAAATACGAAGACAAATAAACAGCGCATAAAAGTAACAATAAACAAGAAATCCAACAGGCATTATTTATTCATCGTACAATATTCTAAAAAATAAATAGATTTGCAGCAAACAGCTTGTAGAGCTTGGAAAGGCCTATGCAATTATGGCACAGTGAAAAATCTTTAAAAAATCTCTATGCATTATTGTTTTATTGGTCCATAAATAATAACATCTTCCAAAAGAAAGATTTACATGATATTCTAAGACAAATATTTTAACCTATTTACGAGCAATATTCGTCGTATTATGAGTATCTGAGATGGTTTGATTGTGGTTTTATAACGATCTTGGACACACCGCAGCATCAGAAACTTTTATTATTATTATTATTATTATTATTATTATTATTACAATAGAAATAAGGGCTGAGGTAAGAACCTATGAAGCCCATGATCTGAGAACATAAAAGGTGCTTAAACGCCTATAAACATAATCAATAACAAATTAACTATAATTAACAAAATCGTAGTTTTCAAGAATAACCGCAACAATTATACAGCGAAAAAAGATAAATAAAACAAATTCAGATAAATAATAAATGCAACTATGCGCACTATTACCTATTAAATAGAAGTCTATCAATCCTATTCTTAAATGCGTTGACTGATGGTGCGTCTACTACATCATCAGGAAGATTGTTCCAGACATCAAACACTCTGTTTGGTAAAAAGTGCTGCCTTACTCGGGATCTAAAGGACTCCTTCTTAAGTTTAAATGGGTGACCTCTCAGTCTAAGATCAGTGTTGAATAGAAACATAGATTGAAGATCACCAAAGTTGTGCTTAATGATTTTATAACATAATATCAAGTCTCCCCGGAGTCGACGGTCTTGAAACGAGATGAGATTCGCCCCAGTCAGTCGCTCCTCATAGGAAGGCCTTACGCGACCGAATGCAAGTCTAGTAGCCCTTCTTTGCACGTTTTCTAATAAAACTTGGTCGCGAATAAGATCAGGATACCACACAGGACCCGCATATTCTAAAATAGGACGCACGTAACATTTGAATAGTTTACAGTAGGTTTCAAGTGACACTCTAGAGAACGATTTTTGTATCAGATAGAGTCTGGATTTCGCGCGGTTGCATACGGACACAACGTGTTCACTCCACGATAAATTTGAGTTCACTAAGATGCCTAGGTCATCATGGCTGGTAACCGTATTTAGTAACTGCCCATTTAAGTTGTATGATAACTTGGGATTGGTCTTGCCAATGTGGAGTACATTACATTTATTAATGTTCAGGGAAACAACCAGTCCAAACACCACCGCTGTATAGTGTGTAGGTCGTTTTGGAGGGTGAGATGGTCTCTTAAAGGGTTAGCAAATATTTTTGTGTCATCGGCATAAAAAGAAACTGAGTTTGAGACCAACATTTGAAGATCGCTTGCGTAAACAACAAACAGCAATGGGCCGAGGACGGAACCCTGTGGAACACCACTAGAAACTGGCTTGTCATTGGAGAACTCTCGGCCGACTCTGACTTTAAAAATCCTGTTCGATAAAAAATTGGAGATCCATAAGTTCAGGCTACCCCGTATGCCAAAGTGATCTAATTTATATAAAAGTCTTCTTTTTGGGACTTTGTCGAATGCCTTGGAGAAGTCTAAATAAATGACGTCAATCGGATCTTTGTTGTCTAAGGCTTTTGTCCAGTCATTAACACAATGAAGAAGATTGGACATGGTAGAGCGACCTCGAACAAAACCATGTTGGTGAAGAGGTATGACATTTTATAGATGTTAAATGCGAAATGTTGTTTAGCAAAAATCAAAAAAAGGAAAGAAGGTAATCATATTTTTAATCCAAAATGGTCCAAGGGGACCCAATGTCAATACCACAAATGTTTGGTTCAGAAATTTTGTTTTTGAGGGTTGTTTCAGTCTTATCAGACCATCATCACGTGGGAAGTAGTTAGCCATCCATTCCTCCATCTTTTAGGCGGCCTTTCAAGATGTCTCATACCGTGCGGATTGTTTTCTACCCCGCAGACATCCTGATAGTACTGATGCCTTCAACTGGCTATTGCTTGCATGATAAGTCGAGGTCCAAATATCTGATTGCATCACCTGTTCTATGAGATTATCCTTGACTACTAGCTTGCATCTGAGTGGATCTTTGGCGATTGTGATGCATTTAGATTTACATTACATTTTTAGGAAATGTTTATGTTAAGCTAATGGTACGCTTATAAAAACTGGAAGAGCTTCCTTTATAGGTCGTCTTCTGATTCGTTAATAAGTGCTGCGTCATCACAATACCAAATTTAAATACCAGATTTAAGACTGCTTTCAAAAAAATTATATTGAAGTTTTAACAACATTACAACGACCAGTATAATCGGCTGTAATAATAGCTTCGACAGAGTCACTTAAATAATAAAAATATTTTAACCAGATTTGAACTATCGGCTAACTGAATTTGTAGTTATAATTATTTTATAGCAAATGAGAAAATTAATATAGTTATACTTCTGAAATAGTTCACAACGAACGGCTTATATTAATCCTTTAAATGAGCTTTTAATCAGTTTACAGTTGCTTTGCCAATGGGAAAGGAATATGTAAATTCAATAAACCCTTGTTCCAACAACTTCTTAATCCCATCTTTAAACATCCTTTTAATCCATTTTACTTGGTTCTGAATTTCGCATTTTTCGAGTACCAGATAAATTTTCCAAGAAAGTTATTATATTAATTTATTTCAATTTAGTGAACTATGTAACATACTGGAAAAATTTTTATTTTTATTAGTGGCGTAGTTACTAAATTATTTAATGACCCCAGTTTATATTAATCAGAAGTTTCCACTGTAATAATATTTTAAGGAGGCTTGCGATTTAAAAATTTTTTTTACGAGATAAGAAACCAATTCAGTGACGTTCGTTGTCAGGTTGACAAATATTGGATTAGATTCTTTTTAACTGGATATTTGCTTCGACAATTCACCTCTTTGAATAGATTTATGCCGGTTGAGTTAATTGCAACAACAGCCTCCACAAGGTGGACTCTTTTATGTCCAACTACCTTCCCCATAAGGTAAAGGGCTGTATCAGTGGATTTGCCAGAAGAATAGTATTTTTCACAGTAGGTAAATGGTTTTGGTACAAGTGAACACTCCCAATGAAATAGAAAGACTTTAATGAAGAAGATGTGTAAACTGTCATCCTCTGCAATTCCTCCCTGAGTTACAAAATTCCCTGAAACTTTAAAGAATTTCCGTGGCAACGCTATTTTAACAAGCAGTAGTAAATTGTTTTATTTAAGTTGTCATTGTTGTAATTTAAGTATAAAGTTTGTTCAATTCAATTCTGAAAAATGGTTAGATTAACGGAAATGCATAAAATAACAGTTTTACAAATGATTGGTTACGGAGATAACATCCGAACACAACAGGAAGTAACTCGCCTATTTCATGAGAAATTTCCTAATTTACCGCCTATATCCCAAGGAACAATAAGTAAAATAGAAAAGCATTTTCGCGAGTTTGGTCATGTAAGGCAGATAAAAAAAGCAGATGCCAATGCACTGAGTGATGAACTCAAATTAGATGTGTTGCTTGAGTTTCAGGAAAACCCACATACATCGAGTAGACAGGCATCCACTACATTCAATGCTAGCCATACATCGATAGCAAACATATTCAAAGAAAATAAATTGCATCCGTATAAGATGATACCTACTTAGGAGCTCATGGAAGACGATTTTGATAGGAGAACTTTTTTTTGTGAGCAAATGATGGACATGTTGAATAACAATATTATCCAATTAGAAGACGTTATGTTTTCTAATGAGTGTACTTTTTTACTTAACGGTCATGCTAATCGGCAAAATTGCCGCTACTGGTCCACGGAAAATCCTCACTGGATGAGAGAAGAACACACTCAATACCCTCAAAAGGTTAATGTTTGGGCAAGGATTGTAGGGAACAATATTATTGGCCCCTTTTTTATTGAGGGCAACAATGTCATTCCACCGTTGGCAAATTTATATCCTGATCCAGGTAACCCTCAAGTTCCAGCGAATACGATATGGTTTCAGCAGGATGGAGCACCACCACAATACCAACTTAATGTCCGGCAGTACCTCGATACAATATTTCCCAATCGGTGGATAGGGAGGCGAGGATCGATTGAATGGCCAGCGCGATCACCTGATCTTACATTCTTAGATTTCTTTTTATGGGGATATGTGAAGAGCCATGTGTACAAAACTAAACCTTCTGATTTAAATGACTTAAATGAACGAATAACGCTTGCGATTAGGTCGATCACGCCTGATATGTTAAATAATGTTAGAAGTTTTATTTGAGATTAGGATGTTGCCAAGACATTCGCGGAAAACATTTTAAACATCTACTTCATTAACATTCATAGTTCTTTTTCGTGTTCTACATTTTATTACGTTTGGCATTACATTTTAGTTTTTGATTGTATTGTAGCGAATTTCGGTAACAACATGATATTAATTTTTTTTATGTTAATTTTAGCATTAAATTTAAAAACAATAACATTTTTGAATAGAGAATGAAGAAACCTTTCAAATGATATATCACAAGCCTATACTTCCCATTTAAAAAATTGGGGGTTGTACCTGTCATTCTAACGAGGTTGAAGGTAGGGGTTGCATTTTCACGTTAAAGAATGTCAAGTTATAATTTAAATGTGACGTGTTTCGGGATTTTTTATAAATATGTACAGTAACCGAAATAATGAATTTATTCCATTTGGCTTTTACACAGTGTATACAAAACTATCTTTGTTGAAAGGGTGGAAAACATAGCAGGCAGGCAGATATAATCCTTCAAAAAATTATCCGTCTATGGATAGTTGAACTATCCAGTAGTCCTTGAGATTCTCCAGTTGTTCTCATGAAGAAGAAGGACAGATCATTACGATTCTGCGACGACTACAGATAGCTTGCAAATAATCTAGCCTAATATCTTTTAAACTTACAAATAACAATAACAATATGTATTATGTTGTCTTTGTAAAAAGCTTAAATCAAACTTGATTTTCGCTTGCAAAGTGTATCAAACATATAAAACCTTTGCCAATCCAATATCAACATACTCTATTTACGTTAGTAATTTAGGTGAATCAAATAAAAATATTATACCAAATTTCAATGAATTGTATCAAAATACGTAATTTGATTAAACGAAATGAATTTTCGAATAAAGTTGGACTACCAATCAAAATTTAATTAACGTTGGTACAGTTGTGTAAAATTAATAGATACTTGCTTTGATTTGAGTACTCTGACATGACATTTTATTTTAGCGTCGTTATTAATAAAATAATTTTAAATCATTAAGTAAATCATATAGTTAAAAGTTTAATTGATGGTATAATTTTAAAATAATTGTTGTCTTTTAAAAAAATTGTTGTTGTAGGTTTAAATGTTGAAATTTGTTGTTAGAAAGTAACCTCAAAACTAAAATTTGTTTTATTTTTGTAGATTGCTACCTATAACAAATTATATCACTTATCAATTCTACGAGGCATAACAAATAATCCCCGTGGGGAGTTCTTGAAAGGACTTTCATTAATCAACTCCCGAATGAAAGTCTTTATGCGCAACACTCGAAGTTGGGCTTATTTAAAATCAAAACAACAATGACTTTGTTCGTTCTCCATTATTCGATATTATTCCAAATACATATTCGATTCTAATGCAAGTCTCGAATAGCATTGTGTTCAAAACGAATTTAATGGATGCTGTCAGGTTGGAGAAACTCTACGATCAACAATTTCGTCAGGGCCGTGGTCGAGAAAATGCCAAAATATTGCGGGGTGATCTACAAATCCTTTAAGAAGAAAATTAATTGTACTTTTTTCGTAGGTTTAAGAGTGACAAACTATTTTTCAAAAAAAAATCCAGTTATTGGAGTTTTAAGTAAAATAATAAGTATTAATAAAAAAAACTGTTTCTTATTACCCCACTATGAATTTTGTCATGTATTTTTTAAGAAAAAAGAATGAAACATTAATTGAGTGAATTAGATGCTGCACATGCCCAAAATGACATATATAATTTTAAACCACACAAAACAAATAGAAAATGAATACTAAACAAAGGCCATTATTTCTACTTTGTAAAATTTTCTTTTTAATACTTTTTATATTCTTCTTTTGCGTCGCCTCTAGTAACAAAAGAACAGTTTTCTTGACGTTATTTTTAGATGAAATGCTGAAGTTTACATTTTCAGATACGCCTCTGATGTTTATCTTTAATCCCTTGCGAAGTAATAAAATTATTTTCATGTAGTTTGTTTGTACTGCAGTGAAAGCATACTATATTGTTTCAAAATAACGTTGTAGTTCTTTTTGCAAATGAAATCAGTTAATTAATTAACTCTACGACAGTGACAATGTCACTTACGTTTCCTTAATTTGCATATGCTTGATGGAAATCATCTCTTGAGGTCCCTTTATCGGTTTTCATTATTTATATGGTTATTGAATTCCTCAGAACTAGCAGTTATGTTGCAGTCAGTTGCAATCAAGTAATTCTCCTTGTCTCAAGAGTATCCTCGTCTCGGTTTATGCAACGTAAACTTTAAACCCAAAGACAAATGGGTTTTGCATTAATTGCGGAACAAAGATTAAGATTGAGGTTTATTGCATCCTGTGAATATTAAACATCAAAATGCAATCAACATGTTTTTAAAACTAGTTACATATGGGGTACAGGACTAAGAAGTCAAAGGTTTTTATTAAAGAAAACTTTGCCAAATTTTTAATGGAAGCTCGATCATGACAAAGAATACTTAATAGCTAAGGTTGCAATGATAATTGGAATAGCAGGAGCATGCAGAAAAGCAGAATTAATGTTTCTTCTAGTTGAAAATGTTATAGACGAAGGAGGCCATGATTTTGTATTGATATCCCTCCTTCAATAACATAATTTATATACGGCAGTTTGCAATTACCAGTGGAGACATTGAAAATACGAAATATTTAGAAAATATATTAAGTTGCGTCGCCAGGTTCTTCAACACAACAGAATTTTTGTAAAATGGAATGGAAAATGTACCAGAAATCCTGTGGGAATTAACATTTAGCAGTCTCCCAAAAGTTATTGCACAATTTCTTGGTCTTTCAAATCCTGATCTATATACTGGCCACTGCTTTAGAAGAAGCTCTGCCACTTTCCTAGCAAACACAGAATGCAAAATTTTCTTATCTTATAACATATTAGACAAGAGACAAAAACTATTGTGGATAAAAGATCATTTTCAATAGTGTATTTTCCTACAAGTAGTTACAAAAAGTAAGACGTTTCATCATGTCAATCAGTTTTAAAAAGTGTCACAAAATTAGAAAAAACACTTTGTCCCATTTTCTACATATACGTGCGGTCCATATGTATGGAATAAATTCATTTGTAGCGTTATTATGTACTATATGAAAAAAACCCTGAAACAGGTCGATTTTTATTCTTAAATTGACAATTTACAGTGTGAAAATATTATCCCCCTTCAGCACCCCTTCGGAATTATAAGCACCCCCTCGAAAATTTTAAATTACAAAGGGGGTCGTCGTGTGGCACCTCGTTGGAAAGGGATTTTAGTCCTCTGTTTAGCAATATAAAGTTTTTTAAGTTTGGTGCAATCATAACTGAGAAAATTGATTTTTAAGATGTAAAATTTTGATAATGTCTCTAACACAAAACTTTACGTAGAATGAAGATAATAATGTCACATAATGATTAGAATGTGTTTTTCAATGTATTTGACACTTAAATTAAATGTTCAAAATGACCACCATTCACTTCTTGACAATAACCGAGGCGATATTGTTTGGTCTATTAAAATAACTTTAGAAATAATCAGGTATTTTCGTATCTGTTCTGCTAAATATTAGGAAAAAACTTTGAAGATATTAAAATACTAGTCAAAAAACTAAATAAACAATTGATATAAATCTAGTAGGCTGCTAGCATTTAGGTATTTAAAGTTACTAAAAGACGTCAGTATAATATTTGTGCGCGTATTAAATTTAATTATGGCTCATTTGTCCGAGAGTCAAAGAATAGACATTTTAATTATGATTGGTTGTGGTAATAAAACCAGAACTCAAAAGGAGGTTTGTGAAATTTCTAATAATAAATACCCTGGTCAACACGTTTTTCAGTCTACAGTTAGCAAAATTGAAAAAAAGTTTCGTGAAACTGGACATGTAAAAAATATTGAAAAACCAGGTAGAAATGTTCAATTTACTGATGAAAAAAAGTTAGATGTACTTCTAGAGATTGAGGAAAATCCGCATAAGACAACTCGAGAACTTGCCGCCGACAATGATGTAAGTTAATCATCTATTTTGAGAGTTCTGCATAAAGAAAAATACCACCCTTACAAAGTTCAGTTGGTTCAGGAGTTAAATGAAGATGATCCTGATAGAAGGCAAGAATTCTGTGAATTGATGATGAATAGAATGAACGCAGATTTGCAGTTCATAAACAAAATAGTTTTTTCTGATGAAGCGACGTTTCATTTAAACGGAACGGTTAACAAATAGAACTGTAGATATTGGAGCAGAGAAAATCCTCACTGGATGTGTGAGGCTCACACTCAACATCCTAAAAAAGTTAACGTTTGGGCTGGTATCATTAACACTAAAATTTTTGGCCCTTATTTTTTTGAGGGCACAGTTCCTGGTGAGGTTTATCTAGATTTTTTGATTAACTTTTTAGTGCCTACATTACAAAGAGTTTTTCCTGATGTTAATCATCCAAATGAGATAGATCGATCTATTTACTACCAACAAGACGGAGCTCCACCGCATTTTGCACGTACTGTTAGAAATTATTTAAACGAGGTTTTTCCCAATAGGTGGATAGGAAGACGTGGGGCGATCGAATGGCCGGCTAGATCCCCCGATTTGACTCCTCTCGATTACTTCTTATGGGGTTATTTAAAATCTAAAGTATATTTTAATAGACCAAACAATATTGCTCATTTAAAAGTTAGGATAACGGAAGAAATTAACAAAATAACCTCCGAGGTCATACAAAATGTTGTACGAGAATTCCAATATCGCCTCGGTTATTGTCAAGAAGTGAATGGTGGTCATTTTGAACATTTAATTTAAGTGTCAAATACATTGAAAAACACATTCTAATCATTATGTGACATTATTATCTTCATTCTACGTAAAGTTTTGTGTTAGAGACATTATCAAAATTTTACATCTTAAAAATCAATTTTCTCAGTTATGATTGCACCAAACTTAAAAACTTTATATTGCTGAACAGAGGACTAAAATCCCTTTCCAACGAGGTGCCACACGACCCCCTTTGTAATTTAAAATTTTCGAGGGGGTGCTTATAATTCCGAAGGGGTGCTGGAGGGGGATAATATTTTCATACTGTAAATTGTCAATTTAAGAATAAAAATCGACCTGTTTCAGGGTTTTTTTCATATAGTACATAATAACGCTACAAATGAATTTATTCCATACATATGGACCGCACTGTAAAACAATATTGGTCAACCGTTTCCTGTAAATCTATTTCTTTCTACTGACAGTTAAACGACAACGGTTATACGTGCATAGAATGTATAAGCCAAGCTCGTGCAAAGGTAGCTTTAATCCTTTTAGGAAATAGCCGGCGGTTGGGGATAAAGTAGAAACTTGACCGATAACATTGAATCATTTGCTATTCGTTTGCCTAACTAGCAGACGTGTTAACCCCCTCTAGTCAGCCGATGTTTACCCGTTCGCCTGCTGCCAAATTAAATTCACTGTACTTGCGTCCAAATTAATCTTAACGAATCAACTCTCTACTTCCGAAGGTAAACAATTTTTTAGACACATATATATATATATATCAAAACGTGAGCTGCAAGATTAGTTTTTGGTCGTTTGTGCGGTTTTTGTTGGCTTTAATTTAACCAAACAAAAAATAATAAACAAAAAACGATTGTCTTTAATTTATTTAATTAAATATTTTGGTTCTTTCAATTTTAAATCTTTTTTTTTCGGTCTAGTTTTTCGTAGTTCAATAGATTTTAATTTTGGTTTGGCTTAGAATAATGTATACAGTAAATGCTCTATTTTTTATTATGAAAACCACATTAAAAATAGATTTTTTTGCTTGACTTGAATGACGAAGAATATTTTTATTGCTGCAATAATTAGTTGCCACCCAATAAGTAGTCCAATGACCATTTTAATCTTTTTTCATAGTTCAAATGCCTTGATGGAACCGTTCTCCTTTGTCTTCAGTATGTTCATCGCTAAAAACTAGAATATAAAAAATACAATATAACAAATAGTATCCCTACAACTTTTGGGCGAAAGAGTAGTTCAAATTTGTTAAAAAGCACAGCAGGCATATAGTTTTTGTTCAAAAAAGATTTCTTTTTTCGAAAAATAATCATGGACTGCAATACTAGCAATACTAGCTCAAACCCTAACCTCACATTCTTCTCTTTGATCACAAATGACAAAAAACAATAATAATTACATTGTTGTTAGCTTTGTTACGATAACAATGCTTAAACATAATCCTGATTATGCTGAAAGCTTAAACACACATAAGATATAACTGAAAGCAACTTCTGTAACCGAAAACGAAACTTCTTAAAAAAATAATAGCAAACTATTGAACAGCTTCTTGTTCATAAAGACCAAATATTAATTCTGGAACTGTTGAGAAATAAATATCACTGTCACCACTCAAACATACGGGGTTGGGATAAAATATGGAACCAAGTAAATATCTTTTAAACTAAAAGAACGATATTTATGAAAATTTGCAGGTTAGTGCAATGGAACAAAACGCATCTGATGTTTAACCGGAAATGCCATCAACTTCTTTAATTTAAATGGAACACCCTATATATTTTTACAGATTTTGAAAGAGCTTGTTATTTTGAATTCATACATACTGAGTTTAATGTAAACAAATTTGTAAAAACGAGGAATAACTCACTGTTAGTGGTACAATAGATATACATTTCATTATTTTAGAATAATTAGAAACAAAATTACTTCAAATGTTCAAAATGTTCGCCGATTACTTGCTGACAATATGCCATCCTATTAACAAATTCTTGAGTCACTCTTTCCAAGACTTCTCCACGTATTAGTTCACATTCATCAATAATTCTTTGTCTCAATTCCCGTAAGTTTGTTGGTCGTCTAACGTAAACACGTGATTTTAGATAACCCCAAAGAAAAAATCTAACGGGCTAAGATCCGGAGAACGAGCAGGCCACTCTATGAATCCTCTACGTCCAATCCATCGATTCGGAAAATTCGCATCCAGAAAATCCGCAACCCGTCTATCATAGTGGGGAGGTGCTCCATCTTGTTGAAACCAAATATTTTGTGGTAATTGCCCATTCTGTTGAAGTGCAGGAATAATTTCGTTATTTAGTAGATCCAAATACTTGTCACCATTCAAGTTTCCGTCAATAAAAAATGGGCCTATAAGCTTATTTTCAACAATTTCCATCCAAACATTTAACTTCTGTGGATGCTGAGGATTCTCATTTGACCAATACCTTGAGTTATGGCGATTAACTGTTCCATTTAAACAAAAAGTTGCCTCATCGGAAAAAACTATGCTAGAAGCAAAATTTTCCTCGACATTACAGATGTCCATTAGCCGTTCGCAAAATTCCAACCGTCGGTCAAAATCATCGTATGACAATTCTTGAACCAACTGTACCTTATACGGATGATACTTTTCACTTTTTAATATCTTTCCTACAGAACGTCGACTAATACCATGGTTTAGTGCCAAATTTGTGGTGGAAGTTTGAGGTGATTCTTCTAAATCGATTGCAATATTTTGTTTCGTTCGTTGCAGTCCGCGGTCTTCCAGGTTTTAGCAAATTTTTTACCATCCTAGTAGTATTAAAACGTTGTAATGTTTTAGTTACTGTTAAGCGTGATATAGGATTTCTCTCCGGATGCAAATTAGTAAAAATATGACACACTTCTTCATGAGTTCTAACACGATCACCATAACCGATCATCATTAAAAGTTGAATACGCTCTTTTTCACTTAATTGAACCATTCTTAATTGTGCAATTTATTTCCGTCAATTAGAATTTGACACTTGAAGAACAAAAGACGTACTACTAAACAGTACTTGTTTATTTATTACTATGCATACAAACAACATCAATTAGTTTATCTAACTCAAAGGAGGTTGGTTAAAGTGCTATATTCCTCGTTTTTACAAATTTTTTTACACTAAACTCAGTATGTATGAATTCAAAATAACGAGCTCTTTCAAAATAAGATATTTACTTGGTTCCATACCTTATCCCAACCCCGTATACTTAAATTAACTGATGTGCGCTTGGTACCCCAGTTTTCTCTTTTAGAGACTATTTAAACAATAATTTTTTCCTTGATATATAAACCATATTTCCGTAGATTGCTTTCACATTTTCCTGTAGTGGAATATTAAGTTTTAATCTGATCTAGTTCAACAAGGCACTGAAATACCCTGTATATTTGAATAATAATCATCTTTACATTTTACACATTATCTATTCTAACTATGGAACGTTAAGTAGAAATACATGTTTTGCTGAAACTCCACAATAGATGAAACAATTTGGAAATGGGAAATAACTTCGTAACTGCCCGAGGAAAATGACTGGCCACAACACATATTGCAGTTCGTAAAACTGGATACAGAACAAGTATAGGCAATATTTTATGTATCTTTTTCCAGAATATTAAAAATAGAATATTTTTAACAAAATTATTTATTTAAAAAATTGCTTTTTTAAACTCAATGACAGCTGTTTCGCTAAAAACTTGCATCGTTAGGTCAATTTCGTATCTTTACCCCATTATAATAAATGTAGAATCGTATTTCCTATAAATTCCTATAAATTAAAAAACTACAAATTCCATTTATTATCTGAACACGTTTTACAAAGAGGAACAAAAGACGCAATCTGTGCTCAAATATTTATATGTAAATTATCGAGATGGTTTGTTTTTATAGATTTATTATTTATTTATTGTTTTTATTTTTGTATTGTACATTTAAAAAATGAAATGTTTGAATTATTAACTGTTGTATACTTTAATTTTTTAAATAAACGCCCTAATAAAAAAATAAATAGCTCAGTAAAAATTTGATTTATTTCGAGAACCGACTCTTTATCTTGGGTAGGATTCAAGTAAAACTCAATAAACTGTATAAAACATCCAATTGTAATTACTGAATTATTTAATACAAAAATTTTATAAACTATTAATTTATTTCAAAGGTTTATTAAATGCAATATTTTACCTTATACAATAGAAATACCTTGAGAAATATTTAATCAATGCTAATATTTGTCCTTGATTTACTTTTAAATAGTCATGCGCACACAAATAAAATGTTTTTAATGAACGTACCTCAAATAACTGTCTTTAGGTTGGTAACGATCTCGCTAGACAGGCCGGCAATTGTCCATCTACCAAATTTCCAGTTTTATCGAATCGGCTTGATGTCCAATATAGATTAAACAAATCGTATCAATCTTACCAGAATTTAGATTGATTTTGATGAATCGAATTCTTTCTTTAATTTCCAGAGAAAACTATATGAATTGTGCCTTGCTTGATTGTTTTGAAATAGTATTACAGAATTCTATATAAGATAAAGTTGTCAAATACATTCTTCCTCTATTCGAATGTTTAACATTTAAGATTACTGTACAAATATTTTAAATGAAATAAAGTAAAGTGGCTTATATATTGTAATGTTTTAAAATAATAATAAATATAACTTACCAAATAAATAACTTGAATTGAAGTAAATTATTAAACATGGATGTTATTTTCAAATCTTTTCATTAAATGATCAATACACCAAAAATTTCTTTATTTGAGCCAATCCAGTAAATCTTAATTCACACAAGAACACAAAACTATCTTGATAAAATGAGTTCATAAGAATGAGCACTAACACCAGTAGTCGATCCAAGAATCAAAGTCCAAGATACTATTTTGTTTAAGCTAAAAATAAAAAATAAATAAGTATTAGAATATGTTAATAATGAATCATAAGAATACAATATTAGTAAAAAACCAACTATTTTAGTTATATTAAGTTATTTAAATTAAAATCCAAATAAGTTATAATCAATGTTAAAATAATAATAAGTTCAATAATTTTTTTAATAGGTAGTTATAAAATGAGAACAAGTAGGAGTAGGTTATTTAAAATTATTACATAAAGTAGAGAATATTTAACTGTAATCAGTTAGTAATAGAAGGTACAAAAATTTAAACCTCAACAAACTAATTTTAGCTGTTAGAGCAAAATAAATAAATCATAGACAATGATTATAATTTGATAAATAAATTTTACTTACCCAAACAATATTTTCAAATTCAATTAAGCATCAAGTGATGAGTCCTGTATTATAATGTATCGGATGACAGTACAAGTCCAGTAATTCCTATGTTCTGGTACATCTCAGTTTTTGATAAAATGCAATGCTTAAGACAGAATCTAAAGAGATAAAGATATTGGAATTTATTACATGTAAGAATACATCTGTGAGAAAGTGATGTTTTTGTTTACAAGCTAAGACTGTTTAATAAAAGTTTAATCAAGGACATTATGAATGATAAAGTCAATGAAAAACACTATAAATAGTGAAGTGGTGATCAAAAACTATTGATTATAAACTTAAAAGATGTGCTTGTAGGAGAAAGACTTAAACTTAATATTAGATGATTAATAGATGTTACTATTTGTTATAATTGTATGTTTTTGTAAAGTAATTAATTTTAAATTGTTCTTTGATGATTTTGAATGTTATTAATTCGTTTATTTGATAAATTTTGTATTTGAATCGTTATGACGCAGTAAATTTAAAATGTTAATAAAAACTAAAGTAAGCGGTGTCATTAAGAAAAAAGGTTATCTGATTATATTAGGATATGTAAATTTTCAGTTTTTGTTAAAATTAATGGCCAAGATGAGATATTAGCTCATAATTGTTAAATTTAATGTTGATAATTGTCAAAATGGCCGACATTGTTTACTCCGTAAAGTCAGCTGTTTTAATAAGGAAAAATTGATTTTAAAATTCTAAAAATGTTAATTTATAATGAAATAAGTGATACAGAATTGATTTGTAACAATTATAAGGTCAGAAAATGTCTAATTAAAAAGTCAATTTTTCAAAAATTTGATGTAAGTGAGGTTATAAAAAACAAAATACGCTCGAAAAGGCAGCCATTATTCGATTTTTTGGGGGAGGGTATATAAGCCCATGGAAAATGAAAATCGGGAGCACTCTAAATTCATAAAAAGGCCAATCCATGTCAGTCAACTTTAAAATTATCATAAAAACAATGGCCGATGACTGTTAAAAATAAAAGATGGCTGAAAATTAATATGATCAATTATATAATGTATTTTAAAACAAAACTTATTGGAAAATTGTAAATGGAAATTGTGTACCGACAAATAAAATATTAAATCCTAAGAAGAAAAAATTAAATATTTTTTTTTTGACTAACCTGTAATAATAATAAAAACTGGAAGAAACCAAGGAGAAATAATATCCAGTGGTTATAATCCTGTTTGGTATCCGTCCAAGGAGGCATTTGCACGTGGTGTAAATTATCTACTGGTAAAAAGCCGAGTCTGGGAAGCCGCCACGAGGAATTTCCATCCTTCACCGTCAGCAACAAGTGAGTTAGGGTATGTTTTTAACTTTATTCACTAATATCACTTTCATAACTCCTATAAAATATTGTAAGTAATATATTTCAATATCATTGAACAATTTTTTATAATCTTGATCGGAGAACATTGCATTATTGAGAATTTTATAACGACTAATAAACATACGCTACTTAATATCCTTCACCCCAGAAACAACCGTTAAGGATCACGTGTTTCTCTATATGGAGGTTGATGCGCACGAAATTGCCATAGCCGTATCATTGAATAGGTTAGGGGTATATTAATTCTTTTAGGTAAAGGAAAGTAAATAAATAATAATATTGTTAAATTTTATATTATGAACTGACTACTGGGATTATGAGTCTCAAATGCTAAGCAATTGATTTAGATATACTAATTTTAAAAATAAATAATAAATAAAATTACATATTTTACGTTTGATAATATAATTTTTTTTTACAAGAAAAAAAGGATCAATAAAATAAAGAAACTTTAAGGTGTTTTAAATTGAATAAAGATTAAATAAAAATTGAAACAAATTTAAACATAAATTATAGCCCCACAAAACTTTAAAAAAATAAAAATTTCAAATTATAAAAACAACAAAATTAATAATTATATCAATTTAAACTATATCAATACAATCTTACATTAATAATAATAGTAATTTATTACAATATTAATGAAAAATATTCCTTTTATATTTTCATACTGAAGTAAGTTTTACTTTTTATTTATACTTGAGCTTAGCTATTCATCTCGATATATAATATAAAAATTAATTTGTTCCATTCTTTACCGGGACAGTGTAAAATTACGGTATGTTAAATTGATGGTCCTTTACACGGACTAAAGGATTAAAGACAAGTTTAGAAACCCGGGAAACTGAAAATGGTCAAACCATTGGCATTTCTGTTGGCCATTTGGAGTGCATGTTTGAAAATTTCCCTAATTATCCAACAATAAATCTTCTTAGCGTCGACAACGGCCCATATACTGGAACCATTTGTTTTAGAATTCAGTGTAAACACGTAAGTTCCAAGAATAACGACCTACATCTAATTAAGTAACGTCGTTAAGGTGTATAAATAGTTTAAGCTCTAAAATTAGATTTGCCTTTTGTTGCTCCGGGTTCTTTACGTAACGTAGGGTCAGATGCAATATGGCAGAAATTGGTCCAGGATAGATTAAAATAGTGGATGTTGGCAAAGTACACAGTTAAAAAGCGTGGGTTCTCAAGAAATAACTTGTAATTTTTCGAACTTATTAAGAATTATTAATCTAATTATTCATCAGGAAAATCCATTTTTTTTCATACTGTACGGTAAAGTGCCACTTCCTGGACTCAAACAGTACTCTTCAATTCTCCCAATGTTGTTTGAAATAATAAGTGAATCAACATAAACTAAACTTTTATTCTAGTTTTTGAAGATTGGCATTAATTGTACAACTGATTTTGCCAGCAATATGTTTTAATGGAGTTGTTGATGGATTTACAGTGTTTTCTGTAATCGCCGAAGACGTGTGGCTGTGATGTAGCACTATAACAAATGTTTCGCCCCTTTGGATCATTCTTGCAATCTTGTTTTTGCCTTCACTCGATTCTTGTATATACTTTTCTGCAACTGAAGAACTCTTCCATCCACCGTGCTGTTTTAGAACTTTAAGGTCAGCTCCAGCATTGGCCAACAACGCTGAGGATGTCCTCCTGAACCAATGACCTGTATATTTTTCTGGTTGGTCTAGTTTCCAGAAATGAGCTATTTTCTTAGGTACTCCGCCAACGGTATGTACACCAGCTCTTTGAGACAGACATTTTCCTTGTCTATAAACCACCAAAAGAGCTTTCAGGGTGATGTGTTGCCGTAAATTCATGTATTTTCTAAACACATCCAAATAGTAAACCTCATCACTGTTAATCACATTGAAAGCTCGTCGAATATGCGTTTTTATCTGGTTAATCTTAACTACTAGCTGAGTACCCGTATCCTCCACATTATTAACTTCTAAAATGTAGATCTCTTTCCTTAGGCAACCTCCAGCAACTCCAAGTAATGCTATCACTTTGAGTAATAGATATTCTTTATCATGAAGCTTTCAATTTGTTCCTTTGTCATCACTTTCGACTGGTTTGGCTGATGGTCTACATTTTGTTTTTTCAAAGAAGCTATCAACTTTGGAAAACTTGATATATTGACATTCTCATTAACCATAATCATTGATTTTGTTACGGGTTAAAAATCAAAACAGGTTCAAAAGTTTAAAGGTTTATTTAAATTAATTTTAACAATAATATAATTTGTAATGGTTAAATTCTAATTTTGGTATCCTCATTTTTATCAGAAGTAATAAAACGTTCTATACTATTTAGTTAGTTGCTTAGCCTACCAGATCTAAGACCGGTGACCTTGTAATCAAAACGTCAAGACCATCTTCTTATCGGTACTACCACCAATTGTCAACCGGATATCTCTTTCGTTTTTTTGAATGGTTCAACACATTTAGCATGTGCTAAAGTAATACGAAAATTTTCGGAAATAAACCTTCAAAAAAATAACAAAAGTTAAAGAAGCATCTTTAATCCAAGGCTGATTACCACTTCTAGTGGATATTTGTTTTTTTAACTAAGAGATAATCACTTACCAGGTCACCTTCCACCCTTCTGGTAAGTCTTCTATTTTAATGTATCAATCTTCTTTTATCTCGGACAACATAACACTCCGTATATCATCAACTTTCTATGTTTAGATCTTTCATCATGTTTCATGTTTTTAGACCTTTTAATTCTTATGGGTTTAGCGATAACCCAGTCCTGAACCTGAAGTGTAGATTAATTAGAAGAATTTGTTATGGTCTACTAGTATATCGTCTATTACCTTATTTACATGGTTCAAACAGGGGATTAATAGGCACCTATATGACAGCAGTGAAATTGAACTATTTAATCCATTCCTGAAGTCCTGGATGATTCTGGCTGTATCCTTCTAGTTAGAAACTAGACACACCACAGTGAAGGCTTATTAACTTTAGAACACTACACAGTATCTTCAATACTTAACAAGTAAGACCTACCCTATTGGGCTGCATTATTTCTTTCCACCTGTTGTGTCTTGCTAACAATAATAATAAGTATTTAGTTTAGTAATTATCTATATATTTAAGTAAATATAAAGTAGGTTTTGGTGTATTCTATGGGATATTTGCCTATAGAATGGTTCACTTTGTTTAAATACATTCCAAATTAGATTCATCTCCATATAAAGTGAAACCTAAAAATAATTAAAGACAATTAGTTAAAACATGTTAGTATCTAACAAATAGTGTAGAAAAATCTATCAATATTAAATATTAAGTGCTATCATCAATATTAATATATTACCATACTAGTGTGAACTGATTAGAATTCTAATTGGGGAATAATAAACTTATATATATTGTTTATAACTTAAACAGATTATCTATTTACTAGTTTCTTAAAGTACAAAACATTTATATGAATAAAATAACCTGTCACTTACCTTTAGTACGCCAATAATCATCAACACTTTGGTAGTGTCTACTGCTAACCCTTGCCCATATATAAATATAAGTAATACTCATAAACTTTTAATATATTTTTTTATTTTTGTTTTTGGTACCTTTCCATCTTCCCTAGAAAACATTCAGGCACAAGTAATAAACCCTGCTTACCCACAAACGACAATCCTTCCACTCCCTTATTTTTTTATTGGAAATAAAATTTTAAGGGGTAGCAATTTTACCATCGAGTATTTGGACCATAATGAAGAAGGGTTGAATGTTTTTGATTGAAAATTTAAACTGTTGAAAAAAATATTCTTTAAAAAAACTGTTCTTACCACATCCAAAAAGTAAGCCAACATCACATTTTCATCAGCACTACTTTTCAAACTGTGTTGTTCACGGCAGTTGCAAAACAGTGCATATTCTTTTTCATATCTTTTCGCAGACTTAACTGGAATGATTTGCCCTATCGCTTAAGCAGTTTTCTTAGCAATTTCATCTTATTTCAAATCCATTTTCTGATCCATTTTCTCCGCAGATATTTCGTGTGTGCAGTAAAATTCAATATGTCTGCCTTTATTTACATTGTTACTTGGTAACCGCTGTTCATTTTTTATTTATAAAGCAAATCAAATTAAGTGACCTTCATTCTTTTTAATTAACTGCAGATCGTTATATAGAGGATATTAAAAATATTTTATAAAAAATGCAGTAACCAGTTTAACCTATTTTTATTTTATCAGTGTAAGATAAAACTTGTGAGCTGGAAGAAAAGGAGAAACAGCTTAAATTAAAAGCATGAAAGTTTGTAGATGCTGCAATTTACTGGTGTTTCCGAGAAAAAATGTCTTAAACTAAGAATTCTAGGAGTTTATCAGTGCTGAATAAATAAGTATACAATACAGAGAATAAATTAATCGTGCTATAAAAATGGTGCAATGAACACATTTATACATTAATTTAAAATTAATGAAGTAGTTAAAACGTCGAAATATAAACAAACAATTTAAATAACATTAAACAAAAGTTTACAATAAAACAATTTAAATAATACCTAGCTACCTATTTTACTTTGGTGTATGGATTTGTTGATAGTATACTAGTAGACTTCTTTTACATGTAGTAATTGATAGAATTTTATTAAGAACTCTAGTACTGCAATAAAATATGGCAGTTTCTTGAAGGCTTTCTACTCCTAACTCCATTTTCCACTCTAGGGCTTGGTCTTGGGATCCGATATTCCGGCAATCTTCGGTTATGGCCGTGCCATCTTAGTTACTTTTCTTTAATCTGTTGTATAATGATGGTTTCAACATACATTATGTCCCTAACTTGTTCGTTTGTGGCCAATAGCTCTTTCTTTTGTTCTTTCATTAGATGCCAGGTTTCCAAGCCGTATGGTAAGATACTTTGGATTATGGTGTTATCCAGCAAATGTTTTACTAATATTTTTGGACCACAAAATCGAATTTAAAGCTCCTCTCTGGGATCCTTGAAATTTTTGTTAGGTTAGTTTTTCCAAACTTTTACCTTTTCTTTGAATATTTTGCATAAATGCTACGTTGAATTTTGATTTTTTCCTAAACTTCAGGTGGGTTCATGAGAACCAATTTGGGCTTCTTAGCCCTCGGATGTTCGTCCAAGTCGTAATTAAGTGCCCTCCTCATTAGTGGGTTAGTATGTCGTGTGAATTCATTAATTTTCTCTTGGTTTCTTAGTCGGATTTGGTAGCTGATGGAATCCACCATTAGGTCACGTCTGATGTTAGAATTACGTAGAAACCAGGGAGTTCCAGCGATTAGTCTTAAGGTTTTATTCTGCACAGTCTCTAGTTTACGGAAGTGAGTATTGGCTGTCTGGCCCCAGACTATCGAAGCGTAAGTCATTTGAGGAAGTATAGAGTCAGTTTATGTCTTAAATTCAATTTACTGTCTTTTGATATGAAGGCCACAGAGAGCAAATTTAGAAACGTTCGTTTTGCTTATAACATGTTCAATATGTGAATGCCATGTCAACTTTCTGCCAAACATAGAACACATAATCTAAAAATCATAAAAATAGGGGAAAACATCGTCGAGTGGAAAACAGAGGTAAAATATCTAGGGCTAATCCTAGATAGCAGGTTACTCTGGATTAAACACGAAAACGAAGTAATACACAAAGCAACCAAGGCCCTCATGGTGTGTAGGAACATTGCAGGGAAGAACTGGGGATGTAACCCACGTATCCTGCAATGGATGTACACAGCAATAGTGAGACCATTAATCACATATGGGGCAGTGGCTTGGGGCGTAAGGGCTAATCTGAATACGACGAGAAAAAACCTTTCAAAGATTCAGAGACTAGCCTGTTCATGTATCACTGGAGCAATGGGAACTTGCCCCACTGCTGCAATGGAGGTGATTTTAAACTTGACCCCACTGCACATTCTGCTAGAAAGTGTAAGGGAGAAAACAATACATAGAATGATCAAAGAAGGAATTATCAGGGAAAAACCTCGATCACTTTATTTTGATCAAACTTGGGAAATGCCCCAAGATGATATGCCAAAGAAATTCAACTTTGTGAGAAAATTCTTCACAAAGTTGAGTAATAAATCTGAATGGGATGAAGACACCATACAGAATTTAAACCAGAATACCATAAAGTGGTATACGGACGGTTCCAAGCTAGACGAGGGAACTGGGATAGGAGTTTTTGGACCGAGAGCCAAATACTCAGAAAGCTTGGGCACATACCCGAGCATCTTTCAAGCAGAAGTCCACACCATCGAAAGATGTGTGGAATTCAATATTGGAAGAAACTACCGCAGACAAGAGATTGTGATCATGTCAGATAGTCAAGCAGCCATCAAAGCGCTGAGCTCAAATATAATCAGTTAGAAGATGGTTCTGAAAATGCCTAGGCAAACTAAATGAACTAGGCCAGAAGAGCACTGCCACCCTCCTATGGGTTCCGGGACACATAGGAATAGAGGGGAATGAAACAGCAGATAAGCTGGCAAAAAAAGGAGCTGAAACCATCTTGTGGGATCAGCAGTAGAGTAATCTTAGGAAAACTAAGGGAAGACATGGAGAAGGAAAAATCCAAATACTGGAATCAGCTGGAAGGACTGAGGCAATCTAAGATACTACTGGGGAACTATGACCAGAAGAGATCTCTTAGCTGCCTCAACCTCAGTAAAAAAAGGCTCCGAATTCTAACGGGAATATTAACCGGGCATTGCCGGTTAAGAAGCCACATGAAGAAACTAGGGTTAGCAGATGAAGCAAAGTGCAGATCCTGTGAGGAAGAGAATGAAACCTCAATACACATACTCTCAGAATGCCCTGCCTTGCAGAATTCTAGGGCTAGATACCTAGGAGCACATGAAATAGAAGAAGGGGATCTTCCTGATTTAAAGCCCGCCGATGTCCTAAACTTCCTCAGGAAAATAGGACTCGAAGAGCTGCTATAGGTCTGAGAAAATATCAGAACATGGCAAGTAAGGGCATTAATTTTGATCTTCCATTTTTACGCCCATTCTATAAAGGCATCGGTCGTTTTTTGGAGGTACTCTACACTCTTGGAGCCTGGTTTGCAAGAGCCCGATAAAATCGCGGTATAATTCGCAAATGTAAATGTCAGTTCTTTCATTGGCTATTATTTTTACTCCAAGATTAGTCTTCTCGTCCCATATCTCTATTATATTACGTTAGGCCCCTTCTTATATCTCTAAAAGTTTTCATCCCACATACTCTAGATCGTATTTTTCTTGGACAATTAGAATCTGGTCATCCGCAAAATGTAGGGTATACAAAGTAGGGTCTTCATTCAAAGGCAGGCTCATCTTACTGCATTTTCGACGCTTTGATTTTAAAAAATATTTCTATTCTTATTTTAACTTATATTAATGTTGACATGTTTTTTCTGTTGTTTCATTTCTATTTAATTTCTTTAGCATGATGTATCGCGAAGAGTAAACTTAATCAGACGATTAAAAGGATTTTGCAACAGCAATCCGACCCAGAAGATGCGGTGTAATCTTTCGATGTGAAATGCAAAAAGTCGTATATCACTTAATTCGCAACTGAGCTTGACAACCGAATTTGTAAGTTCTATCATGTTTTACGGAAATTAGGATATACGCAACACTTAACGTTGAATCCAAACAACGCGCGTTTTTCATCAAAACCAACCCCTAAAACTGGGAGGTAATAAATAAAATTAAAACGGTAAAAACCAGTACAACGCGGATTATAAACGAATTTAAAAAATGTGGGTTGCAATTTAACAGAGGTTTTCAATTGATGTATATGCGAAAGTTTGTTGTATTTGGAGAAAAAATTGATTTGTCGACCAAAAAAAATTTCCCATTGTTTTTTTTCTATCTAACATTGTTTTTGGAAGAATTAAAAAAATGTATGGGATTTTACGTGTACAACAACATTTGGTATGGAAAAATATTGCAATATTTATGAAAAGCATTGAATAACGCAAAAATATACTGAAAATGTAAAAAAAAATATAGTTCATTTGTTTGGAGTTGAATCCTTCAAAGCCAAGAATGGTTCATAAAAAATAAATAAAAGTAGTAGATATTTCAATTGAAACATAATCATAAATAAAATTGAAAAATAGAAATTTGTTTCTACCTGTCCGTTGGGGCATATAGCCCAGGAAGTAGTTGTTTATTCCTGTAATTGGGAATTAACTAACCCAAACACAATAGAAACCCTAGATAATATTGTCACAGCAGGAAGATAGTTCTTCCATCGCTCTGAAACTTTTTAATATTTCTTAAGTATTGTGTTCTAAACTTTTTCTCCGCCAAATAATTTCTTCTGTCTCATTAAAAAAAATTTTATGTGACTCAAACTTAAAACCAATTTCTTTTAGTTTAGGAGTTGCTGTAACAGTCATTACTTTGTCCAAAGTCGGAATCGCTTTATTTAAGTACAAAAAATGGACTTGTCTTCTAATGATAGGTATCTTTATTAAAGTTATCGACCATAATGGACATGGTGTCTATACTTCAAAATTAACCATTCAGATTGTTGTTCTATTATAATATTTTATATACTTTTAAGATTAAAGAATAATTAATACATTATGACTGAACGTCAATGTCTTAGTTTCTTATTGAATTACTAATATTATAAAAAGGGCTGTGACTATTAAAAGAACTGGCATTAATTTACTAGTTAAAAGCGAAAAGTTGTCATTACTGCGTTTTTAACTTTTGAACTAACAATACGGCAATAAATTTACAAATAATGAACTAAGGGATATGATTTGTGTTTATGCACAAGTAAATTATAATGCATGTGTTGCAGTTAGACGATATGTGCAGTTATATCCAAACCGAATTGTACCCAGTCGTAAAAAATTTCAAAGATTGTACAATTTAGGTGAAAGCGGCTCTTTTCGTAAAAAAAATTCTGGTGGTCGACTTAAAATAATTACAACTGATATGGAAGATGAAATTTTAACAAGAATTATAGAAAATCCTGAATTAATAATAATAATAATAAGCTTTATTGTCGAAAAATTTTTTAAACAAAGCTGTTTAAAAAAAAGCAAATCACATAGAACAAAACAGTAATACAAGAGTATTTACAAGTAAATAAAACATAAAACATACAAACATATAAAACTTCACAATATAAAACATTGCGAAAGGTCAGTTAAAAAAAAATAAAAAAAAAATAAAATAAATGTATACTTTATGTATACATTATACAATGAGAATGATAAATAATAAGTAATATAAAAAAATTAAAATTTAAAATTTTAATTTAGTCAGAGTAACAACAAAAAAAAACAACAAACAACAAAATAGATAAATACCTATCACAAATTAACCTTCCAGTGCGTGAGATGGTCCAAAATAATTTATGTAAAAAAGTCGTCAACTGCATACAAAGCTCTCTCCACCAAGTATGATTTTAAAGCGATACGAAATGCGGTTATTGATGAAATGGACTTTATTTCCAAGGGTAGATTGTTGTGCATTTTCTTAGCGTTATAAAAAATAGAGCTTTTGATTAGTTCCGTGCGAGGTTTTGGTAAATAAAGGTCATACTCTGCACTTCTAAGAGGGTAGTTATGAGATGGTCTGTCTGAGACTTCAGGTAAATGTTTCCGAATTAAGGAAATGGATTCAAAGATAAATAGGGATGGAAGTGTTAATATTTTATGTTTTTTAAAGAATTCCCTATAGTGAGTTGTACTGCTTAGTTTCAGCGTATACGAACAGCTCTCTTTTGTAATTTAAAAATACGTTCAAATTGAGTCACACAACATGTACCCCAAAAAGGAAGTGCATATCGGAGATGTAACTCGAAGAGGGCAAAATAGACTGTTTTGGAAGCTGACAGGTGAAGCTCCCTAGATATTGTTCTCAGTGCGTAACAAGAAGAGCTTAGTTTTTTTGACAAAGCTTCAATGTGTACATCCCATTTTAGAGAGCTGTCAACGACTAGTCCCAAAAATCTCACAGAGTCAACGACCTCTATAGTAGAATTATTCAACATAATAGGTTGAATTGCAGATGTGTATGGTAAAACTTTCGTTTTAGAAACGTTCAAACACATATGGTTAGAATCACACCATGATTTGATGATGGTTAAGTCATGTGTAACGATTCTATGCAGTTCGGTGATATCCGGGTGACTCCAAGAATAAACAAATTTTTCCGCCGATGCTCAAGTCAGCAATATCATTGATAAATAGCAAAAACAATATAGGACCCAATACCGAACCTTGTGGAACCCCATATTCTATCTGCTTGCATGAAGACCTTAATTCATCAACTCGTACAAGCTGCAGTCTATCACTAAGAAAGGACTCGAACCACCTGATCGAGGTGCCTCTAAATCTAAATTGAGTACTCGGCGCTTGCAGGCAGCTACTGGTGTAAGTAAATCAAGTGTGTCAAGAATTTTACATACAGAAAAATATTTTGTACTCGGATAATGAAGGAAATACGAGCCTACCCACAAGTGACTTCATATTCGATTTCAAATTTGAATTTCAAACCCACTTAAAATAATGGCGAAGGTGCCGGGTTACCGATTTTGATTATATTATTATCTTTTTTAATTTACTGTAATTTAAGAGTTTGAATTCAATTGAATTTAAATTATTTTTATAATCTCGGATCGTTATTATTATTTGTGTACGTTAAAAACAAATTGTGGCAAAAAAATCGTCCTCTGGATGATAACAAAAGTTCGCGAGCAAAATTTTATTATCTTTTTAATGAAATTGTCTACAAAAGCAGTGAAGTATAAGTAATCGTGAAGTAATTACGGCTAATAAAATTGCATTTAACGAGCAGCAATAAATCTGTGAAACGTCACGTTATGTTAATACCAGACTAGACTCCGGAATTTTAAAAACTTGTGTAAAAAAAACTGCGGTATACTTCGCAAAATCAATATAATACATACATCGGAAAAGTGTTTTTATAAAACAGATAAATTATTAAAAATACATTTTTTCGGACGGTTAATTTTAATTTTAATCGTTCAATGTCTAAAACTACATTTTTTTATTAACTGTGATTAATATTTTTTCAAACTAAGAACAATAAAAAAATTACAGCCGTAATTGAATTTTAAAGCGAATTTTTCGAATAAATAGTGGAAGTTTAGTTTAACCGTTCAGTTTTTTATTGTTCTTAGTAAGATGAACTTCCACAAAGTAAAGGTTAACACAATCAATTTCTTTGCTTTGCCAATAAATTTAAAATAGTTATACCAGGTAGGGAAGACTGGGAAAAAGGTGTACCCGTAGAGGCGGAGTCAACCTGGTACACGGACGGCTCAAAGACGCCGTAGGGCGTGGGAGCCGGCGTAGTCGGAAGGAAACAAGGGATAACATTCCCAGTAAGTCTATCCCAAAATGCCACGATTTTTCAAGCAGAAATCACGGCAATTCACTACTGTGTAGAAGAAATTAAAAGGCTGGATAGGACGTACCGTTCAATAGCCATCTTCACAGACAGTCAGGCGGTGCTAAGGGCACTAGATTCTGTAGAGGTCAATTCTAGGCTAGTATGGGACTGTGTGCATGCTCTGAATACTCTGGGGGATCGTAGCAAGGTTACGGTAGCTTGGGTACCAGGGCATAGGGGTCTAAAAGGCAATGAAAAGGCAGATGAAATGGCTAAACTAGGCTCATCAATGCCTTTTATTGGACCGGAACCCTTCTGCGGCATTGCAAAAAATATAATAAAGACGGCCATGAAAACATGGGTGGCACAAAAATCACGGGAATGGTGGTGGAATTCACCAGGACAAAGGCAAGCGAAACAGTTCATAATGGAACATTCGCAAAAGTTTACGTCAGACTTATTGAGTAAAGACAGGAAAGCGGTCAAAACTGTAGTAAGTCTATTGACGGGGCACTGTAAGCTAAACAGGCATCTTAAGCTGATGGGGTTGACAGAGACGGATCTGTGCAGATTCTGTCACCTAGAAGAGGAAACACCAGAGCACATCTTATGTCAGTGCGACGGACTGGTAAATATGCGGTTCCTGACTTTAGGAGAAGAATATCCATTGGCAAGGGACTACATGAAGGTTACAGTCTCAAAGCTTATAGACTTCGTTAAGAGAGTCGGACTGGGGGATGTAATCTAGTTTTTCGAGGACCACAATAGATCTGAAAAGGTCGCAGTGGAATAGGCTTCTGGCCACCTCTTAAACATCTATCTATCTATCTACAATCAATTTCAATATTTTTTCAATTTTTTCGGGAAGATCAGAAGATTTTTTCAATTGGCTGCAAGAGGCTGTACCAAATAACCATAGACCTTGATAATTGAGCGAAAAGAGCGGGGATAAATGTGAGAATGGAGCCACTACTGAAGGTGCATAAAGGGATTTTGCTCAGGGTGTTGTAGTTGTACAGAACATCGGGTGCAATGGCAGCAGCTGTGCTGTCAAGTTCCTATTAGTAGGGGAGCCCAAGCGGGGATTTCTGGAGTTATTGAAGCGCGGCAAATTAATATACAGAGGACACCTTGTGCCTACTTCCACCATATATGAGCCCTCTATATCACCGCCCTTTAAGGATCAAGGATCAGAAGTAAAAAAAATGGCTTGAAATTCTCGAGCGTTTAGATTAAGGTAGGGAGAGTTAATTACATCCTAAAACGTGTATATTCCACTAATCTGACAATTCCATGGAGGAGGACAACAAAGTTATAAATTGTTTTTTTACAACTTTTGTCAAAATTTCATAAGCGAAAATTGCTAAAAAGCAACAAACTTGAATAAAACCAGAAGAAAATTTGGCCGGGAAAAAATTTTCTTTCGAATAGTATTCGACAAGACTATTTCATGAGAAAAACAAGACAATATCAATGAAACATAATCTTTGTTTATTTGTTAACAATATTAAATGTAGGTACCTACAATTATTATAAGTTATACCTAGTAGTTTGCTAGTTCTTTTCTACTAAAGATTGATTTTGTGTATTATTGACATGTAACATTTGGAAACTCGAAGGTCCAGCTTCATTTGTTGTCCTAAGATTCTTGATCAACTTCTCGTGGTGACTGGAATACAGCTGCAGATAAGGTTTTAACGAGCTTGCAATTGAGTGACCCGTTAATTTAATTAATTCCTGTTCAGAAACATCTTGCTTAAACAAGGCTGTCACAGTTGAAGATCGATGAGAATGATTTGTTATTTTATGTTCTTTTGTGTCTATTCCAATTTTTTTCTTTTTTCCATTAATTTCAAGAATAGTCTATTGCTAGTTCCGTTACGGTAGTACATTTTTCAAGTGTAAGATTTCTCACCCGTAGGAACTCCGAGAATTGGCTCCAAATAGAGTTTCTGGACTTCTGCGTGTTCAATGGAACATTTTCCGAAACCAATTTTCTGATTTATTTGCCTGGCCAGCAGATTCATTATATCTCTTCAAGATGCTTCAATGACATTTGTGAAACTGACAACTATACTAGAAATACCAGAGACCTTAGTAACGGATCTGTCATAATTTTGTCGCTGAGATATTACGTATTGTCAATATGAAACGTACAGTTGCTTTTCAGTTTTGTTAGTTAAAAATAGTTTAGTGAAATACAGTTCGTTCGCTGGATCTTTTCCCATGGCTGAAATTATTAACATACTACCTTTTTGTAGTACGTCTCTTTTCCACTCACAGAAACTAAAACCACAAAATTGAACCGTTTGTTCCAATACAGCATAATATAACAAACAGAGATAGCCATATGACGAATGTCGATGATAGGTGTAACCTACACAATGAAAGTTCTTTGGTTTATCCGTGAATTTGTAAATTGACAGACCAAATACGTTGTTTACATTTTTATTTTAAGATTTTTATCCATTTTATTCCCCCTTGCATATAAATTTATTTCAAAAACAGTTGTTTTAACAACTAACCTATACCTGAGTGTTCCAATAATTGTGGTAAGTGAATATTATTTATCTACTTCTTATTAATTTATTTTGCAATGAAAACTAACCTTAAATTGACATATCATTATGATTCTGGATAGAACTCCATCAAACTGAATTATATGAAACACATTTTGCTTTCACCAAAGTAGAAAATATTGACATAATTTTCTGAATAACCTGAACCATTGATAAATAGTTTTCATTTTTAGAATATGCCTGGAAAAAGGTTGAATTCGCAAGCACAGGAGATGGTCCTGAATTTGTTGGAGTATTTTGAGTTAGAAAAAAGAAATGGGGGACCTTTGGAACCAATTTCAAATGTTCAAGAAGTAAAATAAATATTATTTAGCAATATACTTTAATTAATCAATTTTTTATGTTAGAAAGTAGCTGCTGCTTTGAAAATATCTCGGCAGACAGTATATGCTATAAAAAAAAAGAAAAGAAAATAATCCAGAACAATAAACAACTAAAAGGTTGTATTAACTTTCACTATTTATTCTATAAATAGTGAAAGTTAATACAACCTTTTAGTTGTTTATTGTTCTGAATAACATGAATTTTCACACAGTAAGGGTTAGTACCATAAATTTCAGAAAATAATCCAATTCTTTTTAGTCCAGGCAAAAGCATGATTGATGAAAAACAACATTAAGTTTGATGTAAAATTTACAAAACCAGAATTGCTACAAATTGCAAAAATGAATAAAAAAGAAAATGTTTATATAATTGAGGAGTTACTACGAGAACGTGGACATGAAGTGCTAAGACTACCGCCATATCATTGTGAATTCAATGCTATTGAATTAATTTGGGCAAATTGCAAGTCATATTATAATAAATATATTGGTAAAGATGGGTATTCAGATAGTTCAGTTATAAATATGTGGAAAGAGGCACTGGAACAATGTAATCCACAAATTTGGGAAAAGTGTGTTAGGCATACCGATGAAATCATACGAAAGTGGTATGCCCGAGAGCAGAATATTGATGATATTGGCATTCAACCAATTTTAATAAATATAAACGCTGGTGACAGTTCTGATTCTGAATATGAGGGAAATTAAATAAAATTTATTGTATATGTATAAATTTAAGCTTTAAATAAACATATTTAAAATATGAATTATTTATTTTTACAACCCATTTATTTTTCAAAGTTAAACTGTGTGGGTGGAACTGTCCAATAGTAATGGTTGCAGCCATAACCCTAACAAAGCAATTCTGATTTGCATAGTTTCTAGTGAGAAAGTTATTATTGATACTAAATATTATACAAGTAAATTTGTTTAATAGCAAGTTTGAAGAATAGCTCCATTAAACTCTGGTATACTAACAGTTTTTTTAAACTAAACATTTAGGTAGCATATTGCTAAAATGCTATAAAATATTTACAAATATCACCAGCTTTAATACAATAATAAATAACGTACACCGTCACTTTAGCCATATCCTTATTAAACTATCAATCTACGACCTACGTGTTATTTAATGTATTGATGTATTGCGTTTGTAAATGGTTCAGGGTCATGGGAAAAGATCCACCGAACGAACTATAGTTACCTAAAAACATATAATTTCTAATTTTATTTCTTATTCACTGTTTTCTTTTCTAAATGAACAGGTTTAAATGTATGGAGTAGTTTTTAAAAAGTGGAAAATATAGGAGTGCTTTTGCTTAATGTTAATAAGATAAAACGATTCTGTGAGATCTATTTTATATTACCCTTAGGTGAAAGTCGTTCGCTCGACATTGCACCTTTAATGAATTTCATTAGAATTGTCAGCAACGACAAGTCAGTGAGCACGAGTTTATTTCACCCAAATTTATTGAGCCTCAGTCGTTCTAGCTCTACACAGTTAAATAAATATGCTTCGTATTTTTAACTCACCCTCAAAGATTTTGCATTTCACATTTTCTGTTACTCTGGAATACTACGAAGTAATTAAATCGCAACATTTTATACAGTGCGGTCCATATGTATGGAATAAATTCATTTGTAGCGTTATTATGTACTATATGAAAAAAACCTGAAACAGGTCGATTTTTATTGTTAAATTGACAATTTACAGTATGAAAATATTATCCCCCTCCATCAGCACCCCTTCGGAATTATAAGCACCCCCTCGAAAATTTTAAATTACAAAGGGGGTCGTGTGGCACCTCGTTGGAAAGGGATTTTAGTCCTCTGTTCAGCAATATAAAGTTTTTTAAGTTTGGTGCAATCATAACTGAGAAAATTGATTTTTAACATGTAAAATTTTGATAATGTCTCCAACACAAAACTTTACGTAGAATGAAGATAATAATATCACATAATGATTAGAATGTGTTTTTCAATGTATTTGACACTTAAATTAAATGTTCAAAATGACCACCATTCACTTCTTGACAATAACCGAGGCGATATTGTTTGGTCTATTAAAATAACTTTAGAAATAATCAGGTATTTTCGTATCTGTTCTGCTAAATATTAGGAAAAAACTTTGAAGATATTAAAATAATAGTTAAAAAACTAAATAAACAATTGATATAAATCTAGTAGGCTACTGTCATTTAGGTATTTAAAGTTACTAAAAGACGTCAGTATAATATTTGTGCGCGTATTACATTTAATTATGGCTCATTTGTCCGAGACTCAAAGAATAGACATTTTAATTATGATTGGTTGTGGTAATAAAACCAGAACTCAAAAGGAGGTTTGTGAAATTTTTAATAATAAATACCCTGGTCAACACGTTTCGCAGTCTACAGTTAGCAAAATTGAAAAAAAGTTTCGTGAAACTGGACTTGTAAAAAATATTGAAAAACCAGGTAGAAATGTTCAATTTACTGATAAAAAAAAGTTAGATGTACTTCTAGAGATTGAGGAAAATCCGCATAAGACAACTCGAGAACTTGCCGCAGACAATGATGTAAGTAAATCATCTATTTTGAGAGATCTGCATAAAGAAAAATACCACCCTTACAAAGTTCAGTTGGTTCAGGAGTTAAATGAAGATGATCCTGATAGAAGGCAAGAATTCTGTGAATTGATGATGGATAGAATGAACGCAGATTTGCAGTTCATAAACAAAATAGTTTTTTCTGATGAAGCGACGTTTCACGACGGTTAACAAACAGAACTGTAGATATTGGAGCAGAGAAAATCCTCACTGGATGTGTGAGGCTCACACTCAATATCCTAAAAAAGTTAACGTTTGGGCTGGTATCATTAACAATAAAATTATTGGCCCTTATTTTTTTGAGGGCACAGTTACTGGTGAGGTTTATCTAGATTTTTTGATTAACTTTTTAGTGCCTACATTACAAAGAGTTTTTCCTGATGTTAGTCATCCAAATGAGATAGATCGATCTATTTACTACCAACAAGACGGAGCTCCACCGAATTTTGCACGTACTGTTAGAAATTATTTAAACGAGGTTTTTCCCAATAGGTGGATAGGAAGACGTGGGGCGATCGAATGGCCGGCTAGATCCCCCGATTTGACTCCTCTCGATTACTTCTTATGGGGTTATTTAAAATCTAAAGTATATTTTAATAGACCAAACAATATTGCTCATTTAAAAGTTAGGATAACGGAAGAAATTAACAAAATAACCTCCGAGGTCATACAAAATGTTGTACGAGAATTCCAATATCGCCTCGGTTATTGTCAAGAAGTGAATGGTGGTCATTTTGAACATTTAATTTAGTGTCAAATACATTGAAAAACACATTCTAATCATTATGTGACATTATTATCTTCATTCTACGTAAAGTTTTGTGTTAGAGACATTATCAAAATTTTACATCTTAAAAATCAATTTTCTCAGTTATGATTGCACCAAACTTAAAAAACTTTATATTGCTAAACAGAGGACTAAAATCCCTTTCCAACGAGGTGCCACACGACCCCCTTTGTAATTTAAAATTTTCGAGGGGGTGCTTATAATTCCGAAGGGGTGCTGGAGGGGGATAATATTTTCATACTGTAAATTGTCAATTTAACAATAAAAATAGACCTGTTTCAGGTTTTTTTCATATAGTACATAATAACGCTACAAATGAATTTATTCCATACATATAGACCGCACTGTATATAAATTCTAAGAATTTTAAATTTGTTTCAAGTTAAAAAATTGCTTTTTAAAACGATTTAAATTTTATTTTTTTAACAAAGTTAAGAATTGTAATCTTTTTACGTTTCGGAAACACGCTGGCTCATTTTCTTATTTCTTTTTAATTTTTCTCCAACACCACACAACTTCCATCAAAATAAATATCGATCGGAAACTTTATCCCAATCCAATAAATTTTGTTTCATCACGTAATGGGAGGAAAAATTTTTGTTTTATTTATTCTCTGCCTTTCTAAATGTTCAAGTGAACTTCGGAAAATTTCAAATGTATCCGACTTTATGTTTTACGTTCTAAACTAGACGAGAATGTGAAGGTTGTGTGCTGAAATTCGTACTCTGTGTACATATTACCAGTTAGTTTCAGTTAAAAGTTTGTCCGGTGTGAACAAAGTGAAATTAAGAAGTCTCAAAACGCAAAAGGAATTTGAATTTTTAAAACGCTTTACTGAAATACACATATTATGTCCAAAAGTTTGGAATAATGGAATATTTCATCTTTTTATTAATTTTTATAAATATTTTTTTTTATATAAGTAAACATCATTTTGCTTCAACTCTAACCAATACTAAATCAATGTCGAAGTCAGATAAACATACAAAAATAATGATTTATTCTTTTGAGGTGAAAAATGTACAATGTATTAGAAATTTTTTTGAATAAATTAATAAGCAAAAAAGGTTTTTAAATAAAATTAATAATCAGTATTTCCTCAATGGGCCTGTATTCATGACTGTAGGCAATTAAATCGAGCTGGGCTTGCGGAATTCTCTCCCATTCTTCACGAGCAACATCTTTCAGTTCTCATACAGTAATTGGGGAAGGGTTTCTCTACTTAATGTGTGTTTTAAGAATGTCCCAGCCATGTTCAATGACGTTCATGTCAGAGGAATTTGATGGCCATCTTAATGTGGATATTTCTTCTTCTTCCAAAAAATTTTGTACTGCAGCTGTTCGATGTGGAGGTGCATTGTCATGCATAAACACAAATCCATCACCTACCGCCCCCCGGAATAGACGCACAACAGGATTTAAAACTTCCTCAATATACACAGCATCACTGATTATTCTCTCCTAAACCAGGAGATGCGTCCATGTACCCCTCATAATACCACTCCAAACCATAATACTCCCACCTTCAAATGGAACACGTGGTTGGGCTGTTTCTAATCGGGCTTGTCGTCCTGGGGCCCTCCAAACTAGCGTTCTTCGCGAATCAGAAACCAAGCCAATTCTTGATTCATCAGACATCACGTAATTCCAGTTAGGACCATGGTGTAATATTTCTTGAGCCCATTGCAACCTTACAATTTTTTGTTAATAGGTTAGTTTGTGAACACGTAGAGGTCTTCTGCGACACAAATTTACTGCATTTAATCTTCGTGTAATTGTTTGCCTTGAGATATTCAGTCCTTCAAGTCTAGCCACTTGTAGATTCCTGTCGATTTCTTCGAGCTATCAATTTTATCTGCCGGTCTTGTGCTGTTGTTATACATCGACTTCTGCCACTTCTGGGATGATCCTTCACATCATTTATGTCTTGGAATTTTTTTTAAATTTTTGATACAGCACCCTGAGTAACACCAACAATATTCGCAATATCATTTTGACTAAAACCCTGTTATAACAAAGCAATTACTCTAGACCTATTAAAATATGATACCATGTCTCTGGGCATTTTTAAACAGCTCAAATGAAATTTAAACAAGAATTGGAATAATGTGAAAGCACCCAAATCAATTAAATATGACCAAATTAATACAAAAACGAGTCAAATTTAGTATTGTTTTGATTTAAAAACGCTTTAATATAAACAAGAATTTTTCTAAATATTTTAAACTTTTGGACATATGTGTATTTTAAAACGACATATTTTGTGCTTTTTTTGCAAATGGGCAGTATGTTTAAATAATAAACGTATTTTACGGTGTATAAAATAGCCTTCTTACGTTATCAGCGCAAGAGAGAGATACAGACGTAGAATCTGTTTAGTAAGTTCTCAATGTGTGATGTGACTAGTAAAATGGAATTTGTAGTATCAACTAAAACTCGCCCTAGCCATGTCAGGTCACTCTCGTTGACGATAGTATTAATGTTATAATGACTGAAAAAATTAACTTAAAAGTAACATGTAAGTACTACCTCTGACACAACACCTCTCTACTTTTAAGTCGCCCTTTAAGTCTTTATTACTTAATTCTTTATAATTTTTACTATAATCATCTTTTTCTCTCAGTATATTGGGCGATGTTGCACCGAGAAAATTATCTAATAACCGGTAGTTGATATTGAATAGCCCTTAGTAGATATCTGGATACAATAGGTGACAGGAAAAATATCTAACTACCATTAATAGTTTGATCTTGCTGAAATGGTCGAATAACCGTTAGTGAATGGTCGAATAACCCTTATGCCATTGTATCATCGTTTAGTTTATTCTTTTACCGTATAGCCCTTATACAGTAACATACTTACCGTTATTCGATAGAAATATACCCAGATAATTTTTTGTGTAACTACAAGTAAACAATCAAATACCGTCTACTTGACAATAGAGTAATCACTAATAGTTGATCAAATAAGAACAAGCTGGTTATTAAATAATGAAATAGCAACAGGCAAGTGCTCATAACTTTAGCAAGAAATTTAAATGACAACTGGTAATTCCTCGTATAACCATAGGTAGAAAATAGAATAATACCCCCTCCCCCCGGGGTTGAATGGGTCATATTAAATAAAAAAAGTTGAGCGTATAATAACATGTTATTTGCTCTATATGCACAATACATTTTTTTTATTTATAAATTAATCAAATATATAGAAAACACTAACATTTTTTTTTAATTAAAGCATTTCATCTTTTTAAGGCTTTGTTTGGCTTTAAAAGTCTATTTATTATTGTTGCAGTCTAAATTGACAAATAGGTCTTGGTTGGTGATGTCGTTAGTTTGTAGTAACCTTTTATTGAGTTCATATTTTTAAACATGCGCTTCCGTCTGCACAATTTTTCAATTTGTATTATTAGTAACACTGAAAGGGCACTCGGTACTTATCTTATTATGAATTTATGTGTGTCAATAGATAGTTAATTTTATTTTTGTCTGAAAAGGTTTAGGTAATTCTCTTCAAAAATCTTTTGAATTAAAAACGAAATATAAAATGTGTGTCTAGTGTTTTGGTAACAGAACTTCATGACCAGGAAAGTGAGAATCAGATACAGTATAACTTTCACATCTTTGGTTACGTTATACTCTGTCTCTTGTACAATGAAATCTGAGTTTTCCTGAACTTTTTGCTCTGTAGATTTAGTTTGTCCCATCTTAAAATTAATAAATGTTTATTACCTGTTTATCCTTATTCTTTTCCTTCTCTTATCTGACTGAAGAAAACCCAAAAAACTTTTGCAGGATCGCCATGTAATATAAGAAAAACTACTCTTCTCTTGAAGTTATTCCACATCCACAATGCCATTCGTAGAAAAAGTATAGTGTGTTACTCTTACAGAAAACCTAGTCCACACTCATGTACAGTATACTATTGTAACTTGGTGCATCAAACTTAATTACTTAAATTACTGAGATACAAAAGCAAGAAATAAACTATGAAATATTTGTACAGTTTGATTGACCGTCTTAATAATATTATAAATTACTTATTGTAAAATAATATCTGCTTATTTAATAATTACTTGAAGCTTGGTCCACAATAAATATATTTTTAAATAAAAAATTCCCCATTACTCGGCGGTGGTAATTCATTTGGGGAAACATAAACTTCATGCAAAAGTTCCACAACATTCTCTGGAAATGGAATGAATTATGAAAACGGGTTCGTAGTCTTTTCCTAAGCGAGTTCATTTGGGAATAAGTCGTAAATCTCTCGCCGTATGCGCCGATGTGATGCCGGCCTAATGACCGTATCTAGGTCTATGAGTTTACCGTTCTGATCTATTACATTTTTAACTTTTATTTTGCTACAACACCGTTTATGTTGGAAAACAAATCATTTTGCAAATGAAAGTCTGGGTAAAAATAACGGTTCAAAAAGTTTAAGAAAATTATTTAACTCTAGTTTTGGTAAAAAATATGTTGGAAACAATAAACGTGTTATAATAAATTATAAAAAAGGGGGATAAAAATAATTTTAGAGACATGTGGCACAATAATTGCTATAAGAATCTTCTTTGTTTATTAATTAGTTATACTACAATGAAGTTTTTCATTGACATTTTTCTTAATTAACAGAATACCGGGTGTCGTCGGGTGACTAAATTATCCAGGCTTTATCTCTTAAACAAAAAAAAATTCTCGAATCCCGAATTTTTCATTTCCAATACACTTTAATATGGTGTAGAAAAAAGTATCTCCAAAATATGCATCCCGTAGTTACAACCCCTAACCTTAAATTTCTTAATAGCACGCTGTACATTTTTTATAATTTTGAATTTGGTCTTCCATCATCTGTTCAACAAATTTTTCAAAAATAAAATATCAGTTTATTTTTTATTTTTGTTAAATTAATCAAGAAGCCTTAAAGCTAAAAAGAATCAACAAAAATATCAATGTATTAAAAATAACCATTAACTAGTTGATATTATACAGTGTGTCCACTTAAGTTCGCCCCATATGGGAAACTTTCTTATTATTAGTTTTACGAAAAAAAGTTATTATTCATAAAAAGTTCTACATGGTGTAAAAACTAAAATACAACCATCAGAAATTAAAATTTTTCTGTCGTATACGAGGTATGTTCAAAAATATGAATTTTACCAAGAGCAAAGTACCTCAATTTTTTATAATATCGAAAATTGTTATCAAGAAAATTTATTTAAAATTGTACACTATATCTAACAAACATTTAACTCATTTGTTATCAAAAATTTGATAACCTTTTAGTTTCCCAACTTGACTGTTGCAGCATTTTGTTGATGTTTTAAAATAATTCGTACACATAACAACGTTTTTTATTTTACAATCTAACATGAATAGCAATTATAACAATAAGTTGTTAAAAATATTTGCAAAAAATATTAAGTAATAGATTTTCTTCGATCAAACCGCCATTGTCTCAACATACCCACCTTCTCTTTCAATACAAGTTTCCGTTCTACGACAAAATTCTCTTAACACATTTCTAATCATGTTGGGAGTTATAGTCTGAATGGTTTCCCTAATAAACCTTTCCAAATGTTGAACGTTTGTAAACGGCCCTTGTTTGTATACATTCTCTTTCAAGTAACCCCAAAAGAAATAATCTAACGGGGTTAAATCTGGCGACCTAGCTGGCCAAAACGTCTCTGAATGTCTGTGGATTATTCTTCCGTTAAACAAATGATCCAGATACTGCCTTACTTCCAATGTACTATGACATGTAGCGCCGTCCTGCTGGTACCATATTTGTTGCCGTTCATGTAGTGATAGGTCATCAATAAAATCAAACACATAAGTTTGTAAGAAATTTAGATAATTCTGAGAGATCATGGATTGTCGAAAAAAAAATGGCCCAATTATTTTATATTTGTAAATACCACACCAAACATTTGTTTTAAATGAATATTGATCACGAGTCCTAATTGTGAAATTAGGATTGTTGTCACTCCACCATCGACAATTTTTAGAACTCACCGTTCCATTTTAATTAAATGTAGCTTCGTCTGAAAACATTATTTTTCTAACAAAAAAAGTATCGTCTTCAATTTTTTCTTAAATAAGAAAACAAAATTCTATTCTCTTATCGTAGTCTCTAGGTTTCAATGTATGAATAAATTTAGGCTTATATGGTTTAAACTGATTTTCCTTCAAAACTTTTGCAATTGTACTTTTACCTGCATTTTGCAACAACAATGCCCTCTTTCGTAGAGAACATTTAGGATCTTGCACTGTAGATAACATTACATCTAATTTCGTCACCTCATTTGCAACGCGTTTTTCACGTTTGTTGCTAAATTTATTTTTAACATCTCCGTATACTTTGAATTTTACCATAAGTCTCATAACTGTTGTATGTTGTATATTTCTTCCTTGATGTCTGTTATTAAATATTTCAGCTGCTTCCCGATACGTTTTATAATTATCACCCTCAATTAGCACAATTTCTATTTTTTCTTCTAAATTTAATACCACCGGCATCTTTAATTAGAATTCATTGTAACTGTCAAATATGTATTTTACGTTTAATGTCAGATATGTAAATATCATGGCAACTTGATTAAAAATGTACTTATGCATTTATTACTGTTGTAGGGTAGACATGCAATAGCAAAATGTAGAAAATCACCATTTTAAACATTTTGTATACATGGCTGTATGTTTGAACATATTGTAGACTTCTAAATAAATTTTCTTGACAACAATTTTCGATATTATAAAAAATTGAGGTACTTTGCTCTTGGTAAACTTCATATTTTTGAACATACCTCGTATACGACTGAAAAATTTTAATATCTGATGATTGTATTTTAGTTTTTACACCATGCAGAACTTTTTATGAAGAATAACTTTTTTTCGTAAAACTAATAATAAGAAAGTTTCCCATATGGTGCGAACTTAAGTGGACACACTGTATATTTATATTAGATGTTAGAATTGTAGTCCACCTGCTGCAACACACATTTCGAATCTTGCCAGAAGATTTCTAGTATGTAGGAAAATCGTGCTTGATTTGTCATTTTTCGGTTTTTCACATTTTACATCTATCGATTGAAGAAAAAATTTCAATTAGAATTTTTTTTATTATATCTACTATTATATAAACATATTTCCGATTTGCTAGAAGTTATTCCTCTTAACGAACGCCAAGACACCTGGTGGCAAAAAGACACAATGCGAGAATCGTTAGCGACCACCTACAAAAGCGTTTTTATAACCAATGGAGAGCAAACAACTTTCCAGAAATTATGTAGGCGGCACGCTCACCTGACTTGTCACCTCTGGATTTTTTTTTGGGGGAGCGATAAAAGATATTGTTTATCAATCAAAACTGCAAAATGTAAAAGAATTAAAAGAAAACATAAGACAAGCATTTTGTCAAATTACTCCTGCAATGATTCAAGCCACATGTACGAGAAATCTTCAGGCAAGATTCAAAATGTATTTTGCAGCAGGTGGACTACAATTCGAACATCTAATCTAAATAATAAAAGTTTATTTTTATTGTTCCTTTTTAGCTTTAGGCTTCTTGATTATCAATATCGCCTTCCATGAGTCTGTATCATTTATAGGGATGCATTTTATTCTCTTTTTAGATATCGACGTATGGCTGATATTAAGCCAGGATGCTTGTCTAATCCATATATGTGGGTTTTCCTCAAAACTGCTTCTCTATTTTACTAATTGTACCTTGGCATTTAGACTGGGAATTTTTCATAAAATAGGCGAGCAACTTCCACTGTTTTATTTGTATTCGGGTGTTATGTCCATAACCAATCAACTGGAAAACTGTTATTTTATGCATTTCTGTTAATCTAACCAATTTTATGAATTGCAGTCAACGAAATTTTTTATATTAATTTTTGCAATAAATTTAAAAGCATTTTTGGACAGAAATAAAGAGATATATCACTAGCCCGTGCTTCCAATTTTAAAAATTGGGGGTTGTAACTGCCATTCAAAGGGGGTTGAAACTAGGGATCAACTTTTCACTTTAAAGCATGTCAACCGAAATAATGAATTAATTCCTTTTGGCTTTTCCACACTGCAAAGCTTAAATTCATTTTAAAAAAATCTTTGCTAACAATAAAGTAACTATTTTCTTCATCTTTTTGTTATGATGTAACGAAATAATATTTTCATATGCCTATAATATCATCTTAAATTCGCAAAAGCACATAATCACCGGAAACATTGAGGCAGACTTTGCACTATCCAGCCAAAGAAGCAACATTAGGTGCATGGGATTCCATATGTGTGACGCTAATCGTATTACATATGAAGTTGTGGTTCGTATTTCTGGCATGTGGGAACTTTATAATGCTACTTCGACTTTACCAGAATAAAATATCAGGTTAATCTTCGTTGTAAGTAGCTTTTATACATTTATATGGTGGGGTTTTAATTTAACTATTTTACTAGACTATTTTTAACTGACAAAACGGCATAGTAACGGCAAGTTTCATCACCGAATACGGAACTACGAATAGAATGGCAAGAATCTAGTTACTGTCTAGATCCGTATGCGACATCGAGTAGCAGCGGTTGTGTTAAAAAGTATTGTCGATAATACAGATTCCTTAAATTTATATCTAGTGCCATCTATCTGTCAATAAGAAGTACTCTGCGATAAAATAGACAGGTACATTTCAACGAAACTAAAGTAAATATATATGTTTATAATAAAAAAAATGATAATTTATTTATTTATTTTGCTTAAAATACAAGTCATGTTTCAAAAGACTATTTATCAAACACTTGAAAATACGAGGGACATCAAATATGGGAATAATTTCTTGGTCATTGATCACAAAACCAAAATTTCTATTTTCTTCTTTTCTTTTTAAGTATTCCTCCTTCGTTTCACTCATTAGCAGTCTAATAGCTCCAACATTATTTTCACTTTGGTCACAAACTGTCGATACTATCTTCAAACTTACACTTTGACATTTGCAGATCAGAATCTTCTGCAAATTTTTTAATGCCATGGATTTATGAGGTCCTTTACTAAATGTAAAAGCTAATGGTTGCTTCCACTGTTTATACAGTCCTTTCAGCATAAAAACGTTTGCATGATCTGCCAGTACAGGTTTTCTTTCTTTATAAATTACAATTTGATTTATTCACTTACCAGGTAAATTTAAAGTTGGAACTGCTATTCTTATAACACCTCTTTTGGTACCCAAAACTTTACAGTTACTAGAAAAATGTTCCTCATAAAATACATATTTTTTACAAATGTCTTCAACTGACAAGTCTTTATAATTTAAAGACTGTATCTTTAAAATCCACTCACTAAACACACTTGGTTCATTTTTTTGAAAACGATGCATTTTGCCTTCACGATTTGTACATGTAGGTACACAACATTTCCTTTTAGATAAGGGAGGGTTGATACTTTAAATCCATTTTAGGGACAGAATTATTTGGAAGCACAAAACCAAAGATGATATACACCAACAAAACTAAAAAAACTGAAGACAAAACTCCTGCTCTTTTCCTGATTCTCAGATCTACTGTCTCTTTTCTTAATTTTCTTAAAACTGTTTCTCACCAAATACAGATTGATACAGATCTGTTAAATTAAAAAGTATTTTCGTTAATAGTATTAGTAGAAAGACCTCTTCCGAAAAATAGAACAATTAAAATGAGTAGACGCAACGATCAGCGCCACCCTATGGTTGTGTTAAAAATATTAAAAAGTTTTGGCGGGAGTATATTTGCTTTCATTTCTATTCGTAGTTCCGTATTCGGTGAGTTTCATATTGACAATATGTAATATCTCAGTGATAAAATTATGACAGATCCGTTACTAAGGTGTCTGGTATTTCTATAGTTGTCAGTTTCACAAACGTCATTGAAGCGTTTTCCTAATTTTGAAAAGAAATAATGAATCCAGACGAAATATCAAGATTTGGGTGCTGGTCAGGCAAAGAAATCAGAAAATTGGTTTCGGAAATGTCCTATTGAACACGCAGAAGTCCAGAAGCTCTATGTGGAATCAATTCTCGGAGTTCCTACGGGTGAGAAATTTTACACTTGAAAAATGTACTACCATGACGAAACTAACAACAATTCTCAAAGCAATAGCAAAAGCTATAAAGAGTCGTCTGTAAAGTCAATATGGAATACAACAGCAAAAATGGTACCTACAAGAAAAATATTTAACGGAATGCGGCATAAAAATCAACTCTTTCAAATGTGCAAGATTGGCCAGAAACACCAAGTGAAGGCAGCTTCAAAGTTGTCCAGAAAAAAGAAAACTCAGTTCAAAAGCATTATCCACCGAATAACTATTAAAAATGATCAAAATCTACGACGAAGAAACCCTCGATGGAGCACAGAAAAAGTTTTTTCACCTTTGCTCATTTGAACTTGCTTGGAGAGGCAATGAGGCCGTAAACTTCAAGATTAACATTTTCCAGCATGAAATTGATATTTTGGGAGAATTTACAGGTTGAATTGAATGCAACAGCATTTTTTTCGAAAACAACTTAAGACGGGTCAAAAAGTTTGGCAAGCAGCAAATGGTTTGGTAAGAAATTCATCAAACGAACATGTATGCCTAGTGAGACTATTCTTAAAATTAATGGAAAAAAAGGACCAAAGATTTTATCAGACAGACTCTTTCTTACCGTTCACCCCAATTGGAAGAATGGATATTGGTTTAAAAACTGTCCACTTGGAATAAACACCGGCTATAAGTGGACAAAAATGTCAGCTGAGAAAATTGGAATAGACACAAAAAAACATAAAATATCTCATCGCTCTTCAGCTGTGACAGCCTTGTTTAAGCAAGGTGTTGCTGAACAGAAGTTAATTTAACGGGTCACTCAAATGCAAGATCGTTAAAACCTTATTTGCAGCTGGATTCCAGCGAGGATTCCAGTCACCACGAGAAGTTGATCGAGAATCTCAGGACAACAAACGAATCTGGACCTTTTATCAATTTAATAATATACAAAATCATTCTTTAGTAGAAAAGAACAGGCAAACTACTATAAGTTATAATAATTGTACATTTAATATTGTTAACAAATAAACAAAAATTATGTTTCGTTGATATTGTCTTGTTTTTTCGTGCAATAGTTTTCTTCTGGTTTTATTCAAGTTTGTTGCTTTTTGGCAATTTACGAGAATGAAATTTTGTCAAAATTTCATGAGCAACAAACTCTCATACCAGTTGAAAATTTTCTCTCTTATGATATTATAATATACGATAAAATATTCTCTTTTATTAATAGCTTTATAAATATGTGATTAAATAAACTATATTTGTTAAATTTACTTATTATTAGTGATTAGTTGGTGTCATTCTATGGGCATCTACACAATTGATTAAAATAATGTAACATCTCTATTAAATACTAAATATTCTAGTGAAATAAGTGAAGAACAAATTTTCTCAATTCGGTGTATTATCAGAAAAATCTTAAAATTAAATTATTTATTTATGTATTTCTTTAAATTTCAATTTTAATACAAAATAATTTTAATATAAGTTAAAACTTTAAACTTATTTAATATGTTATTATACAGTGTGTAAAAGCCAAATGGAATAAATTCATTATTTCGGTTACTGTACATATTTATAAAAAATCCCGAAACACGTCAAATTTAAATTATAACTTGACATTCTTTAACGTGAAAATGCAACCCCTACCTACAACCCCCTTAGAATGACAGGTACAACCCCCAATTTTTTAAATGGGAAGTATAGGCTTGTGATATATCATTTGAAAGGTCTCTTCATTCTCTATTCAAAAATGTTATTGTTTTTAAATGTGATGCAAAAATTAACATAAAAAAAATTAAAATCATGTTGTTACCGAAATTCGCTAAAATATACTCGAAACTTATTACAATATACTTAAAACTTATTTCCCGTTTAGGTCTTGATAATGAGAAAATGAACAAAAACCATAGCAATGTGGTTATTAGATGGTAACCATTAAAAAACTTTAAAGAATTTCCGTGGCAACGCTATTTTAACAAGCAGTAGTAAATTGTTTTATTTAAGTTGTCATTGTTGTAATTTAAGTATAAAGTTTGTTCAATTCAATTCTGAAAAATGGTTAGATTAACGGAAATGCATAAAATAACAGTTTTACAAATGATTGGTTACGGAGATAACATCCGAACACAACAGGAAGTAACTCGCCTATTTCATGAGAAATTTCCTAATTTACCGCCTATATCCCAAGGAACAATAAGTAAAATAGAAAAGCAGTTTCGCGAGTTTGGGTCATGTAAGGCAGATAAAAAAAGCAGCTGCCAATGCACTGAGTGATGAACTAAAATTAGATGTGTTGCTGGAGTTTCAGGAAAACCCACATACATCGAGTAGACAGGCATCCACTACATTCAATGCTAGCCATACATCGATAGCAAACATATTAAAAGAAAATAAATTGCATCCGTATAAGATGATACCTACTCAGGAGCTCATGGAAGACGATTTTGATAGGAGAACTTTTTTTTGTGAGCAAATGATGGACATGTTGGATAACAATATTATCCAATTAGAAGACGTTACATTTTCTGATGAGTGTACTTTTTTACTTAACGGTCACGCTAATCGGCAAAATTGCCGCTACTGGTCCACGGAAAATCCTCACTGGATGAGAGAACACACTCAATACCCTCAAAAGGTTAATGTTTGGACAGGGATTGTAGGGAACAATAACATTGGTCCCTTTTTTATTGAGGACAACTTGAATGGCAACAATTATCTGGCACTACTTCAAAATGATGTCATTCCAACGTTGGCAAATTTATATCCTGATCCAGGTAACCCTCAAGTTCCAGCGAATACGATATGGTTTCAGCAGGATGGAGTACCACCACATTACCAACTTAATGTCCGGCAGTACCTCGATACAATATTTCCCAATCGGTGGATAGGGAGGCGAGAATCGATTGAATGGCCAGCGCGATCACCTGATCTTACATTATTAGATTTCTTTTTATGGGGATATGTGAAGAGTCATGTGTACAAAACTAAACCTTCTGATTTAAATGACTTAAAAGAACGAATAACGCTTGCGATTAGGTCGATCACGCCTGATATGTTAAATAATGTTAGAATGTTATTTGAGATTAGGATGTTGCCAAGACGTTCGCGGAGAACATTTTGAACATCTACTTCATTAACATTCATAGTTCTTTTTCGTGTTCTACATTTTATTACGTTTTGCATTACATTTTAGTTTTTGATTGTATTGTGGCGAATTTCGGTAACAACATGATATTAATTTTTTTATGTTAATTTTTGCATTAAATTTAAAAACAATAACATTTTTGAATAGAGAATGAAGAGACCTTTCAAATGATATATCACAAGCCTATACTTCCCATTTAAAAAATTGGGGGTTGTACCTGTCATTCTAAGGGGGTTGAAGGTAGGGGTTGCATTTTCACGTTAAAGAATGTCAAGTTATAATTTAAATTTGACGTGTTTCGGGATTTTTTATAAATATGTACAGTAACCGAAATAATGAATTTATTCCATTTGGCTTTTACACACTGTATACATAAAATATGTTATTTAATAAATATTACTGGAGAAAAATATAAAGTGCTACTTACTTCGTTTAGCTGGAGAAGGACTAAGAGTCACACGCTGCAATATCAAGAAGAGCAAAACGGATATAACTACACAATCCAAAAATCTGATAGACATTTTAGAACTTTTTATAAAAACGAAACCGTAATCATTATATTTAAATACACAATCACTTATCGTAACATTCAAACAAAAACAAAGTTTTCAAAGATCAGAGTTTATAAAGTATTAACCCAACTTTTAGGAAACGTTTTATTGTTAGTAGATATTTCGAGTCCTATTGAACAGTTCTCCATTTAGAAAAAAATCGTAAAACCACTACAAATATTCTGTCCCAAAGTCCGAAACGACGACAACCGTCAAAACTTTACAAACGGCGTACGCGTTTCGCTTTCCTTACAGCGATCCACGAACTAGCCGTTTCACAATGAAAGCTCCTGCAAGCTTGAAGCCGTATCGAGCTTGCACGAACGCGAACGGCCACCGCCGATGCTGAAAGCTGTTTCCATGTATGTTAGTTCCCTTGTAATTATTTTTTTTACGTTCTATCGGGTCATCTTTCGCGAGGTTGGATTAAAAACCGAATTATTGTCGGGAAACTTGAAATTTTCCATTTTTACATTTTTGGATCTTTCGGTTTGGAGTGTTGAATATTAAAGAGACATTCGTGTGAATGGTGTGGAAAGGTAAGTTAGTAAATCAGCATAGAGAAAATTTTAAAGCTAGACGAGATGCAGGTATTAGGGAAATGCCACAAAATATGTAAATGGAAATTTATACGGGATATCGCCAGCATAAATCAAATATAGAGGCGGATTTAAGTGTGATATCCTATTTAGTGTATTAGTTGGGCGCTTATTTAGAAAGTTGGGAACTAAATTTTTAGTTTATAGTCTTAATACGAGGGTTGGCTTTTATGTTTCGGGATTTGGCAACCCTGTTGTTGCAATCTGACAACTGACAGCTCTATCGTAAACTTCGACATTTTTGAGGTTATACGCACCGAATACGAAACTACGAATAGAAATGAAAGCAAATAATATACTCCCGCCAAAACATATTAATATTTTTAACACAACCATAGGATGGCGCTGATCGTTGCGTCTACTCATTTTAATTGTTCTATTTTTCGGAAGAGGTCTCTACTAATACTATTAACGACAATACTTTTTAATTTAACAGATCTGTATCAATCTGTATTTGGTGAGAAACAGTTTTAAGAAAATTAAGAAAAGAGACAGTAGTTCTGAGAATCAGGAAAAGAGCAGGAGTTTTGTCTTCAGTTTTTGTAGTTTTGATGGTGTATATTATCTTTGGTTTTGTGCTTCCAAATAATTCTGTCCCTAAAATGGATTCAAACTGCCAACCCCCTTATCTAAAAGGAAATGTTGTGTACCTAACAGGTCGGCTGAAAAGTCCCCGGTCTGACCTATAGATGACGATACTAGAATTAAATCCATTTCATTTTTAGATAGTATCAACCTTCAAAAGATTCTTGTAAAAATTTGACAGCTGTCGGACTATTAGTTTGTGAGATATTGCATTTTTAGTGAAGCAACTTTTGTTATTTTCAAAAAGATGGAAAAAAACGAATTTCGTGTGCTTATTAAATATTGTTATTTGAAAAGAAAAAATACAGTTGAAGCAAAAGCTTGGCTTGATAATGAGTTTCCGGACTCTGCGCCAGGAAAATCAACAATCATTGACTGGTACGCCAAAATCAAGCGTGGTGAAATGAGCACCGAAGACGGTGAACGCAGTGGACGCCCAAAAGAGGTGGTTACCGACGAAAATATCAAAAAAATCCACAAAATGATTTTGAGTGACCGTAAAGTGAATATGATCGAGATAGCTGACACTCTAAAGATATCTAAGGAACGTTTTGGACATATTGTTCACGAATATTTGGGTATGCGGAAGCTCTGTGCGAAATGGGTGCCGCGCGTGCTCACAATCGACCAAAAACAGCAACGAATTGATGATTCTGAGCAGTGTTTGCAGCTGTTAAGTCGTAATAAACCCGATTTTTTGCGTCGATATGTGACTATGGATGAAACTTGGCTCCATCACTACACGCCTGAGTCCAATCGACAGTCAGCTGAGTGGACTGCGGCCGGTGAACCGCCACCAAAGCGTGGAAAGACTCAACAGTCAGCTGGCAAAGTTATGGCCTCAGTTTTTTGGGATACACACGGTATATTGTTCATCCACTATTTGGAAAAGGGAAAAACAATCAACAGCGACTATTACTGTGCATTATTGGAGCGATTGAAGACCGAAATCGCGGAAAAACAGCTCCATAGAAGAAAAAAAGAAGAAAAAAGTGTTGTTTCATCAAGACAATGCACCGTGTCACAAATCAATGAAAACGATGGCAAAATCGCATGAATTGGGCTTCGAATTGCTTCCTCACCCACCGTATTCTCCAGATGTAGCCCCCAGCGACTTTTTCCTTTTCTTTGACCTGAAGAGAATGCTCGCGGGAAAAAAGTTGGCTCTGATACTGAGGTAATCGCCGAAACTGAAGCCTATTTTGAGGACAAACCGAAGGAGTACTACAAAAATGGTATCGAAAAGTTGGAAGGTCGCTATAATCGCTGTATCGCCCTTGAAGGCAACTATGTTGAATAAAAAAAATTAATTTTGTCAAAATATTGTGTTTTACTATGGTAAACCGGGGACTTTTCAGCCGACCTGTTACATGTACAAATCGTGAAGACAAAATGCATCGTTTTTTAAAAAATGAACCAAGTGTGTTTAGTGAGTGGATTTTAAAGATACAGTCTTTAAATTATAGACTTGTCAGTTGAAGACATTTATAAAAAAATGTATTTTGTGAGGAACATTTTTCTAGTAACTGTAAAGTTTTAGGTACCAAAAGAGGTCTTATAAGAACAGCAGTTCCAACTTTAAATTTACCTGGTAAATGAATAAATCAAATTGTAATTTATAAAGAAATAAAACCTGTACTAGCAGATCATGCAAACGTTTTTATATTGAAAGGACTGTATAAACAGTGGAAGCAACCATTAGCTTTCACATTTAGTGAAGGACCTCGTAAATCCATGGCATTAAAAAATTTGCAGAAGGTTCTAATCTGCAAATGTCAAAGTATAAGTTTGAAGGTAGTATCGACAGTTTGTGACCAAAGTGAAAATAATGTCGGAGCTATTAGACTGCTAATAAGTGAAACGAAGGAGGAATACTTAAAAAGAAAAGAAGAGAATAGAAATTTTGGTTTTGTGATCAATGACCAAGAAATTATTCCCATATTTGATGTCCCTCATATTTTCAAGTGTTTGAGAAATAATCTTTTGAAACATGACTTTCATTTTAAGCAAAATGAATAAATAAATGATCATTTTTTGATTGTAAACATATATATTTACTTTAGTTTCGTTGAAATGTAGCTGTCTATTTTATCGCAGAGTACTTCTTATTGACAGATAGATAGCACTAGATATAAATTTAAGGAATCTGTATTATCGACAATACTTTTTAACACAACCGCTGCTACTCGATGTCGCATACGGATCTAGACAGTAACTAGGTTCTTGCCATTCTATTCGTAGTTCCGTATTCGGTGGTTATACGTACTCAGAACGTTTTGACATACGAGCGCTATTTATGTTTTTTATACTTACTTAAAAGATTCATCTCGGCCCAAAAATGGAATTAAATCATGAACATTTTCGACGTGGATTAACTCAGCTACAGAGCATGGGTGAACTTAATTCAATTTTGGCCGATGAAGCTTTATCAAGGACCAGTGTTTGTCGATGGTATGGTGAATTCAATCGTGGCCGTAGTTCACTCCAAGACGAATTTCGTGCAGGTCGTCCAACATCAGGTGTTGCTCCCAAAACCATTGATGCTGTGCGCGAACTGATTGCAAGATCGTCATAATATGACTTATCGTGAGACTGAGACAACCTTAGGCATTAGTGGGACCAGCATACATTTAATATTGCCTAAATATTTGACGGTCAAAACAATTTGTTAGCGTTGGATCCCACACAATTTTTTTAAGGTCTTTATTGTATTCCTAGTTTTCTTCTTAAGTTATCCGAACTCATATGTATCATCTTTTGTAATTACTTATTGTAATTGGAGCTGATTTTGGTATCAATTAACTTTCTTCGAAGTGATAAAGTGATGGGTACCCAGCAGGCAATTCCGCAATATTTTTCAGTCATATTTGCTCTAAATTACTGAAATTTCCTTTTTCCATATCTTTAAACTAAAAAACTTATTGGGAAAAAAGTATTTATTGGGACTGTTTACTTCCTACTTTCATTTTGTATTAAAATCACCAAATTTTTTGAAAAGCAAATGTTTTAATGAAATTTATGGTACTAACCCTTACTATGTAAAAGTTTATTTTATTCAGAATAAAAAACAACTAAAAGGTTGAATTAACTTTCACTATTTATTCTTTAAATACTATTTCTATAGCGAAACGGCTGTCATTACATTGAAAGTATTTAAAGAATAAATAGTGAAAGTTAATTCAACCTTTTAGTTGTTTATTGTTCTGAGCAAATGTTTTATTTGAATATGATTGACGAGCAATTTAATTTATTCTCCAGAAAGTTTCACTTTTATACTGTTGAAATATTATAAATGGTCCAGTGTGTTTTTACTTTGACCTACAGTATGCAAATTTTAATCCATTTCAAACTAAAATGTTCGATTAAAATAATTGCTTTTTTATAGCGAATTTCAGCCGTCAATAAACAAGCAGTCTGTGTTTCCGATAAATTAAAAATTAATTCACCAGTCACCAACAATGAGATAGATCTGTGACACCTCTTTTGTCTTTTCCTTGTAGCTTTTTCACATCTCTATACGCCACCATGTACAATTTAGAGATACTGCTTAATTGAAACGAGTTTGGCCAATTGGGCAGCTGACGTAACAAAATGGGGTCAAGCGTTAATTAAGGAAAAGATGTAGGCAACAGGATCATTTTTCGCCCCGTTGAAGCTGTTGATTGATTTTTTTTGTCCGTTTTTTTTGTTTTGTTTTTAAATTTCATCAGCATGGAAATCATCAGTATGGAAATTTCTTGTTTGAGAATATCATCTTCCTATTTATTATGTGTAACAATTAACTAAATATTGGTAGATTGATTTTAAAACAGTGAACAACAAAATATTTAATCTATTGGTAAAATTTCTATTTATATACGAGGCATGTTTTTAAAATAAGCACCGGTTTTAAATTACGTCACAGCAGCGCTGCATTTGCATTTAACGCATGCGTGTAGTGTAGCTACATTAGTTGGGAAGTCACAGATGCCATTACGAATCCGTTTGACAGAGTCTTCCACCGACTATTGAGAATTCCTCCGACTGTGAAGTGCGTGCTCTGATTAGTTTTCTCTGTGTTAAAAGTTTAAAAGCAATTGACATCATGGATATTTATACACTGCGGTCCATATGTATGGAATAAATTCATTTGTAGCGTTATTATGTACTATATGAAAAAAACCTGAAACAGGTCGATTTTTATTCTTAAATTGACAATTTACAGTATGAAAATATTATCCCCCTTCAGCACCCCTTCGGAATTATAAGCACCCCCTTGGAAAGCACCTCGTTGGAAAGGGATTTTAGTCCTCTGTTCAGCAATATAAAGTTTTTTTAAGTTTAGTGCAATCATAACTGAGAAAATTGATTTTTAAGATGTAAAATTTTGATAATGTCTCTAACACAAAACTTTACGTAGAATGAAGATAATAATGTCACATAATGATTAGAATGTGTTTTTCAATGTATTTGACATTTAAATTAAATGTTCAAAATGACCACCATTCACTTCTTGACAATAACCAAGGCGATATTGGAATTCTCGTACAACATTTTGTATGACCGCGGGGGTTATTTTGTTAATTTCTTCCGTTATCCTAACTTTTCAATCAGCAATATTGTTTGATCTATTAAAATATACTTTAGATTTTAAATAACTCCATAAGAAGTAATCGAGAGGAGTCAAATCGGGGGATCTAGCCGGCCATTCGATCGCCCCACGTCTTCCAATCCACCTATTGGGAAAAACCTCGTTTAAATAATTTCTAACAGTACGTGCAAAATGCGGTGGAGCTCCGTCTTGTTGGTAGTAAATAGATCGATCTATCTCATTTGGATGATTAACATCAGGAAAAACACTTTGTAATGTAGGCACTAAAAAGTTAATCAAAAAATCTAGATAAACCTCACCAGTAACTGTGCCCTCAAAAAAATAAGGGCCAATAATTTTATTGTTAATGATACCAGCCCAAACGTTAACTTTTTAGGATATTGAGTGTGAGCCTCACACATCCAGTGAGGATTTTCTCTGCTCCAATATCTACAGTTCTGTTTGTTAACCGTTCCGTTTAAATGAAACGTCGCTTCATCAGAAAAAACTATTTTGTTTATGAACTGCAAATCTGCGTTCATTCTATCCATCATCAATTCACAGAATTCTTGCCTTCTATCAGGATCATCTTCATTTAACTCCTGAACCAACTGAACTTTGTATGGGTGGTATTTTTCTTTATGCAGAACTCTCAAAATAGATGATTTACTTACATCATTGTCGGCGGCAAGTTCTCGAGTTGTCTTATGCGGATTTTCCTCAATCTCTAGAAGTACATCTAACTTTTTTCATCAGTAAATTGAACATTTCTACCTGGTTTTTCAATATTTTTTACATGTCCAGTTTCACGAAACTTTTTTTCAATTTTGCTAACTGTAGACTGCGAAACGTGTTGACCAGGGTATTTATTATTAGAAATTTCACAAACCTCCTTTTGAGTTCTGGTTTTATTACCACAACCAATCATAATTAAAATGTCTATTCTTTGAGTCTCGGACAAATGAGCCATAATTAAATTTAATACGCGCACAAATATTATACTGACGTCTTTTAGTAACTTTAAATACCTAAATGACAGCAGCCTACTAGATTTATATCAATTGTTTATTTAGTTTTTTGACTATTATTTTAATATCTTCAAAGTTTTTTCCTAATATTTAGCAGAACAGATACGAAAATACCTGATTATTTCTAAAGTTATTTTAATAGACCAAAAAATATCGCCTTGGTTATTGTCAAGAAGTGAATGGTGGTCATTTTGAACATTTAATTTAAGTGTCAAATACATTGAAAAACACATTCTAATCATTATGTGACATTATTATCTTCATTCTACGTAAAGTTTTGTGTTAGAGACATTATCAAAATTTTACATCTTAAAAATCAATTTTCTCAGTTATGATTGCACCAAACTTAAAAAACTTTATATTGCTGAACAGAGGACTAAAATCCCTTTCCAACGAGGTGCCACACGACCCCCTTTGTAATTTAAAATTTTCGAGGGGGTGCTTATAATTCCGAAGGGTTGCTGGAGGGGGATAATATTTTCATACTGTAAATTGTCAATTTAAGAATAAAAATCGACCTGTTTCAGGGTTTTTTTCATATAGTACATAATAACGCTACAAATGAATTTATTCCATACATATGGACCGCACTGTATATCAAAACTGTATTTACGTTAAAAACATGTCTTGTATTTGTTTTTGGTATAGAAAAATAAATTACTGGCGTAAATTTCAAATTGTAATCTAAAACTAAAGCAAAAAAAGGAAAAGAAATCAGGGGAATATGCGATATAAATACAGTAGCAATAGGGTAATATCGTTCCTTAAAATATTGTGGAGATTACCAGCATCGCACGCTTGAAACAACATTTTTTATGGCATACAACAGCTCCGGTGTAAGAAAAAACATCATTTTTTGGTGGGCCTCCTATATTTATTACCTAAATCAAATTATTGAAGCTGTATTGCTTAATTTTTTTGTGATACAACAATATATTGTTCTTAGATTTTGTTCTTAGATATTTGGTTACTATCTTTCAATTAAATTTTTGTTTACATGGTATGATTATTTATACAAACTATATATTATGATACAATTTCTGTTGATCTGTTTCTAATTGGCTGTTTCGCTAGTTTCTGTGTATCTTAATATTTTAGCAGTAGTTAGAAGAATGTAATTTTTATTTTCCTTTAAATAAAATCAATAATTCAAAAATTTAAAAATACCAACGTTATTTCTGTAAGTAATTGAAGCTGAAGAATGTAGATTAAAGCGAATTTAACTTTTATTTTTGTTTTAATGTGTACAAACAAAATCATAAAAGAACAAATAGCATTATCAGGTTGTCTTTCCACGATTTCATAAGATGTTTGGTAACAAAATGTATTCCTGAACTCGCCATAAAACGTATGGTCGCAATCAAATTTCTTGAAGTGACAGTTCCCGAGCTCTTAAACCAAAAACTACCATTACAGTTGAAAATATTAATCTTGTGCAAACATTTCCGTCATATTATAGTGAAAAGTATTAAATTTATTGGCACAAGAATCGTAAAAATTTGCACGAGCATTTGAATGCACTTATATTTTGTTTTCTTACTTGATATATTGAAAATAGAGCCATTAAAAAGTAGTTCAAATCAGTAAAACAAGTTAGAGATCTGAAAATGAATTATTTACAATATTTTATTAAATTTAACCCGTCAAAGTCAAAGAATAAAAGCAAATAAAATAAAAAAATAAAAAGTTCAACAATTAGACGTTATTTAAAGATATTTTATTCTCAATAGTTTCTATAATATCGTAAAAAGTTTTCAGTCAAAGTTGTCGCAATTCACATACAAATTTAATTAAATAATTCTAAATATTCTTTGAGAAAACCGGATATATTTAGAATACGTAATTACAACAATTTTTTATTATAAATAATGAACTATATGTATTTTACATTTTTATCCAAATTATTTCATTATTAAGATAACAGCCATTTTAAGTTCACCACATTAGCTAGCATCACAATTTCTCTCTTCACAATTCTGTAATCTGCTTTTGAATCTGCTTAACAAAGAATTGTTTATATTCTAGTTTTTTTGTTCTTATTCCTATTTCTTCTTTTATTTTTATTGTTATAATATTCTAGTGTTAAGTTATCTTTAGATTGTACTTAAGTTTTATTCTACATTTCTAAACCATGTTTCTATTTCTGTAGTTTCTTTTATTGCTTTTTCCGTTTCTAATTTAAGTCTTTAATTAATCTCTTTTCAAGTTGGTACTCTTTTTGTATTATTTAAGCTTTCCAAAATATTTCCCTCATGTAGGTTAAACTCTCTTATAATATTTATTTTTTATAATGGTCATTTTTATTTCTTTTATAATTTCTAATGATGATTAATTGATTTGTATTTATAAATTTTAATTGATTCATGTTTGATATGATTTGAATGTTCTAAAATAGCAAGATCTTCTATTTCTTAGGATGGTTATGTTCTGCAAGCTTCTAGTTGGAATATTAGGTAGATATATAAATGAAAAATTGATAAGTTATAATTGCAAATTTATTATAAAAAAATTAAATTAAAACAGCAATATATTGAATGCCTAATAATGAAAATAATTAGTAGGAAAAATAAGAAAAAGGCCTTAGAAAAGAACTTACTTGATGTTGAGATTGTGCCAAATTAATTATTGTTATTTATGCAATGAAAAATAAGTTACTATCGAAATTCATTAACTATTAAATATCAAATAAATTCTTTTGTTTTTTACTTATCTTAAACTAACTACTACAAAAATTCAAAATGTTTTACAAAGTTATCCGACTTTAATATGTAGAATCTTACTTTCTGATTGGTGGGAAAAATCGTAGTCGCTCTATGAAAAAGTTGTACGTGGAATCTCCGACTTATGAATAATATCGTTGTTGATAGATGTTTGGTTTCTTGTGTGATATAATTGTTCGTTTAAAATGATTTATTAGTATAGTTCAGTATTTGTTGGAATATAGTTCTTTTAATTTTATTATAAATAGTAAGAACACTTAATATCTTCTTTTTTATACACCGAAAATGTTTTCAATTACACTTTTTGATTACTTTGGTAATAATTTTAAACTTATGTTCTTAATGTAACTATTTAGCATGTTTTTACTGTTTTAAAAAATGTTTATTGTTCACTCTGTTCAAACTGAATTCAATGATACACTGACTGTTTGCAATGATCTCTCAGGGTATACTGACTGACCTTCTATGGCTAACTTCCAATGATCTACCTCCCTAACGACCTCTGCTCAAGTCTTTTTATAGGTTTGTAACCTTCCAGAAATGTTTTTTATAGTTCTATGAAATAATTATGTTCTAGAACACTATGTACATCTCTCTCTTTCCTATATGCTACTAGATTGTGTCTTCTTCTTACACAGTATATAGTTAATTTCGCGAAGTTTCTGGTAGGTTTAAATAACATATTTATGTACAAAATATAATATTGATACAATACATAATAAATATTATTTCAAGGTTAAAATTTACTTACAAATATGTTTCTTAGTTTGTAATATATAAGTTGGTCGTTGGGCGACAATTTGTAACCAAATTATTACGTTTGGCGTCAATTTGTGATATGATTTACGGTTGGTAGTGAATTTATAAAATTATTTAGTTAACTTTTAAAAAAATAACTATATACCAAAAGAAAAAATGTAATTTACAATAAAACAAACATTAATCTTAATTTCGTCTTTAATTAATTGTAAAAGATATTTCAATAATTAACAAAATTTATAAATGTTTATCACAGCAAAAATTATTATAGTTAAATACCTGGGCTAGGGGTGAGTAAGTTCATTAGCTCTGACTATAGTACAATATTTGTTTCTTTAAGAAATTATAAGGGCGCCACTGAAATCTTTTTATTTTTTATGATACTACTGAAGAAAGTTGTTTTAAGCTGTTATTTAAATAAGTATCATAAGATGACAGAAAGACGTCAGAAAAAACTGTCTATAAAGATAAAAAAATGAAATGAAAATGTACCAAAAGATAAATAGATTTCCTTGGTGCTAAAATGAATGAAATTGAGAATACGTTACAAAAAAATAATCCGCAAACAGTTCTTTACAAAAACTTATTCTAATACAGTTGACGATAGGTACTAAAATGATTTTTATATTACGTTTAAGAAATAAAGAAAAACGAGACAGCTGTATAATATTAAAAATGCATTTTTCGACAATCGTTAAAAAAAGTCCACTTTTTTTCACAGTTATTAGTTCATAAAGTACCACTTTTTTTCACGTGTTAAAAAAAGTTACTTTTTTTAACATGTTAAAAAAAGTAAAATGACAGCTTACAGTATGCTATGTTTATGGAGTGAAAAAGGCAAAAGGAAGTTATTGTTCTCTCTGTTTATTTATCTACAAATTAATAGGCTACATTCTGTTACTAATTCTGCAACAAAACGGAAAATAAAGTAAGTATGGGACAAAATTTCTTACGATCGTCGAAAAAATATTGTATGCAACACATGCATAAAGTGCCTTTTTTTCACTCTTGGAATTGCGGCACTCACCTTCGGTTCGTGCGCGCAAATTTCCCAATCGTGAAAAAAAGTACCACTTTATGCACTTGTTGCATAAATTACTATTATGTTAGTCGACTTATCTTTTTTTACATAGGATCCGTTGGTTGATCCAGGAGAGGGCTGGTCCAGTGAAGGGTTGGTCTGATGAACCGTCCACCAATGTAGAACCAATCAGTGTAATGCCTTTGAAATTTGTAGTGTCTTTGAAATTTGTAGTGTCTTTTAACTTTTGTAACGTCTTTTAACTTGGAATTTGTACGTCTTTTAACTTTTGTAACGTCTTTGGTATTGTATATTCCAATGCTGTGAAAAATTGTCAGCATCAGCCACGTGTTCGTTTATTTTTTTTCCGTACAAAAAGTACAAAACAGCGTATTCCGAAATTTACATTTATCATTAGGATATATGACAGAAAATACAGTAGTAACAAAAGATAAATTAATATAACAATTAGAATTCCAAAAAAAGTACTCAACTCGCCATTTTGTATTTTTTTATAAAAAAATTTACAATTATTACTTTTAAATTGCCCTCAAAATATACTTGAAATAATTATTAATATGAAAATTCTCATCTGATTATATAGTAGGTACTGTCAAGATTTATAGAAATTATATTTAAAATCTTTTACCAAAAATAAAAATCAAAAAACATACCTGTGTATAACACCAATGACAATAAAAGAATGAATAGTGGTTTAAGGTATTAGACTAAGCCACATTAAAGATCGTGTATAAAGTTGGAATTATTGACAGGAATCGTTTATAATAATTAACATGTTAAGAACTCTATACAATAGATGGTGTTAGTGTTAGCCATATAATTAATTTAAAAATACTACGTTTTTAGTTAACATATCATGTTACAAGTTAAAAACTGTCAATCTAATTTAGATGTTTTACTTTAGTCTTTTGGGATTAAAAATGGTACTTTAGTCCCTGTAATGTAGGACTAAAGTTATAGTTTTAGTCCCTACGGTGTAAAAAATATGTTACAAACTGTAAGTAACAAAGTGTAAGTATATCAAAAGTTCTTAGTTTAACATATATCTATTCAAAATTTATTTTTTTTTATATCTGTTTTTATTTTTGAAAAATATTTCTTATTCTGGTTGGTAAGGCCGTCTCTGTAGCTGTATCCAGTAAATCGAAGTAAGTAACCTAAGCTCCATTGGCTAAGACTCCTCACACGATATATCCGTGATACATGGGTTTCTTTATATTAATTCTGTACGGGCTTTTTCGCAATTTTCCAATTTTGTGATAAGTGATAAATTGGCTTACATATCGAAACCTCTCCAGAAATACAACAAAAACGATAACTCGCGAAGACATTTCGATCTTTGAGGTTTAAATTCAGTTTTTCTGTCATTTTTATAAATCCCCATCAGTGAACGGAGAATTGTATCGGATGGTAAACTCTCAATAATATTTTATCTACAACTAATTTCCAAACGTTGTTATATTAATTTGCACTACATTTATTAGACTTTACATAATTCAAAGAAATAAAATTATATTGACAATCTTAACAACTAGATTTAATTTAATTGTTTCAATTGCAATCTTTTAATAACAAATGAAATAAGAACAATAAAAAACTGAACGGTTAAACTAAACTTCCACTATTTATTCGAAAAATTCGCTTTAACATTCAATTACAGCTGTTTCGCTATAACTAGCATCGTCAGATTGATATATTGAAATTACATTTTTGTTTGTTTGTAACTAGATACTTGATGTTGCTAAGTAGTTAAGGCTAGACCAAGTAAGGAAGTAATAAGACATAACAATATTAAAGCCTAGATGTTATTAGCCCTAAGGGATTATCCTGGATGTATTTCCCTCTAAGATCAGTATAACTGTGCAATGATCTAGAAAAACCAGGAAAAAACTATATCATGCTGATCTTTACAATAACTTAATATATTTGTGTTATAATAATGTCTTATCTATGTATAAAATGAATACTCAATCAAAGTAAACAGTTTAATAGTGGAGAACTTCCAAGATTTATTTGTTCATTAACTACTTTAAACTGTTGATCTGCTAGATGTCTTTTAATTTCAAGTTCTTCTAGAAAATCTAAATTTTGTTTTTTATCACAAATGTGTAGTATATGAATGTCACTGGTTTGTATAAGTGAGTTTGGATGTTCCAGTAGGTGTTTTGCATAGTTCGACTTATCTGGTTGTTGTAATCTATATACTCTTAAGTGTTCATTAAATCTTACTTCAAAATTTCTTTGTGTTTGACCTATATATATATATATATATATATATATATATATATATTAAACCAGATATATTGGGGTGTACAGCAATTAGAAAAAGTAAACTCTTTATACTTTTTACCGAGCTTTCGGAAAATTTTCCGAAAGCTCGGTAAAAAGTATAAAGAGTTTACTTTTTCTAATTGCTGTACACCCCAATATATCTGGTTTAATACCTAATTATTCAGCAAATAAACTACCTTTACATATATATATATATATATATATATAGATTACAACAACCAGATAAGTCGAACTATGCAAAACACCAACTGGAACATCCAAACTCACTTATACAAACCAATGACATTCATATACTACACATTTGTGATAAAAAACAAAATTTAGATTTTCTAGAAGAACTTGAAATTAAAAGACATCTAGCAGATCAACAGTTTAAAGTAGTTAATGAACAAATAAATCTTGGAAGTTCTCCACTATTAAACTGTTTACTTTGATTGAGTATTCATTTTATACATAGATAAGACATTATTATAACACAAATATATTAAATTATTGTAAAGATCAGCATGATATAGTTTTTTCCTGGTTTTTCTAGATCATTGCACAATTATACTGATCTTAGAGGGAAATACATCCAGGATAATCCCTTAGGGCTAATAACATCTAGGCTTTAATATTGTTATGTCTTATTACTTCCTTACTTGGTCTAGCCTTAACTACTTAGCAACATCAAGTACCTAGTTACAAACAAACAAAAATGTAATTTCAATATGTCAATCTGACGATGCTAGTTATAGCGAAACAGCTGTAATTGAATGTTAAAGCGAATTTTTCGAATAAATAGTGGAAGTTTAGTTTAACCGTTCAGTTTTTTATTGTTCTTAGTAAGATGAACTTTCACAAAGTAAAGGTTAACACAATCAATTTCAACAAATGAAATAGCTTTTATTAATCAAGATCCAGCATTCATGCATTTGGAAGTTGTTCTTAATGACATTACTACGCATTTTAAAACGTAGCTATTTTTAAAAATTAATAATTCTTTTTTTGAAAACATATTTTAACCATAACAACTTTTTTATTGCAGAATAAGTTCGGTTGTTTAAGTTTATGTTGAACATAAATCCATAACGAGATTTCTAGTGTATGATCTCGAAGGAAAAACTTAGTGAATTTTATTTTACATAAAATCAACTTCAACTTTTACATATAACTTCCTTGGGGCACGGTGGCGCGAAGTTGTTTAGAACAAACCTACAGATATCATCACCAGAAGGCAAAAGTGCACTCTAGGGACCAGTATATGCTTCTACACTTTGAAAATTTAAAGAAATTTTAATATTTTCCATTTGGCGATAAAACTTTTTATTGTCAAAGTTCTAATTTTATTAAACCGGTTTGGAAGGCGGCATTGTCGGGACAATCCAAGAAAGAAGTTAAATTGTTATATAACTACTCTTATTTCTGAAATATCTCTCGTACACTTTTAGACTTTCAAGAGCAAATTTTTGATGGGGAAAACGTGGAATGATAAATTGTATTTTTCGTACTTACTTAGAGTTAAACAGAAGTGTTTCAGTTCTGTAGATGTTTATAACTGCAATAAAGCAAGGCCCAGACCGAGTTAATTCAGAACTATGAGTGTGACACTCATATTGAGGGAATGTAAGCATTTTCGACTACCTCGATAAAAATTTATTATTATTATTTATTATTTTATTTAGTGCAACATAAAAATGTTGCACAAGCTCTTATATCTCCAGCGGTCTTATTTGATGCTTGTTGATCCAATAAGAATACCAAAAATAAAAAGAATCTAGAAACCTTAGTAGGCAAAGAAGAGGAAGGAGGGTCCAAATGGAGAAACAAAAAAAATGGAGAAAACGGACAGACACTCTGAAACTGTGTATGTGATGAGGTTTAGTGCGTGAAGAGGGATGTATATGTGGGGTTTAATTTGAGTTAAATCTATAAAATTATATTTTCTTAATGTATTTGTGTGAAACGTGTTGCCTATCGCGGTACGCCTACGACAACAATATGATCTCCCACAATATTTTCTTAAAAAAAAATATGACGCCAATGAAATTAAATTAAACCAAGCTGCTCAAAGCAATGAGACTCTTAAAAATTTTTATGATTAAAAACAAATAACGAAAAAGATACTTAAGTAGTTCCTCCGGTCACTGTATGACGTCACCCGCTCAGGTTACTGGTGTAGGTTCAAGTTCTGCGATTATTCCCTCTAGTCAAATTCTGTGTTTTATGAGGTTAAAGTTCTGAGACGTTACAGCTGATTGAAGTAAATTAAGAAGTGATCGTTCTCGTTAAATAAATTTGCAGATTAATTTATGTTTGAAATAAACAGAAATTCAAAAGAGATATTTATTGTTCAATGTCGCTAAAAGAAAATGTATTAGAAAGATTCCAAAATGAATTGGGTTTACTGGTGAGTACAATTTATACTTTTATTCCTATGGAATGTACCTTAAATGAAAATATAGCGTGTTCTTAGTTGTGGAACAGTATTCTTCAATTGAACTGTAAGAATGTGAAAATAACTGAATATCCTGTTCTCTCTTCCAAGAACAGACTACATCAAAGTTGTAGCACGTGCTAATTTAAATAAAACCTTTATAATACGAATAAATTTTGACAATAAATATAGATCTTGTACAAATGAATGAGTGATAAAACAAATTAGTATGAAATTCTAAAGTTCATCGAAAATGTTAAACATTAAAATAGATCAATAATAATTGTTGAAATTCTAGAGTTTATCGAAAATGTCAAATATTAAAATAGAACTATAATAATTGATATCACCTTAAAAATGTTCAGAATTTGGTCCATACGTGGATGTTGCGGAGTCCTGGTACTTAATTCTTGCTAAATATGTGTTGGAGCAAAATTATTTAAATACCTCAAATGGAGAATCCTTACAACTGCTGTCTACTTCAAATGGACAGGAATATGTTCCTTAAGGCTTAAATAACTTGCTTGCTCTCCTGGAACTGCTGGTATTGGATGCCAATACACTTTGGCCCCAATTTCTTGTCAGGTATGTTAAATTTTTTATGGAAATACACTTTTATATCACACTTTATCGTTTTAAGTATCTATCTTGCATTATTATCGTTAATTGTTTAATTTTACTTATAAAAATTCTAATTTTATCAGGACAAATTTCTTACCCTCCTTTTCGCTTTCAGGAACAAAAAACAAGAGAGAGATTTTAGATTCAACAGAACCATGGTTACCGAAAATTCTTTTGTTTTCCCAGCTTTCCTTTTGAACAAAATAAATAAATTTATGTTGGCAATGAAAGCAAAGTTACTAAAAAAATATCAGTTTTTTATGTTGGTGACTGGTAAGCTCAAATGATGTTTATTGGAACCTTGTTGTACAGGGTGATTTTATTTTAGTGAGATTTGGAATTCTAAAATTATTCCTACAGATTTTGGGAGTGATCACAAATTTGTCCTTAACATCTAGAAATTAAAACTAATCAATTATTTTCAAGGTACAATTTAAGAAATTTATAAAATTTATGGAATAATTATCTGGAATAAATTAAACTCAACTTGTAGTTTTGCTATTATCTTTCTTTCTATTAATTTAGTTGCATAAAAAAAAATCGAACAAAGACTTATAATGATTTTTAATTATTGTTTCCCCCCAATGTTGTACACCAATTCAGTATCTTTTTCATAATATTTATAAATAAACATGCTCATTTGTATACTACTTCTAATGCAACCGTAACAATTTCCCTGAATTTTCTTGTAATTATTATAATTGGCTTTGTCAATCTAGAATAATTCAGGAAAATTCAAACCTAAATTACTTTAAATTAAATCAAGTTAACAAAATTAATTAATGTGTGTTTTTCTCACAAACCAAACAAATTAATAGACATTATTAACATTGCTTTACCTAAAACATTGTTTTTTTTGTAAATAAAACACATTAGTTTTGCTTCTTTAACATGAGAATTTCCATTACTGTTCATGATTTTTGGTACACTTTGACTGGGTATTACTTTTTTTTATTGAACATTTTACATTAAAACTCATTTATCTATCAGTATTCATAATAGAATCTTTACATACGATTCCTCTTCTCATTAATATTTAGATTATGTGTCCACACACAAACGTGACAATATTTTAAATTATCTTATCATTCTCATATCTTGAAAATTTTCCTGAGATCTTTTCTCTCAGAGAAACAATTTTTCCTTAGCTCACCATATGCCTTTAACAAATATAGTGAAATCACATTTACTTCATTTTATTTGAGGTACTTCCTCAACATTTATAAATCTCAAAATATGTCCTTAATGACAAATACTTTGAAAATCTCTTTATCTCTTTAAGTTCATTAGAATAGAAACGTTCTCACTTTTCACCAGTCATGACACCTGTATCATTTTAAATTATGAAAGAAAACAGAAATTCCCTTAATAATAATTTTAAACAGAGTAATTAACATAATTGTAATTGTAACATAACTAAATAACCATTAATAAATTTTATGTTTTAGGTAAACACACCGAATTTTCATCAGAAGGACTCACATATCTGTACAGCTGTGTAACATGGAAAATTCCTCTAATACTTTTACCAAAGGATTTTTATGTGAATGCAAAATAATTGGAATACTGACCAGTATCTTACCATCTTGAATTTTATGTGTTGAACATTTTCTACTAGCAAATATAATTTTTTTTATGAGGTTGTTTAACAGGGTTTGAGAGAACTCAAAAAATTGGTTCCCCAATTTTTTGTTATTTTTAACCAGTACCATTTTGCAATAAAATGTACTTGCCAATGTGGAAGTATATTATTGAGAAGTGCATTTAAATTTTGTCTAGAATTTGTACACCATACTACAAGTAGACCATCATCCGATAATAAGCTGTCGATTGTTAAACTCTTTAAATCTTCATTAAACATCATGTTATAGCCATCTGATGTTTTTTTCCTTTTCCTCCAATTATATTTATTCCACCAAGGAGGATCTCGCAGAGTTAGGTCAAACTTTCTTTCAGTTAAATATTTGTTTATTTCGCACACATCTTTACTATAGAATTCAGTGTTTTCTGGAAAGATAAATTTTGTTTCATTTATTTCTTTGATCATAGCTGGTCCAATATTACTTCCATGAACACCTACAACACTAAATTTTTCACACATAGAGTTGATATGATCGGATCTTTCAAAGGCTTTTTTATTATCTGAACAACTTCTCCTTAAATAATGTTCAATCTGTGGAAAGAAATGGTTAAACTTTTGTTTAAGATCTTTTTGTTTTCTTATTAGATCTTCAAATTCATTGTTTGGTTCTACTATTTTTAAAGTCGATTTGAATTTGTTGTGTTTTTTATACAATTCTTTGATATTTAATAGATTTGAATTTAATGTGTAATCTCCATATGAATTACACAAGTTTTTGTATTGTTCATGAGAAATGTACAAACCAATCTCCTTTCTTACTCCTGTCTCCAACTCCTTGATTTCTCTTATGTTTGGTTGTGTGATCCTTGTTGGGGATTTAATATCCTTTTCTGTCTCGCAACCAATTTTTTCTTGAGCCTTCTTCACAAATACCTCTGCATTCTTTAAGAATTCTCCCTGTATGTTTTCTTGGATGAAATGTACCTTCTCCTTCTGGTTTTCCATCTCCACTTCCAAAATGTCCTGTCTTCCACTTAAATCCTCTATGTTTTTTGTCAAGTTTCTCTTCTATCTTCTGTAATTTCCTTCCAATATCATTTGTAATTTCTGTCTTCATCTCGACAAGATCTTTTTTTAAATCTATCTTGTCCTTCTTCATTTCTTCTTTTTGTTCATCCATCTTCTTATCCATCTTCTTCATGTCTTCTTTTTGTTCATCCATCTTCTTAATCATCTTCTTCATGTCTTCTCTTTGTTCATCCATCTTCTTATTAATCTCTCTGAGTAAATTCATCATCATCCAATTTTGGTCTTGATTGGTTGCTCCCGGTGTGGCTTCTCCACCTGCGAGTCTGTCTACCTCTTCTGCTGCGTTGTCCGAGACATCATCCCCTAAGGTTCTCATTGTCTGATTTTCTGTCTCTTCCCCTGTTTCCGAGACATCATCTTTTTCATGGTCCAACTCTTGGTTTGAGGTTCTTTCCTCCAAAAGAAATTGGAAAGTTTCTGGATCCTTTTCCTCCTCGATAAGAGCTGTCTTAAGTCTATTGAAAAGAGTTAATTTAATCCCTTCACTGCTTAAATTTCTTTTTTTCCAATTCTTCTTTCAATTCCTTTACTCTCAACTGGCCTATAGTCTTACAGGACTTGTTTTGTTCCATTTTGTTAGATTAAGTTGAAATAGAGTTTTGAAATCAGTTTTAAGTTTTAATTTAAGTAATTAGACCTAGATATTACACCCAATAACAATGATGTTTCCCTATTTCAGGAATTGTACTGAGTTTTTGTATATAGTTAAATATAAAATTTTTCAAAAAAAATCTTAGAATTATTTTTCTCAAGCAATGTTAATATGATTCAAGAAAAATACAACTGAGCATTTGTTTACTAAACTTCTAATTGTCTCTGAGTAGTCTGGAACAATCTATAATTATTACTCTTGTTTTTATTTTATGTAAACTTGGTCAAAATGTTCAAATTGTTACTTTTAAATCACCTCACGGTTCAACAATAATATTTAATAAACTAAGTCTTTAGATATGAAATTTAGATTAATTTTATAACGCCCACGTTGGGATCGACATTAATATTGTGGGGTTAAATTTTGTTAAATCTATAAAAAATTATATTTTCTTAATGTATTTGTGTGAAACGTGTTGCCTATCGCGGTACGCCTACGACAACAATATGATCTCCACAATATTTTCTTAAAAAAATATGACGCCAATGAAATTAAATTAAACCAAGCTGCTCAAAGCAATGAGACTCTTAAAAATTTTTATGATTAAAAACAAATAACGAAAAAGATACTTAAGTAGTTCCTCCGGTCACTGTATGACGTCACCCGCTCAGGTTACTGGTGTAGGTTCAAGTTCTGCGTGATTATTCCCTCTAGTCAAATTCTGTGTTTTATGAGGTTAAAGTTCTGAGACGTTACAGCTGATTGAAGTAAATTAAGAAGTGATCGTTCTCGTTAAATAAATTTGCAGATTAATTTATGTTTGAAATAAACAGAAATTCAAAAGAGATATTTATTGTTCAATGTCGCTAAAAGAAAATGTATTAGAAAGATTCCAAAATGAATTGGGTTTACTGGTGAGTACAATTTATACTTTTATTCCTATGGAATGTACCTTAAATGAAAATATAGCGTGTTCTTAGTTGTGGAACAGTATTCTTCAATTGAACTGTAAGAATGTGAAAATAACTGAATATCCTGTTCTCTCTTCCAAGAACAGACTACATCAAAGTTGTAGCACGTGCTAATTTAAATAAAACCTTTATAATACGAATAAATTTTGACAATAAATATAGATCTTGTACAAATGAATGAGTGATAAAACAAATTAGTATGAAATTCTAAAGTTCATCGAAAATGTTAAACATTAAAATAGATCAATAATAATTGTTGAAATTCTAGAGTTTATCGAAAATGTCAAATATTAAAATAGAACTATAATAATTGATATCACCTTAAAAATGTCCAGAATTTGGTCCATACATGGATGTTGTAGAGTCCTGGTACTTAATTCTTGCTAAATATGTGTTGGAGCAAAATTATTTAAATACCTCAAATGTAGAATCCTTACAACTGCTGTCACATTCAAATGGACAGAATATGTTCCTTAAGGCTTAAATAACTTGCTTGCTCTCCTGGAACTGCTGGTATTGGATGCCAATACACTTTGGCCCCAATTTCTTGTCAGGTATGTTAAATTTTTATGGAAATACACTTTTATATCACACTTTATCGTTTTAAGTATCTATCTTGCATTATTATGCGTTAATTGTTTAATTTTACTTATAAAAATTCTAATTTTATCAGGACAAATTTCTTACCCTCCTTTCGCTTTCAGGAACAAAAAACAAGAGAGAGATTTTAGATTCAACAGCACCATGGTTACTGAAAATTCTTTTGTTTTCCCAGCTTTCCTTTTGAACAAAATAAATAAATTTATGTTGGCAATGAAAGCAAAGTTACTAAAAAAATATCAGTTTTTTATGTTGGTGACTGGTAAGCTCAAATGATGTTTATTGGAACCTTGTTGTACAGGGTGATTTTATTTTAGTGAGATTTGGAATTCTAAAATTATTCCTACAGATTTTGGGAGTGATCACAAATTTGTCCTTAACATCTAGAAATTAAAACTAATCAATTATTTTCAAGGTACAATTTAAGAAATTTATAAAATTTATGGAATAATTATCTGGAATAAATTAAACTCAACTTGTAGTTTTGCTATTATCTTTCTTTCTATTAATTTAGTTGCATAAAAAAAAATCGAACAAAGACTTATAATGATTTTTAATTATTGTTTCCCAGAATGTTGTACACCAATTCAGTATCTTTTTCATAATATTTATAAATAAACATGCTCATTTGTATACTACTTCTAATGCAACCGTAACAGTATATGTGACTGGTGGCATAAAGAGAAGTATAAATAGAAAGAAATTCGGATAATATTTGTAGGAAGATTGTGTATTGAACCGAAGACAAGACACTGGGGTTACTTGCAAAAGGACGAAGCAAGTCGAGGGAAGATATAGTGATGGTACAAGGAAAGAGAATTCGTATGTACGAGTCAGAAAAGTCAGCCAAGGGGGAGGCAAGCATTTACTGCTCCTGCCATCTCATCAAGGGTGGTACAGAACTGTGAAAAAATTCTCTGTGAATTGGCAAAATCCAACAGGCATCGAGGGGAATGAAAACGCTGACGCGCTCGCCAGGAAGAGCTCTCAAGCACCCTTCGAAGGACTGGTCAAAGACCATTAGGGGACTAGGCTTGTTTGAGTAAATGCTGAGCCCACTTGGGAGCACAATAAGCCACATAGGTTTCCGTTCTTGGAACTTATACATGTTATAACATCCACTTCCCAGAGAGTCTGTCTACAATTGCATTGGGTATGAATCCAATACTGTGTGGATCCAGAATTGGTTCCACTAGAACACTAATCTCCGCCAGCAAAACTGTAATAATGTATGTTTTCTATAATTATTTTCATTCTAAATGTTTTTAGAAATTTAAATCAATATCTTATACGGCTTAAATCCTAGTCGACCAATGCATGGTCTTTGATTTTTACGTTTGGCGTAGTTTTCCGTTTTATAAAGAAATATTCGGGTCTCTCCAGTTATTTTCCCTTTATCAGATGGTAAATTTAAAAGAACTTTTTCATTCGTAAATGTTCATTTTTACGGTTATCCTTTTGATATGTTCCTTTTGACATATCAAAAATAAATGAACACTGATGGGTCGTTGACGTGAATCAAGAGCAGCTAGATCATTATTTTTGATTTTGTGCACGGTACACTGGATGACCGAGAGCCAAAGGGCCGAAGAATGTCATTAATGAGATATTTCATTATTTACGGCAAATTAAGTGTAAGAATAAATTGTTGATTCAGAAAAATTTATTTACTCTGATTTGACAGAAATGCAAAAAAAATTAATTTTCCAATCTGACGATGCTATTTCGATAGCGAAACGGCTGTCATTATAATTAAAGTATTTAAAAAATAAATAGTGGAAGTTAATTCAACCTTTTAGTTGTTTATTGTTCTGTATAAATATGGTATCTAAAATGGATAGTTTGGGAGAAATAATTAGTTTTAGAGAACAGCGTGTTTTTGGACGACTAAAAAATTTTCTTCAAGATTTTTGGGGATGAGTCCAGTTGATGATACGATGATCGGTACCACCTCCACTGTTTCTGCTTACTACATCTGCCCTACTTCTATAGCAAGATTGCTAGTTTTTCATTATATTTGTCCAAAATATTGTTATTGTTTAAAACTGCAACATCGACTAACAGCACTGATTTACCTTAATTTATTTATCTGTTTGTTATGTAGATTTATTATGCCACATAAAGCTCTTCCTCCATCCTTACTCGATGGTGTTCTAAATACTGACGATATTTTTTAGTATTATTATCCTGTGTTTCACTTAGCTTTAGGATAAGGTATTTTGGCTATTAGTAAACACCAGGTGCAAACAATGCATCCATGCAGCCATGACTTTGGTGGCTTTATTGACCAGTTTTATAAAACTTACTGCAGAATTTCCGCTGTTCTCAGAATTAGAGCTTTCTGCATACTCAGTAGGTTGTGTTTTCCGAGAACTTTCTTTATTATGTCAGCTGTGGCTTTGGAAATAAACCCTGTTGCTCCAATGATGATCGGGATGACTTTAACCTTCATCTTATTTAGCTGTAGTCCGATGGAACAACATTTTTTATAAGGCATTATTTTGTTTTTTATCTTTTAGAAGCACGTAGGGTTTTATATATATTGAGACGAAGTTTTATTATCATAAAAAATTTATTCATTAAAGAAAATATTAATTTCAATAAGAATGTGTATTATGATGATTAAATCAAAAACAAAATCGTTAAGTCAATTAAAAGCAAAAATAAATAATAAAAAAGTAATCACATTACATAAAAATAATCAAAATCACCATTAAAAAAATAAATAATAATGAAAATATAATTCTAAATGTAAAATAAAACAAACGAACAAATTATAAATTTTTGTAAAATATTATTCTGTAAAATATATAAAAGGATTTTCAAAGATCTACAAAAGTGTATAAAAAGTTCTTCTACGAATAACACCTGTGCCTGTGACGTCAAATTAACACGAATTAGAATGCTCGTAAACATCGCGTGTTTGAAATGTTTAGTTTCCATGAACTGAAAAACCTTAGAAGTGCACCTGTGCCTGTGACGTCAAATTAACACGAATTAGAATGCTCGTAAACATCGCGTGTTTGAAATGTTTAGTTTCCTCGAACTCCAAGAGCTTAGAATAGCACCTGCACGTTGTGACGTAAGAGTTACTCGGAAATGTATCGGTCGAATTTATGATTTCAAGCCTCAGTGTGAATATAATTTGAGAGCTTTTCCGACCATAATAAATTATATAAAAATTATTGAACATTAAAAATGATTATTGTATATATTATGTAAAAAAATTGTTTGTAAAATATAAGTAGTTAGTTAGAAATAAGCAAATTAAGAAATAGTTCCTTCTGATTGGTTCTCGTGGAGTTTTTAAATGAAGCATTTTTATTGGTCAGAGAATAATGAGAGAGGGATCTCAGTCTTTACGTAAAAGAACCAGTCAGAAAGAATAAAAGGAGATTCAAGCCTAAATTTTAAGAGAGTCAAGACCCTTTATACAAATATTCAAGCCTCGTTTAAAAAAATTTTCAACAAACATTTAAGATTTAATTTTAAAAAACTTTCACGACTCAATACTCAAGTTTAATTTTAAAAAAGATTCAAGACTCATTTTCAAAACATTCAACAACAGCTATTATAATATTCAACTCGTAACCTACATTTTTAAAAAAGACTTTGATTAGTCATAAATTTTATTAACTTTATAAGTTAACAGTATTCGACTTTGAATCGAAAATAGGTTTGTTGAATCGAGCAGAGTAATCTTATAATATAACAGTTTCAACTGTAATTTTAATGATACAAAAGTTAGTATCAAATTAATATAAGAAGCTTGACTTACCTTATATCAGAAATAATCCTAGTATAAAACTTTATAACACACCACTTGTAAAAAGGGAGTCTTATCAACCAGTAAATTGTATAAACAAATCCACAAGTAAACAATAATAAATTCTACATCGTAAGAGTTTCTGTCTTTAATTAAACCATTGGAAGTTCTACATCCCACGTGTTCACCAGAAGAGAAGATAGACCACCAGTTCCAGCGACACCTACATGTGAATGGCGAACACTCGAGAGACAAAGTTAAAAAAGGTACCGTTATTTAATTTGTATTAAGTGTGCGTATAAACTGTTTTAAAGCGATAATAGTTATTAGCCGCTAGAGAACATTTATACTACTTTATTGTAAAGATTTTTGAATTTCATTTTGATAGAAAATTTATAATTTGTTTGAGCGTAAATCTGTGGTGAAACCTGTACGACCTGAGATATAATTTTTCGATTAACGATAGTGTCTATTTTCAAGAAATATTTAATTTTATTTGAGCTAGTCAGCATTATACAACATAATATTATTTAAGGGGCTAAAAAAACATTATTATTGTAGTAAAAAACTTCAACAATTACGTCAAATCAAATAAAACAAACCACTAATAATATCATGTCACAATTAACGTGAATTTACTAAAATAACATTCAATCATCAGAAAAAATTAAAATAATAAAACAAAAAAGAAAACATAAGAACCCAACAACAAAAAAAATAATAAAATCATAATAATATATATATATAAAAGAATGGTAAAGTCTAGTTTGTTGCTGGCGATTGGTCATGGCATGCTGTTAAAAATTTGATTTTACTTGCCAGGTCCATGTTTGATTCTGATAGACTTCCTCTTTATTTGCCATATTATTCTCTGTAGTTAGGAAGTGGATATTATTGCAGAATTCTCCTTGATTTTTACATTTAGTTCGTTAGGTGATGATGCTATGTTGGAGACGGCTGATGATTGATGATTTAAGTGTCAGAATAATGTTATTCCCTTTCCTCACTAGTAAGTGTGCTTTTTGGGTAGTGTTGATAGTCGTGTGGATATAATATGGTTCTTGTATCAGATTGTGTTGCTTCGCCATTTCCAGATGTATAATTATTCCCATATTATCGTTTGTATTCGGTTGGTACTTTTGGTGTGCAACTGCTTAATTTACCTATGTTTAATTGTTTATCTGTTTACATTGATAATATCTTCTTACATTATTAATTCTTCTATAATTTCTGGTTGGGACTGGTCTATCTTGGATTGAGATGAAAAATCCTTTCATATCAAGGAACAATTTTCCATTTGTTGGCCATTTAATTGATTGTCCCTTGCAATAGAATTATTTAGGATGCTTTTCCGTGAATAGTTCATTGTTGGATAAGATAGATTTTCGTGTGTTGTAGTTTGATTTTAAGGTTGCCTAGTGTCAGATTGTAATCTGCTTGTGTTACTACTAACTACTTGTGCTATTACTGTGTAACTACTGATTTGCAATGACAATATGTGTACAGGGAGTTGATTTTCTTTGTGTACAGATTTTGAATGGAAATATTATTAATATCGTTTATGTTAACGTCTGAAAATTATACTGGAAGGTTCTATAGTTTACGAGAACAATCCAAGACGTTCGAAAAAATCGAAAAACTAATAAATGAATGCTAAGTTGACAGTACAGTTAGTGTTTTTCTGAAGAAACTATTAAAAATTACTTTTACCTTGAATGTCTGGGTATCTTAGTAATTATCTTTCTATTTTTTAATTGTAGTGAAGAAAGAAAAATTCATTTTTAAGTATTGCAAATACTGTTTGAGTTTTCCTTTGTAAATAATCCACATTCACAATAATACTTTGCGACGATAAAATTTTTCAGGTCGTTTGTGTTGTAAAGTTTGCAAATGACCGTCAGTTTTTTATGTTAAGAGACAAGTTTGGTGTCGTGTAGTAGACATAACGAGCGGTGATGAAGTCCTCTACGTTGATGGCGCCCTAGGGAATCACCGAGGCTTGGACTCGTGATATTCTCGACAGTTCAGGAACTCTTGACTTCCCATCTTTCCTTTCCCGTTAGCCACGACAAGTAGATTGTTTTATTTCTAACCTACTTTATTTTTCCCCTTTTTATTTCAGGAAACAGATTTCACAGCCGCGAAGGGAAAAAATTATCTGGAGTTTCGGTTGGTAGGGGTTCGTTTTAACGTGGAAGGTTTGTTTTTGTTCATTTTTCATTGTGTTCCGGAACTTTAACGAAAATAAATGGCGGTTTTCTCTGGTAATACACGCATTAAACGCAATTAAAATATAATTGGTCGTTCATAAACATTCATTTAATTATACAACGAAGTATGAACTTTGTTTTAATCGTTAATGATTCTGATACGACTGTTTAAGAAATGCAAACAGGTTGGATTTTGTTTATTTTGTCTTTAGATTTTTAATTTATTCTTTTCTTTTCTAAATAAATTTGTTTGCTTTATCATTATAAGGATCCTCGGCCTGTACGTGCTCAAGAAGATTTTGGCCTTTTGACGTCCATTTCTGTAGCTTCAATTGTAGATGGGTTTAAAACTCTCAAAGGCAATTCGCAACATCAAATCCCGTCATATCTTCCTTATGATCTGGAAGGATACAATTCTTAGGCAGACACCCCAGTTCTACCCCTTCAAATGCAAGCCAACAAACACCATCTCTGCAGGACACAAATAGGTACTGCATAAAATGCATCTAATCTGTGCAAACTGCACTGAAAACTACATACCACAAAGAAGAAAGCAAAGCGCACCCTAAAATCTCACTTTAACAAATTCATAATTATATAAGCAATACGATTTCTACATTAAAATAAAACAATTCCAGCCCTGCAGAGGATAAAACTACTATGTATATTGGGGCTTTAATAAATCTTCAGATATCCTTAGGTTATGAATAACTTTTCTTTTCTTTTGTGGAACTACCTATTCCAAAAAAATTAAATTTAATAGTTCTTTACGTAGTGCCATTTTCAAGTTCGCTTTTAAGTTTTTTTTTGCCGTTTTATTTAGTTTAATCAACATTATTAATTGCTTAGTTAATTTTTCAACTTTTATTTGATATAAACCATTGTATGTGTCAGCTTTTAAAAAAGTTCTTCTTGTACTGTCTTCAATAAAAGCTTTATCCTTTTCAAAAAATACTGTATACCCATAATCAGTTATTTTGCCAACGGACATCAAGTTTATTGACAAGTCTGTTATATAAAGAGTTTCAGATGCTAATTCTACGAAATTAAGAAAATATTTAATACAGTAAAATAAGTTTTCACTGTGTTTTATTTTTCAGCATAAACAAACTGTCATTTGTCATTTTTAACTGTCAACTTTTATTTTTAACTCTCAAATGTCATTTTTAATTTTCAAATGTCATTTTCAGCTGTCAAATGTCATTTTTTACTGTCTAATTTTTAACAGTCTAATGTCATTTTCTGCTGTCAAATGTCATTTTCGACTGTAAAATGTAATTTTTAACTGTCAACTGTTATTTTTCAACTGAAAAATGTAATTTTTCAACGGTCTATTGTAATTTTCAGCTGTCAACTGTCATTTTTCAACTGTCATTTTTCAGCTGTCATCTGTCAAATGCCATTTTAACTGTCATCTCTCATAAAACCACTGCGTGCCGAGCGAAGCGAGGTTCGCAGCACATTTTTGATGTGTTATTTGTCATTTTTAACTGACATTTGTCATTTTTAACTGTCGTTTGTCATTTTCAATTGTCATTTACAACTGTCAAATGTCATTGTTAGCTATCAAAGTCAATTTTAACTGTCAAATGTAATTTATTGATCTGTCAAATGTCATTTTTAACTGTCTAATGTCATTTTTTAACTGTTTTTCAACTTTCAAATGTTATTTTTCAACTGCCAAATGTCATTTTTCAATTGTCAAATGTCTTTTTCAACTGTCTATTGAAATTTTTATTTGTCATTTTTCAGCTGTCAGCTGTCATTTGTCAAATGCCATTTTAACTGTCATCTGTCATAAAACCACTGCGTGCCGAGCGAAGCGAGGTTCGCAGCACAACATTTTTGATATGCCATTTGTCATTTTTAGCTGTCAAATGTGATTTTTTAAATGTCATCTGTCATAAAATCAATGCATGCCGAGAGAAGCGAGGTTCACAGACAACTTTTTTGATTTGTCAAATGTCATTTTTAAATGTTAAATGTCATTTTTAACTGTCAAATGTCATTTTTAACTGTCAAATGTCATTTTTAGCTGTCTTACGTCAATTTAGACTGTCAATTGTCAATTTCACCTGTTAAGTGTCTGAAATCTGAAATTAGAAGTATTTTGGTTAAATTTTTTATTTTAAGCAAGTTTTTTTTTACCTTTACTTTATTATCTTTATTAAACTGTATCACGCACATCCTTCAAAGTATTGCAAATATTTACTTGATTCAGTTCTGATTGGGAGGTACATTTTCTTGCAAATATTCTTGGGAATCATTCACGTAGGATCATAATTTATTTATAATTAAAACAGCTTGAGCGTGCATGCTTCAGGTATCGTAATTAATGAGAGAAACTAGCAACCGGGAACTACGCCCTGCTACAACACTATGGAATAAAAACTTAGGACAAGTTTTTGGAAACATAATTTAATATTTATTTTCCGTCAGACTAAAAGAAACATTTATATATGAGAAATTAAATAGTTTTTTTACTTTATCTCATAAACAATAAAAAGTAAAAGATCCGATCGCTGATACTGAAAACCTTTTTAGACAATCACTGGGAACATCAAACTAATTGGGTATCGAATTATCCTTTAAGTTAGACGAGTATAGAACGTGTGTTCAGTTACTTTACGTAGAGTGCCCATAATCAAGTTTCCAGAGCCAATATTTTTATATAAACGTCAGTTGATTCGACGGGAGTGTCTCCTGCTTCGGAAGTATATTTTTCCTACATGTTCGTATATGATTTTAAGATATTTATAAATCCCGTGGACACGTTTCAAATATTTACTTTAGAAATAATGGTAAAGCATTTTTTTAAAATTACTTGTAAGTGAGTCCACAAATTTAAAATAAAAATATATACCTGATTTATAAGGATACAAAATGTATCCACAACAAAATATTAAAATTAGGTTAATATTTAAGTGTGTGTTGTGGTAAAAAGGGGAAAAATTTCGAAATTATGCGGTTTGGGGCAAAGTTTGAATCCAAAATGAAACGTGTTTAATAATAAAGTTGTAGATTGTGATAAAATCTACAAATTTTCTCTGTTTTTTTTAACATGTAATACCATTTTTGTGTCCCACATAACCTCACTTTTTCTCAAGCCTATACCTCTAAAATTTTTCATAAATTCTATAAATTGATGCAACTAGTAAGAAACCAATTAATTTTGAACCTGAATTTAACGGTTTTATCAAATCAATTAAATTAAATAAAATTAATTTTACTTTAGAAGTTGAAGAAAACCATTCAATTAATTTTCTAGATTTAAGAATTGAAAAAGTTAATAATTCATTAAATTATTCAATATACAGAAAACCTACACAAACAGTTGTAACCATACCATATAATTCAAATCATCCACTATCACATAAATTAGCAGCTTATAATTCCATGATACATAGAGCATTTTCAATTCCAATGAACGAAAATAATTTTAATAAAGAAATTGAGACCATAAAACAAATAGCTACATCTAATGGCTATCCAATACATTTGATAAATAAATTAATTGATAAGAAAGAACAAAAAGTGTCACTAGAACTAATATTTCCAAAACAAACCAAAGAAATTAAAAGCTATAAAAGTATTACATATTGTGGAAATATTTCCAATGCAATTTCAAAAATAATTTCTTCGGCAACATCAGCATTAATATCATTTAAAACACAAAATAGTATTGGAACAAAATTGTTAAATGTGAAAACAAAATTACCAAAATTAAAAAAATCTGGTGTTTACAAAATTAGTTGTCCAAAATGTAATGCAGTATATATAGGTCAAACACAAAGAAATTTTGAAGTAAGATTTAATGAACACTTAAGAGCATATAGATTACACCAGATAAGTCGAACTAGGCAAAACATCTACTGGAACATCCAAACTCACTTATACACACCAATGACATTCATATACTACACATTTGTGATAAAAAACAAAATTTAGATTTTCTAGAAGAACTTGAAATTAAAAGACATCTAGCAGATCAACAGTTTAAAGTAGTTAATGAACAAATAAATCTTGGAAGTTCTCCACTATTAAACTGTTTACTTTGATTGAGTCTTCATTTTATACATAGATAAGACATTATTGTAACATAACTATATTAAGTTATTGTAAAGATCAGCATGATATAGTTTTTTCCTGGTTTTTCTATATCATTGCACAGTTATACTGATCTTAGAGGGAAATACATCCAGGATAATCCCTTAGGGCTAATAACATCTAGGCTTTAATATGATTATGTCTTATTGCTTCCTTACTTGGTCTAGCCTTAACTACTTAGCAACATCAAGTACCTAGTTACAAACAAACAAAAATGTAATTTCAATATGTCAATCTGACGATGCTAGTTATAGCGAAACAGCTGTAATTGAATGTTAAAGCGAATTTTTCGAATAAATAGTGGAAGTTTAGTTTAACCGTTAAGTTTTTTATTGTTCTTAGATTCTATTGTTATTTTTTCTATTATCCAGCAAAAGCAGATTAACAATTATTGCAAATTTTGTTAAAATTTACTCTAAAGAGTTTAAATATTAAGTTAAAAATATTAAAAAATCAAAATAAGAAGTCGAAAAATTGAAATTTTAATCTAAATTGGGTATTCAGGACCAAAAAGAAGCAGTTTTTTACTTTGTAATTACCATAAATATACTCGAAAAATCCAAAAACATGTAATATCATTGAAGTCTATCATAAAATCTACGTAAAGTTGTCTTGTATGACACCCGAATTCTTAAATTAACCTATGGCAGCAATACTGATTAATGCAAATTGGTAAATTTTGTATTAATATATTGAAAATTGTTTTCTCTCGTTCTTTTTTTACAATTCATAAAAATGTATGGCCAAAATTTAACAACTATGCAAATTTTGCTTTTTTTATTACATTTTTAAGAGCATTTGTAAACGAATAGTATATTTTTTTTAATTTCTTAATAAACTTGATGAAAATACGAATAAAATGAGTTTCAAATGAATCCTGTACAATGATTTTTTATTAATTTTTAATAAATTTTTGACCTAATGAAATTTATGGTACTAACCCTTACTGTGTGAAAATTCATGTTATTCAGAACAATAAACAACTAAATTTAGAAAGCAAAATCTTTAATTCTACTTATAAAAACAATATTGTATTTTGGTATAGATATGTTGATGATGTGTTAGCAGGATTTGTAGGTAGCGAACGACAACTAGATATATTTTTTAATTATATAAATACCTTGCATCCTAAAATTAATTTTACTTTAGAAGTTGAAGAAAATAATTCAATTAATTTTCTAGATTTGAGAATTGAAAAAGTTAATAATTCATTAAACTATTCAATATACAGAAAACCAACACAAACAGATGTAACCATACCATATCATTCAAATCATCCTATATCACATAAATTAGCAGCTTATAATTCTATGATACATAGAGCATTTTCAATTCCAATAAACAAAAATAATTTTAATAAAGAAATTGAGATTATAAAACAAATAGCGATATCTAATGGATATCCAATACATTTGATAAATAAATTAATTAATAAGAAAGAACAGAAAGTGTCACTACAACTAATATTCCCTCAACAACCAAAAGAAATTAAAAGTTATAAAAGTATTACATATTGTGGAAATATTTCTAATACAATTTCAAAAATAATATCTTCTGCAACATCTGCAATAATTTCATTCAAATCACACAATAATGTTGGTACAAAATTGTTAAATGTAAAAACAAAATTACCTAAAATAAAAAAATCTGGTGTTTACAAAATTAATTGTCCAAAATGTAATGCTGTATATATAGGTCAAACACAAAGAAATTTTGAAATAAGATTCAATGAACATTTAAGAGCATATAGATTACAACAACCAGATAAGTCAAACTATGCCAAACACGTTCTTGAACATCCACACTCACTCATACACACTAATGACATTCAAATATTACACACCTGTGATAAAAAACAAAATTTAGATTTCCTCGAAGAACTTGAAATCAAAAGACATCTAGCAGATCAACAATATAAAGTAGTTAATGAACAAATAAATCTTGGAAGTTCACCACTATTAAACTGTTTACTTTGATTGAGTCTTCATTTTATACATAGATAAGACGTAATTATAACACAAATATATTAAGTTATTGTAAAGATCAGCAGGATATAGTTTTTTCCTGGTTTTTCTATATCATTGCACAGTTATACTGATCTTAGAGGGAAATACATCCAGGATAATCCCTTAGGGCTAATAACATCTAGGCTTTAATATTGTTATGTCTTATTACTTCCTTACTTGGTCTATCCTTAACTACTTAGCAACATCAAGTACCTAGTTACAAACAAACATGTAATTTCAATATGTCAATCTGACGATGCTAGTTATAGCGAAACAGCTGTAATTGCAATTTATAGAATAAATAGTGAAAGTTAATACAACCTTTTAGTTGTTTATTGTTCTGAAATTTTTGACCATTTGACCATTTTTGCTTAAAAATGAAATAACTCAGAAACTTTTAGAGGTACAGGCTGGAGAAAAATTGAGGTTATGTGGGACAGAAAAAAGTATGTTTATATTAACTTTCAAAGAGATTGACTTATCCGTTCAAAAATAAAAAAAACCGAATTGGTAGTTTTTTTGCATTTTTCACCGAAAATGAGGTTATGTGTAAAAATAAAAGTAAGTTCATATTTTGCCACTACTTACAACTTTTCTATTAAAAACTTTTTATTTTGTTAGAGGTCAAATTCTCCCCTAAAACACAAGATTTCGAAGCCTCCTAGTTAAGAGAAATTTTGTGTAAGAAAAAAAGTTTTTACTGATTAAAAGTCACGACTGCCTCTCGGAACTTATCAGTTGATTTATATTTATACCACTGCAAAATATTCCGAGAATAAAATAGCTACTGGGGTAAATTTTTTTATTTATTTGTTAAAAAGCATGGTTAATCAAAAAAAGTTTTTAACTAATACAGACACCGAAAGTTATCTTATAAAACAGTGGCGCCTTTGAGTTATTGATTGCGGATTACGAATACATGAAAAGTTTTAACTGGAGTTCAGAGAATATTTTGGAGGTTTTCCATATCGAGACTTTCAATTATTTTGCGTTAAATTGTCAAAGAAAACTCAGTAGCAGACGTTTGAAGAGACGGAATATTAACAAGTTTCGAGGAAAAAGTTTTAATAACATCCGAGAAAGCAACAAAAATTGTTATTTATTTTAAGAAAGATGTGTTTTAAACAAAAGTACATTAAATACAACAATTAGTTCTTAGTTCGTATTAATGGCATCGCAATTAAGAGAACTGTGAAGACAGAACAATATTATGAAGGAATAATAACATTTGCAGTCACTATATTTATGTTAAATATATTTTACAATGTGCAGAAACGTTATACAGCTTGTTTGCAACGCCATGCTGCACATTTTGAACGAGAAATTTGTCGACTTGTTCCTTTGTCAGTACTTTTGACTTTTTCGGTGCATATCTTTCACCCTTTCATTTAGAAAAGCCACAAGCTTATCCTTTTTTCCTTTTTGATAATTTCTAGGGGTGAAATTTGACTTTAAACAAAAAGGTTTTTTTTTTTCAACATTTTTAAATATTTTATAACTCAAGTTATAGAAAATTTCAAGGACATTTTTAATGAATTTTAAAAAAATTTTTACTTCCCCAATCATGTACAATTCGAATTTTTAAGTTTTAAAATTTCACAATTTTCGCTATTTTTGATTTTTTTTTCGCCCCCAAGCTGACATTTTTAAAAATTAGAATGCAGATACTCTTAAAGACAATTTTATGAACTATTCGATACACAATTCGTTTTTTTGATTATTTCAATTCCTAGAAGTGATATTAGGCTTTAACCATAATGATGTCATGTTTCGACTACAGGTGGAATTTTTACAAAAATTTACATCGGACTCTTTAATATTTAATAACTTTTTTTCTACGAGGATTTAAGAAACCAAAAATTTTTAGATAGTTAGAGAAAGATAGAGGTAGAATACAAATGGAATTTGGTTTTTTTAATTTCATAATTGTGGAAATTATACAGGGTCAAAGATGGATCATTTTTTTTTAATTTTTCCTTTAAAAATTCATTACTTCTACACCACTGAATATAAAGGAACCAAATACATTTGAAATTAAAAAAGACTACCTATATAATTATAAAAAAGTACAATTTGAAATTTTTTTATATACAATCTAAGTTATTGCATTTTTAAAAAATTTCAATTTTCATTTCATTTGGAATGAAATTCGCTAAAAAAATAATTATTCTTGGATTTGGATCAAAACTTGCATAGAGGGTTTTTTTGAGACGGACATTTCAAAAAAGTGAGTTTCTTGAATTTATTGGACTCAAAAAGTGTAGGTATAATTCATATTTTTTTTATTACTTTATTATAGTCCTAATTTTTATAAATCTGGCTCAAAATCCGTGGAATATTTTTACAAATATTTACATCGGTCTTTCTAATTTTGAATAACACTTTTTCTGTAAAGATCTAAGAAATCAAAAGTGCATAGACATATAGAGAAAAGAATAAGCTAAAAGATGAACCCAATTTGGTTTCTTCCATTTCATATATGCAAGAATTATAAAGAGTCAAAGTTGGAAAACATTAAACATTAAAATTTTTTAAATTATAGTTCAAGTTACCGCATTTTTAAAAAATAATTATCCTTGGAATTCGACCAAAATTTGTCTTTGATTTCAAGGGTATAATAACCTTAATCTTACAATAGACACAATCAAATAAACTTGGCTTGATTCATAAGCAAAGTAAAAGAAGAAAAAATTAAATACGATTACATAATAAAAGGTTTTTAAGAATCATGTTAAGAAAAATTTACAAAGCATTCTGTAGTGGATAAACCAGTAAAATAGAGTTTTGCTCTTTTATCCTAAAATTCATTTTAGAAATTCAAGAATTTTTCTCCCGTTTATTTTTTGTTAGTTTCTCGTGATTCTCCCATTCACATGCAAGTTAAAATATTAAGTTCATATATTCGGTTTGCGTGCATGCCACTTAGTCAGTTGAAATGTTGATGCAGTCGATTCCAAGTCCATCAAAGTCACGTTTCATTTGAATTCTTTGAAGTATAAATATCATTAACACTTCAATCATTTATTAAACTAATTGCATTTGATTGTTTAATACACTTCTATTCTAAGAACCAATGAGATTTCTTCAATTTCTTAAAATAAACCAATTAAAAGTCATTTATAATGATAAACAAACTACCTAATTTTAGCTATAACCAATAAATGTGCACCTTTCTTTTCAACAATACCGCGAATTTACAATTCTTGACAACTGTCACTGTTGGATTATTTTCGATACCTAACTGAAATGGCGAAGTGCATGAATCATCACTTGGATCATCACTAGAAAATACATTTTGGGGTGATGCCGTAATGGCAGCTAATTATATGCAGAATCGTCTTCCAACTAAAGCTTGCAAGAAAACTCCATTCGAGTTATGGAATGATAGAAAGGAAAATCAAGAAAATGACGATGCTATTTCGATAGCGAAACGGCTGTCATTGCAATTAAAGTATTTATAGAATAAATAGTGAAAGTTAATTCAACCTTTTAGTTGTTTATTGTTCTGAATAAGATGAACTTTCACACAGTAAGGGTTAGTACCATAAATTTTTGAAAATGTATCCCACATTCCCCAAATAGATAATAATTTACTACCTGTTAAGAAATTGACCGATAAAAATTTCATGGTAAATTTTAAAAATAATAAATGTACCAAAAGAAGAGGATCCGTTGTTGTTGCTACTGAAGCTAATCTGAAAGGAAATCTATGTGAATTAAACTTAGCAAATGAAGACTTATAAAGACCAAACAAGTACCGATAAAATGTGATATAAATTTGTCGCGTAGAAGGCTGGGAGACAGGGATATACCAAGCACAGGTAGTAGACGACATAAAAATAACAGACGTCGAAGAAAATAAACAATGCGAAATTTATTTAGAAGGAAAAAGCTTTCCAAAATCATCTAAGAAATTTTGGAATTAATACACTCTGACATATGTAGACCAAAATAACCAAAATCCGCAAAATTTGGATTTTTACTACGGCTACAATATTCATTTTTGGATTGTTAGTAGATTTCAAAAAAAGCAGTATAAAAACCGGAATCTTCAACTGATAAGGCTGAAAATTTTATAAATTATTTATATCAGTAAAATAAATAATAAAATAAAAATAACCAAATGTTATTAAAATAAAATCATTTGGCCTGGACCAGATGACATTCCCTCAATATTTCTGCAAAATCTTCCTTTTAATACAAAGTTAATACTCCTAGATCTATTCAACACTATGTTTTTAAAACATCAGTTTCCAGAAATTTGGACAAATGCAACAGTTATCCCCATATGTAAATTTAACAAACCAAAAGACGACCCAGCCTCATATAGACCGATATCCCTAACCTGCAGTATGTGTAAAATTCTAAAGAAAATCTTAAACACCAGACTAGCTTGGCATCTTGAAAACAAAAAATTTTTAACACCCTATCAAAGTGGCTTCCGAAAGTGCAGATCGACAATTGATAATCTAATATCTTTTGAAAGTGAATTACATAATGCATTTTTGAATGACCAAAAATTAATCGCTATATTCTTCGATCTAAATAAGGCTTTTGATACAACCTGGAAATACAATATTTTAAAAACACTGCAGACATGGGAAGTACAAGGAAACATGCTAGCGTTCATAAATAATTTTCTCAACAACAGAACCATGCAAATCAGATCAAATGGCCACATCTCAACTACAAGACCTCTAAAAAATGGCATTCCTCAAGGATCTACTTTGAGTCCCACACTTTTTCTCATTGCAATTAACAGCATAGCCGAAATGATAAAACCTCCCATGAAAATTTGCCTTTATGCAGATGACCTCATCATTTATACAAGAAGTAGAAGCACAAAGTTCGCCTCCACTTTACTTCAAGATTGCCTGCATCAAATCGAAAACTGGTCTCAAAAAACAGGATTCCAATTTACAAGCGAAAAGACACACTACATGATTTTTGACAGACGAAAAGACTACTATAATTTTAATCTGTTTTTATATAGAACTCCACTAACGCGGGTAGAAGAAGTGAACTTTCTTGGTCTTACTTTAGATTGTTCTCTCAAATGGAAAACACACATAGAAGTCCTTCAACAGTCATGCCAATCCCGAATAAATCTATTAAAAATTCTATCAAACCGAACATGGGGAGCTAGTACAATCATCCTATTGAACCTATACAAATCACTGATAAGGAGTAAATTAGATTACGGTTCCATTTGCTACGATACTGCTAAAAAACATTATTAAAAAAATTAGATATCATTCAAACTACCTCACTGAGATGTGTATTGGGCGCTTTCAGAACCAGCCCAACGAGTAGTCTCCTAGTCATTGCAAACGAATTTCCAATGTACTTACGTCGACAATTCCTTTCCTTAAACTATACTGCAAAAATTTCTGCTTATTCCAACAATAATACATTCCAAATCATTTTCCCAACAAACCCTCCTCCTGACGAAATATACGACTCCAAGCCAACTAAGAATCTCCCTTTTAGAGGGAGAGTGAGACGAACTAACTTCGAATTTGAACAATTTAAATTATCGCTCCAACAAAACTCTAACTTTCCTCCCTGGATGTCTCAGAAGCCAGATGTCAATACATCTCTCACTCAAAATCCAAAAAATTCAACTAACCCTTGTCTCCTACAAAACCTCTTCAAGGAAATTATATCAAAATACCCCCAAACCCTGAAAATCTATACAGATGCTTCAAAAAATCTCAATGGAACTGCAGCAGCTTACATCTGCGAAAATAACAAATCTGCCATCCGACTACCGAATCAATGTAGTATATTCACAGCAGAAACCACTGCAATTCTGGAAGCCATAAAAATGTGCAAAGTCTCTACAGCAACCAAGTTTCTCATCATAACAGATTCACTGAGTGCGTTACTTGGCTTAAAACAACTTTACCCTTCACATCCTAATCTCATACGAATCAAAAGTGAAATGGAAATCATACGTCTTAGCCAAAAGAACGTCTCATTTCTGTGGGATCCATCTCACTCTGGTATAAAAGGAAACGAAGAAGTCGATCAAATAGCAGTAGCTACAACATCTAAACAAGAAGCGCCTAACATTCAAAAAATTCCCTACACTGACTACAAACCCAATCAAACAACATATACTTAATACTTGGCAAGTAACATGGAATCATACAACATCCAAGCTGAAAGAAGTTAAGCCACAAGTCGATTCAGTTCTATCAACACCAGAAAAACGAAGAGACCAAGTTGTCTTAACCCGACTGCGAATAGGTCATACACTCCTTACACATCAATATCTCCTCAACAAAGAACCAGCACCAGAATGTATACATTGCCATGTTTCCCTCACTGTAAAACATATCATCTTGGAGTGTCCTGAATATTCTAGATATAGAAGTCAGAATAAATTAAGTGCGGTATTCAAGGATGTGCTCACCAAAAACACAAGTGCTTTAATTAAATATATCAAAGACATTAATTTGTATAACAAAATTTAAAAATAATTATATAACACAAATACATCACATACTACTTGTGTAAGTCCTCCTGCTAATAACTCTTAGTAGTTGATGCGGGCATGTTTGTATCAAATAAAAAAAAAAATCATTTGGATTTTCCGATTTTTATATCACTTTGAATATTTTCAACATTTTGTATTTCAAAATACTTTTGTTTGTTGGACTATTAATAATTGAGGTCATTAGCAACTAAACAACTTTAAATGGTTTGAATTCTACGTTTTAAACCATTTTTTCATTGTATATAAATAATTTGCCATTACAATTGTTTTTTTGTTCACGTGAGCTAATCAAATATCGACTGATTGTATAGTTATCGTTTAATTTTAATATAAATATTGACACGAAATTGCTCGATTAGATTTATAGGACGTAAAAACGATGAACATCGACATCAAAACTAGCAATTTAAATCGCGAAACAGCGGTATGTTAAATAATGTGAATTACTCTCATTGCAAACTTGATTGGATTCTAATCCATAACCAGCTGTCGGTATAAAAAATTTCGAATATCCATTGTTAACTGCGTTATTTACCATTATTTGGAATACACAACCGCAACTGATGGCCAATCGAGTAATACGAATCGACAAGAAATGTCCGATGAAAAATTAATGCAATTATTTACTATCCCTAGATTGACGTGACTTTTCATTTGCATGTAGATTTGATAAGAAAAAATGTATTTGTATGTAAGTATTTAAAGCTATAAATTACCCTTAAGCGTCTTATAACAGTAGGAAATAGTTTTTCACACTGTTTATTTCAAAAATTTTAAAAATAGAAAAAAATTTCTATTTTCCCCTCTGAGGTTTAGAGGTTTTCTAAAGAAAAAACTACTACTTCCTGGGCTATATATCCTACTGGATATTGGGTGACATTTCAATAGTAAACGTGATGGCTTTGTGGATTTCAAAATGAAAGGAAAGTTATACGACTAGCAGAAAGAATTATATATAATAAATAGTTTATAATAATTAACAAAAGTATAACCTTGTTGCCATAAAACACCGTACATTGGTATTATAGTCACTTCTAGTAATGTTAACGAGAGCTTTGATTAAATTGTCGTCCCTGGATTCAAAAAAGTCCTTCGGAAGGGGTCATTTGCGGTCAAAGCGGTTGGTTCTCAGAATTCATTGAAGCGGACCACACAAAAAAGTCAAAGGGACGGCAATTGAGAGGCGGTATACATGCCTAAGTTGAGGTTATTAATAAGTAAATGAACTTTGTTGTTACTTTTGAGAGACGTGTTAAGCTAAAGTCAAAATTTAAACCACTACAATAAATAACAGGTCGGCTGAAAAGTCCCCGGTCTGACCTATAGATGACGACACTAGAATTAAATCCATTTCATTTTTAGATAGTATCAACCTTCAAAAGATTCGTGTAAAAATTTGACAGCTGTCGGACTATTAGCTTGTGAGATATTACATTTTTAGTGAAGCAACTTTTGTTATTTTCAAAAAGATGGAAAAAAAAATATCGTGTGCTTATTAAATATTGTTATTTGAAAGGAAAAAATACAGTTGAAGCAAAAGCTTGGCTTGATAATGAGTTTCCGGACTCTGCGCCAGGAAAATCAACAATCATTGACTGGTACGCAAAATTCAAGCGTGGTGAAATGAGCACCGAAGACGGTGAACGCAATGGACGCCCAAAAGAGGTGGTTACTGACGAAAATATCAAAAAAATCCACAAAATGATTTTGAGTGACCGTAAAGTGAATATGATCGAGATAGCTGACACTCTAAAGATATCTAAGGAACGTGTTGGACATATCGTTCACGAATATTTGGGTATGCGGAAGCTCTGTGCGAAATGGGTGCCACGCGTGCTCACAATTGACCAAAAACAGCAACGAATTGATGATGCTGAGCAGTGTTTGCAGCTGTTAAGTCGTAATAAACCCGATTTTTTGCGTCGATATGTGACTATGGATGAAACTTGGCTCCATCACTACACGCCTGAGTCCAATCGACAGTCAGCTGAGTGGACTGCGGCCGGTAAACCGCCACCAAAGCGTGGAAAGACTCAACAGTCAGCTGGCAAAGTTATGTCCTCAGATTTTTGGGATACACACGGTATATTGTTCATCGACTATTCGGAAAAGGGAAAAACAATCAACAGCGACTATTACTGTGCATTATTGGAGCGATTGAAGACCGAAATCGCGAAAAAACTGCCCCATATGAAGAAGAAAAAAATGTTGTTTCATCAAGACAATGCACCGTGTCACAAATCATCGAAAACGATGGCAAAATTGCATGAATTGGGCATCGAATTGCTTCCTCACCCACCGTATTCTCCAGATCTAGCCCCCAGCGACTTTTTCCTTTTCTCTGACCTGAAGAAAATGCTCGCGGGAAAAAAATTTGGCTCTGATACTGAGGTAATCGCCGAAACTGAAGACTATTTTGAGGACAAACCGAAGAAGTACTACAAAAATGGTATCGAAAAGTTGGAAGGTCCCTATAATCGTTGTATCGCCCTTGAAGGCAACTATGTTGAATAAAAAAAATGAATTTTGTCAAAATATTGTGTTTTACTATGGTAGACCGGGGACTTTTCAGCCGACCTGTTATGTATACTTGAATAATATCTATGTCTGGTTGTTTGTTGATTAATATAGCCGCTAAGATGAACGTGACTCTCGTCTGAAAACCATATGTTTTTCAAAAATTCGGGATATTCGTAAATTACATTCAACATGCGACCACGGTAAATTTCTCTTGCATGTTTGTCCGCAGCATTTATTTACATGCAGTTCTTACAAGACTTCTTTGAGGTGATTTCACAACTTGGTTAAAAACACGTCCTTCATTTTCGTTAGTGCATACTGTTTTTCGACGACCTGAAGAACCTTTACGTTGACACAATATACACTACCAGTGCGACGAAATTTTTCAACAACAGCTAACATCACACTTTTACTAGAAGCTGCTTTATTAAATTTTTGTTGATATTTTATTGACACCTGTTCTAAGCTTGGACCATCATTACGACCTTTTCCGTATGAACGAAAATAATGCTTGTTAAACAACAGCTAGAAGAAGATAAGGAATACTTAAATAAGCGCACGTTTAATGAAGGGGAAGACGTCTACGTACGTACAAACCTAGAAAAGGAATGGTCACCTGCAAAGATTACTCAACGCACTAACAAATATTCATATAAAGTTATTATGGATGATGGAATTGAGAGAAGACGACATGCAGATCATATAAGATAACGTAATGATAATGCCTCTTTAGATACTTATCAAAATTCTGAGTTACAGGAACCAACAATTTCAGAAGAACCTGGTCCTTGTATTGAATTAAAAACGATGACAGATCCAGTTGGAACGCCAGAGATAAAATCACCTACTGATGTCGACTTCCAGAATGACAAACCATCTGCTGAGATTCCAACTAGGAAAATAATCCAACATAGAAATTCTTGTACAGTGCAGTCTTCTGGAAACCAGAAAACATTACCTGCTAATCCGGTAGAGACGGTAGAACTGCGTCGGAGTACGAGGGAGCGCAAAAAACCAAGACGATTTTTAGAATAATATTTTTGTTTTTATTTACATAATTTGTTCGACATTCTGAGTTTTTCGTTAAACGGGAGGAATGTAATATTATTTGTCTTCTTTTAAAATAATTTCAATATACTTGGTTGCCATGATCTATGACAGATATATGACAATACATAAGTATTTTAATCCGTCTACATGTAATTTTCAATGTTGAAATATAATTTACGTTATAAATAGTTCTAGTATTACTATTAAACATTACAATGCTCTACCAAAAACACTTTTTCTTCCGTTGTTAGAACCATTTTCAAATCAAATTTAACTGCAGCGTACTATTAATATAATATCAACTAATGACAATTAAGTCAAATATGACAAATCCATATTACATAAGGTCTGTTCCAACCTTAGTACATAAAATAGTAAGGAAATATTGCTCGTTCAAGGACAGGTGACCGGGATGGTTATCCAAGATGGCTACCGGAAGTTACTTTTTAACAGTGGCGTCCTATATTTTTATTTGTCGAAAAATAATGTCCTCATTGAAACATACCTATTATTATTCAGTATGGACACTAATCATTATATATTAAAATAACCATTTTAATAAGGAAAGTAGAGGAAAAAAAAATAGTATAACATTGCCTAAAATGGGGGTACTAGATTTAAGGAAATAAAACCAGTTATATACTACACAATTTTTATTAACATTTTTCATTCTACCACTATTATTGGCCCTTAAATTGAATTTTGTGTAAACATGTCTAATTTTTTCTACATTATTTATTTTACTTTTACATATATAATAAATTCTTGTTTTTAAATATACTACACAGATGCTTTTTATAAGTTGTTTCCTACGAGGACTTTCAGAAGTAGATGGTAGAGTTTCAGGAACAGGAACTGGTGAAATAGTTTCACTACTAGTAGTTATTATCTCTTCAGCATAAGGGTCGTTAGTACTTACCTGCATAGAAAAGGTATATATTAGTGAAACATATGTTTAAGTAAAATATCTGTAAATAGATTTGAGAAAAATATAGATTTGGTCAATGTTATTAAAGCAATTTGTGGATGTAATAATTACTTACATATTTCATTCTTGCGATTTTAATTGTAGGTATAGCATTTGGTACTAGTAAAACAATTACTAAAGAAATTCTATCAAATGATTGTTCTGTAAAATGTTGTGAGCCTAAAAAGCTATTCTTGTCTGGACTCCAGTTATCTTTATCCACAATATTTAACCATTTCCGTCTAATATTTTCATCCCGTGGGAAACTGTGAATGTAATAATGTGTTAATTAATAGTATTAATACACAAATACATTTATTGTACCAAGTTGCTCTAGAATACTCCATAGACATAAAAATAATTGACATATACAGTTATTAGATTAACCAAAAAATTGTAAATTAATGATAATTAAAATAAAATATCCTCTTCCCATTATTGATACGCATATGTCAATTTAAGTAGATAGGTTAGGGATCAATACAAAGTATTAATTTAATTTAAACATAAAAGTATAGTTTACGTATATATAATGTATATTTATTTTAATAATAGCTACTTACCAATAAATAATTGATCCAAATTTTTAACAGAAAACTAAATTTTTATAACTTGTAAACAAAGTATAAGTCATAAATGGTTATCCAATATGGCCGACTTCCGTCGCCAGATTTTAAGATTGTAGATATAACACAAACTCCTTCCTTACTATTTTATGTTCTAAGGTTCCAACCAAGCAAAGAACCGTTCTAAAATAGTAATTTTTATGCGCAGTGGTGTACCGAGTTGCGCAGTGCACTAATTTGGTCTCGTGAGTGATAATATTACCGTTCTAGAACGGTTCTTTGCTTGGTTGGAACAAACCTATTAACAACTCCACAGCACTCTCTGTTTCGGTACTGTTTATTTTGGCGGATATCGTAATTCTTCCACTACCCAATAGAAAACCCATTTATTTTTAATGTGTTTCTTTGTCTGTTTCTTTGTCTAATATCATATAAATAACCCTATATACATATAAATTATGCCAAAAAGCTACCCATGATGTTGAAAAATATTTATCTAGTGCACTTATTTACTTATTTAATTACGTATAGTCCCTGCAGTAGTCCTATTTTTCCAAAATTGATAATTGCTCATACTTTTTATCTCTAATATTTTTTATTCTACGGATAACTCCAGTCCTTTTGGGAAAATGGGGTGGGATAATCCTTGTTCGAATGTCTTTTAATATAACTCAACCGCTGGCTGTGAGCTCTTTCAAGAAAATACGATAAAAACTTGACAAATAAAAAGTCCCCTTCTAAACGTCGACTTGTCCCCGCGGTCTTACTTATTTACAGCTAGATGGTTTAACTGCTTTGATATGTTAATCCCGTCTAAAGTTCTGTTTAAAATTTATGTGTAATTAAATTAGATACCGATTACTGTCATTTCCAAAAAAGTTGAGAGAGGTAAGAGTGACAGTAGCACTTTTAATTAACGAAGTTGCTTCAGTAATGTCTGAAAAAGAAGTTAAGAATATAAATTAGACAAAACAAGTTGAAACTTTTTAACTATAAACGTAATGTTACAGTTGACACTAATATTTAAATATTTCCAATAACACCAAAAAGTCTCATGCTGTAGTAATAATTTTAATTAATTTTTGTCGTAAATAATTTACCACAGCCTTGGTTATTAGATAAAAGAAAAGTTCCCTATCTCCTATAAAATACCTTTTCCTCCCTTGAATGATTATCATCATCATCATCAATGCCGTTAAATCCCGAGGGATTATGGCTAGCGCGAACGCTTTATTTAATCCATTTAACGAGGTGGATTACTTCTCTTGTATCAGTTTATCTACAATCTTATATCTGTCCTGGCCTTTACTATTATAGTTTTCCATTTTTTCCTGTCTCTACATAGGGTTTTCCAGTCTTTGATCTCTAATAGTTTTATATCTTTCTCCACTTGATCCCACCATCTACTTCTTGGTTTTCCTCTTTTTCTATTCTTTAAAGGTGTCCAGGTCGTTATTTTCTTTAGATTTTCTGTTGGTGCTCTTCTCATAATATGACCTATCCATTCTAGCCTTCTCGCTTTTATATACCTTACTATGTTTTCTCCCCCTAATTCTTTTTCTATTTCTGCATTTTTTCTTTGACTTATTTCTCCCTCCTCTGTTATATTTGGCCCAAGTATTGTTCTTAATATTTTTCTTTCCAATATTTTTAGGTCGTCTTCTTCTTTTTTATTCATTGTTGTTGTTTCTAGGGCATACGTAATGACTGGTCTGATTAATGTTTTATAAATTTGTATTTTTGTTTTTTTGCTAATTGTTTTATATTTTAGTAACTTCTTATTTACTCCGAATGCTTGATTTCCTTTTAAGATTCTTTCTTTAATCCTTTCTTTTGAAGTTTGTCCTATCAATGTTCCTAAGTAACTGTAGGTGGATACACTTTCGTATTTATAATGGTTTACTTTTAAAAATCTATCATCATTTTGATTTTGTTTTCCCACCCTCATATATTTTGTTTTGTCTTCATTTATTTGTAATCCGAATTTTTGTGCCTCTTTGTCTAATTTTTCTATCGCGTTTATTAAGTCTTTTTTGTTTTTGCTACAATTGTGATGTCGTCAGCATATGCAATTACTTGGATTTCATTAACCATGATATTTTTATTATTTAGCTTTGCCTTTCGTAAGATGCCCTCAAGTGCCAAATTAAAAATTGTAGGGGATATTGGGTCTCCTTGTTTTACTCCTTTATTTACGTTAAATTGCTTCGATAATAAACCCTGAAATCTTACTTTCCCTGTAGTGCTTTGTAGTGTCATTTGTATTAATTCTCTCAATTTCGTTGGGATTCCTAGATGTTCCATTTCATCTATTATCTTGGATCTTATTACCGAGTCAAATGCCTTTCTGAAGTCGATAAAGATGACATGCAGTTCTATATTGTATTCCTTGGATTTTTCTAGAATCTGTTCGATGGTATGTATTGCTGTAACTGTTGATTTGCCTGGTCTAAATCCATTTTGATAGTCCCCTATTATTTTTTCGGCATGTAGTTTCAATTTATGGTTTATTATATTTGCAAGTATTTTATAGGTGGTATTGAGTAGAGTTATGGGTCTATAATTTTTACATAATTCTTTATCTCCTTTTTTATGAATCGGTGTGATTATTCCAGTGTACCATTCAATTGGCATTTTGTTTTCTGTCCAAATTTGTTTTATTAATTTATAAATTTTTTCCTGTAGTGCTTCACCTCCATATTTTAACATCTCTGCTGCTATTCTGTCTTCCCCAGATGCTTTGCCGTTCCGAGTTTTTTTTATTTCTCTTTTAATTTCCTCTTCTGAAGGACAATTTAGTGTATTTTCTTTTCCTATTGTTATTATATTTTCTTTATTTTCTATACACATTATCTCTTCCTCGCACAACAGTCCACTATAATAATCTTCCCATATTTTTATTATTTCCATTGATTCGTGTATAGTGATACCATTCTTATTTTTTAATCCTCTTGTTCTGATAAAACCTTTGGCCGGTATTTTAATCTGCTTGTAAAATTGTTTTAAATTGTTGTTTCGTCTATTTTGTTCTATTTCTTTTAGTTTTTCATTTAGCCAATTATTTTTTTTTCTTTTTATATGCTGCATTTGCTTTATTCCTTGTTTTGAATGATTATAGTAATATTAATTTAGCAATAACTCAAATCACAATAAATTTAATGTTAAAACTATAAAAAAGTGCAACTAGTTTTGGTCTTAGACCATCATCAGGCTAAAAATAAAAAGATACAGTAAGGTAAGGATTAATACTTAGCGTTTTACTGATACTGAAGAACTATTTATGTTTTTTTTGGTTTACAAATTTTTTTAGGCCTAGAGCGATTAATAAATTCCATATTATCCACCAATATATACTAAGTGACAAAAAAAATCCGAGCACCAAGTTTAAATGATTTTTTTTTTTAATAAAATTTTCTATAAGTACTTACTGAAGCATAATAATAAGTAAATAAAAAAAAATTTAAAAATGATTGCATTGCTTTAAATCCCTTTTATCTTTAATAATGTGTGGATGCACCCCAAATTTTATTAAAATACAATCCTTTATATCTATTTGTTCACATTATGACTAAATTCATGTTTACGTTTTTTAGCCAATCTTTTTTATAATTTAGTAAATAACACCAATTAATTTGGTTACATATCTGCGATGTATTTTGTAATTATATTATAATGTTGAGGGTCAATTTGTGATATTTATTACGTGATTTTTAATAAAACAACTATTAGCCTAAATTTGATCTTTAATGTTCATAAAAAATATATATTTTTACCAAAAAGATATATAGGTTTATCCACACAAATACGAAAAGATATACATGCCAAGGCTAGGGGTGGATTATTTCATTTTCTCTGACTCAAGTACAATGTTTTAATTCTTTTAGAAATTATTAAGGGCGCCACTGAAATCTTTTTATTTTTATGATACTACTGAAGAAAGTTGTTTTAAGCTAATTATTTAAATAAGTATCATAAGATGACAGAAAGATGTCAGAAAAAACTGTCTATGAAGAAAAAAATGAAATAAAAATGTACCAACCTATAAAAGATAAAGAGATTTCCTTGGTGCGTCTGAAAAAAATTAAGTTTACATAGGTATTATTCCGCAAACAAAAAAATTACTATGATACGACAATGATTTTGATATTAAATGTAGAGCCAGCTGTATAAGAATATAAATGCGTTTATTTACGTTAGTCGACTTATCTTTTTTGTACATCTGCGATCCAATGGTTGATCCAGGAGAGGGCTGGTCCAGTGAAGGGTTGGTCTGGTGAACAGTCCACCAATGTAGAACCAATCAGCGGTAATTCAGTGGTAACTCAGTAGCAAATTTGAGGTAAATTTGTAGTAAACTTGTAGTGTCTTTGAAATCTGTAGTGTATTTGAAATTTATAATGTCTTTGATATTTTATATTCCAATGCTGTGAAAAATTGTCAGCATCAGCCACGTGTTCGTTTATTTTTTTCCGTACAAAAAGTACAAAATCTACATTTACCATTTGGAAATATTACAGAACATACAGTAGTAACAAAATATACATTAATATTACAATTAGAATTCCAGAAATGTACTCAACTCGCCATTTTGTATTTTTTTTATAAAAAAAATTTACAATTATTACTTTTAAATTGCCCTCAAAATATACTTGAAATAATTATAAATTTGAAAAATTCCCATCTGATTATATAGTACTGTCAAGATTTATATATACATACCTGTGTGTAACACCAATAACAATAAGAGAATGAATCGTGGCATTGGAGGTATTGGACTATGCCACATTAAAAGTTGTGTATAAAGTTGAAATTACTGAGAGGAATCATTTGTAATAATTAACATGTTAAGAACTCTATACAATAGATGGTGTTAGCGTTAGCCATATAATTAATTTAAATATACTACGTTTTTATTTAACATATCATGTTACAATTTGCATAAATAATTTGCACATATTCGACCAGAACCTCTGGCTCGCCTCCGTTATAAAAATCATCCCTCAATTTTCAACGATCCCTACTCGTCGCCTGTCGATGACGATCCCCAATCCACAAAAACGTCTTCGATTCATTGAACAACACAAAATCGAATCAGAAAAATGTTCGGAAATAGAATATCCAGTACACGAACCCACTAGACGGATCCCTACATCCTGATTAACTTTAATAACGCATCATTCGTGCCAATTGCCAGAAAATTAACAACGTTCTAACCACATGACAAGATTTCTAAAAGAGGTTTCATTTTCCAATCGAACCCTCGTTGCCGCTTTCTATAATTTTAGATTGTTTACCATCAGATTGATATTGTGCATCCGAAAATTGATGACAAATCGACAGTATGAGTATTGTTCTATTAGTTTGTGTCTGCGAAATGAATTTTTGATATTGATTTTGTGATAAATATTTTAAACTGACACTAAAAGTTGCTACTCAAATTTTAGAGGTTAAAATGGAATATTTCTCTCGCCAAATTTATTAAAATTATTTGTTTTTTAAACTCATTTTAGTACAGGCAATGAAGCAATAAAAAATCCATAGAAACGATGTTTTTAGGATAGGAAGGATAAGAATGCACTTTTTTGCATTCGCTTGTAAAAATTATTTAAATCATTGCAACCAAATCATTTAAAAAATGCATTTTTTGAGAGGATTTTAATAACTTTGTAAACAAGAGTAAGAATTGGCCCAAGTCAGATACCCAAGGGTTTTGAGGTAGCTGAACGCGATAATGATGTTGACATTGACCACTCGAACACCTGCAGTTCAGGAACGCCAACGAACGTCATCTCCGTGGAGCTATGCCGAACTCCATGCTATCGGCTAACACCCCACGGATACCTGGTGCTTCTTAACCTGACCCTGAACGTCATCTTCGAGGGTTTTCCAGGCACAATTAAAAAAATATAAACAGAAAATTGTTACGGAGTTTTTTGGGTTCGCTGAATACAAATATAGTACCGGCAAATTCCCTCGAACACCTGGTGCTCCCTAAGCTGGCCCTGGACGTTATCCCCGAGGGTTTTCCGGATACAATTGACGTTCATGTCCTTGAAAATAGCCACTTAAGCCCTACAACAAGTTTTTTAAAAAAAATTTCAAATTATTGTCTAATTTATCTATCTCGCGAGTTATGTTATAACTTATGACATTATAACATAAGATTGGGCTTATAACTTATAAGCCCAATCTTTCAAAATCAATGCCAGAGTAGCTGTTGTAGTAGATTGATCCAGAATATACACATCCAAGAAATAAGCCAACATCACATTTTCATCAGCACTAGTTTTCAACTTTTTTTGTTCACGCCAGTTGCAAAACAGCGCATATTCTTTTTCATATCTTTTCGCAGACTTAACTGGAATGATTTGCCATTTTGTAGCGGTCCCATCTTAAATCTAAAGGTTTGTACCAAGTTTTAGATCCATTTGACAACACGAATGGGGTCAAATTCCAATTACTAGGTTAAACAAACGGAACAAGCTAAGCAGAATCGGTTATAAATGCCAATAATAAACTAATAGTGCATTTAAACCCCGCTGAACATTTTATAAACGACAGATATATCCTACCCTTAACAGAACCGATAAAAAAAGAGACAAAATACCAAAGGATACTTTTGAATTGATTCTGACGTTTTAATAATTCATAGAGGTCGAACCTCTGTCAGCCAACTTGATTATATTGGACAAAAATATGGTCGAGATAAAAGTTCCGTTCGGAGAAATAATAGATTATAGAAGGATATTGGTTTTTTTTCCCGAATTAATATTTTGTAGATGCTTGAAATGGATTTTTTATTATAGCTTGGAAATATTTTATAGAATATTGCATATAGCAAAAACGGCAGATCACCCCACTGCCCTAAATTTATATTCCTCATAAATAATTTATACTGAATTATATAGGCAGAGTGCTAAGAAGATTTCGCTGGGTCATTTTTTTAGAGAACTCCAGGCTTTCGGTTATATGGCATGGTAAAATGCGAAAAAGAAAATATAATAAATATGCATAGGGGTTGTACTACGAGGGAATGTTAAAAATCTAACGGAACATCATTATAATATCTATTAGATACTTTAAATTCTGGTTATAAACCTGAAATTGTTATAATTGTAGCTATATTTGTAAAACTTTGGTTTATAGTCGATACATCACAAATAAACTACACTAATAAACTTCAAATAAAAATAAATTGTTAGCAAGTATTACTTTTTGTTTTATTTTCCCATTTATTAAATGATATATTACTTATAAAATTATTCATACATTGATATACACATAGTTTTTGTATTTGACTTCACGTGCTTGCTTGATTGGTTTTGAGTTGCTCCTTTCTTCCGCTGACTGCGTTGTATGTATGTGTCAGGGGTGATATGAACACTGCGACCCATAGGATCTATTGTGTCCCCCCTTACTTGCCATGTTCTGATATTCTCTCAGACCTATAGCAGCTCTTCGAGTCCTATTTTCCTGAGGAAGTTTAGGACATCGTCGGGCTTCAAATCAGGTAGATCCCCTTCCTCTATTTCATGTGCTCCTAGGTATCTAGCCCTAGAATTTTGCAAGACAGGGCATTCTGAGAGTATGTGTATTGAGGTTTCATCCTCTTCCTCACAGAATCTGCACTTTGCTTCATCTGCTAACCCTAGTTTCTTCATGTGGCTTCTTAACCGGCAATGTCCGGTTAATATTCCCGTTAGAATTCGGAGCCTTTTTTTACTGAGGTTGAGGCAGCTAAGAGATCTCTTCTGGTCATAGTTCCCCAGTAGTATCTTAGATTGCCTCAGTCCTTCCAGCTGATTCCAGTACTTGGATTTTTCCTTCTCCATTTCTTCCCTTAGTTTTCCTAAGATTACTCTACTGCTGATCCCACAGGATGGTTCTGGTCCCAAATGTGGGGTTTCAGCTCCTTTTTTTGCCAGCTTATCTGCTGTTTCATTCCCCTCTATTCCTATGTGTCCCGGAACCCATAGGAGGGTGACAGTGTTTTTCTGGCCTAGTTCATTTAGTTTGCCTAGGCATTCCCAAACCATCTTGGAACTGATTATATGTAAGCTCAGCGCTTTGATGGCTGCTTGACTATCCGACATGATCACAATCTTTTGTCTGCGGTAGTTCCTTCCAATATTGAATTCCACACATCTTTCGATGGCGCGGACTTCTGCTTGAAAGATGCTCGGGTATGTGCCCAAGCTTTCTGAGTATTTGGCTCTCGGTCCAAAAACTCCTATCCCGGTTCCCTCGTCTAGCTTGGAACCGTCCGTATACCACTTTATGGTATTCTGATTTAAATTATGTATGGTGTCTTCATCCCATTCAGATTTATTACTCAACCTTGTGATGAATTTTCTCACAAAGTTGAATTTCTTTGGCATATCACCTTGGGGCATTTCCCAAGTTTGATCAAAATGAATTATAATTCTCTCAGAATAGACAAAAATGTATTCTTGAAATAAAATCTCACCAAAGTTGTACTTAAATAGGAAAACTCGGATAATTTTAAAACTAGGAAATCTATTATCATTTTTATTATCTACATCTGGATACTTTCATTCACTTAATTTCTCCAATTTTATTTAATCGCTCCAACTTTTAATGGTTTTAACATACGTTACTTAGGTGGGGGTAACAATTTCAATTTTTTTATGACCGGTCAGCCATTAAATCTAACCGATTTTCATTTTTTTTTAAACGTGGACCTGCCTTCGTAATAAATGGAACTGCCTCCGAAAATTGGAAATTTCTCGGTGTTTATACTTTTTCCCAGAAATGACATAAATGACATAAAAAATGTAAATTCAATAGGTCAATAAATCAATTTTTCGAAATGTTTCAAAAAATCTATTTAATTAATTCTACTTTATTGCTTGATTAATTGAGTGATAATTAAACTTAAACTATTACAATTATTAATAAAATAATTTTCCCTAATTAAATCTCACTTTTTCCCTGTTAAATTGTTGAATGAATCGGAGCGATCTAATGGCTGCCATTTATAATTTTATAATGAGATTTAAAAAGAATTGTGGGCAAACAATTTTTACATAAACACATTCTTTAATGAAATTTATGGTACTAACCCTTACTGTGTGAAAGTTCATCTTATTCAGAACAATAAACAACTAAAAGGTTGAATTAAGTGGAAGTTAATTCAACCTTTTAGTTGTTTATTGTTCTGAACATTCTTTAATACTCAAAATATCACTGGATAACTTTTTCTATTGCTGAAATTCTATAATTTTATTCTAAATTACATTTTAAATTCATATCTTTGAAGGGTTTATTATAATAACATATCCTTTTTTCTCAATAAAACATAGACTGTTTTAACAAATAAGCTAAGATTATTTTAGTCTAAAATTTTGATTCATTATAATACATTGCTTGATCAGCTATTACAGTACAAATTTTTTAAATTACTGCTTGTCATCATTTTTTTAATTATAGCAAAAGCAGAATTAGAAAAAGTATAAATTTTAACGAAAATAATTTAATTCAAATATTATGAAATACAAATAAATAAAGCTGTGGCAAACATAGCGATTAAGAATTTAAGAGTTTTTCGAAAATAATTTACCCTTAAAAATGGACAGCAGAGCTGTAGCTTTTATAAATCATTCACTTGTCCTTTCCACGATTCCAGTAATCCGACTTTACTACAATTTTCCGAACAAAAACGTCGCAATCTTGTAAACCGAAACAGGACCTGGCTAAGCGGTATTAATCAAGTATTCCCGAGGGATACGGACCGAAAAAGCACCACCAGGACTGCAAATCCCTTCGTCCATATTAATGTTCGTAATGAGGAATAAGTTATAGTTGCCACCTTAAACATTATTCAGATGTTATCATTCAATTGCAAATATATTTCAATGCTCCAAGAAAATTTTCAATAGAAATTGGATAATTACATGGATGTACTTAGTATAGTAAATATATGGATAGTAACTTACCTTACTATTATTTTAGAAGATTTGAAATAGTTTTGGGAGTCAAAAAGCTTTATGTAGTTTTCAGTATAGTCCTATTTATTATAGACATTCTTCGATGAGAGCTCCAGAATGTTCAGAAATGTAGAAAAATAATTTTTCTGGAAGATGGTACCATCGTACTCCATTGGTGCAGATTGCCTCAATTTAAGACAATTTTTAGTATGAGACAGTATTCCCTAATCTGTCATAAGATGTATTTTGTATTAAGAGCTAAGCTCCATACTTACCTTAAAAAATAATTTGCCCTGTTGTACCAATTATTTTTACAATTTCTTCCAAACTGCATTAGATTTCATCATATTTTGTCCATTTCCAAGCATTGGGACCACTCTTGCACATGGTTTTCACCATTACGTTAGTGTTTTTGATTTTTGTAGCCATGCCCAGGTGCATTTCTTATTCATAGGTTATCACAACATAATTGTTGACTAGTATCAGGTATTGCAGGTTTCATTGTCAGCTAGTTCAAATTCTAGCTATCTTCATTTTTAACGTTAATCTTTTCCTTAATTTCATTGTCCTCTTTCTCTTTATTATTTTTATTTGATCTTTTTCTTTTGCAGGCATTTTCTTTAGCTATTGTTCTTTTTGGCTGTTCCTTTATAGTGAGAGGGAAGAACCTTTTCGCAATTGTCGTCTTCATTTAAAGCATCAATAGTATTTTTGTTAAACGAGTTATTATCAGTATTATACGTCTCTGTCAGTTTCTTCAGGTATTGTTCCAAAGTATTTTCGTAATTGTCAGATTGTTGTCCTCTTTTTAACTCAGAGTCTATTGATGATACCTCTTCATTTACGTCAAGTATTTTATCTTTTCGTCTTCAGGTGACAAGTGATTTTATTCACTAGCTACAAATACAAATCCTTTTAATATTTTGCAGCTTACTTTTCATACTCCATAGTGCTAGGAACTTTTCCTGACTGTTTTTTCTATCTTCTCGTTGCCAAATCCATCATGACATTTTAAAAATTTACCCTTTAGTGCATAAAATTTACGAACAAAGCATTACATAATTTAATCTTAATGGCTAGGGCAAAATTTTCTCTGATTCTTCTCAGTTCCGAATTTCAGCACCCTTTTCTTCCAGCTATACTTTAAAGACATAAATAACCTCACATTTAGAGGTTGGAGAATAAGGCTTGAATTTGGCAATAAGCTGATTAGAATTATCAACTTTTTGGTAAAAATTCACTGAACGTGAAAGTGGCAGTCATCAAAATCACTTGGAACCTTCAAAATGATATGTTTGGAAATACGTTGGTAAGTATACATTACCAATTTTCCTGCTGTATTTCCTAAAATATTAAAAAATATTTGTAAAAGATAATTCGATTACATGGGCTCACTTGTTATGAAGACGTTGAGACTGACGTTCTCATTACTAGATCGAATTTAAAAGTCTTACATCCTTTTGGAGCCAACAATTTGGAGATAGAAAAAAGTTGACTCATCTGAATTAAATATTCTTTCTGGTTCAGTAATATCAATGCCCTCATCATGAAAATAGTCCTGAATTTATAATCATAAAGACTTGTCTAGTAATCAATGTCTAGTAGTCTAAGACGTGACCACAATATATTGGATTTTTCAACAGAGAAATCTTTTCTGGAACGAATTCATGTTCCTTACTCCCTTACGGGTGAGTTATCATTGTTGTGTTAATTTATTGGAACGCGGCTTGATTTACACTGTAAAAAAACACACAATACTCCTTTTTATCCGTCCAACATCCAATTGAGAAATGGCCGTTGAATAAAAGCCACCAATAAAAAAAGGACACAATAACAAAAGCACACTTCTTCTACTTGTAAATGTTGTTTCGCGATTCCCCCTATCCCATCTCCCGTTTTTTAAGCGACGGTCGTCAAACTCTCCCGATTGATAAATTTTAAGATGAACCACAAAGTGTATAGACAGTGGCATGCCAATAATTAGTTAAACACCCACTAAAGTCACTATTTGCATCACATCTGAAGCGGAAGCAGAAGATGAAATAAAAGAGGATGTGCTACGTCACTTAGAGAAACAAAACCAACAACTTCCACTGGCCAAATAATGTAAGTCTCCGATTCCTAAGACCTGACTGCTCTAAACATAGGATCGATGAGAATGAGCTATGGCTTCAACTTCTCGGTTCTCATGTTTTAATTCTGTCATATTCTATAAAATTGAGAGAATGAGGAAGGCAATTGAAAGCGCAAGCTACCTCGAGAGTCACCTCTGACTCTGACACCTAAAGCTAAGCCCATACGGAAAAATTCGAGGTAAACAGCGCAAGTTCTTCTTCCTACACAATAAATACGCCATTCTCAAGTCTATCATCGAACAACTCTTGTTCTGGTCAAGGCTGCGCTCTGGAGAATCATCAGAGTCATATGTGACGACGACCAATCACTGGAGTGGTTAAGAAACTTGGTATCTAGGTACTCTAAAACCATACCCAGACGCCAAACTTAAATTTATTCGTATTTTTGACCTTCTAGCATCGACCAAAGTCACTATTTGCACGCCAGCTGAAGCCAAAGCAGAATATGAGATAAAAAAGAATGTGCTACGTCGCTTAAAGGAACAAAACCTGCAACTTTAAGTGGCCAAAGAATGTAAAATCCACCATGAGGTCACAGCTGACCTCAAAGGTCACCTCTTTGTCTTCGGAATCGGAGATGAAGACTTTATTAAACACAGGATCGATGAGAATGAGCTTCTCGGTCCTGAGGGTAAAATTAGCAAAAATGAAAAGGCCAGGATCAAAGCATCATCTTTGGTTGTGATGGAAATGCTTACCCCGTGGTATTATTCACCCTCCTCAATTTACAGATATAGATTGGTGCCATCTTCCAGGTGATGCAGGTGTATAAAATATTTAGAAACATGAAAATGATATTTACACTACGGATTTCCGTTTGCGATTTATTTTTTAAATACTTGTTGACCTACGCCGCTGTAATATTTTTTTCATCTTCCGCAAATGAAACTGGTTCGTGAAACTTTTGGATTTTGAAGGATAATCGCTGTGAACGAGAAAGACAATCTGAAAAACAATCGAAATTGTACTCAACCCTGAATCTAACTCAGGAAAGCGGAACAGACTAAACGATTTACGAAACTGTTTTTCGTTAGTTATGAAAACATGGAAAACCAGCATGTTGAAATTACGAGACGTCGTTATGTTATTTACTAAATAAGAAAAAAATTTGTAGTAAAGTTAAATGAGGATTTTAATTTTTTTTTATGCTCAGTAAAAGAAACAGTTTAGGAATAAAGCAAAACAATCATCGAAAGAGCTCACAGTGAATAAAAAATGATTTTTTTTGGTCGCACATTCAAGAATGGCATACACCTCCGTCTGGAAAATTGGTGAGAACTTTCTCATGTTTAGGCTTATTGTCTTCTTAGGTTTTTATCCATAGATTCGACATCCTGCCTTAGAATTGCTCTTGGAGCATTGTACCAATTCCATTTTTTAAAAAAAAGCCACGTATAAATTTATTTTGTGTACTTCAGTCAACAAATGAAAATTCTCTTTACTCCAAAATGTGCAGTATTACAGATTAAGGGTTTAGAATAAATTTGAACTTTTAGATCTGATCGCCATATTTTGTAATTTTGTAAAGACAGACATTCTGAAGAGAACTATCAATAATTGTCACAACTTATAATTCAGATCTAAAAGTTCAAATTTCTCCTAAACCCTTAATTTTATCGAGTTCAAACAAGAGTACATTTTCATTAGTAAATGGATTGGAAAATTTATTTTTGAAATTTAAATATTATTCAGATTGTCCCTATTAAAATTACGGATTATTAACCAATGGGCACAAGCCGTCTCTGCTTAACTGTAGATTCATTTATACCGTCAAACACAGGACATGGATGTATATGCAATCCGTCACTGGAATTTTATAGTATTCCAATGTATAGGGGAGAACATCGTCGAGTGGAAAACAGAGGTAAAATATCTAGGGCTAATCCTAGATAGCAGGTTACTCTGGAACAAACACGAAGACGAAGTAATACACAAAGCAACCAAGGCCCTCATGGTGTGTAGGAACATTGCAGAGAAGAACTGGGGATGTAACCCACGTATCCTGCAATGGATGTACACAGCAATAGTGAGACCATTAATCACATATGGGGCAGTGGCTTGGGGCGTAAGGGCTAATCTGAATACGACGAGGAAAAACCTCTCGAAAATTCAGAGACTAGCCTGTTCATGTATCACTGGAGCAATGGGAACTTGCCCCACTGCTGCAATGGAGGTGATTTTAAACTTGACCCCACTGCACATTCTGCTAGAAAGTGTAAGGAAGAAAACAATATATAGAATGATCAAAGAAGGAATTATCAGGGAAAAACCTCGATCACTTCACTTTGATCAAACTTGGGAAATGCCCCAAGATGATATGCCAAAGAAATTCAACTTTGTGAGAAAATTCATCACAAAGTTGAGTAATAAATCTGAATGGGATGAAGACACCATACAGAATTTAAACCAGAATACCATAAAGTGGTATACGGACGGTTCCAAGCTAGACGAGGGAACTGGGATAGGAGTTTTTGGACCGAGAGCCAAATACTCAGAAAGCTTGGGCACATACCCGAGCATCTTTCAAGCAGAAGTCCGCGCCATCGAAAGATGTGTGGAATTCAATATTGGAAGAAATTATCGCAGACAAGAGATTGTGATCATGTCGGATAGTCAAGCAGCCATCAAAGTTCAAATATAATCAGTTCCAAGATGGTTTGGGAATGCCTAGGCAAACTAAATGAACTAGGCCAGAAGAACACTGTCACCCTCCTATGGGTCCCAGGACACATAGGAATAGAGGGGAATGAAACAGCAGATAAGCTGGCAAAAAAGGAGCTGAAACCCCACATTTGGGACCAGAACCATCTTGTGGGATCAGCAGTAGAGTAATCTTAGGAAAACTAAGGGAGGAAATGGAGAAAGAAAAATCCGAGTACTGGAATCAGCTGGAAGGACTGAGGCAATCTAAGATACTACTGGGGAACTATGACCAGAAGAGATCTCTTAGCTGCCTCAACCTCAGTAAAAAAAGGCTCCGTATTCTAACGGGAATATTAACCGGGCATTGCCGGTTAAGAAGCCACATGAAGAAACTAGGGTTAGCAGATGAAGCAAAGTGCAGATTCTGTGAGGAAGAGGATGAAACCTCAATACATATACTCTCAGAATGTCCTGCCGTGCAAAATTCTAGTGCTAGATACCTAGGAGCATATGAAATAGAGGAAGGGGATCTACCTGATTTGAAGCCCGACGATGTCCTAAACTTTCTTAGAAAAATAGGACTCGAAGAGCTACTATAAATCTGAGAAAACATCAGAACATGGCAAGTAAGGGGGGACACAATAGATCCTATGGGTCGCAGTGTAATCATCACCCCTAACTCATTCATACATTCATTCATTCAATGTATAGTTTAGAAATTATGACAAAACAAAGGTTTTTATATCGAAACTTTAGAGGTCTATAACTCGGAAACGAAGACTCGTATGACAAAAATTTATTTGAACTTCTAACATTATTTTGACCTTTTCTATTTGCTCCCGAATTTTTGGCATTAAGTTCCTGGACACCCTGTATATGTTCATAAAAGTAATACTTTTACCTGGAAAATAATAAGTAACAATAGACAGAAAACTTTTATTATATTTCATAGTAGGTACTCAGACAATAATCTCTAGAAGAGTTGTTAATAATTTAATGATGCGGCTTAAAACTTCTTTATTGCATATCGCGTGGGAATATCTAAAGTTGTACCAACTTTCGGACTTTTTTACAATCTCCAGGGATACACACGCGGGATTTTTGAGTAATTGTTGAAATTTGCTAATAAATATTTTAGCAAATATTTTTTGTTTTATTAAAGAAATTTTAATTTTTGAAGCTATATTTTCAAACTTTTTTATACCCTATTACGAAACAATCTAAAAATATCCTCCCTTCATTCTGGTTTAGTATAAAAAAGGGAATCTTTGCTCAAAGTCTTAACTTTTTGGATCGGAAGGTTTTCGGATAAATGTTAATGTCAGTGAGTGACGGGATTTTCCTTTTTGTAAATAAATGGACGATAAGATGATTTCGAGCCCGAAATTTCCGGAAAGATTTTTTTAAATTTCAACTAAGCTGTTAGGTTGTTTCTTTTTTACTACCATAATATTTGAAGTTTTAAAAGAAGTTTTGAAAAATATTTTTTATAAAATAAAATAAAAAAATGTATAGCCATGTAATGTATTACAAAATAATTAATTGTACACAATAATTACAATAATAATTTATATTCTGCGATACTTTTTTACCATTTAGTAGCCAGTTTTTTGCATCTGTATGAACAAATTATTTAAACTATTTGATTAAGATGAACGTGATAATAATAAAGTAAAAATATCTCGGATAAAAATATCATATTTGAATATTTTCTCGGTCAGTTTTCTGATTATCCGCCACCTCTGATGCAAACTACCTAGCTAAGAGTCCCTTTCACGTCAGCCTTAGCTGAGAAGACACATCCTACATTCTACACCCTACAAAGTGTGCCCTCGAGCAGATGGGGCCCTCACACCATTTGAATGACACGTTCTCATAACATCTAGCACTAAAAAGGAATTCCATGTTGGCGATTTGAGTGTTTTTCGTTAACATATTCAGAGCACATGAACTTGAGCTTTTTGCCTTTGAAATATTTCTGTATTAAAAGGATAACTGGGTCGGCATATCACGTGCAAAGACGTTTTTATACCCAGTTGATATAGTAACGATTTAAAAAGGTGCCGTATATATAAAGCAAAATTTAATCGTATTATTATTTTTTTTATTTCATATAAAAACATTTTTTTTTCATACTATACTCTTCAATTCTCCCAATGTTGTTTGAAATAATAATTGAATCAACATAAACCAAGCTTTTATTCTAGTTTTTGAAGATTGACATTAATTGTACAACTGCTGTTGCCAGCAATATGTATTCATGGAGTTGTTGATGGACTTACAGAGTTTTCTGTAATCACGGAAGACGTGTGGCTGTGATGTAGCACTTCAACAAAAGTTTCATTCTTGCAATCTTGTTTTAGCCTTCAATCGATTCTTTTATATACTTTTCTGCAACTGAAGAACTCTTCCGTCCACCGTGTTGTTTTAGAACTTTAAGGTCAGCTCCAGCATTGGCCAACAACGTTGAGGATGTCCTCCTGAAGCAAAGACCTGTATACTTTTCTGGTTGGTCTAGTTTTAAGAACTAAACTATTTTTTAGGTGCTCCGTCAACAGTATGTATACCAGCTCTTTGAGACAGACGTTTTTTTTGTCTATAACCCACCAAAAGAGCTTTCAGGGTGACGTGTTGCCGTAAATTCATATATTTTCTAAAAACATCCTCATCGAATATGCGTTTTTGTCTGGTTAATCTTAACTACTAGCTGAGAACCCGTATCCTTCACATCACTAACTTCTAAATTATAGATCTCTTCCCTTCGGCAACCTCCAGCAACTCCAAGTAATGCTATCACTTTGAGTAATAGATATTATTTATCTGGAGCGTCCCTCATGAAGCTTTCAATTTGTTCCTTTGTCAGCACCTTTGACTGGTTTGTTTTATGGTCTACATTTTGTTTATTCAAAGAAGCTATCAACTTTGGGAAACTTGATATATTGACATTCTCATTAACCATAATCATTGATTTTACCATCGAGTATTTGAACCATAATGAAGAAGGGTTGAATGTTTTGACTGAAATTTTAAACTGTTGAAAGAATATTCCTTAAAAAAACTGTTCTTACCACATCCAAAAAGTAAGCAAACATCACATTTTCATCAGCACTACTTTTCAAATTGTGTTTTTCATATCTTTTCGCAGACTCAACTGGAATGATTTGCCCTATCGCTTCCGCAAATTTCTCAGCAATTTCATCTAATTTCAGATTCATTATCTCCGCAGATATTTCGTGTGTGCAGAAAAATTTATTTACATTGTTACTTGGTAACCGCTGTTCATTTTTTATTTATAAATTAACCATGTTAAGAATAAATCAAGTAACATAATTTTTTTACAGACTTCCTAATAAAATAATCAAATATGTCATTTCAGTTTCATATTTTATTGCGTTTAAAACCAAAGGCAGTATGAAAAAAATAAAACCTTTTATATGTATATTTTAAATTGCTTTACAAATCTCTAAATCACTGCTGGGTTTTGAATAAAAATCTTCTTCAAAACTGATTTTCTTGTTCTTAAAAATGTATTGTTTCTGGCAAAGCTTGTTCTTTGCAGTTTTACCAGAAATATTTAGCCGATTTGGCATTAAGTGCAACCATAAGTTTTGTACTATAGACGCTCACAGAAAATTTTTCTAACTTTTTTCGATTTTTATTTCGAATTTCCTTTGTTGAAATTCAAGATTCTTGCCAAATAGGAACGAGTTTGTATACAATGCGGTAAGCAAATATTAGAATATCAGTGTTGCGGTAAAATAGGGATCCTAGATAACATAAACAAATTTAAAATTGTATATTTGACAAAATTTAGTCAGTTGTTTAAAAAATGGGGAATCGGATTATTTAACACTTTTTTTGTTGGAATATACTATTTTATTATGTTGGTACCAAGGACGAAAAACTGTTTAGATAGTCGAGTTTAGTTCCGCTCTGTATGAAATCAATGAGAACGAATTATTAACTTGAACATGTCACAAATTCTATGTGACAAGACAGTTAATGGAATAGCCAGGTCTTAAATTAAAAGTCTGCTCCCACCTGTCAACCATAAAATGACATACTCGGCTAAAAATGGTCTATAGACCTTTTTTCAACGTTTACAGAGGGTAGCACTTATCAAAACCAAAACCTAAAGACAGAGTTGTTTTGTAAAAACACAGAAATACTACTTTTGGTAACTAGAAAATATTTTCCAACGTAATTATCCTTGATAGGATCATTTCAGGTAAACATTTCTTTATTTTGATGCAAGTTAAACTTCATTTTAATGTATTTTAAATGGTATTTAATTTATTTATAACCAACTAATTACTTTGGGACAATTTAGCTACGTATAGGTATTAATACCTACTAACAGGTCGGCTGAAAAGTCCCCGGTCTACCATAGTAAAACACAATATTTTGACAAAATTCATTTTTTTTATTCAACATAGTTGCCTTCAAGGGCGATACAGCGATTACAGCGACCTTCCAACTTTTCGATACCATTTTTGTAGTACTCCTTCGGTTTGTCCTCAAAATAGGCTTCAGTTTCGGCGATTACCTCAGTATCAGAGCCAAATTTTTTTCCCGCGAGCATTCTCTTCAGGTCAGAGAAAAGGAAAAAGTCGCTGGGGGCTAGATCTGGAGAATACGGTGGGTGAGGACGCAATTCGAAGCCCAATTCATGCAATTTTGCCATCGTTTTCGATGATTTGTGACACGGTGCATTGTCTTGATGAAACAACACTTTTTTCTTCTTCATATGGGGCCGTTTTTTCGCGATTTCGGTCTTCAAACGCTCCAATAATGCACAGTAATAGTTGCTGTTGATTGTTTTTCCCTTCTCCAAATAGTCGATGAACAATACACCGTGTGTATCCCAAAAAACTGAGGCCATAACTTTGCCAGCTGACTGTTGAGTCTTTCCACGCTTTGGTGGCGGTTCACCGGCCGCAGTCCACTCAGCTGACTGTCGATTGGACTCAGGCGTGTAGTGATGGAGCCAAGTTTCATCCATAGCCACATATCGACGCAAAAAATCGGGTTTATTACGACTTAACAGCTGCAAACACTGCTCAGAATCATCAATTCGTTGCTGTTTTTGGTCGATTGTGAGCACGCGTGGCACCCATTTCGCACAGAGCTTCCGCATACCCAAATATTCGTGAACGATATGTCCAACACGTTCCTTAGATATCTTTAGAGTGTCAGCTATCTCGATCATATTCACTTTACGGTCACTCAAATTCATTTTGTGGATTTTTTTGATATTTTTGTCGGTAACCACCTCTTTTGGGCGTCCACTGCGTTCACCGTCTTCGGTGCTCATTTCACCACGCTTGAATTTTGCGTACCAGTCAATGATTGTTGATTTTCCTGGCGCAGAGTCCGGAAACTCATTATCAAGCCAAGCTTTTGCTTCAACTGCATTTTTTCCTTTCAAATAACAATATTTAATAAGCACACGAAATTCTTTTTTTTCCATCTTTTTGAAAATAACAAAAGTTGCTTCACTAAAAATGCAATATCTCACAAACTAATAGTCCGACAGCTGTCAAATTTTTACACGAATCTTTTGAAGGTTGATACTATCTAAAAATGAAATGGATTTAATTCTAGTGTCGTCATCTATAGGTCAGACCGGGGTCTTTTCAGCCGACCTGTTATATTTGTTATGATTTAAGGTAGTATACTGGAAAAATTGTTACCTGATGTTGTTTAGGTACCTAACTACAAACAAACAAAATCTAACTTAAATATGTCAATCTGACATTGCTAATCTTGGCGAAACGGCCGTCATTGTAATTTACAACCGATTTTTTTCAAATAAACTTGGAATTTACGTTATAACGAAGAATTTTTTATTTTTTTTATTATTCTTACGAAGATGGACTTCCAAAAAGTAAGGGTTAGTACAATAAATTTAATAATCATGTTGATTTAATTTAGTCTTTCTATTCCATATTAGTAAAAAAATATCAATATAAGATCAACGTTACTAAATTACATTGTCAGATAAAAACCAGAAAAATTATTAAAAAATCAGTTTGAGACTTCACCTAACGACCTCTAAAGACAAGATTTATTCTTAAGTAATGTTTACCTTGACATTGAAATAAATTAGCTGCCGGCCGGCTGGAGATTGAATTTTTATTATATAAAGGTTTTCAAGCTGGTAAAATCAAGGAAAAACTTTAGTTTTAGTCTTTTTTAGTGACAAGCGGTACCAAATTCAAGTAAACTGCTACAGACAAGTATAGTAATTTAAGAAATGTTTAAGTTATTACTACAAAAAATAAATAAAAATTGTAATTAATAGATTAACTTTTATATTAATGTATTTCTTTAAAAAATTATAAGCAGAGTAAACTGAAAAGCAAATATGTTTGTACTTACAGGGTTACACTGCATTATTTAATTCAGAAATTTAATTTGTTATTACACTTTTAATAATTCCTTGTTTTAACATCTAAAAGAACAATTTTTTTAATTGCTTGTTATGAAATGAAAGTAAAAACTTTTTTTCTTTTCCAATTTCTTATACATAATGTTAGTATTTTTTTTTAATGTTTTATGTCCACACCTACCAATCAGTGATTTCCATTTTCTATAAATATTTCAAGAAATATTTACTGATATTAAATTAAATTTTGAAAAATAGAAACATCCGTGAGTAAGTTATACATTGAATAATTTAAATAAATTAAAGAGGTCAAGGTTACCACACTGGTTATTCTCATATTTTACATGTTTATTTTTAAATCGTTAAGCCTTTAAGCGATTCACATTTATTTGCCTAGTATACTTTTTAATAATTGGTTGATAAAATAATTATTTATAAATCAGACTACACAAGCTAAAAATTAGTTACCTACTTAATGTCCTATTACCGAGTACAAACTATTACGATGGATAAAAAAAGATTCCTAATTAGATGAACGACAGTTAGACATACTTTTTAAATATATTTATAACTAAGTTATTAATAGACGAAGAAAAAAACCAAAATCAATGTCACAATTTTATTTATTAATTGACAGCTACTAGTTTTGGCCTATTTGTAGGCCATCATCAGGCTAAAAAATAATTAAGTAAAGAATAAACAGACTAACAATGATTCCAAGAACATACCTTATGTATGTATGTATAAATTATCGACCTATAGGATCTATTGTGTCCCCCCTTACTTGTCATGTTCTGATTTTTTCTCAGATTTATAGCAGCTCTTAGAGTCCTATTTTCCTGAGGAAGTTTAGGACATCTTCGAGTTTCAAATCAGGTAGATCCCCCTCTTCTATTTCATGTGCTCCTAGGTATCTAGGGCAAGGCAGGGCAGGGCATTCTGAGACTATGTGTATTGAGGTTTCATCCTCTTCCTCACAGAATCTACACTTTGCTTCATCTGCTAACCCTAGTTTCTTCATGTGGCTTCTTAACCGGCAATGCCCGGTTAATATTCCCGTTAGAATTCGGAGCCTTTTTTTACTGAGGTTGAGGCAGCTAAGAGATCTCTTCTGATCATAGTTCCCCAGTAGTATCTTAGATTGCCTCAGTCCTTTCAGCTGATTCCAGTGCTTGGATTTTTCCTTCTTCATTTCTTCCCTTAGTTTTCCTAAGATTATTCCTGTGCTGATCCCACAAGATGGTTCTGTACCCAAATGTGGGGTTTCAGCTCCTTTTTTTGCCAGCTTATCTGCTGTTTCATTCCCCTCTATTCCTATGTGTCCCGGGACCTATAGGAGGGTGACAGTGTTCTTCTGGCCAAGTTTGTTTAGTTTGCCTAGGCATTCATAAACCATCTTCAAACTGATTATATTTGAGCTCAGCGCTTTGACGGCTGCTTGACTATCTGACATGATCACAATCTCTTGTAGTTTCTTCCAATATTGAATTCCACACATCTTTCGATGGCGCGAACTTCTGCTTGAAAGATGCTCGGGTATGTACCTAAGCTTTCTGAGTTCTGAGTACCTAAGCTTGGTTTATCAAAGTAAGAAAGTTGGGACAATATTTATAGGACTTGTGAAGTCCTATAAAGTAGGTTAAAAACATGTTGGCATGTGCATTATGACTGCCAAAAAAGATTAAAGAACCAATGCCTTTAATAATTGTTATGTTAAGCGGATATGGATAAATATAAACCCACTGACAAGTGTTAGACGGTGCGTCATAACACGTGGTACTAGTGGTAGTTAACCCGTGCAGGGAAATAAGTATAAAGAAAAATTTAAAGTTATAAGGGAGTGGCATCGTGTATCACAAGAGTCCATAACACACAAGCGATAACACTGGTTTACTTCAAATGAAAGTAAAATACCGAAATTTAATATGACGTACAGCAACTTGAGTAACTGAATGCACAGCACAGAATGAAGGTACTTGTCAGAAAAATGTACATTACATAGAACATGATCAAGCCTACGGTACATAGGAAAATAGTCAAAGATGGAACAAAAATTACGATTGACAGAAGGAAAAGGAGAACAACAGCAAGCATAGCAGAATAAACAATAAATAATGGTAACAAAAGTAAAGTTTAAACAAATTAACTGCCAAGTGAATCTAACATTAAATTAAATTATAGTTTATAAAGTAGATTATTACAATGTTAATATTAAAAAAAGAAGAAGAAATAGGTTAAGAAATACATCAGTGTAATGTATAATAATATTGTAACTGTTTATTAATATTAGCGAACCAAATAAAGATAAATTAGCAATAAGTAATATGTTTTAAAAAGTTAATCATGCACATTCAAATTATCCTAAAAAAAAGTAGACCCTTTTTAATTACAAATAGTTAATAATACGGTAGTAGAAGGTCGACCAACCAATCAATCATAATTAAACCCCCCCAAAATAAAATTATAATAAAATTTAAGTTATTGAAAGAATAATTCAATTCAAAGTAAACAGCTGGGAGTGTAAGCATCTTGAATAAATGGATAACAATTTTATTTAAACGATCTACTTATAAAATCTAGATATCTAAAAAATAGTTTTTTTGTGCTATTCGTAGTTCAGCTCCTTATCTACAGAATTCTTCTTGGCGATTGCAAGAATACTGAAAGCAACCTTGCGGAAATCCATATCGTTTGAATAAAAGACGATTACTTGTTTGCTAAAACTTTTACGGTGCTAAATATTATGTAAATGTTTGAATTCGATCGTAAATCTTGTCGAAAAACCCGTATAGGAGTCACAATGTTCGTTATGAGTGGTCATGAATGAATAGAAATTACCAATAATTTTGTTCCTTTTTCCTATCAGCGGAAAAACTTTTGTGTAGCATCTTTGAATGTTGAGAGTTTCCTGGACAAATTCCATTCCTATAGTTGATATTGGATGTTTTCCGAATGGACGAGGGTCCGCAAAAGAGAGCAGAAATATTTTGTTGTGTTGTGATTATTAAATATCAAATAAATCGAAAAAAATGTATGTTCTTTTTCTGGATTTCACTATTCACACAGCTTAATGAAAGTTTAATATTGTTTGCATATGAAAACTATGTGGCTGATAACTCTAACCTTCTTCTTCTTATTCCTATTCTATTTTCTGTCATTCTTTCTATGTGTTGATTTCATTCTATTTTTATTATTTTGGCCCACAGTTTTATTTTTTCTATACCACATGTCGCTCCTATTTCCTCACTTCTTACTCTGTCTCTTAGAGTTTGGTTTGTTAATTTTCGTAAGACTTTCATTTCTGCTGTTTCTAGTAATCTTTATGTATCCGCTATGTACGATATTATCCGTCTTATTGTTGATTTATATGTTCTAGTTTTTATTTCCATTGTGAGGCATTTATTTTTTCAGATTGTATTCTGTTGATACATTCTGCTGTTCTGTTCGCCATGTTTACATGTTTTTGTACTTCTTATCAATAACTTAAACCTAAAATAACAATAAACAACTAAAAGGTTGTATTAACTTTCACTATTTATTCTATAAATTGCTATTACAGCTGTAATTGCAATTTATAGAATAAATAGTGAAAGTTAATACAACCTTTTAGTTGTTTATTGTTCTGAATAACATGAATTTTCACACAGTAAGGGTTAGTACCATAAATTTCTTAATAATAACTTAAACCTAAAATAATCAATAATGAAACAACAAAAATTTGTGTTAATTAACAATTATTTAAAAATAGCTATAATTGAAATACAAGACCACATATTACAACCACAAAAGTAAAATTACTCTGGGGACATCCATCTTACTAAGACTATTAAATAATAAACAAAACTTTCACTTGTTATTCAAAACAATGCTTTTTTAACTTAATGACAGCTGTTTCGCTGAGAACTAGCATCATCAGATTGACATATTAAAGTTATATGTTGTTTTTTATGGTAGCTGTGTCAAGATCAAATTTGCGGCACAGATTACAAAGACAAGGAGAGAAATAGAAACAAACAACCATAGGCGTAACGATTTCGTTAGTAACAATATTAAAATAAGAGTTTTCTTCAACAGTAGTTACCTGATTTTGATTAAGTGGTATTGAAACTAGACCAAGTATGAAAGACATAACAATATTAAAGTCTAGATGTTATTAGCCCTAAGGGGTTATCCTGGATGTATTTCCCTCTAAGATCAGTATAACTGTACATGTACAATGATATAGAAAACCCAGGAAAACATTGTATCATGTTGATCTTTACAATATCTTAATATATTTGTGTTACAATTACGTCTTATCTATGTATAAAATGAAGACTCAATCAAAGTAAACAGTTTAATAGTGGAGAACTTCCAAGATTTATTTATTTGTAATCAAAAACAAAATTTAGATTTTCTTAAAGACTTTTTTTTAAAAAAATTAAAAACTTTCATTGTTTAATGTTTTTATTTATTGGTAGTTTTAAAATCCGTATTAATGCAAAAAAAATAAATAAAAAAACTATTTAAAAGCTAGTTTGGGAACAACAACAAAAGTAAATAAAATTCACTGGTAAACCGATAAACTAAACCCCATATTTTTAATTTATTTTAACTTTATTTTGCACTAGACGGATCCACCCATGATTTTCGTAAAATGGTTTATATATTTATTGATAAAAATTAAAAGTAAGTTTTGATTCACTGACAAGTATAGTAGGAAATATCAAATTTTCTTTCCAATGAGGCTGATACTTTTATTGTCTGACCTTAACATTAATGATGTAGAATTGTTTATTTCTTTTTGTTCATCAAATTATAAGCAGTACTTTCAACCAGTAGTTTCCAAATTATTTTCAATAATGAAGAGTTCAACGATTTAACACATAACAGTATTTATTTTTTTATCATTTTTTAATTTATTTTGTTCATGATTTATGCAAAACAAGCTCATGCTTAGATTATGTGTATTAAACAAATTTTTTTCTGGAAATTTTCGTCTAGTTAGAATATAAAATGACAGAGAGACGTGTCAATGACTTTTGCGAATTCATTACCAAAGTTAAAATTGTACTTAATATTATTAACACCTATTTTTCAATGTCATGGTTACGTAATTTTTTTTTGGGTTTATTTGATTAAGGATTTATTAATTTTAATGGACGTGATGCGACAAAAAATTTTCATTATTGATCAAATATTTAAAATTTTAAAGAAATGTTCAACGCGCCCAATACTTCAACATATTATACAAGCTATTAGAAATAATAGTTGTCAAACTACCATCTGTTCAGCAGATTTAAATTAATATTTATATCTAGCAATATACATTTAAATGATCAATTAATTAATTAACAGTAACAATTGTTTGTTTAAGAATTCGCAACAATAAAAATTTTCTTTTGGATTCTAATTTATTGATATTAAAAATATAAAAATTATAATGTTTTTTATACAAGTTCTTGAATTCATTCATACTCTTTGAAAGTGATTAAGGAGGACAATTTTAAAAGTCAATTTACAATATATATTCTTAAATGGCAATAATAATAGAGTTTCAAACTCTTATGTACATAGGTACATAATTTACAAATGCCTCTTTGAACGTAACTCAACATAACAACTTTAGTTGTTCTATTAGGACAGGTTGTATCTTAAAAAAAACCAATTTATTTTAGAAAAAAAATCTAGAAAGAGAAATATTCAAAAAAACCTCTTTTTCTAATCTAGAGATTAGCATAACTATTATCTAACCATTGCATGGTGGAGCTACATAAAGGAAAAATGAACCATACTGTAAAAATGTAGTTTTTTCTCATTAAATATTAGAGATTCGGTAGAACACAGCATATGAGCATATATTTAGCCATTTAAATTCCCTTCTATCAATAAAGGACCAATGATTCCATCCCACAGTATACCAGTCGTCCAAATATTAACTTATTAGCGATATTGCGTATACTCTTCTCCAGCTATTTCTGTTATTTCGTCATTTCTGTTTATTTATGTTTCACTAAAGTAAATATTTATAATTTGTCGAGGTTCTGTTATAATTTAAGCTTTCATAATTTTACAAAATTCAATTATTTTGCTGGGGTTAACGTCACTAAGTACTCGATGGCATTTTATAGGAAGAAAATGTATGTGATTTAAGTAGTTCTTTTCTAGATTCAGTTGCTGGGAAATGAAGTAAAATTCATTGCAAACTCTCCGAGTACTGTTCTTTACTTCTTCTAGTAATATTGGAAGATACATTTTTTTTGCAACAGTACCATTTTCTTAAAATTTTGCTGAAAGGGAGAGAATCTATACATGACTTACATTTCTCTGTGGGCGCCTCTGTTTAAATACTGATCTTTACAATAACTTAATATATTTATGTTACAATAATGTCTTATCTATGTATATCCATCCAGGTATAATATCAGACATAATTATTAATCTATTTTACTTTTGATAACAAAGTTTATATTCAAAATGAGGGTCTTCCCATGGAAAGTCCTATTTCTCCAATTTTAGCAAATATATTTCTGGATAATTTAGAAAACAAAATCTTTTATTCTAGTTATAAAAACAATATTGTATTTTGGTATAGATATGTTGATGATGTGTTAGCAGGTTTTGTAGGTAGCGAACGGCAGTTAGATATATTTTTTTATTATATTAATACCTTGCATCCTAAAATTAATTTTACTTTAGAAGTTGAAGAAAATAATTCAATCCATTTTTTAGATTTAAGAATTGAAAAAGTTAATAATTCATTAAATTATTCAATATACAGAAAATCTACACAAACAGATGTAACCATACCATATAATTCGAATCATCCAATATCACATAAATTAGCAGCTTATAATTCCATGATACATAGAGCATTTTCAATTCCAATGAACAAAAATAATTTTAATAAAGAAATTGAGATCATAAAACAAATAGCTACATCTAATGGCTATCCAATACATTTGATAAATATAAATTAATTAATAAGAAAGAACAGAAAGTGTCACTTACACTAATATTTCCAAAACAAACTAAAGAAATTAAAAGCTATAAAAGTATTACACATTGTGGAAATATTTCAATGCAATTTCAAAAATAATATATTCGGCAACATCAGCATTAATATAATTTAAAACACAAAATAGTATTGGAACAAAATTGTTAAATGTGAAAACAAAATTACCAAAATTAAAAAAATCTGGTGTTTACAAAATTAATTGTCCAAAATGTAATGCAGTGTATATAGGTCAAACACAAAGAAATTTTGAAGTAAGATTTAGTGAACACTTAAGAGCATATAGATTACAACAACCAGATAAGTCGAACTATGCAAAACACCTACTGGAACATCCAATCTCACTTATACACACCAATTACATTCATATACTACACATTTGTGACGAAAAAACAAAATTTGGATTTTCTAGAAGAACTTGAAATTAAAAGACATCTAGCAGATCAACAGTTTAAAGTAGTTAATGAATAAATAAATCTTGGAAGTTCTCCACTATTAAACTGTTTACTTTGATTGAGTCTTCATTTTATACATAGATAAGACATTATTGTAACATAAATATATTAAGTTATTGTAAAGATCAGCATGATATAGTTTTTTCCTGGTTTTTCTATATCATTGCACAATTATACTGATCTTAGAGGGAAATACATCCAGGATAATCCCTTAGGGCTAATAAAATCTAGGCTTTAATATTGTTATGTCTTATTACTTCCTTACTTGGTCTAGCCTTAACTCCTTATCAACATCAAGCACCTAGTTACAAACAAACAACATGTAATTTCAATATGTCAATCTGACGATGCTAGTTATAGCGAAACAGCTGTAACTGAATTTTAAAGCGAATTTTTCTAATAAATATTGGAAGTTTAGTTTAACTATGCAGTTATTTATTGTTCTTAATATAAGGAAGTAAAACCAATTGTGAATCGGTTATTCTTAATAACCAGGAAAAACCAAAATTAGTAATAATCTATTTAACAAATATGTAATAGTTTATGCGGAAGTAAATTTGCATTTGTTTATAGGAATATGACATTTTTTTGCAATTAAAAACTATTTATAAGTCACTAATCTAACTATAAAAATCGCATTAAAAGAAATGGCGATTATATTAACTGAAGTTAAATACACAAAATGCCATTATCTGAATGTACCTATATTGAAATAATACTACTAATTAAATGCGAACAATATTAAGGTCTAAATACTATAAAAGAAACTGCAAAGGGCATGATTTGAATAGTCTTAAAAATAACTTCAATATGTTACCTACAGAGTTAATAGTTATTTGCACAGTGTTTTATTTTGCTGATGGTACCAACGGTAGAGGTACACCAGTTATCAAGAAATGTTCTGCTGATAGTACTCAGCAATCGAAAGATGAAAGACGTAAATGTATTAGAAATAAACGTTCTGCTGACAGCACCCAATTACTAGACAGCGACAAAGACATATTGATTGGAAACAAAAGAACTGCTGATAGTACTCACTCAACGAAAGGTGGTAGACGTGTATTAAATATAAAAAAATGTTCTGCGGATAGTACTCAATTAGTCGATGGTGATAGGGATATATCGGCTAGACGAAAATATCCTGCTGATAGTACCCAACATCTCGAAGGCAGTAAAGGCAACAAATATTCTGCTGACAGCACCCAATTACTCGAATGTGAAGAAGGCAAACATTTTGCTGACAGTACCAGTAGGTTTTGTTAAAGAAGACTGTAATTGATAAATTTATAAGGTATGTATAATAAAATTTATTGTACTAATTCTTTGTGAAAGTCAATCTGATGTAGATTTGAATGACTGCCAGATATAAAGAAAATTAATTTTTTAAATAAACCTTGGTTTATTTAAATACCTACAGTTTTGTTGTAAAAGTAGCTGGTTTACTTGTCTTTAGTACGTATATTTAGAATATTTATTGGTTTTAATTGCCAAACAGGCTAATTGTTGTTAATCAATGAAATAATGACTGTTTTGCATTCTTTTAAAACTTATTTCTATAATTATTTTATATTTTTTTAAGAAATAAGCAAAATAGACAAATTTTAACCCATATTTGAACTAAATTAAATTTTTTTTGCAGGAAAAGGACACATTATAAGTAATAAGAGAAAGGAGCAACAATGACAGAGGAAGAAAACATTGATTAATATAATTGTTAATTTTATTGTATTTAATAGTTGATAAATATACCGTTTTTTAAAGCAATAAAATATGTTTTTTTAGTCCTCTTATCACGACATGAATGAACGTCAACATTCGCAGGTGTATGTAACGTTAAATATATAATATAGTTTATAATAAATTCCGTAGCTATACAGTAATAGGAAACTCCATGCCGTTAAAGTGAATTATACATTTAAAAATAGTTTTGCTTGGGATTTGTCATGTAGTTTGTGTATGGAATTTCAATAATGTTATTAGAGTATACCATAAGGAACTTACTTTAAAATCAAAATAACACTTTGAATAACAAATTATTAAATTTAAATTGCATGAGAATATTATAATGTATTTGTTTTATTTGTAATAAAATTCTTTGTTTGCTGAGTATCAAAAGGTTCTACAAATTTTTGTGTCTAATTTGTGTGGGAATTTTTTTCTTGTTCACGATTCTAACTTTGAGGAAACAAAAAATATTTGTTAATATGGAACTTGGCAAAGTATAAATTAACAGGTCGGCTGAAAAGTCCTCGGTCTACCATAGTAAAACACAATATTTTGACAAAATTCATTTTTTTTATTCAACATAGTTGCCTTCAAGGGCGATACAGCGATTATAGCGACCTTCCAACTTTTCGATACCATTTTTGTAGTACTCCTTCGGTTTGTCCTCAAAATAGGCTTCAGTTTCGGCGATTACCTCAGTATCAGAGCCAATTTTTTTCCCCGCGAGCATTCTCTTCAGGTCAGAGAAAAGGAAAAAGTCGCTGGGGGCTAGATCTGGAGAATACGGTGGGTGAGGAAGCAATTCGATGCCCAATTCATGCAATTTTGCCATCGTTTTCGATGATTTGTGACACGGTACATTGTCTTGATGAAACAACACTTTTTTCTTCTTCATATGGGGCCGTTTTTTCGCGATTTCGGTCTTCAATCGCTCCAATAATGCACAGTAATAGTCGCTGTTGATTGTTTTTCCCTTTTCCGAATAGTCGATGAACAATATACCGTGTGTATCCCAAAAAACTGAGGCCATAACTTTGCCAGCTGACTGTTGAGTCTTTCCACGCTTTGGTGGCGGTTCACCGGCCGCAGTCCACTCAGCTGACTGTCGATTGGACTCAGGCGTGTAGTGATGGAGCCAAGTTTCATCCATAGTCACATATCGATGCAAAAAATCGGGTTTATTACGACTTAACAGCTGCAAACACTGCTCAGAATCATCAAATCGTTGCTGTTTTTGGTCAATTGTGAGCACGCGCGGCACCCATTTCGCACAGAGCTTCCGCATACCCAAATATTCGTGAACGATATGTCCAACACGTTCCTTAGATATCTTTAGAGTGTCAGCTATCTCGATCATATTCACTTTACGGTCACTCAAAATCAATTTGTGGATTTTTTTGATATTTTCGTCGGTAACCACCTCTTTTGGGCGTCCACTGCGTTCACCGTCTTCGGTGCTCATTTCACCACGCTTGAATTTTGCGTACCAGTCAATGATTGTTGATTTTCCTGGCGCAGAGCCCGGAAACTCATTATCAAGCCAAGCTTATGCTTCAACTGTATTTTTTCCTTTCAAATAACAATATTTAATAAGCACACGATATTTTTTTTTCCATCTTTTTGAAAATAACAAAAGTTGCTTCACTAAAAATGTAATATCTCACAAACTAATAGTCCGACAGCTGTCAAATTTTTACACGAATCTTTTGAAGGTTGATACTATCTAAAAATGAAATGGATTTAATTCTAGTGTCGTCATCTATAGGTCAGACCGGGGACTTTTCAGCCGACCTGTTATACAGTTTCTTATAAACTTGTTTAGGTATAGTTGTTTGGACAACATCAAGTGTAGAAGTTGCCATTTCTTGTTTTTTTTAACATCTAAGAATAAAATTGATGCATGATCCCACGAAAACCAAAATTATTTGGATCAAAATCTGAAACCCTGGAACATAAACTGTTCAAAATTTCAGAATTTTGGTAATATTTTCTTTAAACAATTGCTGCCAAGAAAATTTTATTAATTCTTGTCACCCGGCAGTAAAAATGCCCATCAAATCCTTTTTTATTTACACAAACTGATGAGTATATTTTATTGATGAACTGTAAAAAATTCTAAATAATACGTAGCATAGCATTTGGAAGTGTTTTATGATGTCGACTATTTAGAGCTTTTTGGGCCTATTTTAATTGTTTTTCAACCTGCTCCTGTTTTCATATAAATTTCCTAGATCTTAGTTTATGTAGAAGGTACGTAGTATATTTACACATTTTGTTCTATGCTGTAAGTTGCTATTTTACATTTGGAAACATTAGAATTATGAAAGTGAAAAACTGATTTTGTAGATTTACACAGGAGTTAACACGGTATAATTTCGGTATAAAATTACCTGCCAAATATAAACGGTTTGTTGTAACAATTTTACATACGTTAATAATATTTAGAAAAGTATTGGACCTAATCTTGAACCCTTGAGGGAAGTCGGGATTAACACTATATATAATATCCCCAAGAAGATTGTAGATTTTTTTGAAACTTGCAAATTCAAAAATGTACAGGGGGTATTGTTTCCGTCGTTCTTCAGCTACTATGTTAGCAAATTCTGGAGCTGATCTATTAAAACTTAAACGTTTAAATGGATGGAAATGGTCATCCGTTGCAGAATATTAAATTGAAGAGTTAAAGTGTTTAAGAAAACGAGTACAAGTTACTGTGATGCTCCAAAAATAGTTATTTCTAATATTGTTAATTGTAAGATTTCAGTTGTTTTTAATCCTTAATGTTTGAATTTTTCTTCTTAATGATTTCTGTCTATCGTTTAGCTTAATGGCCTCCACCACAATAGCATTTGGCCAGCGCATTTCTAAATAATTTTATAGTCCTGTCATTGTCTTATTTCACAGACTAAATATTGGTTCTGTCTCATCATAGGATATTTTTCTATTTCGTATCCATACTGTGGTTCCGTTTCCGATTTTCATTCTTTCATTTGGTGTGGCACATTCATTGGCTTTCTCTGAGGGCAAGTTTTAAAGCTTAAAGTTTTATGGTGCTAACTATGTTAATAATTTTTATTTATTTACTCCTTTTACTAAATTGGATGTCATCCATCTGATTTGGTGTTAATGGTGCAGTTCGGTTTAATCATGGCTATATTTCTCCATGTTCCGAAATAATTCCACGTGGTGGAGAACATTTCTCTTTTCACGAAGGGCTTAATCGCATTTTTCTTTTCCTTGGTCTTTACGTTAACCAAGGATCGACTTTCTCATCCTTTTTACTGGGTTTTTCAATACCCTACTTCTCTCTTTCTAAGATAACACATTTTTATTCCTTTTCATTTTCATATTAATTTTAAGCCACTAACCATATCGTGCCCTTAATATTTTGCTTTACATAAAAGTTTTTTGAAATATTTTAAAAATTTTAATACCATTCTTTTTAATATTTTCTTTCCCCAATTTTTCATGTTTCTTACTTATCCAATAATGTCTGCTTAAGTGCTGATGTTCCAAGATTTATGGTTTTTCTCCTGATGATTCTTGGTAAGTTTGAAGATAGCTGTAATTTTTGAATGTGATATTTAATAAATTAAATTTTTTTTAAATTTTGCTTTACTTTGTTTATTCAAGTCAAATTGTTTATAATTTTCACTTTTTTGATCAGTATTTTGTAACTTACTTCCCTTGATATTATATATTTCTTGATTTTTCTTAAGTACTTTACTCATCTCTTGTGGTTTGATGCATCAATGGACTAGTTTAGTAGGATCATATTAATCAAAATGATAGCAATATATATTTAGGATAAGATACCTACTTACTTATATTGGTATTCATTTTGCAATTAATTTTTCTCATTTCGTAAAATTTAGCAATAAATAATTAGTAAGTTTTAAACGTCGCGCCAACTAATAACCAATAATGAAGTGTGTTTAAAAGTCAACGTTGTCATATTTTAGCTACGTTCGTTTCAAGTATCCTCAAAGAACTGGCACAAAACACCGTGTTCTGTGACTAATTGATTGTACCAGTTGACAAGATATATGACAGGAGAGAAAATCGTGTTTGTCTGTAATAAACAAACAAGACTCCTATTCTTGAAGGTGATAGAATAGAACAGCCAATAGAAAGTGGGTGTGGTTCTATTGAAAATGCCAAAAACGGTATTCTTGAAATTCGTTCTCTCACTGTTCCGATAGAAAGGGTGCTCCCCTAGAGAACAATTACTTCTATTGGTTATTTTTGAAGGAACCACTATAACACCAAGAGAAGGTGTTAGGGATTTTTATTTTCGAACCAAAAATAGTATAGAAGTAATTTCTTTCATAAACCAAACACAACCAAACAACAAATTAAACTAACGAAAATGACAGAATATTTTGTTTAGTGTTTTACTCCTTATTTGATAAAGTGTCAATCAGAGAACAAAAATATCGATATGTTTATCTCTTTTTAATGACAACAAATAAGAGAGGGAGATAAGTTTCTCGGTTAATATTAAAGCATATCGACAACATCGCAAATTTTCTACCAATCTTATTGAAACACGTCACTTACCACTTGTGACGTATGTAACCATTAAATTTAAATTTCAAAAGCCGATTATAGCTAGAGGATTAATTTTATAAAAATTTTATTTGTACAGTTGAACCACTAAAAACCTATTTTATAAGATGCAAATATAAAAAAAAATCACTAAACTAGTCCATTAGTAATAATTTTGATTTATCATTACAATATATTGTATTTTTTATGATTTGCTTTGTATAATCAAAAATTTTTTATAGAAGTTTCTATGCGGTTATTTCTTTGGAGATTTTCATATGTAGGTATTAACATAATTTAGGGTTGTCTCTTTTATGAGTTGTAGGTTGATAATTCACCTTCAACTATTTTACTGTAGTCTTGATTTTTGTTTCCATCACATTAAGTCTTACTACTGTCTTCCTTTAAAAATTGACATTGTATTGTATCTTTAGCCTGATGATGGTCCTGTGGACCGAAACTAGTTGCAAGTAACTTTCATTATTAAATTAAAATTGTGGGATCGACTTTGTGTGTTTTTCTTTGAACCTTTTGGATTCTACCCACATTGTTTGAATTGGTATATTTTATTGAATAAAAAAAAGTTCATCGGTAAAAAGGTCAAAGGATTCTAGTTTTAAAGAAGGATGTCTTGGTCTATTGTATCAATAGGTAATAAATAATTATTTTATTAATTATTTAAGTATTTTATTAATACATTTATCCATTATTTGGTTTTATTTACCATTTTATTCATAAACTTTTATGTTAAACAAACAGCATGTTTTATAACTGTTGAGAATTTCCCTTAAATCAAAATATAAAACTATCGTTTAAAGTAGGATCTTCCAATTTTAGATATTACTTAACTACACAATAATTAAACTTTTTTTAATATTACTTTAACATACTTAAATTGCGGTATTAATAAGAACCGCAAACAAAATCTGCCGAAATATATTATTGAAAATATATCACATAAATTATTATTAACACAAGGTTGTAGTTCGGACCGGAATCAAGAGACGCAGAATACTATAAAAGTCCACGTCGTTGTTTGAAAATGGCTTAGTATTATTTTTTTTAAAGAACATGAAGGGGATAGTCATTTTTGCGACGCTGTGTGTGGCGGTGTTCGCAAGTGAGGTTGTTGAAGATGATACTGTAAAAACAGAGTTAGCCGTACCAGTGGCCGTAGATGTAAATGTAGAAAATGAAAACACCGAAGAAAATTTAAGACCGAAACGAACCCTAGGACGTAAGTAAAGTCTCTTGTCTACATTTTAAAGTTTAATTAAATAAAATCGAAAAATAAAAAAATGTATTTCACGCATACTCTATAAAAACAATAAAACAAACATTTTTTTATCAAACAATTGTTCAATATTATTATTATTAGTAGTAGTTTTTGGTTTTTTTTTTATTTCTTAAACTGTTTTTTGAATAATTGAAAAAATATTAAAATAATAATAAAGAGGAGGAGAACTCTTATGGCCCAATCTTATTCTGTATCTATCTACGAAAAGATGTAATTATTTATATATTTTTCTATTATTCATTGTCTTATCAATAATTTTAAAAAATAACTTGGAATATTATGGGTCCCCACTATTTATTATTTTTTTTAATTATTTTGTGTTTGATTAATTTTTTAATTTCAGTTTTGGGAGCCAAAGTCTTAGGAGCGAAGTTATTGGGAGCTAAAGTTTTGGGGGGAGCAGTTTTAGGTGCTTCAGTATTGGGGGCAGGTAAAGCTCTAGGTGCCGGTGCTTTACTTTCTTCGGGTTACGGATATGGCGGTTTTGGCTATAGCGGTGGCTACGGATACGGCGGACATGGAGGCTATGGAGGCTATAGGGGATACGGTGGAGGATACAGTTCCCCTAGCTACACTACCGTAGAGGAATACTACGTTCAGTAAGTTTAATTTAATATTTTAACTGTAAAACTGAATAAATTATCAATTCTGTTTATTTAATAATTTTTAATGTTATTTTAAATTTTCTGACTGTTTTAATAATGGTGATTATTTTTGGACGTTTCTTAAAACCAAGGAAATGCTTCTTTATTTGTCACATTATTTGTGATTATTCTCGGGAATAACCATATATTTATAGTTTTTATTTGCTTAGCAAGTGTCAGATAGATGTCAAAATAAATACCAAATTGTGTCAACGTTATAAATTGGATGAAAATCATCGGATTTGTACCTTTTCTGAGACAGAAATAAAACACTACAACAACTACCCTGACATTTAGTTTGAAAGATTGGGCATATAAAATGAAAAGGAAGGGCGAAAATGATTATAAAGAATCAGCAAGTTTTTAATAGCTTTATTATAGTTTTATTTATATTTTTAATTGTATTGTGAATCAGAAAATAATTTTTTTTCCTTTATTGGCAATCAGAATAAATATAATACAATCTATGAGCCAATATGATGACTTGTACATAGCAACGGTAAATAGTATATAGTACATTTAATGACTTGGAGAGGTTAACATTCAATGATGTTACCTCAGTTTTCTTTTAGGTCTATTTGCCAGCTTCTTTTGAGTCTTCTGTTGTCAAATGGTTGTAGTAGTGGCTGCAGGAGTGGATTGGGATGATCCTCCAGTTTGTTGTAGAGTTTGTTAGCGTTTTCTCGAATTACTTCGTTTATGTAGGGGATTTTGAGGGCAGTGTGCAAGGTATAGTTTGATATATACCAAGGTGCGTCAGTTATAGCTCGAAGAATTTTCGACTGTGCTCTCTGTATGATAGGTTTATTGGATTTGCTAGCGCAGCCCCATAACTCAATTCCATAAGTCCAAATCGGCTTTAAAACTGCTTTCTATATTAATAGTTTGTTTTCTAGGGATAGATAGGATTTTCTGCCAATAAGCCAATTTAGTTCTTTGGTTTTCATGTCTAATTGTGTTCTTTTCTTTTTTATGTGCTTCTTCCAATTTAATTTGCTGTCAAATGTGAGTCCTAAGTATTTAACACTATCGCTCTGGGGAATATTATTTTGTTTCATTTTCACTGGTAGGCAGGTTCCTTTTCCTTTGTTGTGTTGTTGAGTGTGATTTTCTAAATCCAAACTGATGATTGGGGATCCAGTTTTCTGGTTCTAAGTCTTTGTTCAGTTTGTTAAGTACTAGTATTTCAAGTACTTTTGCTATTGTTGGTAGAAGGCTTATGGGTCGAAGAAAATAAGTGAAATATAACTAGCGAGTTCTTGCTATCTGTTGCCTGGAAACAAGTTTTTTGTCTTTTATATTTCGGGATTAGAGAACAAAAACAAATATTAATAATCAAAAATCACTTTATTGTTTTTCAAAATATTCCCACTTTTGCCACTCTGATTGAGGTATCTCCAAAACATGCATTCTGAATGCACCAACCACTTCTTCAGGTGTCGAAAAACGTTGACCTCTCAGTTTGTTTTTTACGTACGGATTAAAAATAATTCATTTGGTGCCAAATCAGGACTATACGGCGGATGACTCATCAAATCGATGTTTTGGGTGCTCAAAAATGCAGTTGTTTGAGCCGATGGGTGGGAGCTAGCATTGTCGTCTTCGACGGTTGGTTTGCCTGATTTCTTGGAAGACAACTGGCAAACAAATGGTTGTGTACCACTCAGAATTGACTGTTGCGTTGTTCTAGTGGCACGGTTGCATAATGTCCAGTTTTTCCGAAAAAACAGGCCACCATTTGTTTAGAAGTGCTTCGTGCGCGAACAACTTTTGTTGGATTGGGCTCATCGATAAACACTGATCCTTGATGGAGCTTCATCGGCAAAAATTGAATTAAGTTCATCCATGCACTGTTGCTGAGTTAATCCACGTCGAAAGTTGTAAAAAATAATCGCACGAAAATATTCACGATTTAATTCCATTTTTGAGCCGAGATGAATCTTTTAAGTTACTATAAACAACATAAATAGCGCTCGTATGATGTCAAAACGTTCTGAGTAGATATAACCTCAAAAATGTACAACTTTACTATAGAGCTGTCAGTTGCCAGATTGCGACACCAGGGTTGCCAAATCCCTAAATATAAAAGGCAACTTAGTATTCTTACTCTCTTGTTATATTATTACTGGAAATATTTTATACAATACACTGTAACTTATCAATAGTAATAGACTTATAAGTCTTCACGAGTGAAATTCCGTGGAATATATCACGAACAAAGTGATAAGTCACTATAGATACAATAATGTTTTTGACAGACGTCAAACTCTGCTTTGTGATTGGTATTGGTTTTCTTTGAAAACACAGAACATGAAACACGGCTGGTATTATCGCGATAACTCTTTAACTCTAACTTTCTTTGGCTTGTAATTGGTCAGATTTAGTTTAGGAAGTCCTGGGTTTCGGTTAATAATGGATTTAAAACTATAAACAATAATAAAACTTGTTGTGACGTTTCGATTTATTTAAAAATCGTCATCAGACATTAGTCCTAAAATGTTTTGAAAAATTCTACATTAATTTACACATTGCAAAAAATATAATTAATTTTTTTTCTTTTTCTTTAAATTTTGTTTTATATGTAAATTAATGTAGAATTTTTCAAAATCTTTTAGGACTAATGTCTGATGATGATTTTTAAATAAATCGAAACGTCATAACAAGCAGTTTTATTAATGTTTATACTTTTTAATCCATTATTGACCGAAACCCAGGACTTCCTAAACTAAATTGACACTGACGGTCAGGAATAATACGATAAAAATTGGTCAAATTATGTGAAAATATCTTCTATTTTTAGACCTTCCTACTATAACAGTGGATATGGCCACGGTGGCTACGGTTACGGTCATGGAGGTTATAATAATGGAGGTTACTACCATGGTGGAAACGGTAACTGGGGTTATGGTCACGGTGGATACAACAATGGAGGATATGGTCACGGCGGATACAATAACGGTGGTTACTATAATGGAAACGGTAATTGGGGTAATGGAGGATATGGTCATGGTGGATACAACAATGGAGGTTACAATAATGGTGGATACGGTAATTATGGATATGGAAGAGGTGGTCATTCAAGCGGATACAGCAGTGGTTATGGATATGGATATTCTAATGGCTACAGCAATTCATGGTAATAATTAATATATCAAATGGTACTTTAACGGTAATAGCAATTATGCGTCAAGGTAAAAAAGTGAATTGTTATTGTCAAGGTCCAATAATGGATCCGAGACAATAATACACTTTTCTACCGTGGCTCATATTGCTTATTTCGACGAATACTATTTTTCCATTTTATATCGGCATCAGTTAATCTGAAATTCTGTCAGATTAAGATTTAATTAAGATTTAGTTGATTTCTATCTTGGTTATAGTAATGAACAACTTTACTGCCTCAACAAAAGTCAAAAAATATAGGTTTAGAGGCTAGTAGTGAAAAGAGTAATATATCTTGTTCATATTTTAAAAGATCGAGGAAAAAAGTATAGGTATTAAAAATATTGTAGTGGTAAATTGTAAATGATTAAAAAGAACTCATTTCCTGTCATTGGTAAATTTTAACACTAATATGTTTTCTAATTTGTTTTAGGTAATTCAAACAAGAGGATAATACTAAAAGATTTTGTACATAAAAATCTTCGCCATATTATATTAGTTGTACTTAATAAATTTTCTAAAAAAAATTGATTTTTATTTCATGCAAACCTTTATACACAGTAAAAGTTCAAATTTCTTCTAAACCCTTAATTTTATCGAGTTCAAACAAGAGTACATTTTCGTTAGTAAATGGATTGGAAAATTTATTTTTGAAATTTAAATATTATTCAGATGGTCCCTATTAAAATTACAGATTATTAACCAATGGGCACATGCTTTGCTTATCGGTACGTAATGTAGATTCATTTATACCGTCAAACACAGGACATGGATGTATGCAATACGTCACTGGAATTTTATAGTATTCCAATGTATAGTTTAGAAATTATGACAAAACAAAGGTTTTTATTTCGAAACTTTAGAGGTCTATAACTCGGAAACGAAGGCTCGTATGACAAAAATTTATTTGACTTTCTAACATTATTTTGACCTTTTCTATTTGCTCCCGAATTTTTGGCATTAAGTTCCTGGACGTATATAACATTTTTACAATAAGTTTTCTTCTAATAAACTATAAAGTGTACATTCTGGGATAGGTCCTTTGTTCTTATTTAATCTATTTTTACACTTAATAATTTCTATACTTTCAAATGCATCCAACAATCTATTGTTTGATACTTTTTTAACAATTTTAAACTATCTACATTTACCGAATGGTTTTTGGTAAAAGCATGTTCGGCAATAATAGATTTTTATATGCGTCCATATTTTAGATGAGCTAAATGGTATTTAAATCTAGTTTTAATCGATTTTTTTGTTTGCCCAACATACTTTTTATCACAATCATTACAACTTATTTCATATATACCGCTTTTTTCCAGATCTTCTCTCTTATCCTTCGGATTTCCTAACAATTGTCTCAGGGTGGTACTAGTTTTATGAACTAAACCTAATCCCACCGTGCCGAAAATTGTATTCAATCCTTTGGTATACTGAGGGATAAATGGTAATGAAATGAATTTCATATCGTTATTTTTTCGCTGAAAGTAGGTGGTTTCACAAAGGGATTTCTTAAAACTATGACGATTTATTAGCTTATGAATTAGTTTTTTATATTATCCATTAATTATATCTTGTTTTAATTAAGAAAAAATTAATTAATTAATCGCAAAAAATGAAAACTTGCCATTTTGTGTTGACTACAGTGAAAAAAATCTACCGGAATATATCTATAGGTAGCGGTGCCTTTCCTAAAAATATCAAATTCTAACTTGTTATTATTTCTAATTACTAATGTGTCCAAAAATGGTAACTGTTCATTATTTTCTAGTTCAAACGTGAATTTTATGCTTGTGAATTTTGAATTTAATTTTTAATCAAAATCTTCAACTGATGATTTTTTCGTATTGAAAACTGCAAAAATGTCGTCCACATATCTACACCATATCCTTGGGAAATACTCGAGCTCTTGACTAATCTGTGTTTCAAAATTGCTCATAAAAAGGTTGGCTATAAATGGTGATAAACAATTACCCATTGCTGTTCCTTCATATTGTTGATAAACCTGATTGTTATATTGAAAATACTTTTGGTCCATGCACAGTTTAGCTAATCGTAGGTATTCAGTTCTAACTTCAACACCCAGATCATTCAAGATGAGTAGTTCTAGATACTGTAAAGTTTGTGGAATCGGTACGCCAGGAAATAAAGAACTAACATCGAACGAGATTAAAATTTCCCCATCTTCTAGAACAACATCCTTAAATTTCTTTATAAATTTTAATGAATTTTTAACTGGGTAGATTTTCAAACTCGTTCGATAACCATTTTGAATTCTTATAACTAGGTGTACATATAGCCGAAACAATAGGTCTCATTGCCTTCCCAGGTTTATGTATCTTAGGAAGACAAAAGAGCTTTGACAATCGGTGACAAGGTTCTTACAACTTTTGAGAGTGCTCTTCACCGTGGAAATCATTTTATTTAATGGATTTTTTGGATTTTTTTTATGTCACATTCCATTTATGAATATTCCAATAAAAATAATTATGTAACAAGAAATGTAAAAATGTTTGTCAAATAAATAATTCAATTTCTTTTACTTCAGCAATGTTTGTCTATATATGTCGTAGAATAGTTGAATAAAAGTTTATCTCTGTCGATGTTCATCTCATTGAATGTCTTTCCAAAATAAGTTTTTGTTCAATTGCCAAGATCGGAAACTCCTTCGTTATTTGAAGGGTCAAAGTCCCCTGGAAGCATTAATCTACCGAGTAATTTGCCTGCAAAGTTTTGCCGATTCGATGAATTAAACAGCCACTGTAATTATTCTTGGTAGCATAATATGGGCGTGTTTATCAATTAAGAATCTTCCTCAAATTATGCTGAAGCGTCTGGAAATTCTGGAATTCCCTGGAAGAGAGAGTCGGCTAATGACGTTACTTCAAAGCTAAACAGAAATCGTTCAGAAACTTTTACTAAAATTATAGACCAGTAAAGTGTTAACCGAAATGCCATAAGTCCAAAAGTCTATTGGTACAATTCTTTTTTCCGATAAATCAAGATTCACATTAAACGGAAAAGTAAACAGACAAAACTGTAGATATTGGTCTGGACGATGCCAGACTTGCCTGTAACACCCTGTACATTTAAATGTATGTTTAAAAATCTCACATTTGAATTTTAAAGTTGACGGATCCCAGAGTTTTTTATAATCTTCTACACTAACTCTACAAATAATTTTATTGCATAAATGGTTTCCACACTGTATTTTCTTAATGGCTAATCTATAATGTAGATGTAGATATTTTAATTTTAATATTATCAAATTACTAAGTACATTAAAATTAAAACTTTTTAAACAAAACGTTAAATGTATTAATGAAAACTGTCAATTTTTTAAATAAATAGAGGAAGTTTCATTACCAGTCAATTTCATTACCAAATTAGTTTAATTTTAATTGAACTATGTTTGCACCCTAATCTAAACGATGTATATCGACTGACCTATCACTGATAACAGTTATTAACAGTAACTAAATTAAGGCATGTATTGAGTGCAGCTTACAGATGAATTATTGATGAATGATGTAAATTTGTCAAATTGCTTCGAGGTTGACGTTATCTACGTACGAATTAGAAAGATGAAAACCCATTTTCATCTACCTTGGCTGAAATAATAACTATAAAGTTATTTTCTAATTGCATTTATAATTAAGAATATTATATAAAACATAATTAAAATTTTAAAATCACGAAGTAAAAGTTGGGAAAAATGTAATAGGTAAACAAAGTGGTGGCAGACAGCAAACATTTAAACTTTTAATGAGAAAGTAACATAGTTTTTAAGTGGCAATGTCTTAATATTGATATTGGATTTGTGTTTGGCATTGATAGTCAACTTCATTAATTCTTTTTGATACTTTATAATAAAGTTAACAAAGTATAAAAAATTTCCTTCCCATCTTATTGATTTAATAAAAACTTTTTTTAATCATTTGTTGTTAATAAAAGTACCAAACAAAATTAATTTTTGCCTTTTAGTATGTTAAGGCTCATCCTTCAAACGGTTACGAACTTAAGATATCAGGGGGATGCGAGCGGTTCAAAATTTCAAAACTAACAAAGGCGTATCAGTTGAGTATTTATCCCATTCCCACTTATTTTGCCGTTAGAGTGAAACTATGATAGAGCATTTTCAATTCCAATAAACAAAAATAATTTTAATAAAGAAATTGAGACCATAAAACAAATAGCTACATCTAATGGCTATCCAATACATTTGATAAATAAATTAATTAATAAGAAAGAACAAAAAGTGTCACTAGAACTAATATTTCCAAAGCAAACTAAAGAAATTAAAAGCTATAAAAGTATTACATATTGTGGAAATATTTCCAATGCATTTTCAAGAATAATAACTTCGGCAATATCAGCATTAATATCATTTAAAACACAAAATAGTATTGGAACAAAATTGTTAAATGTGAAAACAAAATTACCAAATTTAAAAAAATCTGGTGTTTACAAAATTAATTTTCCAAAATGTAATGCAGTATATATAGGTCAAACACAAAGAAATTTTGAAGTAAGATTTAATGAACCCTTAAGAGCATATAGATTACAACAACCAGATAAGTCGAACTATGCAAAACCTACTGGAACATCCAAACTCACTTATACACCGATGAAAATCATATACTAGACATTTGTGATAAAAAACAAAATTTAGATTTTCATAAAGAACTTAAAATAAAAAGACATCTAGCAGATCCACAATTTAAAGTTGTTAATGAACAAATAAATCTTGGAAGTTCTCCACTATTAAACTGTTTACTTTGATTGAGTCTTCATTTTATACATAGATAAGATAGATATTAAGTTATTGTAAAGATCAGCAGGATATAGTTTTTTCCTGGTTTTTCTATATCATTGCACAGTTATACTGATCTTAGAGGGAAATACATCCAGGATAATCCCTTAGGGCTAATAACATCTAGGCTTTAATATTGTTATGTCTTATTACTTCCTTACTTGGTCTAGCCTTAACTACTTATTAACATCAAGTACCTAGCAACAAACAAACAAAATTTTACTTTAATATGTCAATCTGACGATGCTAATTATTAGCGAAACAGCTGTAATTGAATTTTAAAGCGAATTTTTCGAATAAATAGTGGAAGTTTAGTTTAACCGTTCAGTTATTTATTGTTCTTAGTAAGATGAACTTCCACAAAGTAAAGGTTAACACAATCAATTTCCAAAATGTAAAACTCGGTGTTAATAAATTTCAGTGTGGATGGCGCCATATTATGGATCGAAAAATACAGCGTGCAAAGGTTCAGCTGAGAGCTGATTACTACCTTATTTCTTAACTTTTTTTGAAAAAAGAAAAACTTAGAAAATAGTTAAACGACGATACTAGAGATGTATAGAATTAGATTTTTCAAATTTTTTCTGATAACGGCGTGAACTGCATCTCAAAATACCTAATTTTTAACATTTTTTCCCCTCAATAATAGCAATGTTAAAAAAATTCATTATTTTGTTTCTATAAATCCCTAGCAACACATTTTCTCTTGTAGCCTCAACAAGCAGTTTTAAATAATTTTAAAAAAAGGTACAATTAGCCACGAGCAACACCTCTGTTTTTGCTTAAATATTCAGTCGTAGGAATGCCCTTATATAAACAAAACAATACGAGCATTTCCAAAGTCTGAACGTGGCGCAGTGGTAAACGTGCCTACTTCTCACGCAGAGGGCTCAGGTTAAATTCTCATTTTTAAAGATTTTTTAATAGTCATAAAGGTACACTCGGCAAATACAGCCATTGTGGCACAATAACCTTGAGAGCAAATGAAAAACAGGAAATGTCCAGGCAAAGATATTATCACAAGTCAAGTATTGAAATAGGGAGGAGCAGTCATTGAAAAATCCCTAAGAATTCTCTTGAATATGTGTCTTCAAGAAGGTAGCGATATAGAGAACAAACTTTGACACTAGTTTTTATTGACCCTAGACAATTCTGTCGTGCCAGAAACATGCAGTTAAGTATCCAATTATTCCAACAGGATAGGGCTACTTGTCACACTACGACAGCATCCTTAGATCTGAGTAGAAATTTTGAAGACTGAGTAACAAGAACGGGTAACAAATTTTGGCCTTTTCCAGAAGGATGCAGCAGTCTATTTTTAATAACATACTAAGCACTTTGAACACATTTTGTATAAGAGCAAAAATTAAAATTCACATTACTTGAAATGAAATTTAATCTTTCAAGTTTAGTTTTTGAGTGTCGTTTCATTTTGACGTATACTGTATTTATAAAGATAATCTTGTTGCACAGAATATCCCCATTTCCATCTGACATCTTCCACAAATACTTGACAAACTCATTGATGTATACTTCGCTCCCAACTCAAAGGCATTTGACCTCTGAATAACAGACCTACACTGCTTACTGGGTTGTGTAAAAAAATTAAGATTATACAAAAAATAAAAATCGGTGGCACTCTGTTACCAACTCTAATTAAAATTTAGGTAAATGTTAATGTGTGTGTTAAATGTTAATCAGAAGTGAAGGAAAAGAAGATAAAAGTAAGATTATGAGTAAAAATGTGTCGTGAATTTTCAACGCCTTGTTCACTCTGTAATATTAAGCATATTTCGAGACGGCTTATATTACGATAACAAGGTATAAAAGAACATGGAAACTAACAGAAAATTCCAACACACTTCAACTGAAATACCGTAACTATGTCAATGGGCTCACTGTCGACATATTTTTTTTTATCAAAATTGGAGTCTAATGTCAAAGTACGTTTAGTAAAGGAAATTAAAGTAGTTCAGAATAAAATTGTAGTTGAACAGTTAACAGGTACAATTTTGAATTAAAGATATCAGATGGTTTTCGTGGAGAAGAAGAAGTTAAATAAATTTGATGAATGAGTATTTAGAAAGAAAAAAGATAGTTTTAACAGCTCAAAAATTTAAAAAAAGTATTAATAATATTAATTTTAAATAAAAAAGCAATTATAGATGATTATTAGAAATAGAAAAGGTTATTAAAAAGTAAAATGCAATAAAAAGAGACAAATTACTAAAAAAGGAAGAAGTTATACTTCCTGACATTATTTAATTATAGATTCTAAAGAAAAATTTTTTTTCATGTTAAATTGATTGTACTAACCGTTTTTTGTCATTGTCAATGTTTCTGTTCCATACATCATTGCTGGCTTTATTATTGTTTTGAATTTCCCTAATTTTGTTCTCGTACTGAGAATCTTACTTTTTAACAGTTTCTTGGTAGCCTGCAAAGCTTTTTTCGATTCCAGTTTCCAATTTATATATTAATTAAAATTACATATAATATACCTCACTATTAATCACATATTTAAGTTTAATTTTTAATTGTTTTCATTGTCATACTTCATCACTTCTCAAACCTTTTACCATGTAAGCTACTTGGATATAAAACTATTTCGCAGTGCACATTTTCAAGAATGATTCTTATTGTATAATTTCTTTTCTTCATCATAAAACGTTGTTTTGAATTTTAGCCTGATGGTGGCTTCAGAAAGAACCGAAACTAGTCGCTGTTAACTACTTTAAAAAATTCTACCTACCAAATAAAACTGTGACATTGACTTGGGAGTTTTACTTTTCTATTTATTTGTTTTTGCATTTTTTCTACATATGCAGCCTGTTTTTTTGCGTCTCTTTTTTGCGTGTCCTTCTTTTGTTACCTGATGTAGCATCTTCTGTTTATGCCATATCATCCGTATAGGTTATTATTTAACCCCCCTTTGTTCTTATATCTCCTTTGCTTATACACATATGTCCAAAAGTTTGGAATATTTAGAAATAATATATCTACGCCTATGGTTTTTTAAAAACTCTTGTTTATATTTATTTTAAAGCGTTTTTAAATCAAAACAATACTAAATTTGATTCGTTTTTGTATTAATTTGGTCATTCTAATTCTTGTTTAAATATCATTTGAGCTATTTAAAAATGCCCAGAGATATATCATATTTTAATAGGTCTAGAGTAATTGCTTTGTTACAACAGGGCTTGGGCAAAGTGATATCGCGAATATTGTTGGTGTTACTCAGGGTACTGTATCAAAAATTTTAAAAAAATTCCAAGACACAAATGATGTGAAGGATCGTCCCAGAAGTGGCAGAAGTCGAAGTACAAGAGCAGCAGAAGACCGGCAGATAACATTGATAGCTCGAAGAAATCGACAGGAATCTACAAGTGGCATATCCAGAGAAATTGCTAGACTTGAAGGACTGAATATCTCAAACAAACAATTACACGAAGATTTAATGCGGTAAATTTATATCTCAGAAGACCTCTACGTGTTCCCAAACTAACTTATCAACAAAAAATTGTCAGGGTTGCAATGGACTCAACAAATGTTAAGTACACCATGGTCCTAACTGAAATTACGTGATGTTCTCTGATGAATCAAGAATTGGCTTGGTTTCTGATTCGCGAAGAACGCTAGTTTGAAGGGCCCCAGGGCCGGTATTCTCAGGTCCTCGCTTGGAGCGATATCGATGTCGTTGAATGCGAGGGGAGTGAAATTCACTGCCAAATCGATTCTCATGCCCTCTCCTCGCATGGATCGCTCCTGTCAAAGAGGAGTGCTTTATTTCACTCGCTTTCATGTGTACCAGTTGCTCGTGTTATAAATTTGCGAGCGGAGGGATACATGAGAATCTAGAAAAGCCATATCGCTGCCAATCAAATCACTCCCTTTTGTGATCGCTCGCTGTGAGAGGAGTGAGTTGAGAATACCGGCCCTGGACAACAAGCCCGATTAGAAACAGCCCAACTACGTATTCCATTTGAAGGTGGGAGTATTATCGTTTGGAGTAGTATTATGAGGGGTACACTCAAAAGAATAAATACATTTTTTTTTATGTTTATCTGTGTATATCCTATTCTTCTAAGACTGTAACTAGTGTATTTATGCTGTATATTATTACATTAAAATGCACTTTTTAGAGGTGTTAGGTAATATAAGATCCCATGAAGTGTTGGGTAATTTCTTAATTATAGTTAATCTGGTAAAATAAACGGTTATTTTTGACTTTTAACATATAATATTCGTGCCGATCATTTATTAGTTATAATAATCTTTTTAAATGTGCGTTGAATGCTTGTATACACCACTGCTTCTATTTTATTGAACAACTAAGTAACCAAATTTCGACCACAGAATGAAATAACTACTGTTACTTTGACTGTATTTATTTCGTTTAATGTCGCACTGCAAAAAGCAAAACGAGTTGCCTGCATAGAGGCAGTATTAATCTAATATTGACTTTGGCGGGTTTAATGTTTTCAGTGACGCATTAGACTAATGACTGGTTTCAGTGGTTGCTGTAATGGCGTAAAACTCCCGCTTAAAACGTAATGGACCAGATGGAAACTTTGAAACCGTAAAACTCGAAGTTTCTTGCAATTTTTAGGAAGTTCGTTAAATATTTAGGCCCTTGATTGTTGATTAATTATTCAAAATCTCTATTAGATGGGGGTGATTTTAGGGACTGAACTTTTTTGGGACCGCGAAAATTAAAACTCCTAAAAGGTTATTATTTTTTAAATGAGCCAGCCGAAGGGAAGCGAGATATAATCTTATAAAGCACATTTTTACTTCAACTTTTTATTTACAATGAGATTCAATGAAGATCATCTTCATTTTAGGCTTGAATGAACGTGTATGGAAAATCTCAAATTATAATATTGTTTTTCTACGATTAGGTACTATAAGATGGACTTCCAAAAAGTTTGTACAATAAATTTAATTAGACACATGTCTTAATTGTGTATCATTTACTGAAAGAAGTTAGCGAAACCATCTTTTTCAAATAAATTTAACAATACCAACTCGTTTAAAGTTAAATCCGAAGTTTCTTTATCGCTTTTAATGAGATTACTTAAGGCGATACTTTTGAAAGTATTTAATGAAGAACACCTTGTTAAATATTTAATTGATGTCGATATGCTGTCTAATTATTTACCGCCGTTTGATAACTATTTTAAACCAAAAAAAAAACATAAAAAAGTTTAAAATAAATATTAAAAAACTTTTGCTAAATTGCATAAAACTATACAGGGTGTTTCTTAAGTAATCTAAAATATTATATGGGGCGCTTCGTTACTCAATTTTAAGACGAAAAGTTCATATAAACATGTATGATAGGTGTTGTCGTTTATGAGATACAGGGTGTTGTACGTGAAATTAATTTTTCTTGGTGACGCTACTGATTTATATTTTTTTTATTATTTTATTACATGCAACATGTGTTAAACATAAAGAAAAAATAATACATTTCAGAGCAAATGTTCAAAATGTCCACCTCCAGCTAAAATGCAAGAATCCGCTCGATGTCTAATGGATTGTCGAATACGTTCGAAGATACCAGGATTGTTTGTTACGAATAACATTACAGCCGTCTATGATACGATTTTGAAGATCTTGTACGTTTAATATCAGTGTTGTGTAAACAAGCGATTTCAAATATCCCCACACACAAAAATCCAGAGGATTGTGTCCAGGTGATCTAGGGGGCCACGGGTGTGGAGATCCTCGTCCGATCCAATGGCCTGGAAAAACATTATTTAAAAACTCGCGTACAATCACTGAAAAATATGAAGGAGCTCCGTCATGCATGAACCACATGCGCCTTCTAATAATAATAGGTACATCTTTCAAAAGAAGTGGAAGTTCATTTTCTAGAAAATGTTGGTATGTCTCACCGGTTAACCGTACAGGAAGGAAAAATGGTCCAATTAAATAATCATCGATGATGCCAAGCCAAACATTGACCGAAAATGTTTGTTGAAATCGTTTTACACTTATGGTATGTGGATTTACATCTGCCCATATGTGGTCATTATGAAAATTCATAATCCCATGTCTAGAAAAGTTGGCTTCATCCGTAAATAGAATATTGGCCACAAAATTCGGATTGTTCGCGATTTCACGTAAAATCCATTAACAATACTGTATGCGTAATGGATAGTCAGTAGGTAACAAATGTTGAACACATTGAACGTGATATGGATACAATAAATTATCTTTTAGAATATTCCAAACAGTTTTGTTACTAACATTTACTTCATCTGCAACTTTTCTTGTACTCGTTTCTGGATGTTGGTCAATAATTTGAAGAATCTGGTTTTCCAATTGGGGATTTCTCACAGTTCTGGGTCGTCCAATAATATTCTTCGATTTAGCAAAAGTTCCAGTTTCTTGTAAACGAATATGTAACTTAGTAAACGTATCTGAACATGATAAACGATTATTTGGATAACGCTGGGCATACGTACGTCTAGCTTCTAAGGCATTACCATTCGCTAATCCGTACAAAAAATGCATATTAGCCATTTCAACATTAGTAAACACTGGCATAGTTATTAACTAAACACAGAGTCAATCAAATAAAAATGTACGATTTTTGCGTTGGTTTTCAAATTTGACACTTGTCAACATTATTTCAAAGGCCACTTAGAATAAGCATGTTTTGGCGTATTACTTCTAAAAACCATTTCACGTACAATCAGAACTGACTTATTACAATAAATTCAACACCCTGTATCTCATAAACGACAACACCTATCACACATGTTTATATGAACTTTTCGTCTTAAAATTGAGTAACGAAGCGCCCCATATAATATTTTAGATTACTTAAGAAACACCCTGTATAAGAAGAGCATACATTACGGAACTGCAACCTTGTTCTTCTTCTTTACCAATGGTTGACAGTTACTGTATTTTCAGCATTTAGCAGAGAACATTGTAGATTAAGAGTTTTCATTGGACGAAATCACAAAACTGTTATATTTTGACAAGTGAAAAAAATAATCAAAATTAAATTTTATTTTTCTAGCTTATTATAAATAAACAATTGCTTGAATTACGTCTGAGTTTAGTTAAAAATTTCCAGATTAAAAGATTCCAGAAAAACCTTGGAATTTCTCCACTAACTAAATATTATTAAGTTTGCTCAATAAAAACAATAAGGTTTGCAATAGTCAAAATCAACTTGTTTTTCTTTAATTTTAGTTTTTTAAGATTACCCGACTGGAAATTAACCCTTAAACAAAGAACTCTTTTTACAAAGTCTTTCAGTCAACCTAATCCCCAAAGTCTGGGTAAATAACTCCAAAGGGCATTGTGTAGGACTTACCTCCAACTTCGGACTTGATAATGCACCGATAGTCCGACGAACTAAGCTACTCTTAAAACTTTGCTTACTTTATTCACAACTTTTTAAGTCTCTTTCTTCGTGTGTTTGTTCTTTTAGTTTTCGGTTGATACAGGAGTTGAAATGAAATTTCCTCGAAAATATGAAATAAAAGTATATAATTTCCTCAGAAATGCAGGAAAAATTAAATTTTTGTTTTATAAAAGTTACGTACAGTCATAGTGATGTTGCCATATATGAAAACTAGTAAGAAAAATTGGGATTTAATAATCAGAGAACTCATAATTATACCGTAAAACAGAAATAATTACATTGACGCGGTGTCAGTAGTGAACACATTTGTATCAGTTCAATTAGTTGCCTTGTGTCATTTTAAAAGCCTTTACTATTTTGTTTAATACGGACTTCCCCATTTTAAATGTAATTGAGTTGTAGAAAAAATATTGTAAGCGACACATATGTATAGTAAAAGTATAAGTATGTGTAGAATAGGTGAAAAGAATGGGTAATTTGCAATACATAAGTGACCTGATAAAAAGCCTTCCATAAGAATGAGAGATTAGAGCCAGAGGTGGCAATACCAGATACCAAAATGTTAAATTTATCGTTTAAATTTTTTATTTTATTACTTTTTATAATTTGATTTTTCTATAATAATTGTTATTTTCATTATTTATGCCGATTATTTTTTGATTTTTAATTTTAATTTAATAAACTACTTTGAATTAATTAAATTAATTTCTTATCATTTCCCAAAAAAAATTTAACTGTCACATTTGAACTATGGGGATGCTGTGTTTGGTCCGGGGTTATTAAAAAGGGATATTTTAAGGCTACAAAGGGTACAGAACTGTTGTATAAGAAAAGGTACTCCTACTTCTAAATATATTAAGGATTTGAATTGGTTAAATATTGCTGAAAGGCGTGTGCTGCATGAATGTGTATTATATCATAAAATTATTAAAAATGAAAAACCGGTTTATCTATGCAACAAAATTCGTTATACAGTGTTAGTATAAAGTATGGAACCCCCTAAGTATCTCCTCAACGGTTTGATATTTTTAAATGAAATTGCTTATCCCCTTCTAAGAAGATCCAAGGAATTCAAAAATGCTATCAAATTTAATAACCATGTGCGGTTAAACCGGAAATGCATATCAACTTTTTTATTTTAAATAGAACACCCTGTATATTTTTCCATTTTTGAATTCCTTGTGAAATTCTGCATACAGTAAAACTTTCCATTCATATTGTCATTGAATAATTAAGGCTTTAATAAATAATTTATCGTTTTTGACTTAGTTAGCCATGGATGAAATGTCAAATGGTGAGTAAGGCAAACTTAATTTATGGAAACATCCTAAAAACTTGGCAACATAACAATTTATTTATTTTAACAAAAAATAACACAAAATTAACAAAATTATATTAAATGTTCAAAATTACGCCCTTCTGCTATTTGACAATATCCTAAACGGTCTTCAAATTCTCCTAAAGAATTTTGCAAAAATTCGTTCGGCACTTGCAGCAATAAGTTTCGTATGCGTAACTCTAAGTCATTTAAAGTTGTGGGTCTATTTATGTATACTTTATTTTTTAGATAACCCCACAGAAAAAAATCGAGAGGAGTTAGATCAGGACTACGAGGTGGCCATTCGATAGCACCCCTACGCCCTATCCATCGACCTGGAAAAACTTGATCTAAATACTGGCGCACAATTCTAGAATAATGTGCAGGTGCGCCATCTTGCTGAAACCATATGTCTTCAGCAAGAATTGCTGGGTTATTTGGATGAGGATAAAGTCTTGCAATAGCAGGTACAATATAATTTGTTAATAAATTTAAATAATGATGTCCAGACAGATTACCTTCAATGAAGAAAGGTCCAATAATATTATCGTCTATAATTCCTGTCCACCATTTATTTTTTGCGGATACTGCGTATGTACTTGCCTCATCCAACGGGGATTATTTCTAGACCAGATACGATAGTTATGTCTATTCACTTTACCACTTAAGCAAAATGTTGCTTCATCTGAGAACACAATTTTTTTGGTAAAATTTGGGTTTGCTATACATCTGTTCTGAATGTTTTCGCAAAATTCTGTTCTGCGATCTGGATCATCTTCAGTTAATTCGTGACAGAAGTGAAATTTATATGGTTTCAATTTCTCGGATTTCATTATGTTCATGACGGAAGTCTGGCTTATGTCAAAGTCAAGAGCTAACTGGGTAGTTGATGTTTGTGGATTTTCTTCAAGTGATAGTAACACATCCAACATTATATTGTCATTTGTGGCGGATTTTGGTCTTCCTGACTTGGGTTCATTCATTACGTGATGTGTTCGTAAATAACGCCTTACAGTTTTCACAACTGTTGATTTTGTGATCTGGATTAACTTCATTGAATAGGTTTAAAACTTCCTTATAAGAACGCTGTTTGTCTCCATATCCTCGCATAATTAAAATTTCGATACGTTTTCCTTCACTTATAGATACACCATAATAGAAAAAACAATAGTAACAAATAACAGAGAGAAATATTATTGCAAAACTTATACTACACTGATAGGTAGATTACTCAATAATTAATTTATTTGACAATTAAAGGTTTGACATTTCATCCATGGCTAACTAAGTCAAAAACGATAAATTATTGATTAAAGCCTCAATTATTCAATAACAATATGAATGGAAAGTTTTACTGTATGCAGAATTTCACAAGGAATTCAAAAATGGAAAAATATACAGGGTGTTCTATTTAAAATAAAAAAGTTGATATGCATTTCCGGTTTAACCGCAAATGGTACATTAAATTTGATAACATTTTTGAATTCCTTGGATCTTCTTAGAAGGGGATAAGCAATTTCATTTAAAAATATCAAACCGTTGAGGAGATACTTAGGGGGTTCCATACTTTATACTAACCCTGTAGAACAGGTATCCATAACTTGAACCTGAGGCACAGAGGTCGCTTAACAATTCCTAAATATAATACTCATCTGTTCAAAGGCTGTTTTACTTATAATATTGTCAAAGTTTACAACTGGTTACCGAATGATTTAAAATATTCTTCAGATCTTGCGTTCAAACAAAAAATTTAAAAAAATACTAACTCAAGGAAAATTAAATATCATTTCTATTGGTCGCTAGAAAAATTCATTGTCAGCTTAACTTCAGGCTTTTCGTCTAGAGGCTTTACTTAAGGTGCTTAGATTCTAGTAAATTTTAGTAATTAAGTTCTTTTCTGTTAATAAAATTGTAAATTTGGAATTTTGGAGGCCCATTTTATATAGGTACTTTTCTGGTTGAGTGGAAGAGCAAAACCCAGTCTTAACTGGTAATTTGAACTCTGCCATTTGGCAAAATGCATATATCTTTATAGTATAGTTTAATATGTATTTAATTTGTATGTTTTGGCCAATAAAATCATTTAAAAAAAAACTTTATTCATAAATCACTTGTGCGATACTTTTTGTGACGATTGTATATTCACTTTGATTGTTGTTTGTTGAATGAAATAATTTTATAATTTTCAACAATATATTCGGGGCTATCTACTGGTTATCTGTTATTGTGCACTTTGAAATCATATAATATATATTTAAGTTCCCACTAAAAATCTATTTTTAGCCGAATCCTAGAATCTTGGCTCTGAATCCGTCTATTCATAATTAGTTCATTTATACGAATACATCGAGATCTGGCCTGGGATGTTTTAAAAAAAAAGTTGTAGTTATATTTCTATAACTACTTTTCTTATTTTTGTGATAATATGGATCATGTATAACGCCAAAGCTGTGGTAAATAATATGGTTAAAAAAACCAAAAAATCCTATTGGCGCGTAACCAAAAAAACTCTGAAACATTTGGGAATTTTGGGATACAGGTAAATATTTTATCCCTTTTTAATGAACGTGGCTTTATAGATAATTATTTTATTTTGTATTAAAAATATCATTGGTATTTGTGTTACACTGGGAATTACGTAATAATTATTTTTATAAAAGAATAACATATTTAAAATTTATCCAAACAGGGACATAGTAGAATTGTTTTTATTTCATTTAAAAAGAAATTTAGAACCATAGAACCAAATATTAATAGAAGTAACAACCTCTACCTTTATAATTTATTTTTAATATTTTCAATACAACCCCGCGCTATTAAAGATTTCTAAATCCTATTTCTGAGTTGGATTGATCCTCTTCTTCTCTTTTACACTTTTTTAATAATTCCTTATTTTTTTAATATTTATTTTTATATATTCATCTATCTTTATGGTTCTTGAATGATTACCAACATTTCACCTTTTATATTATCAAAATTTCCTGCTGTTTTTTGTCATTGTCAATGTTTCTGTTCCATACATCATTGCTAGCATTATTATTGTTTTGAATTTCCTTAATTTTGTTCTCTTACTAAGAATCTTATTTTTTTATAGTTTCTTGGTAGCCTGTAATACTTTTTTTCGATTCCAGTTTCCAATTTATATATTTATTAAAATTACATATAATATACCTCACTATTAATCACATATTTAAGTTTAATTTTTAATTGTTTTCATTGTCATACTTCATCACTTCTCAAACCTCTTACCATGTAAGCAACTTGGATATAAAACTATTTCGCAGTACACATTTTCAAGAATGATTCTTATTGTATAATTTCTTTTCTTCATTATTAAACGTTGTTTTGAATTTTAGCCTGATGGTGGCTTCAGAAAGAGCCGAAACTAGTCGCTGCTAACTACTTTAAAAAAATTTAGCTACTAAATAAAACTGTGACATTGACTTGGGAGTTTTACTTTTCTATTTATTTGTTTTTGCATTTTTTCTACATATGCAGCGTGGTTGTTTTGCGTCTCATTATTCCTCCTTCTTTTGTTACCTCATGTAACTTCTGTTTTTATGCCATATCATCCGTATAGGTTATTATTTAACCCCCCTTTTTTTTATATCTCCTTTGCTTATGCACATATGTCCAAAAGTTTGGAATACTTGGAAATAATATATCTACGCCCATGGTTTATTAAAAACTCTTGTTGATATTTATTTTAAAGCGTTTATAAATCAAAATAATACTAAATTTAATTTGTTTTTGTATTAATTTGGTCATATTTAATTGATTTGGGTGCTTTCACATTATTCCAATTCTTGTTTAAATTTCATTTGAGCTGTTTAAAAATGCCCAGAGACATATCATATTTTAATAGGTCTAGAGTAATTGCTTTGTTACAACAGGGCTTTAGTCAAAGTGATATCGCGAATATTGTTGGTGTTACTCAGGGTGCTGTATCAAAAATTAAAAATAAAATTCCAAGATACAAATTATGTGAAGGATCGTCCCAGAAGTGGCAGAAGTCGATGTACAACAGCAGCACAAGACCGGCAGATAACATTGATAACTCGAAGAAATCGACAGGAATCTACAAGTGGCATATCCAGAGAAATTGCTAGACTTGAAGGACTAATTATCTCAAGGCAAACAATTACATGAAGATTAAATGCAGTAAATTTGTATCGCAGAAGACCTCTACGTGTTCCCAAACTAACCTATCAACAAAAAATTGTAAGGTTGCAATGGGCTCAAGAAATGTTCCTAACTGGAATTACGTGATGTTCTCTGATGAATCAAGAATTGGCTTGGTTTTTAATTCGCGAAGAACGCTAGTTTGGAGGGCCCCAGGACGACAAGCCCGATTAGAAACAGCCCAACCACGTGTTCCATTTGAAGGTGGTAGTATTATGGTTTGGAGTGGTATTATGAAGGGTACACGGATGCCTCTCCTGGTTTTGGAGAGAAGAATCACTGGTGCTGTGTACATCGAAGAAGTTTTAAATCCTGTTGTGCGTCTATTCCGGGGGGCGGAGGGCTGTATTGCCGAATTTTTAGTTCTTGATTTGCAGATTTTATATAAAAGAAATTGATAGATAAACTCGGATATTTAATTTTTAAAGCGACTACTTTCTGTTTACACACCTCAAGAGGAGACTAGAAAGAACTTTAGGACCAACGAAGAAGTAATCACAAAAACAGAGGCCTATATTAATATCAAATTCAAATTTTACTACAAAAATGGTATCTAAAAATTTTGAGGACCGCCTTAATCGCTGTATCGCCTTCGAAGGCAACTATCTTGAGTAATAAAATTTAATTTTGCCACAAAAAAGGTTTTTTTCTTAGTTAGGGCTAATACTTATCTACCCAGTATTTATTTTTTTGTTTTATTTCTCCACAGCAAAACTGAAAATATCCTGGGTATCAACCCCATAATCATCTCCACAGCATACATCATCTTAACCCTCGTCTTGGCATCCCTATTAAGAAAAATCGTTAAATTCATTTACAAAGATCCTGACAAGTTCAGTAAACAATTAATATTGGAATTCATAGCTACGGTTGAACTCTGCGCTTGCTGTTACGAACTAATTATTAGTAAGTATTGTATTTTTTATTTAGATATGGTTAAGTAAATTATATAAAAGCAAAAATGTATGTTTCCAGTTGCTGATAATTGGGGAATTTTAACGTACGCTTTATACTTGTTTCTATTAACCATTTGGTGGGGTTCAAATTGGGGTGAAGCAACAGCATGTCCCTACAATCCTGTTGAAGACGTGGTAGAAGGAAACAGAGATGTCAAATCTTCTCTTTGGATTATTGGTTCTCAACTATTAGGAGCATTGGTTACATTCAGGTAAATTAATAATGGCTTCACCACCATTTTATCTTTTTGCGCTACATTGTCTACATCTGATAGCAGGTTTTTCTTTTTTTGTGCGTCAATTATTTTCCATCCATTTCGTATTTATTCACTTTGTACACAAAACGCAACAATATTCTTAGCAAAAACCAAATAGTGCAGTCGAATTACCTTTTTTTCATGACTTAAGTCCGAATTGAGGTAGCTAAGTGGAAAGGGGTAGGTTTGATAATTACAAATCGAAAGGCGACCATCCAAGATCTTAGATGCGTGCGAGGGGTGCGTGGTAGGGGTGGAAAGGGGGTGAAAACGGTTTTTTGCAATTTGCAGGGTAAATACGCATTTTATTGAAAAAAGTTAAATGTAAAAGTTGTAGATAATAAAAAAATCGACAACTTTTGTCTGAAACATTTTTTCACATAACCTAAAAATAAAGGCTAAAAAAGCGAAAAACCATAATTTTCGTTTTTTATTTTTTACTCGCGAAAAATCAATATTTTATTATGAAATTCAGTACAGTGTGAGACGAAGTTTTATTATCATAAAAAATTTATTCATTAAAGAAAAGATTAATTTCAACAAGAATATGTATTATGATGATTAATTCAAAAACAAAATCATTATTAAGTCAATTAAAAGCAAAATAAATAATAAAAAAGTAATCACATTACATAAAAATAATCAAAATCACCATTAAAAAAATAAATAATAATGAAAATATAATTCTAAATGTAAAATAAAACAAACGAACAAATTATAAATTTTTGTAAAATATTTTTCTGTTAAATATATAAAAGGATTTTCAAAGATCTACAAAAGTGTATAAAGAGTTCTTCTACGAATAACACCTGTATGTGTGACGTTAAATTATCAGAACTACGACTGCTCGTACACAACAAAAACATCGCGTGTTTGAAATGTTTAGTTTCCATGAACTCCAAAACTTTAGAAGTGCACCTGTGCCTGTGTGACGTCAAATTATCAGAACTACGAGTGCTTGTACACACCATCGCGTGTTTGAAATGTTTAGTTTCCTCGAACTCCAAGAGCTTAGAATAGCAGCTGCACGTTGTGACGTATGAGTTACTCGGAAGTATATCGGTCGAATTTATGACTTCAAGCCTCAGTGTATAATTTGAGAGCTTTTCCGACCATAATAAATTATATAAAAATTATTGAACATTAAAAATGATTATTGTATATATTATGTAAAAAAATTGTTTGTAAAATATATGTAGTTAGTTAGAAATAAGCAAATTAAGAAATAGCTCCTTCTGATTGGTTCTCGTGGAGTTTTTAAATGAAGCATTTTTATTGGTCAGAGAATAATGAGAGAGGGATCTCAGTCTTTACGTAAAAGAACCAGTCAGAAAGAATAAAAGGAGAGTCAAGCCAAATTTTAGGAGAGTCAAGACCCTTTATACAAACATTAAAGCTTCGTTTAAAAAAAAATTTTTCAACAAAACATTTAAGATTTAATTTTAAAAAACTTTCACGACTCAATACTCAAGTTTAATTTTAAAAAAGATTCAAGACTCATTTTCAAAACATTCAACAACAGTTATTATAATATTCAACTCGTAATCTACATTTTTTAAAAAAGACTTTGATTAGTCATAAATTTTATTAACTTTATAAGTTAACAGTATTCGACTTTGAATCGAAAATCGGTTTGTTGAATCGAGCAGAGTAATCTTATAATATAACAGTTTCAACTGTAATTTTAATGATACAAAAGTTAGTATTAAATTAATATAAGAAGCTTGACTTACCTTATATCAGAAATAATCCTAGTATAAAACTCTGTAACACGCCACTTGTAAAAAGGGAGTCTTATCAACCAGTAAATTGTATAAACAAATTGACAAGTAAACAATAATAAATTCTACATCGTAAGAGTTTCTGTCTTTAATTAAACCATTGGAAGTTCTACATCCCACGTGTCTACCAGAAGAGAAGATAGACCACCAGTTCCAGCGACACCTACATGTGAATGGCGAACACTCGAGAGACAAAGTTCAAAAAGGTACCGTTATTTGATTTGTATTAAGTGTGCGTATAAACTGTTTTAAAGCGATAATAATTATTAGCCGCTAGAGAACATTTATACTACTTTATTGTAAAGAGTTTTGAATTTCATTTTGATAGAAAATTTATAATTTGTTTGAGCGTAAATCTGTGGTGAAACCTGTACGACCTGAGATATAATTTTTCGATTAACGACAGTGTCTATTTTCAAGAAACATTTAATTTTATTTGAGCTAGTCATCATTATACAACATATTATTTAAGGGGCTAAAAAAACATTATTATTGTAGTAAAAAACTTCAACAATTACGTCAAATCAAATAAAAACAAACCACTAATAATATCATGTCAAAATTAACGTGAATTTACTAAAATAACATTCAATCATCAAAAAAAATTAAAATAATAAAACAAAAAAAAAAGAAAACATAAGAACCCAACAACAATAAAAATTAATAAAATCATAATAAGTGATAGCTTTTTGTATCCCAAAAAAGTAGAATTTTTTTTTACGATAACTCAATTTTTTTCCGACATATTAACGATTTTCGAAAAAAAGACCTCATTTTGTAACGGCCCCCAAGGTCCGAATTTTTTTTTAGACACCTCTTGAAGGTCTCATTTTTTTCGTAATGACTTTAATTTTCATACACAATAATAAAAAAATACTACTACTAGCAAAAAAAATCGTTTAAAATCGAAAAAACTGAAAAATTCATAATTTTTCACGCGTATCTTTTTCCTACCCTTCAACACGTTATATTACTCTCAAAAATATTTCATGTACATGCATTTAATTTATCACACCTTATTGCAGTTTTTAGGATTAAAATAAAGGAAATTATGGACGTCTATATTGATTAAAAAAGTAAAAGTAAAAAGTACATTTAACTTTTTTCAATAAAATGCGTATTTACCCTCCAAATTGCAAAAAACCGTTTTCACCCCCTTTCCACGCCTACCACGCACCCCTCGCCCACTTAGCTACCTCAATTCGGACTTAAGTCATAAATTGGTCACTTTTTCACGTAATTCGACTGCACTAAAAACGTAAAATTTGTTTTACATTTATTGACAGAGTAATTCATATCCATATCAACGGAGCAACACAATTGAGATTTTTTTTGCCCAAAATTACAATTTTCTTTGAAATTCTATTTTTCACCTGAACTTGAAGTCTTGCTATAGATACAAATGTTGTATTCCACACGACGATAAAATCGCATTATCTTCTCGAAGATTAAGTACAATTTTATTGTCTTGTACAATAAAAACGTAAATTTACTTACCAATAGTTCTTTGTAGGTATACAGATGCAAATTGAGAAATTCGCCATACAACTATCTACAATTACTTAAGGTTCATATTTTTTTTTATTTTGTAGATATGTGCAAGTTCTTTGGTCTCTGGAACTGGTCGAGACTCATGTTGATAAAGCTTACGAAGACTGTACAACTGATTTGCAAGTCGAAACTAGTATGGGAATGCTAATAGAAGGGGCAGCGACATGTTTGTGCAGAATAGTGTCTAAAATTTTAGGTGAAACGAATGCCAAATTGGGAAATTATTTTGACGCCTTTTTCGGAACAATGATGGTAGTTGCAGGTAGGTTAATATACCCAGCTAATTTTTTCCTGCTGCTTACGTTGTGCAAATTGACGCTACTGGTGTAGTCGGACACCAAAGGAGGGTACATGAAAGAGACGAAGAGAGGGACCTGGATGTCTTAGGTCACGTAGGAATGATCCAACCTAGAGTACTAGGAAATTGCCCGATGTTTTTTCATTCATAATAATCGTCAGAACCCTAAAACAACATAAATTTAATCCTTATATAAGATGCGATTGGTTCAGGAACTGAATGATGATGATGCCCAATGTTGGATATTTGTTTGTGTCCAGTTTACCATAACGGCATTGTAAAACAGTATAACTGCCCGGATTGGTCTGATGAAAATCTCATTTTCATTTAGATTTAAAGCGACCAATGAGAACTAACTTTAACTGTCAAATTTTACTAATATAAATGGTGGCTAGAAACACACAACTAGATTTACCTAAAATCACTGCTAATTTTTACCCCAAAATGAATTAAAAATCTTCATTTTGCAAAAGTATGTACTCGGGAAGTGCTTAAATTACTTCAAATATGGGTGTTTCTTAAGTAATCTAAAATATTATATGGGGCGCTTCGTTACTCAATTTTAAGACGAAAAGTTCATATAAACATGTCTGATGGGTGTTGTCGTTTATGAGATACAGGGTGTTGTACGTGAAATTAATTTTTCTTGGTGACGCTACTGATTTATATTTTTTTATTATTTTATTACAAGCAACATGTGTTAAACATAAAGAAAAAATAATACATTTCAGAGCAAATGTTCAAAATGTCCACCTCCAGCTAAAATGCAAGAATCCGCTCGATGTCTAATGGATTGTCGAATACGTTCGAAGATACGAGGATTGTTACGAATAACATTACAGCCGTCTATGATACGATTTTGAAGATCTTGTACGTTTAATATCAGTGTTGTGTAAACAAGCGATTTCAAATATCCCCACACACAAAAATCCAGAGGATTGTGTCCAGGTGATCTAGGGAGCCACGGGTGTGGAGATCCTCGTCCGATCCAATGGCCTGGAAAAACATTATTTAAAAACTCGCGTACAATCACTGAAAAATGTGGAGGAGCTCCGTCATGCATGAACCACATGCGCCTTCTAATAATAATAGGTACATCTTCCAAAAGAAGTGGAAGTTCATTTTCTTGAAAATGTTGGTATGTCTCACCGGTTAACCGTACAGGAAGGAAAAATGGTCCAATTAAATAATCATCGATGATGCCAAGCCAAACATTGACCGAAAATGTTTGTTGAAATCGTTTTACACTTATGGTATGTGGATTTACATCTGCCCATATGTGGTCATTATGAAAATTCATAATCCCATGTCTAGAAAAGTTGGCTTCATCCGTAAATAGAATATCGGCCACAAAATTCGGATTGTTCGCGATTTCACGTAAAATCCATTGACAATACTGTATGCGTAATGGATAGTCAGTAGGTAACAAATGTTGAACACGTTGAACGTGATATGGATACGATAAATTATCTTGTAGAATATTCCAAACAGTTTTGTTACTAACATTTACTTCATCTGCAACTTTTCTTGTACTCGTTTCTGGATGTTGGTCAATAATTTGAAGAATCTGGTTTTCCAATTGGGGATTTCTCACAGTTCTGGGTCGTCCAATAATATTCTTCGATTTAGCAAAAGTTCCAGTTTCTTGTAAACGAATATGTAACTTAGTAAACGTATCTGAACATGATAAACGATTATTTGGATAACGCTGGGCATACGTACGTCTAGCTTCTAAGGCATTACCATTCGCTAATCCGTACAAAAAATGCATATTAGCCATTTCAACATTAGTAAACACTGGCATAGTTATTAACTAAACACAGAGTCAATCAAATAAAAATGTACGATTTTTGCGTTGGTTTTCAAATTTGACACTTGTCAACATTATTTCAAAGGCCACTTAGAATAAGCATGTTTTGGCGTATTACTTCTAAAAACCATTTCACGTACAATCAGAACTGACTTATTACAATAAATTCAACACCCTGTATCTCATAAACGACAACACCTATCACACATGTTTATATGAACTTTTCGTCTTAAAATTGAGTAACGAAGCGCCCCATATAATATTTTAGATTACTTAAGAAACACCCTGTATAACACAAGTGAACAAAATGGCCTAGAAAACAGACCCTCATTTTTGTCCTAAAAATTTTGTAGTGGTAATGCTAGCAGACTCCCTCATTGAGTGTTACAATCTTAGAACATAAAATAAACATAAAATATTTTATGTTCTAAGGTTACAATGAGATCTATTGTAAACGCGAATTATAAAAATGTATATTATAACCACGGGTATAACATTTGTATATTATAATTCTAAGTAATTCTTAAAAATTGATTTTTAATTTTATTTTGTAGCATTTAATTTTTCTGGCGGTTATTTCAATCCAGCTTTGGCGACGTCTTTAAAACTGGGATGCGACGGAAACACTTTCGTTGAACATGTGATTGTTTATTGGTTTGGAGCAATTGCAGGTTCAGTTCTATCGATCTTTCTCTTTAAAACGACTTTTATTCAAGACATAATCGCTTCAGTGAAACCAAAAGTTGAGTAGGTCGTAACTAATGTAAAACCAATGGCTGATCAAAGGAAGAAATATCAAGTTTTGAAGCTCTTGTTTTGTGGAATTCGTTTGCAATACACGAATCGATTCCAGTATATATTAAATGTATTCCTTGTTTCCTAATGTGTTCAAATATTTGCTATTACTTACAATCAACAAAACGTTGTAAACGACAAAAACCGAAAATTTGTAAATATATCGTTATTTGTTAACACGAGTTGATTTAATTAAGAAAAACATTGATTAACAAGCTTAAAAAACGTTTATAAACTTGTTATGACCATAAAACATCCTAAATACCTATCCAGTTGCTGAATTCGATATTGGTGACAAGAAAAAACAAAATTTTATATCATCATACGTATATGAATTTTCAAATATATAGGTGGAAATAGTTGAAGGCTCCTAAAATATGAAAGTATCAATTTAATTAAAATCAATTTTAGAGCTAGTACGAAAAGAAATGTTATAGTTAAGTTCTACTACCTATGCAACCAATTATACACTTTAATAGATGTCCCATTTATAATTATTTTAGTATTATTTTAAATCCTCAATATTTTATTATTTTAGGATAGGATCTCACCGATTATTGCGTTAAAAATAAAGTTTACATTGAATTCAAGCATTGAAATTCAAAATTTTCATTAAGTAAATTCTTCATTTAAAGCATTTAAATACTGGTATTTAAAATTAAAAAGTTATCTTATATGTAATATGACCACAGAACAATAATAAAATTTCTTTTTCTGTAAAATATTCAATTATATTGCTTAATTATACATAGTAATTTGGTACAAAAATTAGCGTCTATAACCAACCATCTTGGCACTAAAACATAATGACATAAATGACAGACGACAAGTAACACCAGTGACAAGTAACACAGAACAAGGAACTGCCGTTAAGGTGCGTTCAAAAAGGTTAAGGTAAATTCAAAAAAAAACCTTACATATAAAACAAAATGCACCCATCAAAATAATCTAGGTGACATCTATATTAATATATTTAAATCAATGCTACAAAAAAAGTATGTTTTTAATATTTTATCTTGAATGGCTATACAATATTTAAACAAAATTTTCAACATGCAGTTTTTGTCTGTATCTACAAGATAAACATTTGTTTCTTTCTTAGACCATATACAGCCAGTCTATTTGTATATGGTCTAAGGTTTCTTTATTGTTACTTGATTTTCGATGTCTATGTGGATTTTTGTTTAGTTCCGCAATTGTCGATACTGAAGATACACCATTTAGGTTACGAAACGCAGTGGCATGCTATCAAGATGCTTAAAGCTGGCAGAGACGTTGCTAAGGTCCTCTACAAGAACAAAAGTGTGGTTAAGGTTTCAATAAAATAGTGAGGCTGCTCTGAACGTCATAGGTACCCCCGGAGATTAGTTGGAAGCAATAGGATTTTTCATAGAATTTGTCCGAAAAATAGAGGATATACATCATAATTGTAAAATATGCCGCTAGGGTGACGCTGTATTCCATAATGTCCCGAAAATGGCGGGTAATTGTTATTGTTTAGTAGCATGACAAGAGGATTAGAGTACAACACTTAATTACTATAAATAAATCATATTAATGCTGTATCAGCAACATAGTGAACTTGATCATGATTATCATACATTGAACTCGTCGTCTATGCCTTGCTGTGTGTTTATTTTCTATCTTTTGTTTATTCAACCTTACTCGCAGACACGATGTCAACTTGAACGTGCCATACTGTAAACAAACTAGGGTGGTCTAGGCCATCGATATTTCTAATAAACAATTTAATTAAAAATACGAAATGTTCACACCACAAAGGAAATAAAAGACTTTCTTGTCAAATAAGTTTTTATTATCAAGAAGTAATTTAATAAATGTATAAAACAATACTTTCCAAGTTTCCAATACTCATAAAATAACAAAAGTTTTGTAGATAATACATAAATCTAAATAAATACAGACAGATAAATCCTTAACTCAAAATATATATATATTTATACTATTCTAGGATTGTAAATATCTCTGCTAGAATGCAAAACAAATATTTTTAAGTAACTCTTAGATGTAGCACCAATCAAAAAAATATTAAACAATTTAAAAAAAAATACTCTGTAACCACCACATGCAAACACGATTAAAACATTCAATTAGACCTCATTATTCAATAGATTTGCATAAAAACGTAGTCACTTTTTTAAAATTTAGAAAGCAATACATCAAGAAATAATTTTTACGAATGGTGCTACAATTATTTCAATAAGATTAAATAGTATTTTTTCAACGAATTTTACAGCTGTGCAGAAAGTCTAATTTTTTGCCTGAAGAACTAGAATTGTCGAATAAATTTTGGATGTTTTGAATATATATAATATGTATAGTACATCCTAATTTATAGCGTATAATATAAGAATCTGAATTTACCATCCAAATATTTCAAAACAAAATTATATATAAACTTAAGTAGATAGAATTCTAAATAAAGGTGATAAAAGAAAAAAATAAAGCAAAATACAATTGGAATTTTAAATGGCAGGAATAATGATTTTAAGAAATTTATAGTTTAATTAATATTGAGAACAATACTGGTTGGGACCGAAAAGGAGTAAAAAACGAAATTCTTAATTTTTTTATAAAAGTTATAAGCCCAAAACAATTTTTTATACTAATTTGTTAACAGAGTAATATTATTAAGAACAGTAAACAACTAAAAGGTTGAATTAAACTTTCACTATTTATTTGTAAAATATGAAATGTCAATCTGACGAAGCTAATTCTATAGCGAAACGGCCGTCATTGCATTTCAAACGTATACAATAAATTGTTTGAATTATCCCTAACTAATCAAATGGATCGGTTATTTCCAACGCTGATAAAACAAAAATTACAATTATAAAATGGCGTTGAAGACACAAGTAAATATATAGAAAATACAATGCAAAACGGAATATTTTACATTGCAATTAGTTTTTAAAATTATTGGATTTCCCACTTAATCCTGATTTATAATTTATTTTCAACACTTCCTCCAGCAAATCTGATTTTAATTTATAAATATTACATTTTTAGTTATTAGTTATATAGTTTTTAGTTATATCCTACGAATTTATACACTTTCATTATTGCTAAGAACTAGATGTCAAAAATGACCTTTTCTTAGATCAATACATGCCATTTATGAGTGTTTTAATCTTTTAAAAATTAACTATTTAATTAAAAATTTAACGCACCAATTTCGTCTTAAAATATTTGGAAAAGTATATCAAAATTTTTCATAATAAATATTTCTAAATATCCAGCTGTTGAAATATATATTTTACGACTTATTTGGAACTAGCAACAAATTGCACAAAAAAATTACGAAAAAATTCACCCACATTTCTTAGGACACTCAATTTTTTGCACGTTATTTTTTCCACCGCAAGACTTGGAATGATAAATTTGGAATAGACAAGAGAACTCAATATTACTTCTAAGAATGTGCTTTGAAAAAAATAAATAAATTAGTATGTATTTCTTATTAAAAAAGAAAACTGATGAATTAAAGTATGTAATAATGATACAAAAACAGATGAACGAAATAATTGTGTTGTTAAGAAACAAGACAATGAAATATTTCAAACTTATTAGAATTATTTATTGGTGTACAACGTTTTTTCATACACTAGAGCCTCGATAATCCGTATTCTAGCTAATCCAAACGCCCTTTCTGTAAGTAACGTTGATAAAATATTGTTTTCTTTCGTTGCGAATGAATAATCTCGTCAAAATTTCCGCGCCACCTGTTTTAGAGGTTATAAAAATGGTTCCTACACCGAAACCCAAACATAAAGAAAGCCGGAAAAGTGTGTCATGCTGAATAGTGTAAAATATCTGGATCTTATCCCATCCAAGAAACAAAAAATTCGTTTTTTGAGATCCAGGTTTAAGAAGATTGTTTAAAAAATCCCCTGCTAGAAGAACGTGCCTTTCTAAGGCAACATTCAAATACAAAAAGCAAGATTTTTTCATAACAATATTAAAAAGGTCTGATTTCAGTGTAAGTAGAGGGATAATTTCAAAAAGCATCATTCAAAAAGTATCAGGAGAGAAAGTCTCTAGTAATTTTCCAAGTTTTCAAAGATATAAAAGAAGACCTTTGTCCAGAACAAACCAGGATTGTTTTGGAAGGTTCTGCCAGATAAAACTTTACCTCTTATGCTAAAACTAGTGCTGCTGGTTCAAAAGAAAAAATAATTTTATGTCTTCAGCAATATAGAGAGGAAAACATAAATTAAAGCCAAAATCGTTTGGATCCGGGAAATTACTGCTGCATTATCCAGAACAAAGGCATGCTTGGATAACTAGAGATATTTTTTTAGATTGGTCCAGAGTCATATGAAGAAATGAGATCGTCACTCCTAGATAATGCTCCTGGACATCAGAATGTTGAAGATTTTACTACAGAAGATGACCATGGTCCATGGATCAAAAAGTAATGCAAAATGTCTGATTTCTGGTCTGATTTCAGTGTAAGTAGAGGGATAATTTCAAAAAGTGTTATTCAGAAAGTGTTAGAAGAGAAAGTCTATAGTAATTTTCCAAGTTTTCAAAGATATAAAAGAAGACCTTTGTCCAGAACAAACCAGGATTGTTTTGGAAGGTTCTGCCAGATAAAACTTTACCTCTTATGCTAAAACCAGTGCTGCTGGATCAAAAGAAAGAATAATTTTATATCTTGTGCAAACTAGAGAGGAAAACATAAATTAAAGCCAAAATCTTTTGGATCGGGAAAATTACTGTTGCATTATCCAGAACAAAGGCATGCTTGGATAACTGGAGATATTTTCTTGGATTGGTCCAGAGTCATTTGAAGAAATCAGATCGTCACTCCTAGATAATGCTCCTGGACATCAGAATGTTGAAGATTTGACTACAGAAGATGACAAGTCCATGGATCAAAACGTAATCCAAAATGTTAAAATTGACGATGAGAAAAAATTGTTGATTTAAGTTTTTGTGTAGCAACGTGATGAAAGTCATTTTTCATCAGCGAAATCAAGAATCGTTTCTCATCAAAACATCTTAGAAACCCGAAAAATTCGATGCAACAGAAGATGAATTAGAAGAAAACTATTTTCGAGGAAGGAATCATGTCCACTTTCTTGACAATCAGCAAAGAGGAGAAACTGTAACTTGTGGTGAGATCAAAGCGCAACTTTGACAAGAAACTGAGGAGTTTGGGAATGACAAGGCTTTAGACAATACTTGGTATAAACATCAAGAAAATTTCTGATTCACAGGCTATATCAGCTTTTGAGTTGGGCTAACGTGTTTTATTTCAGAAGTTGATGCTGGGAAATTCAAATCTTTTTTTTTGTGAATAAATAGAACCCACCAGAGTAAAATTAATGATTTTATAAAAAGTAACATATTTTGTTGGTCGTCAAATATATTCTGTCAAAATATAACGGAAAAGTCCAGTTGTCGTACTCATTTTAGTGTTGAAAAAATCACTTTTACGCACTAGCCACTTCAGATCATTAAGGCTCTACTGTATTATTTTTAATAAAGATATCAGATTAATTGAAAAGTTTTTTAGTTAACAATAAGCTTAATATTGAGCGGCAAACTATAAAAATAATTTAAAAAAACAGTTTTCAAAATTTTTTCGTAATTTTTGAGATTTAATCGGCCCCAGCACTTTGTATTTTTTTTATTCAACGCTAAGCTACATTATAAAAATGTACCTAATAAATCTCTGGTAGTATATTTTTTTTAAACGAATATGAGCCGCTTTTAAACATTTTTAAAAAATTTAGAAAAAAGTTCCGGGCGAACCTTTAATTATATTCTTGTTAGACTTGAATTATAAATGGAAATAATAAGAAAGAAAAAAATTAAAAAATGGTAAAACCATTTTCTTACTTAAAAAAATGATATTTAATTGTTGTTGGAATTTAATAATAGCAATTATTTTATATTAAAGAAGAAAACTGCTGCCAAAATATATTATAATAATATAAAAACAGTCATCATTTACAATTTGGGATTCTTTAACCCTTTTCTTTTCACCAGACACCAGATTTATTTGGTACTGTGTTGGCAACACTGTATCAATAATTCCCATTACTTAGTTATTCATTTAAACTCATGTCATTGAAACATTTTCTAGAATGGTGAGTACTTGAGCTTTAAATATACAATTTTTTTTTTTAGAAATACAGATGATTATTTAATTTTATTCCACATAGGTTATTAAATATGTCAATACTACTGGCAAGGAGACCAACTCAATTTATTAAAAAGTGTCCATCGAAAGGGAACAAATTGGTGGCGCCACAGTAGCAAGAGTAAGTGTCACAGGACGTTACAAATTGTAGAAAAGAAGAATTTGTTCTGTGAACAGCTATGTCAAAATTCAGAACAATAAGATGAACTTTCACAAAGTAAGGGTTAGTGGAATAAATTTCATTATGTCAAAATTAATTGTTAAAGCATGAAACGAAATTTGACTAAGTAAATAGTTAAGATTTTAAATACTACATACTAAAGAAATCACGAAAAATATAAAATTTTTCAATCCAGCTCACTTCACTCTGTTTATAACCTATGGAATGTTACTGACTTCACGTTGTCTTTTTACCCTTTTGCTACTCTAGCGCCATCTACTGTTTGCTCCTTACCTCTGGACAGTTTTTCGACATTATTCCTATACAAGTTGATCCTCCTATCATAATATACAAAAATAAATTTGTAAGATCATAAATAACCCAAAAATCCACAAAATATGTTAAGAAAATTTTATTTTCCATGAGACTGTGCTTGCCAAGAAAAGGGTTAAGTCGTAACACGTTTCTTTAGGAATTTTCGTCGGGATTTGATAGAAGTTTCGGCCATGATTATGATAAATACCTTAAAAAATATATCTTATAAATCCATAACCTTGTATCATAAAAAAATCGAGAATTTTTAAATATTTCTTGGCTTCCCATTTCGGAAGTTTTTTTAAAAAATTAACTACTCCCATTTAAAAACTAAGCAAAAAACGATACCTAAAAATTTACTATTGACACCAATTTTTTTAATATACCAACAGAAATAACTTTCAATTTATAAATCTCTAATAAATTTGATATTTGTTAAACATGAAATCATGTTTTGTTGGTTAATTAATCACATGTTTTGCATAAAAACAAATAAAAATACATAGAAAATTACAATCAAAATAATAACTAATGAAAATTCGCCCAAATGTACATCCAAAGAAGCGTAACATTTTGCTAGACCAGTCAAATTGTAGTACAAAAATTTGAGAGGTTAAGGTTAGAAAGTTGGAAGTTGTAAAGGGGTTCATAATAAACAAAAAAAAAGGAGTTGCCGGGTGGTTTTGTGGGGAACTTTTACTATTTCCGGCAAAAGTTGACAGAATGAAAAGTGTTCTGTAGAAAATTTGTAGATTATAAAAATATCTTTACATTTTGTCAAGGTCATTTAATATAACCTCAAAATATTCGGTTTTTTCGTTTTAAATTTTTTATTTTCGCAAAAATAATCCGGCTTAAATAATAATTTTTTAAATTTATTTTCCAAAGAAGGAATTTCGGGTAAAAAAATATCTGATATCTTCCTGTTGCTTCCTTTATTTTCTATTTCTGAAGGTTAAAGTTAAAGATTTTCTTCCAATATCTCGATTTCGACACATTTTTCCCGTAGCCACCGTTATTTAGCCTCTTTAATCCATTCTTTAGTCCATTCAGATACTTTATGGCATTAAATTTTCCCAATGGAGATGTATTTTGAAAGCGTTATTTAATATGCTTGATGACTAATTATAAAAAATAAAGTGGAGATAAACGAAGCTGTAAAGCTGGAAATGAAAGCCCCCTTTTAAAAATGAAAAAAGCAAAAACCAAAAACGAAAATAAATCCGAAAGACGAAGAAACGCCAGATTTAATAAAAAAAAATCAATTTACCGAAAACAAAATGGAATAGCAAAAATCAATAAGATAAAACACATAAGAGAAATAAAAAAGTACAGAAATATACCTACCAAAAAAAGTCGCGTGGAGAATGAGACTTACTTCGCGACATAAACCGGACAGGCTGGATATTAGCCCAGATCGCTCGTGAGTGACAGGAAGCATGTCCGCCCGTAGAAACCTGCCTGGTGTAATACGCATTTAACAAGTCTTTAAGACTAGCTTGGATGTGAATGATTGCCTTAGTCAGTTTATACAAACGAAAGGAAACCTTATTAAAAATCCCTCCAACTTCAAGGTGGAACAGTATAAGCCAAATATTGTAAGGTTAGGTTTTTTATAGCCTGATGATGGCCTCAATGTTAGGCCGAAACTATTAGCTATTATTGTTTACCATCAATATAAAGAATAGACTTTGGGTTTTTCATTTGGTTTCCCATTAGTCACATTTGAGATATGGATAGTTTACTTCGTTTAAATAATGTATGGTTAGAGGGTGGTCTTGCAACAATTATGCGAACTTCAAAGCACTTGGTAAAACTGGATTAAATAGGCGTTCCTGTCATAGGGGACGTACATCTTTCTAGCCTGTCGTAAAATTAGATGTGAACCAACTTAAGAAACTGCTCAATTGTCTCCAAATATACCTTGAAAGAAATATTAGAAGAGGACCTTGGAACAGCCTGGCTGTCATTTCTAAATATCATAATTAATGCTTAAGAAAGAAGGCAACGTAAGGGATGGGCTTTAATAGAATAAAGAGCCAGGCAAACTTAGAAGAAGAGTTAGACCGAGCTATAAGAACCTGAAAACCTAGAGGATCAGGTAAATTTTCATCAAGTTTCATTTAAATCGAATTATTCTCTCTAAAATAAAAAATTTTAAACGAAAAAAAGGGTTTTTTTTTGCATTGCATCACGAATATTTTAAGGTTACGTAAAAAATGACCAAAATTTATAGAGTAGCGGAGGGTAATATGAAATACACCGGCTAATATGGAATACCATATAATTGGTTAAACTTATGATGCCATCTACAAGGCGGTAGCAAAAATATGCTCATCGTAAGTGCAGATTTATACACAAACTATGTAATCGTTCGTTAAATAGTTATTCGTCAACACCTGTTTTTCAGTCATGCAGAATTTTTGTGGAGTTCCGTGAAAATTTAGTTTATTATCATTTAGTTGGTGATTTTTTATTCATATTCTCATCAGAGAGCAAGTAAGTACTGTAGATTAATATAAGATGTAGTTATTGCGGGTCTAAACTCGTCTAGACATCTTTAAAAAAGCCTAACCTCAACACAACTAAGTGCGGCTAATATGGAATACTATTCCTTATACCCGCAAAAGTTTGCCCCATAAAAGTGCCATCTAAAAATTAATTTCTATTGTTTCAGACTTATTCTAGCACCAGGGTATCAATAATGCCTAAAACTACGGTCGTGGATAAAAAACGCAAAAAGTGGAATGAAGAAAATATGAGGAAAGCAGTGATAGCAGTCAGGTCTAAACAAATGGGTTATTTGAAGGCTTGTCAAACATATAATGTTCCTCGAGCTACACTTTTCAGGCTGTGCAAAAAGAACATGAAGCCTGAAGTTGTGTGCCGTACCAAATTAGGCCGTAAGCCCGTTTTACCTGATTTTTTGGAAAAAGAATTAGTTAAGCACTGTCTAGAGATGGAGAAATCATTCTTTGGCTTGACGCGTCGCGATGTTTGTAATGTTGCTTTTCAATTAGCAAGAAAAAACAATATTCCTCATCCATTTTCATTACTAAGACAATCAGCTGGCAAGAATTGGCTTCATCGCTTCAGAATGAGGCATAAAAATGTTTTAAGTCAGAGAAGACCTACTGGAACTTCGTACGCTCGCGCCTTAGGATTTAATAAAGAAAATGTAGACACATTTTTCGACCTTTTAGAGACCCTAATGTAGACGCATAATTATTCGGCAAGCCAAGTTTATAACGTGGATGAAACTGGTTTAACCATTGTTCAAACAAGAAATCCAGAAGTTTTTTCTCTAAGGGGCAAAAGGCAAGTTGGGTCAATGACGTCAGCCGAACGAGGTTCACTTATAACCTCAGTCCTTTGCATTAGCGCAAGTGGCAATTTTGTACCCCCCCTTCTGATTTTTCCCACAAAAAATGCAAGTGAACTTCTAAAGAAGGGTTCCCCGCCAGGAACCATTTTTTCCTTTCATCCGTCAGGCTGGATTCAGATGGATATCTTCACACAATGGTTCAAACATTTTCTAAAACATGTTACACCGAGTGCAGAAAATCCCATTCTACTGATTCTAGATGGTCAACATACTCACACTAAAAACTTAGACGTTATTTTGGATGCCAGAGAAAACCATGTGACTTTGCCTACCGCCACATACAACTCATAAGATGCAGCCATTAGATAAAACTGTTATGGGAGCATTAAAGACATATTACAGTGAGGAAGTAAGGCTATTTTTAAGAACAAATAATCGGCCTGTCAATCATTTTGATTTAAGCGAACTTTTTGGTAACGCGTATCTGAAAATCCAAAGTGGTGAAAGATGTGTTAACGGATTTCGTCAAACTGGATTGTTTCCAGTTAACCGGAACGTATTCACCGAAGAAGACTTTACTCAGGAGGCACAAAGAAATGAGGTCCAAGTACACTCAGAAGATGATATGCTCCGGGAGAAACCTCAACCAGAAAACACGGCTCAAAATGCAACCATAGTTTTACCACAGGATATAATTCCCAAGCCAACTTTGAGGAAGAAAGAAGGCACGAGAGGTCGGAAAGCAGGTCAAGCCAAAGTTTTGACGTCGACCCCAAACAAAGAAGAGTTGGAGCAGTCAATAGAAATAGCGTCAGTTAAAGAAAGGGATAAAGTTAAAAGAAAAATAGAAATAACTAACAAAAACAAAGAGCATAAAAAATTTAAACTTGCAGATGCAGAGGTAGCTGGACCAAGTGGCGTACCAAAAAAGAAATTTCAAAAAAAGGCAATAAAGAAATCAAAAGAAGGTAAATATTCATCAGAAGATTCCAACAGTTCTGCATCTTTATATGACTCATCATTCAACGACGATGAAGAATTTCCTGTTTATGATCGTCCATCTGAAGAGGCTGAGTGTTTGTTTTGTTCGGGATTATATTCGGCTAATACAAGGGGAGAAATCTGGATTCAGTGCGCAAGATGTGAACTTTGGGCTCATGAGTTATGCGCCGACACGCCAAAGGATGTTTACATTTGTGATTTTTGTCGCTAAATTTTCCCTATAAGCATATATTTTTTAGTTCATTTAGTGTTTCATATTACCCCATAGTGGTATTTCATATTACCCGACCATTTTTTTGTAATGTCAGAATGTACTTATTTTATTTAACCTTATATTTTTTTTTAATTCATAAAGTTTTAGAAATTCCAGACTTTTATTTGCTTAGATGGATAGTTATCACAATATTTAATGACTTTTCTAATGCACTGTACTGCACCTAGAAGAATTGATCACTTTAATAGAAAACAGTATTCCATATTACCCTCCGCTACTCTAGATATTTTTATGATTTACAACTTTTCTATTGAACAACTCCTTACTACTGGAATTTATCTTTTTTTATTTTATTATAAACCCCTTTACAACTTTCAACTTTTTATTTTTACCTTAAAATGAAACCAAGAAGAAATTTTGTTTAAAACAAAAAACGAATTTTGAAAAAATTAGTGGTTATTTTAGACATAAAAAGGTATATTTTCATCAATTTTCATTTAAATCGAATTATTCTCGCGAAAATAAAAAATTAAAAACGAAAAAAAGGTTTTTTTTTGCATTTATCACGAATATTTTAAGGTTACGTAAAAAATGACCAAAATTTATAGATATTTTTATGATTTACAACTTTTCTATTGAACAACTCCTAACTACTGGAATTTATCTTTTTTTGTTTATTATGAACCCCTTAACAACTTTCAACTTTTTCTTCTTACCTTAAAAATGATACAGTGCGACCGATCTATACCTAATTGGAATTAAAACAATTTTACTATTCAACACTTCGCAACATTTCTTACAACAAATCAAAACAAAACTACCCATAATACACGATCGGACATAGACACAACGGTAAACGTCAAAAGAACAAAAATAAACCGATATACATCATCCCAATTTCAAAAACCTTCAGTCTTTATAATTTATTCTATTTAAAAAGTGCTATAAGGCCCTTTGAATTCCCAGATTTTAGTTCACGGCACAAAGAAAAGCGGAATCGAATCACAGTTGTCATTGTTATTCCTGTCAACTGTCAACTGTCGTTTATATCCAATACAGTAACTTTTAGTGTGTAAAGTTTCTAATCTATTTCGCTTGAAAAACATTTTTTAACGTCTTTAAACTGAGTAAAAAAGGCAAAATAGATTCAACTTTTTTTATTCCATGAGGAATGATCAAGTTTAATTTTCTCCCGGAACATAAGTTCCACAAAAATGAAATAAGTGTTTCAACAAAGTTCCCGCCTTTACATAACTATTCGAAAAAAAACTTTGTTTCCAAAATAATTGTTCCTACCATACTAAAACCAATAAGAGCGTTGTCATACTGATCAGTTAAAATTCATTATCATCGATTAATTTGTCCATATTTTCGAGATTTAATTCGCCAAATCGCGACATGTTTAAATTTCAAATTGTCAAAAGTTTGACAAATTAATCGATGAAAATACGCCTCAAAATACCATTAGAAGAAAGAAATATATATTAAAATTCATTATTTTCTGTATAGTGTTAGGTATTTATTACAACTAGCGGCAACGCTGTATGCAACGATATTTCTGTCTTTGTCACTTTACTTCTACTCTCAATCATTATTGGTTTTAGTATAGTAGAAATTATCTTATTACTGCAAATTTCCATTTTTAATCACCGCGGGCACCCTTTTAATCTACTAAATGATCACAGAAATCGCAAAAAAGTACCGAGAACCAATATTTATATGTTTGAGTAGATTTTTTTTTAGGTAAACACTAAAGCACTAGTTAAGAGGAAGGCAAAAGATATTCTGAAGTAAAGACTTGGCCGGTTGCGGCCTCACGTCCACCTGCAAGTAGTTACCGTTTCCGACGCCCATAACGGCATCCCCGAGATCTGGTGGTGGTGGAGGTGGCAGCAACGGTGGCGGATAACGGTGCGTGACTGCCGGTGGAGGCGGCGGCGGTAGATTGGATGGATGGAGAGCACATAGAACGTTATGTCACACGCAATCTTCCAAAGACATCAGTAACGGATTCACGTACTCGAATCCCTCGAATTCCGACTGATCGATCTTCTCTATTACTCGCCTAAAAATAATATTTTATTTATTTGTGTTTTTAATTTTGTAAATTTTTCGATATTTATGGACATCGAATTACGCCACCCGGACATACAACGTTTTATTGTTTACTTTTAACACGATTTTTGGTAAAAACGTTGCTTTGGTTTGTATCTATAGCAGAAGTTGTCTTAGCAACCAAATTGTTTGGAAATTTTTGTGCGTTGCAATTCCCATGAGTGCCTTAAAAGGTACTTTCAACACGTATATCATACAATATTTTTTCTACAAACGTTCAAATAAAGTAATTATACATAGTCCAGGCGTGCTGTACTTTTAGACGGAAATTCTGATACCTGGAATGTAACCGTTGGAGGTGGTAAAGTGTCTTATAACACATGAAAAAAAATACATTAACTATTTCAATGATGATCATAAACTTTTTAGGGGTGAAAAAGGGTGAAAAAGGGATAAAAAACTAAAGTATTGCTGTTTGCGGCTAAAATTGACGTCAAAATGAAAAGTGCCCAATAGAAAAGTTGTAGATCATGTAGAAATCTAAAACTTTTTACTTGGTAATTTTCTCACATAACCTCAATTTTTCGAGGAAAATAGAAAAAAAGCGATTTTTCGTTTTTAATTTTTAATTTTCCAACGGATTCGTCAATCTTGGTGAAACTTGGTGAAAGCTAACCTTTTTATGTCCAAAATAACCTCGAATTTTCTCAACCTTGCAACATAATAATTTTCCGAAAAATTTGATTTTTCTGGAAAAATCTCTTTTTTTTTCAACTGTAAAGTTTGCTCGGAAAATATTATTGAAAAAGATTTTCTTGGGGCTCATTTTTTTCATTTTTACGTATACTTTCACATGAAATAAAAAAATACACCTCTCATTTAAAAATGTGCTCAAAAATGAATAAAAAGCAAAAAATGAATTTTGCAACAGCTAAATTTGATATAATTGTTAAATTTCTGTTATAAAATATTAAAAAATGCAAAAGCCGACTCTTGCATTACATTCTACGGAAAAAATTACAAAAGAAAATGTTTTTCATTATTTAGTCGGATTTTTATTTCATTTGCAATATTATTATAAACACTTAAGTCTATTAATGAAGTTAATAATCCGAGCGGGGAATTTATGGTTTTTACTATTGTTGTATGCTTTTTTGTTTATATTATAAGGTTTTTCATGAGATTTCATGAGTGACAAAGTGTAGACATGACAACTCTAACTAGCCTAGGGGCCTAGGCCTTTTGTTTTCCCTTTGACCTTGCAACATTTCAGTATATAAAATATAATATCATCCGTAACAAACAAAATATTGTCTTTTCAATATATTTTTTAATTACAATTACGAATTACTTAAAACCGAACAATTATTATATTAAAAATAAACAAATTATTCCAAAAAGTCAAAGAAAATTGAAATTTGGATGAAAATTGGGCTATATGGTTCTGATGGAAGGATATTTGGGCCTTGTAATTATCAACAAATCGATTTATCTCATGAAAAACCTTATAATATAAACAAAGCAGCATACAACAATAGTAAAAACCATGAAATCCCCGCTCGGATTATTAACTTCATTAATAGACTTGAGTGTTTATAATAATATTGCAAATGAACTTAAAATCCGACTAAATAATGAAATATATTTTCTTTTGTAATTTTTCCCGTAGAATGTAATGCAAGAGTCGGCTTTTGCATTTTTTAATATTTTATAACAAAAATTTAACAATTATTGCAAATTTAGCTGTTGCAAAATTCATTTTTTGCTCTTTTTTCATTTTTGAGCACATATTTAAATGAGAGGTGTATTTTTATTTCATGTGAAAGTAGACGTAAACACGAAAAAAATGAGCCCCAGGAAAATCTTGTCCAATAATATCCGAGAAAACTTTACAGTTGAAAAAAAAGAGATTTTTCCAGAAAAATCAAATTTCTCGGAGAATTATTATGTTACAAGGTTGAGAAAATTCGAGGTTATTTTGGACATAAAAAGGTAAATTTTCACCAAGTTTCACCAAGATTGACGAATCCGTTGGAAAATTAAAAATTAAAAATCGTTTTTTTCCATTTTCTTCGAAAAATTGAGGTTATGTAAGAAAATTGCCCAGAGAAAAGTTTTAGATTTTTATATGATCTACAACTTTTCTATTGGGCACTTTTCATTTTGACGTCAATTTTAACCGCAAACAGCAATATATCAGTTTTTTACCCCTTTTTCATCCCTAAAAAGTTTATGATCATAATTAAAATAGTTAATGTATTTTTTTTTCATGTGTTATAAGCCCCTTTACCACCTCCAACTGTTACATTCCAGGGCTCAGATATTCCGTATTTTTTATTTTTTTGGTACAGCACGCCTGGACTAACAGTTTGAATTAAATTTTAAAAACCTGTATTAATACATCCAAAGGAGATCATTTTAAATTGCATCGTATATTACGGAGCAACCATTGTTGATATAATTGTTTAAGAATGATCATTCTTCCTTGGTCATGGAAAATGGTAAAACAGCAGTGCAAGAAATTAATTTGTCAAATTGCAAAAATTGTACTGTTAATATTAATGTTAAAAAATAAAATCTAAATATTTTGACGTTTGCTTTCAAAATCTGACAATTCACTTTTGACAGCAGTGCCATAAAGTGACATTTTTAAGGCTTTTATGGAGTGCTAAAAATGGCATTTTGAACACGTTTGTAGAAAAAATTAACTATACTTTATTATTAAAATATACGTCTTGTACTAGCTATTAATGTTGTAAATGTTGTCACCCTTGTTCATGTATTTTTATAGGAAAGAACAATAAAGACCTATCATTATAAATTACTGTATACAGACCTTAAAGAGCGGGTATAATGACCAGCAGGTGTAAAGACCTTCATTACAAATTTAGTATCAAAAGGTGACAAGACTTATTAAGAATTATGGTCAAGTGAACAATAAAACATTATATAATAAAGGAAGGAATTTTTTTGTATATTAAAAACAGTAGGTTAAGTGTGTAAAGTTTTATTAAATTCGGTAACTGGGCGCTTTCGGCTTATAAGGCCATCATCAGAGTGACTTCGTTAAAAGATAAAACCTTTTCAGAAGAGACATTACAACAAATTAAAATATAAATCATATAAATTAGTTAAATTTTTAACAAGGTAATGTAAATGTCTAGAGCATCTCTTATTTTGAACCACAATCAAAGGAAGCACAAAAAGTAATTAAAAAGACCCAACAAATGTGGATTAAAGAGGAAAGTAGAAAGTGGTTCAAAATTTTAACAAGGTCTTCAAGATGTTTTAATGTTAAAACTGTTCTGAAGAGGTTTAGCTGTTTAAAAAACCAGACTTTTATAATTTTTTAAATGAAGTTTCAACTTACGGATCATCCGGTGTTAAATGCACTGGTTCATCGGTAAACTCTGGGGGGAAATTGGCTAAATCTCTTTCCGAATCCAATCGGGGTTTATAAGGAGGCGGAACCTGCTTTTGTTCCAACTAAAAAAGAAATATTATTGAAATGCTACCCAAATATATTTATTTACGTTAAAAATTAAATGATTGCCAAATTGAACCAATCCAATTTAGATTTTGTTGAAAGATTTTCTCCGTATTATAATCTACCGAAAGAGATTTTTCAGAATGTTTTCAAATCTTTTTACCCAACCCAATAAAAGTTACGAATTAAAAAAAAATTGCATAATTTAAAAAAAAAATGTTTGGTGTTTTTTAAAAATGTTTTTGTTTTTTTTTCAAAAAAAAAATTACAGAAAAAGTTCAACTTATATTTTTCCAATTTTTTGAGAAAAATTTATTATAAAAAACTTCAATCAATCCCCTATCCCGACGATTCCCAGATTGGGCCGATTTTTTCCTCGTTTTTCAGGTAATTGAAAAAAATATCAAATTTTTAAAAATTTTTATTACAAAATAAATTACAAGAAATAAGTTTCTATAAGGTGCAGTCAATAAAAAAACTGAAAAAGTGGAAAATTGTTTCCACCTGCACCCAGGGTAAGGAAACTTGACAGTTTCTATACCAAACTTGACCGTTTTCTATCAAAAAAACAACTACTTCCTGGGCTATGTGCCCCAACGGACATTGAATTACATTCCAATAGAAAACGTGATGGCGACCGACTTCGTCGATACTTGCGACCATCTCTATCGATTTGCAAATTAACAGGAAGAACCTACTCGTAGACCGGTTTCGACATTATTGTGTCTCATCAGTACGAGGTAAGTAGTTCTTCTCATCCCGCAGAGCAGGATGCAGAATGATTCTCTTACGCCAATACATAAACCGTGAACCCACGATTCCATGATATAGTCGCAAGAGCGCCACCCTACCGTTAATTTGCAAACCAACAGATCAAAGGTAACTGTAATCGCAAGATAACAACACAAGAAATAAATTTCTATAAGGTGCAGTCAATAAAAAAACTGAAAAAGTGGAAAATAGCCAAGGAAGTAGTTGTTTTTTTGATAGAAAACGGTCAAGCTTGGTATAGAAACTGTTAAGTTTCCTTATCCTGGGTGCAGGTGGAAACAATTTTCCACTTTTTCGGTTTTTTTTTACAAAATAAATTGTTTTAATGTATTTATTTACATCTTAATCAACGTAATTTGATTTATTTTTTAAAATTTGATATATTTTTTAAATAAATAAAAAGAATAGAGAAAATAATCGGCCCACTCAGCGAATTGTGGGGAATTCATTGAAGTTTGATGTGAAGAAAATTAAAATTGCGAAAATCAATGACTTTTTTCAAAAAAAAAAAAAATTTCAATGTTTTTCTAAAAAATACATGCAAGGCATAACCAAATCAATCAAACCTAATTTAAAAATCATTTTTTACAACTGAATCATTTTCTAAATCTGTATTATTATAAATTTATGACCTCATGATTAAAACATGAATTCGGTGCTGCGAACCTCGCTTCGCTCGGCACGCAGTGATAAATTTATAATAATTGGACTACTGACCCGTCCAAAGTTTCGATTAATTTTAAAAACTAATATTCAAAAAAATAGAGAAGGCCAGTATAGTGGACAAAATGCTATATGAGGCAAATACCTAGAATTTAAAAAAAAACATGCAATTTTTTAAAAAATTCCCACCTTTTTTTGAGATGGGTAAAAAAAAACTTGATCATTTTCTGGGAATCCAAAAACTGGTTCAAACTGGTCGATCTGGCATGAATTACTCCTTATTTAATAAAGAATAAAAAATCAACAACTCACCATATCCCAATCGATACTCTTAAAGAACTGATGGCTGGTGATTTCGACGAAAGCCTCGGGGTTGTGACATCCTAATCTATCTGCTGGATTTTTATTCAAGAATCCTTTAAGCACATTGGCCGCTTTAACGCTGAGCGATCTAGGAATACGAATCGTTTTTTCCAATATTACTTGGAACAGATAATCCTCGGTGTTTTGATCGGGATTCTCCGAAGCACCGGCTATGTCGAATGGAGAACGACCGGCCAACATTTCGTACAGCAAAACACCTAAAACGAAACAAGAACATCTAAATTATTAAAACTAGCTATTTTTAAAAAAAAAGGAGTCGATTTTAAATGATGTGCTGTCGTCAAAACACACCTATCCTTTTCTAACCAAACCTCCGTAATATCTAAGTTAAAAATAGTCAGTTAAAACCGGACACACCGTAAACATAATAGTAGATGCATGGAAAGAACAAATCTCATCAAGATGACTCGTTACAGGATATTATTTTTATGTGCTATTTTTGCAAGTGCGGATGCTTGGAAGGCAATAATAAAGCCAGATCCATCAACAGGTAAGTCTAAATATTTATTTAAAAATATACGTGTTTGTGGTTATACAGTGTGTCTCTAAAGTATGAGATGAATCTGATATTTCCTAAACGAAAAATCTATAACAAAATCTGACACTTTTAATGTTCTAAACTTAGCACCTAAATTATACTTTATACAGTGTGTCCACGGATGGGGTTGCCTATAGGAGAAAAATTTTTATTATTCATTTTACGACAAAAAGTCATTCTTTATAAAAAATTCTGCTTCTTTTAAAAATGAGAATAACGCTGAAAAATCTTAGATTGGATCTACAGGGTGTGGCCAAATTAAGAAAACATGAAAATACCTCAAGAGAATAATGGTAAAAAATAATGCTTCTCTCTTGAGATACTTATTTTCATGTTTTCTTAATCTGGCAACGCCCTGAAGATCCAATCTAAGATTTTTCGGTGTTATTCTCATTTTTAAAAGAAGCAGACATTTTTAAAAAGAATGACTTTTTGTCGTAAAATAAATAATAAATTTTTTTTCCTATAGGCAACCCCATCCGTGGACACACTGTAGGATAATACACATTAGCCTGCTGCATTTTTTGAAGTAAACACCCTGTAACATACAGTTGGGATCTAGAGGACAGAATTTGAAATATATTCGCTTAGACAATTATATTTTATCAAGTACAAGTCCAATATTTTTGATTGAAACATAATTATTTTTATTGACAAAATTGATTGTACTAACCCTTACTTTTTGGAAGTCCATCTTATTAAGAATAATGAAAAACTCTTCGTTTTACCAAAACTTCCAATATTTATTTGAAAAATTGCTTTATTAACTTTAATGACAGCCGTTTCGCTAGACTTAGCATCGTCAGATTGACATATTGAAGTTACATTTTGTTTGTTTGTAGCTAGGTACCTGATGTTTATTAGGTAGTTATAAGGCTAGACCAAGTATGGAAGTAATAAGACATAACAATATTAAAGCCTAGATGTTATGAGCCCTAAGGGGGCATCTGACGATGCTAAGTCTAGCGAAACGGCTGTCATTAAAGTTAATAAAGCAATTTTTCAAATAAATATTGGAAGTTTTGGTAAAACGAAGAGTTTTTCATTATTCTTAATTTTTATTGACGTTTAGTAACAATTAAATGGTACAATAATTATTATCTTAATTAGACCACTCACCCCCCAATGATACAATCCTTAAACCATTTTCTGTAGACGAAAGCTAATGGAGTCAAAAATACTTCTCATGAACCCGATAAAATATCTAGAAGAGCTGTTGAAAGCCTTTCAACCCCTTATTCACTGCCTAGTCAAGGCCTGTCTCTCACTAGAACTTTTCCCCAAAATTTGGAAAACTTCCAATACAGTAAGTTATAATTCCCTGCAAATATCTTCTCATTTTATTTCAATTATCAGTATTCTAGGAAAACTCTTACACCCGTATGCATAGTCGATCTCTGGCGAATCGCCGGCAAAATTTCGACGTGAAGTCTGGAGATTCGCCGGCGGAGAGACGACTTCAAATTTTACGATGCATAATCAATCTCCCTCGCGTCTCTTCGCCAGCGGTACGCCGTCGAACAGCCTAGGTATTGAGTGTGCGCGAAGGGCTTGTTTATGAAGTTTTATTGGTTTTGTGATGATTTTTAAAATTTAAAAGGTTTGAAGGTTATTATCTTTTAGGTACCTACTCGTCGTGTTTTGTTGTGCTTTGTTTTATTAGTGACGATTTGTTAATTTGTGTTGTGTTTTGGGAAAATGGCTAAAATATTCAGGGCATGAAAAGGATATTTTTGTGGAAATCCTCGGCAAATATCCTATAATCGGAAACAAAAGAACAGATCCGTACGATTTCAAACAATAGAGTTAATTTTATATTTAAGATAAACTTTCGTAGTTCTCAAACCATTGTATATTATACAGCTTTTAAATTGGAATTTGGAAAAGGCCCTAAACGTTTAATTAGATGTATACACCTTAGATATAAACAATGGTTCAACTTCAATTTGCCATCATAAACATAAATAAAATATAATTTTTTAGTAATAAAAAAAGTTGATCAAACTGTAGTCAGTGTCAGAAATATGTAGAGCAATAAAACCTCATTTTCCTCATTCAAAAGACGAAACGACTACAGGGTGAGTCACCAAAAATGACTCAAGTACAGGTGATACTACCTGTACTTGATCAAACCTGCGATCAAATCATGGAAATAGGATAAATTATTGGTGGGCCACCCTGTAATCCTTTGGTCTTTTGCATACCTAATAAGATGTTATTGCTGTACATATTTATTTCTGAAACAGACTTTATTGTTCCAAAAACTAAATGTAAATATAAAAATACCGAAATTTTGCCTTCAAGTAAGACAGGTACCCAAAGATAATATTCAGGTATCTAAATTTTAAGTGTATTAATACCAATACTTTCTAAAAGGTATAATTTTAGTAATTATTATTATTACCTAGTGCATGAAAACAAAGTAATAACACTTGTTTAAAACAAGGATATTTTGTCTTCAGGTACCACAGAGACCTGTACTTTAATGGCTCTTGAATTGTATGCTTCCTAAAAGCGATAGTTTTAGAAATCAATAAAAAAAATTTAAATGGAAACAAAACAATGAAAACTTGTTCAGAAAAGTAATGAATTGTAGATAATGGCTTTATTACCAGCTGAACTTGAACATTGCAGAAAGAGAATAATTTCCTTTATAATTTTGTAATTACATGGCTTTACATATTATTTGGAGTAGATTACTATATTCACGTAAATCATAAATATGCTCAGAATAAATATTATCTAAAATTTTTAGAGAACTATGGTCCAGTTAAAACGGCTCTGAGACAAAATGCACTTTAAATAAACACCGAACTACCCTCGGAGACTCGACGGAGATAATAATGACCATCTCTAACGATTCTCCGGCAAGTCGCCAAATTTGGTTAAACAGCGCATGACCAAAACAGACAGCGGCTGACTATGCATTGCAATTCTGTCTCGGCGATCGGCGAATCTTCGGCGCTTCGCCAGAGATCGACTATGCATACGGGCGTTAGAGTTTCTGATTACAATGTGCAGCAAATCCCCTCCAAACCTCAATAGTCGTTCCACAGGGCTCCTCTTGTTCACCACCTTTATACTAACGACGTTCCATTATCCTCTTCTCATTCCTAATTTATATTCTTCCTTATGCCAACGATATCATTCTGATCACCACTGCTCAAAATGTCCATCAGCTTCAAACTCGAACCCAACACCATCTCAACCAATTCTATGACTGGGACCAGAGATATCTTACATCCCATCAAATCTTAACATCGCTTTGCGGGGACCAGGTTCGAGATGTTGAGAAAAGTCACCAATTAATGTCTTAAAATTAATTTGAAAACGGTAAGAGACTAGATCAATCTCATCAAGGCATTGTGCAAAAGATTCGGCAGGGGTCACATCATACACCTAAAAATCTATATCTGACCCTACGATCCATTGCATTCTGCAAACTCTCACAACTGTTGACTCTCTCTCTCCAGGTGTCCAGGTTGCTTTCTTTGGTTATTCTTTTCCTGATTTCATCTTTTCACAATTTCCCCGTGGTCATTTAATATTTGCTGGATTGTCACCATACAGCTAAGATCTTATTATTACTACCTGGTTATCCGCCATAATATAATGTAAATAGAGTGTTTTCTCTATCCTCAAGAGTACCAAGATAAGATTGAAGACTGTCTTTGGTTCGAAATAAAAAAAATTAAATATCATTTAAAATTTTCCATTTTCCAACCGCATATTTTTCAAATTCTCTCCGCTAAAACGCAAGGATCGAAATATCGAATTTATTGCATACTTTACGGACACACTGTATATGCGAAACAGCCGGATTTCACTGTATATAGAAATTGGTATGGGCCGCCCACTCCTCGACCATTATGGAATACATTGAAGGTTGTACGTTTCGAAAATAATCTATTTTAATATTTAATTTCAATGACGCAGTGGAAAAGAAGGAAAAATTTAATAAACAATAGTTATATGGCTAATAACTTTTAGAAATAAACAATATTTTTAATTTATTTGTAAATGTAAATTTGTACTATTTGTTCTACGGTCGTGGGATCTACTCAGCTACCCGTTGTGACAATATTATCTAGGGTTTCTATCGTGTTTGGGTTAATTAATCCCTAATTACAGGGTGGACTCTTTGAAAAATAAATAACAACTATGACTATGATTCAACAGAAATGTATACTACTTTTAGTTATTTTTTATGAGCCACCCTTGCTTTGGCTTTGAAGGATTTACATAAAATAATAATAATAATAGATTATGAAACAACTCATAAATAAATACAAATTTTAATTAGCCAATCATTTATAGCACACTTGGGAGACTGCTATACCGATCACCATAATCTTGGTTCTTTTACAAGAGGAGAGGAAAAACGCATCGAAGGAAGATGCGCAATTGCAACATGTTACAACGATGGGACTATACAATTAACTGGGTGAGTAAATCAAATCTTACTATGATAAAGTCAACATCATCATCAATCAGCACAATCCACTGCTGAACATAGGCTTCCTAAAAGTTGCTTCGCTCTATTTCACAGTTCTGGTTGTCTACACCTACCAAGGATTTCATGTCCCATGACTTATTTGTATGTCACCTGATCTATATGATTTGTGGCCAAGGAAATTTGCTCACTTATGACTAGCTTGGTTATATTTCATCGTTCAATAAGTTCCGGGACTAACCCAGAGATGGCGTGATTCATGTCAAATCAACCTTAGTTTTTAAAAGTACCAACCTTCAAGTGACATGTGTCAAAATTGCATGTCAATCGAAACATAAACAACAAAGCTACTGTGGTGAGAGTGACGCTCCCTTTGGAATTTGTTCAAAAAATGGAAAAAAAACCGTGTGTTTATAAAACATTGCTATTTAATGGGAAAAAATACGGTGCAAGCTCATCAATGGCTTGAAAAATGTTATCCAGGCTCTGCTCCATCGAAAACAAGGATTTGTCGGTGGTATCCTGATTTCAAACGCGGTCGAACTGGTACAAGTGATACAGAACGCCAAATAAAGGAGTCACTCCGGGAATTATTAAGCAAGTTTTGAAAATAGTGATGGATGACCACAAAACGAAAGTTTCTGAGATCACCTGGAAGAGCATTTACGATTTTACATGAAAAATTGGGTATGAAAAGGGTATTTTCCAAGTGGGTGCCACGCTTGCTCACAGTTGAACAAAAGTAACAACGAATAGACGATTCAGAGTCCTGTTTGGCACGGTTTACTCGCAATAAACAGGATTTCTGGCGTTGGTATGTGACAATGGACGATACATAGATCCAGCATTACACTCCAGAGTCGAATCGGCAGTCAGCTGAGTGGTGTGCAGCCGGTGAGAGTCGTCCGAAGCGTCCGAAAACGCAACAGGCAGCTGGCAAAGTCATGGCGTCACTTTTTTAGGACGCGAACGGTATAATTTTTATCGACTACCTTGAAAAGGGTAGTTGGTGCGTTTGAAGGACGAAATCGTAAAAAAACTACTCCCACATGAAGAAGAAAAAAATCATTATTCATCAAGACAATGCACCGTGCCATAAATCAATGAAATCAATGGCCAAATTGAACGAGTAGGGCTTCAATTGCTTCCCCAACCACCATACTCTCCAGATCTGGCCCCCAGCGACCACTGGCTCTTTGCTGATCTCAAAAGGATGCTCCAGAGAGGAAGATTTGGCTCGAATGACGAAGTAATAGCTGAGACTGAAGCTTATTTTGAAACCAAGGAGAAATCCTTCAACAAGCATGGTATCGAAAAGTTAGAAAAGCGTTGGAATAATTGTATCGCACTTAAGGGTGATTATGTTGATGAATAAAAAGGAATTTTTCGAAAAAAAATGTGTTTTTCCTAACAGGTCGGCTGAAAAAAGTCCCCGTTCTGACCTATAGATGACGACACTAGAATTAAATCCATTTCATTTTTAGATAGTTTCAACCTTCAAAAGATTCGTGTAAAAATTTGACAGCTGTCTGACTATTATTAGTTTGTGAGATAAAAGAATTTCGTGTGCTTATTAAATATTGTTATTTAAAAAGAAAAAATACAGTTGAAACAAAAGCTTGGCTTGATAATGAGTTTCCGGACTCTGCGCCAGGAAAATCAACAATCATTGACTGGTACGCAAATTCAAGCGTGGTGAAATGAGCACCGAAGACGGTGAACGCAGTGGACGCCCAAAAGAGGTGGTTACCGACGAAAATATCAAAAAAATCCACAAAATGATTTTGAGTGACCGTAAAGTGAATATGATCGAGATAGCTGACACTCTAAAGATATCTAAGGAACGTGTTGGACATATCGTTCACGAATATTTGGGTATGCGGAAGCTCTGTGCGAAATGGGTGCCGCGCGTGCTCACAATCGACCAAAAACAGCAACGAATTGATGATTCTGAGCAGTGTTTGCAGCTGTTAAGTCGTAATAAACCCGATTTTTTGCGTCGATATGTGACTATGGATGAAACTTGGCTCCATCACTACACGCCTGAGTCCAATCGACAATCAGCTGAGTGGACTGCGGCCGGTGAACCGCCACCAAAGCGTGGAAAGACTCAACAGTCAGCTGGCAAAGTTATGGCCTTAGTTTTTTGGGATACACACGGTATATTGTTCATCGACTATTTGGAAAAGGGAAAAACAATCAACAGCGACTATTACTGTGCATTATTGGAGCGTTTGAAGACCGAAATCGCGAAAAAACGGCTCTATATGAAGAAGAAAAAAGTGTTGTTTCATCAAGACAATGCACCGTGTCACAAATCAATGAAAACGATGGCAAAATTGCATGAATTGAGCTCCGAATTGCTTCCTCACCCACCGTATTCTCCAGATCTAGCCCCCAGCGACTTTTTCCTTTTCTCTGACCTGAAGAGAATGCTCGCGGGAAAAAAATTTGGCTCTGATACTGAGGTAATCGCCGAAACTGAAGCCTATTTTAAGGACAAACCGAAGGAGTACTACAAAAATGGTATCGAAAAGTTGGAAGGTCGCTATAATCGCTGTATCGCCCTTGAAGGCAACTTATGTTGACTAAAAAAAATGAATTTTATCAAAATATTGTGTTTTACTATGGTAGACCGGGGACTTTTCAGCCGACCTGTTAGTTAGTCCCAGGACGATGTGTTATATTGGTTTTTATTTAAATTTATTTTTAAACCCAGTCTTTGAATCATTATCTAACCTCTGGAGCATCTCCTTTGCATTGTCAAATCCGTCTACTATTAAAACAATATCGTCAGCAAATCTCAGGCGGTTTAATCGTTCGCTATTGATGTTTAGTCCCATGTTTTCAAAAGCGATATTTTGAAAACTATTTAATTCCAAGAGCGTGGTAAAAAGTGTTGGAGATGCTGCATCACTCTTCAGTATATTCTTATATAAACATAAAATATATCATACCAGTATTACATTCAGTACACCTGCTAATCATTACATCATTTAAATATCTCCAAAAAAACCCACGTTTTACATTGTTTTAAAATAAAATCACAATAACAATGATATTAAAACAGGTTTTATCACCCACTAATTTTTAAATATGTAAAATAAAATTCGTAATTTCTATTATTTTAAATTTATTGCTATAACATAGCGTATTTTTTCATTTTAGATGTGGTACTGTTAAAGTTTCTCCGCCTTTTAAAGTTATACCGGGCGATTTATCAAAACCGTTTCCAGATTGTTGCTATGAAATAATAGGCCCTTCGAATAACACAAACGTTAACAAAGAGAACAGCGACAGTAATACAAAAAATGTTGCGCTTCCCAATTCATCTTTGATTGTTTCAAAGTGAAATCAGAAAAAATTATTTTGATTATCAAGATATGCCGATTAAAAAATGCAACGCTTAGCTACTCAATAATGGACTCAAATTTATATTATACTTTCTGTAATTTATATTAATATCTAAAAAAATTAAAATGTTAAAGTATTTTGTACTTTTATTCATCCAATTTGTGACTTATCTTTTGCTCTAATTCTTAGCATTTATTCTACCTGATTGTAATTTTTTCTCACATTTTAAATTTAATAAATATTTAATAAATGTCTTGTATTTTTCCCCAAACAGAAAATCAATTTAAATTTTAATTTTTGTCTGTTTTTTTACTTGATTTAAAAAGAAACTTTATAATTATTTCTATTAATTATTTTTAATTTTTTTATTTAATGTTTTTTTTAATATTACATTTTCTGTTCATGTAATAAGGTCGCGAGACCTGTTTGGACTTTAAATAAATAAATAAATAAATGTCTAGTTGGTAAACGTATTTTGAACATTGAGCCTCAATGTGTCCTGTTTTTAAAACAAGCGATTCAAATCATTTACAAAAGGATTAAAACCTTCAAATGTTTCACTTTTTAACTAGATCATTTAAGGATATAAATGTGTAGATGTTCACAAAATATTAAACCGGGTCTACAAATAAAATATAATCTGTCCAAGATCCACTTTTATGTGTACGAGATCTAGCTATTAAATAACGAAACTGCGCGCGCAGAAGGCGTCCTAGTGGGGTAGGGTTGGAAACGAATGCAGCGTTAGCTGGCTGGAAGTGTCTACTATTCCAGTACGAAAACACTTTTTTGTAGCTGTAGTCATATTTTTTCTGTAGAGGTTAGAAACGAACGTGTTTTTTTCTCGTGCCGATAATAATGTATGACCAAAAACCAGAGCATCGGATCAATGTGAATTTCTCGTTAAATTAAAAAAAAAACTCCCAGTTCTATGCTGTGACTTCAAGGAGAAACCAACATTATCAAAAACAATTTCTCCTTACATTCTGAACACACCTCGTATATACGAATAATATATTAACTGTTTCTATGTTAGGCCTAAACTAGTAACTGTTTTTTTTTCGATTTGTTTAATAAACAAAATGGTGTGACTTTGATTAAAAACAACTATTTGAACTCTGGGTTATTTTTGACGATAAACGTTTACAACTATGCAATTGTATCTCATTTTAATCTATAAAAGTGGGCGAAATACATATTTTGAATTTAATTCGCCACTGGTACTTGGCAGTTCATCATATTGACATTGTAAAAAAAATGAAGTATTTGTTAATATTTTTCTGTATTATTTTTGTGCATGTACAAGGATGGACGGGTATAATTGAATATGATCCAGCACAAGGTAAGTCAAAACATTTTGTTAGACCAAAAAAATATTGAAACTATTCCAGCTTAAACGTTATCACCTTTTGTTCAGTATTGATAATTAATATACAAAAATGTATCTTACTTTTTCTACATGAAGAAGGAAAATATTTTAAAATCAAATTTATTTAGAATACAGGATAATCTATAATTAATAATAAAAAAAAATACTGTAATGCTTAATACAAACAAACGCATAGATAATGTGAAATGAAGTTTGTTTTGTCAAAATTTGTTTCATAAAATACACACTTTATTTATTTATTTTTTTGTCAAAAAAAATATATATATTTTTTAATTTATCACATTGAACTTGCCCTTTTTCTAAATTTATCTTCATAACTACATAGTTTGTTACTTCTTTTAAAATTAGTTTATGGTATTTAAGCACAATTTATTTACAAATTGTTTAAATACAAGAATTCAGCTGGTTACAAATTATCGCTATTATCGCTTTTTACTTTTAAACTTCACGAACGAACGAACTCTATGTTTTCAAAGAGAATGACCAGCTTTACGAGGGTTGTCTGAAAAGATTCCGATGTCAACATGAAGATGGCAGCACTCGTAAACAAAAATTGGGGAATGTGTTTGCGCATGCTTTGAAAGGTACCCACTAAAATTTCAGCCATTTTGGACGCGCAGTTGTTGTTTGACAATCATTTGAGTGTCTATGTGAGTGTTTTCATAAAAATGTAAAAAATCGAGTATCGAGCTGTCATTAAATATTTGTTTTTGAAATGGCAATACACCTACGCAAATCAAAGACGAGTTGGACGCTGTGTAAGAGTATCATTTACCACCGTGAAATTTTGGGCTGCTGAATTTAAACGTGGCCGTACCAGCTTGGGTGACGATGAACGTTCAGGACGTCCAAAAACTGCAACTACTGACGATAATATCGCCCAAGTTCACCAAATGGTGCTAGACATCCGTCGAATTAAAATTAGAAAGATAGCAGAGGTTATAAACATGTCCAATTACTGTAGATGAAACTTGGATACACCATGTCCAATTACTGTAGATGAAACTTGGATACACCATTATACTCCAGAAACAAAAACACAGTCAAAACAATGGACTGCGAAGGGGGAATCGGCTCCAAAAAAAGAAAAGGTTGTTCCTTCGGCTGGGAAAGTGATGGCAACTGTTTTCTGGGATAGTCATGGAGTCATCTTAATCGATTATCTTCAAAAAGGAAAAACCATTACAGGAGCATACTACGCATCATTACTTGACAGGCTGAAGGCAGAAATTGCGGAAAAACGGCCACATTTGCAGAAAAAAAGAATTTTGTTTCACCAAGACAATGCACCGTCTCACACCTCAGCGGTTGCCATGGCGAAAATCCACGAATTACGGTTTGAACTGCTTGACCACCCTCCTTACTCACCAGAACTAGCTCCAAGCGACTTTTTTTCCCTAAGCTAAAAGTTGCGCTCGTAGGACAGAGATTTTCAGACAACCCTCGTATATACCAAAATTTACGACATCTCGATTTTTATCGAAACAACTATTTACTAAAACGTTACTAGAATGTTCTCGAATAACTACCAACCTAAAATAATTATATATCATGTCAAGTTCCTGTCAAAATCTTCTTCCTTATTCACGGACTCTACCCTTTATGACAAGCAGCTACACATCAAAATACATGCACTTCTGTCGCATCTGTCACAATCATCCGTCACACATCTGTCACCCGTTGCAGTACTGTTGTCAACGAAAGTAGCCTGACAATTTAAACTAGACAGAAATGAACCTTTAAGATTTTGGACACGGTCAGCTGCGGTATCGATAACCAATAGGGGATGCAGTTTTTAAATTATCGTAGTAGGTACTTTTTTGCCCTAATCATTCTGTTACCATTATTACGAATTTGTGCAGTGAATAGTGATTTTCATTTTTTTTGACGATTTTAAATTTTAATTTTGGCTGTTTGCAAGGATTTTGATTTTGTTTTTCATTGTGATTCTTAACTGATCATCTTATTTTAAGACGACTTTTTTTTCTCTCGTTCACTAGCCACTACAAAAACATTTCCATTTCCATTTTTATCTGTTAAAGAAGTTAACTTTTAACTCACTAAAGTTTGTAATTAAGGGTTATAAGATAATAAGAGTTTACATTATACAGGATTACTGGTCAAAAATGTTAACCGTATGAATTTACATAGAGGATTAAATACTAATCACTTTAAGAGGCTCAAATTACAATCTCCCTAGGCAAATACTCAGTTACACTCTCAAACTTAATCTGTTTCAATATCTGCTACATGGAATTTATAGTTCCAACGAAAACTGGCCCTAGCCATGTCAGGCTACTGTCGTTGACGATAGTACTTTCATTAAAATTATAAATTCATCAAATATTAAAGAAGGACAACCATAATAATATATATTTTTTTTAATACTGTTAGAGGTTTTTAAAAAAACATAATAAAATCGAGATGAATAATAGAAAATCAATAATTTTACTTATATGTTTTACTTCACTTAAATATATTTGGACAAATTGAACATTGGGAGATGCAATTTTCATTTCTGTATCTATTGCATCTGCTAATCACTTCTTGCAATTTTTTTTTTAACTTTTTGTACGTTTCTTAAGACAAATAATTGTTTTTAGCCCTCCTCGGAGATTGTTATACGACTACCCAAAATCTTGGAGCTTTTCAAAAGGGACAAGTTAAAAGATTGAAGGGTCAGTGTGCTATAGCAACATGTACTAGTTCAGGAGATATAACAATAACTGGGTATGTCTAATGGTTATTGTAAATTTAACATAAAAATTTGTGGAACTGTGTAAAAATATATTTTAAGTCTAACAATGGCTTATTACATCACATTAATGGGGTTTTTCGTTGGAGCTGCCTGGGATTCCTATCGAGTAGGGCGTCAAATTTGACCCTATTTGTTTTATGTTTCTAATTAGACTTACTTGATTGTTTTCCATATAATTAAAATCTTGTAAGCTATCCATATCTCAAATGTGAGTTGAAACACAAAAGGTTCAAAGGAAACTTAAAGTCTATCCCACAACTGTTTTATTAATTGTTGCAACTAGTTTCGGTCTTATAGGACCATCATCAGGCTGAAATAATTACAAAATAATAGAAAGAGAATCTTAAAAGTACTATATCAAGTTAAAATTCAATACACTTCCTTACAAATTGATAGCAATAATGATATATACAATAGCAATAATGATAATACAGATAATATGGAAAGTGACAATCAAATGTCAAACCATATCAAAATAATAAAATAATGAACATGAATAATGATATGAAACTGTAACTTTCCATATTATCTGTATTATCAGTTCATTATTGCTATCAATTTGTAAGGAAGTGTATTGAATTTTAACTTAATATAGTACTTTTAAGATCCTCTTTCTATTATTTTGTAATTATTTCAGCCTGATGATGGTCCTATAGGACCGAAACTAGTTGCAACAATTAATAAAACAGTTGTGGGATAGACTTTCGAGTTTCCTTTGAACCTTTCCATATAATTGCATGATTTTTATTTTTTAAAAATATGCAATCTGTAATACAGATACGTCACTGATGCTGGGCTGATTTCCCTTACGGTAAAAGGCCAACATAAAAAAGAAGCACGCCGCATAAGAAGAAAAATTGAAAAATTGACTAAAAAGAGAAGAAGCATTACTGTTTCAATAAGAATTTAATTTGTTGATTAACTAATTTAATTTGTTAATTCTCAGGTATTCGTAAGTTTCTATTCTAAAAATGAGTGGCTTTTCGCTTTTGTTTTATATCGTACTGTCATAACTCTACAAGAAAAAAAATTTTGACAGTGCCACTAAACATGTCACATTGAAAACAATATTTTGGATGGATCATATGACATACACTTGACAATTTTGACATTAAACTTGTACCTAACTTCGCTTCGAGCATCTGTGACGAAATGGCGCAATATTCAAAAAGTACAAAATAAAATTTTTATTTTTACCCATAAAAATTATGTATGTAATTAAAATTAAAAAAAAATAGTGTGCCGTTGTTTGTTCATAGAGTACTAAGTATCTAAGAATCTAAAAATTAGTTAACACCCTATTATCTTTATCTACTATTTCTAACATGGTAAAATAATAAAAAAAACCAATGCTACTGTGGTTTATAAAGACAATTTTTCACCAAGACGATGTACTGGTACAATCAGCTCATAGTATGACATATAAACTGAAGGAATTACGCTATAAATTGAAAAACACCCTCCGTATTCATCAGATTTAGCCATCAGCTACTATTTTCTCTTTCCCAGACTCAAAAAGTGGCTCAATGTTAACAGAGACTTTACTTAAAAATTGAATTTGAATTGAATTGCATGTGCTTTGATTCAGAATTTTTTAGTTCTGTCATTATACATCTGAAGATGGCCCATGACCGAAACGTTGTGATGTCAATTTTAATGTAAATAAATATATATTGTAATATTTAAATATTCGATAATAGTATAATGAGAATAATATCAACAGAAGTTGCTTAATCAAATAAATTTTATTATTTTATTATATAATTTGTGTATTTGTAAGAGAATTTTAAGTTAAAAATAATTTTTATTATGTAATGTATCAATATAATATTTTATACATAAATATGTTATTTAAACCTACTAGAAACTTGATTATATAATATGTAAAAAGGAGATAGATAAATTTTTACTAAATTTTGATCTGGAAAGATCGACAATAGACGAAGTGAGTATGTCTAGTTATACATAGGAAAGAGAGAGATGCATATAGTGTTATTAGAAAATGGTTTTTCACGAAGTTTCTGGAAAGTTTGCAACCTATAAAAGGATTTGATCAGAGGTCGTTAGTAGTAGGATATTATTGGAAGTCAGCCAGAGAAGATCAGCCAGTTTGAACAGTCAGTGAACAAACAGTTTTTAAAGTAGTTAAAATAAAGTGTTAAATAGTGACATTAAGAATACAAGTTAAACAATCAAGAAGTAAAACTAAGTGCTTAATAGTGACATTAATACCAAAGTAATCAAAAGTGTAATTAAAAAAAAATTTCGAAGCATAAAAAAGTAAGTTCTTTTATAGTTAATAAAAAGCCTTTCTTTTTTTATTTTTCCTACTAATTAGTTTCAATATTATTGTTTTAACTTAACTCTTTTTATAATAAATTTGTAATTATAATTAATCAATTTTTTGTTCATATACACCTAATTGTCCAACTAGAAGCTTGCAGAACAAAACACCCCTGAGTAAAAGAAGATCTTGTTGCTATTAAAACATTTAAATAATATCAAATAATATTAATTAATCAAAAATTTATAAATACAAATGAATAAATAATCATTAAATTACCCAGGAGAAAATTTTAAATTGTTTTATTTAATGTGCGGTCAGGAAAATTCCAATTACAAAGATTGAAGCGGAAACAGAGGGATCAGTAAACCAAATCTCACTAGATCTCCACATGGAGAATATATTGAAGAATAAAACAAAAATTACTTACCCAAGGCCCACCAATCGACGGAAAATCCGTAATCTTCACCTCTCAGAATTTCAGGAGCGATATAATTAGGCGTACCGCAAAAAGTCGACGTAGTATCACCCGGCCTAATTCCCTCTTTACACATTCCGTAATCCGTTAATTTGATGTGACCTTCGTGGTCTAATAACACATTGTCTAGTTTTAAGTCTCTGTAGATTATGCCTTTGCAGTGTAGAAAGTTCAGGGCTAACGAGATCTCCGCAGCGTAGAACCTGTAAATAATCAAAATATCAAATAAATCTTAGTAATAAAACTCAAAATCTATCCACAATTTTTAATAGTAAGTAAGGTTCACAATTTTAATGCGACATGTTTCGGTCTTCAGACCATCATCAGGCTATAAATATCAAAATCAATAGAAAAATAGTGGGTGTTAAATAAACTATTTTTTAGCTGGCCTAAGTTACTCATAAAACAATTAAATACTACCCAAAGTGACTGTCAAGTTTTTTATGTAGCACCGATTCTTTATTATGAAGCCACTATACTATACAGTGCGTCAATTTTAGAACTTACAATGTGCTATATCTTATAATTGTTTCTAGGATAGTAAGGGGGAACTAAAGTGACATGAAAGAAAACTCACCCCCCATCAAACTCGTAGGCACCACCCACCAAAACACAAAGTTTAAATTGCAAACCCCTACTTGTGATACATCATAAAAAAATCCTATTCAATAGTATAAATAATAATTCTACAGGGTAAAGCAATAATTGTGAAACTTTGGCTTAAAAAGGCTGTTTAATGAAGTTTTTGTTGAACTACAAATTTATTTAGTTTAGGAAGTCCTTGGTTTCGGTCAATAATGGATTAAAAAGTATAGGTTAGGTTTGGAATGTATATTTATATTGTTTTTTCATGAAATAGGGTTGTATTAACTTCAAAAAAGCTTGGCTTAGTCTGTTGTTTCAAATAAAAGTAAAGTACCTCTTTGTTCTTGGATGGATCCTTGGGGTACTCCGGCTAAGGGGTGAAGGGTAAGGATAGTGATCTACCAGAACTGGCTCTGATAGTGCTGTGGAGTATATGAGTGTTACAAAAGGAAAAAGAAAGTGGATGCTCATGAGCTTTCTAACAAGTCCGACGTGCCAGACTTGGTCAAAAGCCTTCTGAAAATCCAGGAATACTGCGATACTGCAGAAGCTTTGAGAGGTGGAGATGATGGTTTAAAAATTAATCAATGGAGTGAGGGTAGAATGTTCTAGCCTAAAGCCTGATTGGAATTGTGGAATGATATTGTGGGTGTCACAGAAGTTCCAGAGTTGGTCCTAGATTAGTTTTTTCCCAGAACGCCGATAAGGGAGGGAAATTATTTGGGAAGGGTAGGGTCTTTTCCGAGCTTCGGGATCATGGCGGTTTCCCAACATTTGGGGAGGTAAGAGAGTTTAAGGCAGGCGTTGAATAAATTTTGAAAGACCGGGAAGAGAGATTCTGGAAGATTTTTGAGTGAGTGGCGTGAGATTGAGTCGGGGCCAGGTGCTGTGTTTTTTCCGGTCCCGCAAGGGTATTTAATATCATCAATAGTGAATGGTGAGTCAAGAGAGTTTTCTTCTGTCCGAGCAGCGAAGTTATTTTGGAAAAGAGGGTTATTGGAAGATATAAGAGCGTTTTGGACGCTCTCCTTGAAGATTTCGACTTTTTGCTCAGGTGTTTGGATGTGCTGACCTCGGATAAATAGGTGTAAGTTCATTTTTCTCCATTTTCCTATGAAATTTTTGCCAAAACAAGTTTCCTTTTCTGTAGTCCAGGCCAGCAGTGATTATCATTAAAGCTACACGTATTTTTTTATACTGCAGATTATTGTAATTGAACCAAGTTTTTCATCCGTGAAATCTTTCTTCTTCTATGGAGCTCTTGTCCATTATATTTTCCTGGAAAATAAGTTACAGCAACTGGTCTTTATTTTTCTGCATCCTTCGAAACACCTACATCTTTTTTATTATCTCTTTAGACGATATTCTCAGTTTTCTATGGTAAAACCACATTTCAAATGTTTCTATCCTCTTGGTAAGGATATTTTTCAATGTCCTCGCTTCCCAGGCTTCCAGTCCCCAGAAGAAAACCGACAGCATCAGACAAACCGAGTTTTAAGTTTAAGGCTTGTTCATTTTAGTAGATATGGCTCTAGCTGTATCAACAAGTTTGTACATGTTGCTGAACGCTTTTCTACTTTAGAATAGCCGTTCAGAATTAATGTTTTATCAGTTCAATTACAAAATTTTAAGAATATCAACATTTTTTTTTGTAGATGTGGTGTAGTGGCCGTCTCTCCACCTTACAAGGTGGTACCGGGTGATTTATCAAAACCGTACCCAAAATGTTGCAATAAAATTATTGGTCCAGATAAAAAAACCACCAACGTAATCGACTGAATATTTTAGAAGATTTTAACTTATAAATATAAATAAATAATATTATCAGAACATGTATACAAAGCAAAATAAATTAAAATTCTTGAATAAGTATTTGTTTTCTTTAACTCCTATTCTAAAATATTATCAAAAAGTAAGACCATCTAATGAAAAATTGAAAAACTATAAAGAAATTAGAGATAGAATAATTAGGATTTTGGTGTGATAATCATTGGAATATGGATGTATATCTAACCTGGCATGTTCTTCTGGCAACCTTCGTTGTCTCTGCATGTGGAACATCAAATCGCCGCCCCTGACAAATTCTATAACGAAGAATAGCCTCGAAGGGGTTTGGAAGCACGAATGCAATCCAACTAAAAACGGATGATTCGAAGCCGTTTCGAAAACGTGTTTTTCAGTTTGCACCCAATCGATATCCTCGTCGTCGGTAACCAAAGCTTTTTTGATTACTTTCATAGCGTAAATACGTTTCGTCTTCTTTAATTCCACCATCAATACTTTGGCGTAGGAACCGCGACCGATTACTCGTATCAATTCGAAATCGTTGAGGGAGTATTGTCGTTGAGAACCCGGTTCCAAATCCTCGACCGGTTTGTTAGGATCTTCCACTGGTACCGACTCTCCTAAAAACGATAACAAACACTTTAATAACGTAAGGGAATCCATTAAAAAATCAAAGGTATGGGCATATATCACCACACCTCAACTTGTTGCTAAAATTCATCATAAATAAGTCTTGCTTTACATAAAGCTAATGATACCAGCAAAGATGTATGTAATTAATAGATATTCGAAGCCTAAACGTTCATTTGTGGTAAAGCAAAGGTACAAGAAGAACACAAACCAAGATGTATCTTGGAATGTAATTCAATAACCGTTGGGGCATATAGCCTAGGAAGTAGTTGTTTTTTCATAAAAAACGGTCAAGCTTGGTATAGAAACTATTAAGTTTATTTACCTTGGGTGCAGGTACTTTTCAGTTTCAATATATATCTGTTTTGAAAGCGTTTGCTTCTGTGATATACCTAAACATCTAGTTCACCTACTGCGGCAGCTTTAAGCTGAAGCCCAAAAGCTTCATCGGTACATAGAAGTCTCCCTAATATTGGCTAATGTTGGCCAGTACTCATTTAAGTTTAAAATTGCACAACAAAGTTATTCTGTTCAAAACCAGTATTTTGTTTCATTCTTTTATCTTCGACTTGTTTTCTTTTTCAGCAGGTTACACATGGGACAACTTTTGTAAAACCCATTCCAACTTTATAATCTAACTTCGTTTTAAGAGATTATCTGTACCTTTAAATTTGCCAGTGTGTGTATTTGCAATTTAATTCCAGATAATGAAGATAATATCAAATCGATAAGTATTTTTATTGGAATCAGGTTAAACTTCAAATGGTTGGTGAACCTCTGAATAAATTAATATTGTTTTATATTCTTACCTGATTCCAGAACCCATTGAGTAGTTGTATCTTCATTTTTAGAGAAACTGAACAAATACACATTGTTTGTTTTATTATTAAAGTCCTTTATAGAACACTTATTTTGACTTAGCTGTTTTAGTAGCTTACCCATTTGAAATTTAAAAAAACTGATACTAAAAATCACAAATGCACAGACAGAAAATTGCCTTCATTTAAATATACGTGTATATGTCTGATCAGTGATTAAAAAAAATACCTGAAATTATCCTTCCTTGAATATAAAATACAATAATAACAACAATTTTATATAGAGTAAATATTTAAGATTGCTGGTACACTTCCAAAAACAAAAATATTTGTCGAAATGTCGGAACCAATAAGATAATAAGTAATCAGCTACTGATTTTATAGGAAGAGGATTTATGACATCCTCACGTGATATTAAATCTAAAATTATCTCGTTGTCTTTAAGGTAATATATCAAAAGTTATTTTGAGTTTGTTATTATCAATTGCATATAATAAAATAAGAGCATCTACCAAAAAACATATTGGTAGATAGCTACTAAATAGTCTGGGTTGAATGCTATGTGTTTATTTTGCTGATTTAAAATCAAATAAACTTTTATGCAAGTTAGAGGAGTCTTGAGTCAATCTAGAATTTCCCAGCTTTTGGAATAGTATTTTTCTATCAACTACATAAATCTTTGACACTATGCCACTTGGAAATAAAACGTGGTACCATAGATAAATATCAGTCGTCAGAAATTGAATAAACTTTAAAGAATTATTATTTTATCATCTCTTGGTGACTGACAACAAATTAAAAATAAATTAATGTTTTATTTTCGATTGGGTGTAAAAAAATACTCACCGGTGACATCTGGCGGCGGTTCGTGATAATCCCTATCACGAATATCAGATTTAATATCGGTACCAGAAGTGACGTTCGCTTGTGCTTCTCCATTGTGATCCTCTCGTATTATCGACTCTTGGTGTTCACTGGTACATGGTTTATTTACGGCCTTGTGACATTTTTTATGAACCAATAATTTGCATTGGATACATTTAAAGCCTTGTCTACCCAAGCCCCAGATTCTATCGTTGCAATAAGCGCAAAATGCTCGCTGGAAAAAAATAATTTAACTGTAGAATTTGGCACTTCCGGTTATACTGGAAATAGACGTCAACTTTGTTATTATAAATAGAACCTAATATTTTTTATTTTATTTTCGAATTCTACATGAAATTTTAGATAAAATTTGTGCACAATGTCCTATACCAAAAATGCAGTATTTTCGAGATATTTCGTTGTTTTTTTTTTCAAACTTTTGTAAAAATCCTAGTCCACATTAAATAACGATATTTCTATTAATATCGAAGCTAGTGACGTGAAATTGTAACCAATAAACAACAAGGACTTGCCCGTTAACTCCATACGTCCAACTCATTGACATTTCATACAGGGTGTTTTAAACTTAGCCGCCAACACGCACAATTTAAATAATTTATAAGTTGCTTATTTTAAATAGAACACGCTGTATTTTTAAGCCAATTCGTTTGGTATCGGCATTCCCTATACTTAAATCCAACCACTTTTAAGATATTTCATTATTTTAGTTAAAGCATTTTTTTTTAATAGTATATTTATTAGCAATCAGAATATTACAATTCTATAGGCTAATTTGATGGCTTCAGAGCATTACTACTCCATTTGACATGATGAGGCCTTCTCCAGTGACAAGTCCTCTTCAATCATTGTTTAGGTCAGCTGGCCAATTTCTTTTGAGTCTTCTTTCTATATGAGGTTCAACTAGTGGATGAAGTATCTCATTAGAATGAGTTTCTAATTTGTTGTGATGGCTTGTACTTAGTTCTTGAATAACGTCTTTAACATATGCTATTTTTAAGTCTTCATGTAAAGTTGCATTGGAGATATACCAAGGTGCATCTGTTATCATGCGAAGTATCTTTGACTGACTTCTTTGTATAATAGCTGTATTAGACTAACTTGCGCACCCTCAGAGTTCTGCTCCGTATGTCCAAATTGGTTTTATTATTGTTTTATAAATGAGAATTTTATTTTCTAAAGCTAATTTTGATTTTCTACCGATGAGCCAATATAGATCTCGTACTTTCAGGTCAATTTATTTTCGTTTCTTTATTATGTGTTCTTTCCAGGTCAGTCCTCTATCTAAGAGCATTCCTAAGTATTTGGATGTTGTTTAAGTAAACTGGGGGACACACATATTTCCTTAGGGTAAAAGTAACTTGAACAGATTTAGCTTCATTTATTTTAACTTTCCATTTTTGTAACCATGTTTGGATGTCATCTAAATGTCTTTGGAGCATTGTAGAGGCCAGTACTGGATCTTCGTTACTAGCAAGAATAACCATATCATCAGCAAATGTACTTATAGTGGTGTCTCTTTTTGTTGGAAAGTCGGCTGTGTATAGAAGTGGCCCAATAACACTACCCTGTGGAACTCCAGATTTTATTGAGAAATTAACAGATGTCTGTTCATTGACTCTGGTTCTAAATTCTCTGTCGCTTAAATAAGATCGGAGTAATTTGTAGTATGTATTTGGAAAGAAACTTTTGATCTTATATAATAGACCTTTATGCCAGACCTTATCAAAAGCTTGGCTAACATCTAGGAAAACAGAGGTGCAGAACTTTTTGTTTTCAAATGCTTGATTTATTTTGTGACTGATTCGATGGACCTGCTGTACTGTAGAGTGTCCTACCCTGAATCCAAACTGGTGAAGTGGTATCCATTCGGCAGTATTTTGATCTGTATTAATTTTTTGTATTATTAATCGTTCCAGTATTTTGGAAAAGACTGGCAACAGACTAATGGGTGGGTACGATGATAAATTATTTAGGTCTTTGCCAGCTTTAGGTATCAGTATTATTTCTGCGGTTTTCAATATTTTTGGCTAGTAGTTTAATCTCAAAGCAGCATTAAATATATATGTAATAAGCACTACACATTCTCTTGGCAGTTCTTTGACAATCTTTGGAGTTATTTTGTATATACCAGGTGCCTTTCTAGGATTTAAGCGCTGGATTTCTTCTTGTACCTCATTTATTTTGATACTTGTGATAACTGGATTGTTTGTGGGAATACTTGTCAACTCTCTCACGATTTCATCATCAGTTACAACATAACAACACTTAATGATTTCAACGTTAGTAAATGGTAGGCCGTGGCTGTCAAAGATTTGATAGTTAGAACGTTTTATTTTGACAGTTTTCTTTAAAAATTTGTATTTCATAGTAAATAATTTCAAATGTAGGATTTAGTAATTTTATTATTTACGGCGAGTGTAATAGAATTGTTGATTGTCAATTTAAGACAAAAATTAATCAAAATAAACCACTAGTGGACAATGACAAAAACGAAATTAATGTTTTGGGTTATTTTACGGCCTTTCCAAATGCCTCCATTAAAGATTGTTAGAGAGATCTTACTTTGTCGACGAGAACAGTTCATGGCATTTTAAAAAAGCTCAAATGGAAACCATTTTCATATCATTTGGTGCAATACTTACAATTATGTGATCTTCCTCGAAGGGTAGAATTCTGTGAATGGTTTTTAAAGAAGACCCAAGAGGATGAAAATGTCATAAACAAAGTTATATGGTGTGATGAAGCAAAGTTTAGCAAAAATGGATTATTCCTGGAGTATTAATGTTTTTTGTGCAATAAAAGACGATAAAATTTTAGCATTACAAATTTATGATGAAAATTTAAATGGTGAAAGATATTGCCACATCTTAGAAGCACCCATAGAGTTTTTAAATTGCTATATATATATTGTAACGTTTATTTATTTTTACTAGTCTTTTTAATTTATTTTTAAACTATTTAAATCACTAACACTATTTAATTTATATAACACAATTTATTTACAATACTTTAATTTATATAATACAATATTTCTATTCACATTTATCTAGCAACATACTACTAACTAACTAAAATATTCAAATCGGTCCTTAATATATAGGTAAGTATTGTTCCAGAACTCCAGTCTATTCTCGATCGTATCGAGTCTAGATGCTTCGCTCATCGGGCGCCGTATATTCTCGAAGACTCTCGTATCGTCTGTTTCCTTCGCGTCTGATCATAGCGCCAGGGGCGTACTCGCACAACATTGCCCCCTCCTTAAGAGATAGTTCCTCCTGGAACTTTTACGGAATTGAGACTGGATGGAGATACTTGCAACTGAATCCTCGTCTACAATTTCCAGTTGCATGGAAATAACATGGAATGGTCTTTGATGTCAGCTGGACACGGGGCGAATGGCTGCATACCAACACTTGGACTTCGGTATCTTGAAAGATTACTTCCACCATATTTCGGATGACCCTCCAATCCAATGAGTTGCACTCTATTTTTGGCATGGCTAGCTTCTGTACGTTGGACTTCAATATGTGCTCTCTCAAGTTAAGTAATGATTCCCATATATTTCGATAAGTGGGCTGGTCTTGGTAGGTATTCTTGGTAATCAGATAGAAGAGGCAACGGGAGTCATCTCGAAGTATCAAAGCCTTCCCAGTGGCTGGTAACTGATTTCGAAGTTCTGACAATCGACCAAACTTCCTTCGGAAGACAGACGCTAATCCTCGGCCGTCGCTGATAGTGGCGGAAACGCTATGGGCTAATGAGTAGTCATCAGGAAGTGTGAACAGGTCTTGCTGTCTCTCAATAGTCACGCCGTATCTAGCTTTCCCAGTACCTCCATATGCACCCATAAATTCTTCGAAAGCAAGGTCGGGTGTATCTTGGACTTGATTTACGACTTCTTCTTCCTGGTCATGATCTCCTTCAAATTTCGCCAGTCGGTTCCGGTGTACTACCTTAGGTTTTCCATTCGGGGTCTTTATTATACGGTATATGACGTCATTGATTCTTTTCTTGATGATGTATGGACCCTCCCAAGATTGTTGTAACTTTGGTGAGTACCCCTTCCGTCTTTTCGGGTTATGGAGCCAGACTTTGTCACCTTCTTGGAAACATCCTTCTATAGCTTGGGTATCATACCGTTTCTTCATCCTGTCACTGGCAACTTGGAGATGGGAGCGAACCAAATCATGCATGTCGTCCATTTTTCTACGTAACTGGATTACATAGTCTTCTCCAGCTATATCCTCTCCAGGTCGGCATCCAAACTCGAGGTCGCATGGTAACCTCATCTCGCGTCCAAACAAGACTTTTGCTGGTGTTTGACCTGTTGATTCATTGACGGCGGATCGATAAGCCATTGCAAAGAGCGAAATATACTGGTCCCAGTCTCTTTGGTGATTGGATACTACTTTTGATAAATATTTGCCAATGGTTTTATTCATGCGTTCTACCATTCCATCTGATTGTGGGTGCAATGCTGTAGTTCTTGTTTTCTTTATTCCTAAATTGTCGCAAATTCCTTGAAAGAGTTGACTTTCGAAGTTCCTTCCTTGGTCACTGTGAATCTCCAAGGGCACTCCATATCGGCAAATAAACTCCTTCACTAGCACGTCTGCGACAGTTGCTGCCTCTTGATTTGGAATGGCGTAGACTTCAACCCACTTCGTAAAATAATCCATTACCACCAACATGTATTTGTTCTTATTCTCAGTAGTGGGGAACGGTCCAGCAATATCTAAAGCAATTCTCTCAAATGGGCTACCAACGTTATATTGTTTCATGGGAGCCTTCCCTCTTTTCTGAGGTCCATTACTAGCAGCACAGATGGTACACTTCTTACACCAGTCCTTAACATCATCGGAACTATTCATCCAATAAAACCTTTCCCGAACTCTCTGCAAGGTTTTCTTGACACCAAGATGACCTCCTGATGGACTGTCGTGTAACTGTCGTAGTACTTCGGCTACTCTACTCTTTGGTATAACCAATTGCTTTCTGTTAACGGAACCGTCATCGTTTTCAATTATTCTCTTTAATAAATCGCCTTCCAAAATGAAAGACTCCCACTGAGCCCAATATGATTTAAGGACTGTAGAGAATTTTGACACTTCTTGCCAAGTAGGTCGACGATCTTCTATCTTCCATTCTCTCATTTTCTTTAAGACAGGATCATTATCTTGTTCTTCTTTAATTTTAGTAGGTGTCCAGTCGTCGTTAACTACAGTTGTTCGTAGTATTGCAGTTTCTTTTAATTCTGTCTTACTGCAGTGAGAACACTCTTCTGGGCACGGTCTTCTGGAAAGGGAGTCTGCATTTCTGTGACTTATCCCAGCTCGATGTTCGATCCTAAAGTCGTACTCTTGGAGTCGTTCGATCCACCTGGCAATTTGACCTTCAGGGTTCTTAAACTGCATTAGCCATTTTAGGGCTGCATGGTCCGTCCGGATTAAGAATTTTCTTCCATAAAGATATTGGTAGAAGTGTTCTACAGACTTCACAACTGCCAGGAGTTCTCTCCTCGTAACGCAGTAATTCCGCTCAGGTTTGGAGAGCACTTTACTAAAATAACCCAGGACTCTCTCTTGTCCATCTTGAATCTGTGAAAGGACTCCTCCAATTCCGACATTACTGGCATCTGTATCCAAAATAAATTCTCCTTCCGGTTGTGGGTAGCCTAATATCGGTGCTGCGGTTAAATGCTTCTTCAGAGTTTCAAAAGCCGTTTGACAGTTTTCATCCCAGCAGAACTCTCTCGTTTCCTCTGTAAGGCGTGTTAATGGCTTAGCAATGTCTGAAAACTTTCTGATAAATCTGCGATAGTATGTACATAGACCAAGAAAACTTCTTATTTGATGTTTATCAGTTGGTTGTGGCCATTGTTTGATAGAAGAAACCTTGTCCTTATCTACAGACACGCCTTCCTTGCTGACAATATGACCCAGATAATTAACTTTGTCTTGGAATAACTGGCATTTCTTTGGATTTAGCATCAGTTGGGCAGCTTGAAGTCTTTTAAAAACATCTTCTAAGTTTTTCAGATGTTCTTCGAATGTCTCCCCCAAGACTATGATGTCGTCTAAGTAGACCAGGCACGTTTTCCAAGACAACCCTCTCAATACGTTCTCCATCAGTCTTTCAAATGTCGCAGGAGCATTACATAGTCCGAATGGCATGACATTGAACTGAAATAATCCAGAACCGGTGGTAAAGGCTGTCTTTTCTTTGTCTCTTGGGTCCATTTCTACCTGCCAATAACCAGACTTCAAATCTAAGGTAGAAAATAATTTACTTCCAGCTAGAGTGTCCAAGGTATCGTCGATTCGAGGCAGAGGATAACTGTCCTTCTTGGTAACATTGTTCAACTGACGGTAGTCTACACAGAACCTCGTAGTTCCATCCTTTTTCTTGACCAAGACTACCGGAGAGACCCATGGACTGGTAGAAGGTTCTATCACTCCATCTTCTTCCATTTCTCGGACAATCCTTTCAGCTTCTTGCCTCTTCGCCTGTGGTAATCTTCTAGCTGATTGACGAATTGGCTTGGCATCACCCGTGTCGATTTTATGTTTTACAGCAGAGGTACGTCCTGTCTTACCTCCCTTTGGTACAAAAATGTTGCGATACCGATGAAGAAAATCTTTCATTTTTTGTTTTCTCTTCTCGGTTTAAAGATGTACCAGCAACCGCCACCATTTGTTCAAACTTATCGTTGGAATTATCGGGAATAGCTGTCTGTCGAATTATAGATGTTACTGGTACGGAGGTTCCAACTTTGGTCTCTTTCTTGATCGTAATTGGGTGATCATTGACATTTATAACTCGTACTGGAATTTCTTTAGCAGAAGTGACCAATCCTTTTCCTATCAAAATTCCTCGACCGACCTCCTCATCATGGTTCCATGGTTCCATCATCACAGGTATTCCTTCGTCAATAGTTCCTTGCAGTCTGGCCGCTATGATCGTTTCGCTTCTACCAGGTACCACAGTATCCTCCAGGACAACGGCTGGCACGGTTTTGTCCTCATATGGATGAAGGAATATTTCTTCAGAACCAACTTTGATAACTCTGTTCTTGAAATCCAGTTGGAAACCATGTAAGTTCATCACATCCATTCCTAGTATAACATCTTCCTCAATATCAGCGACAATAACAGTATGCGTGAACTTTTCTGAGCCAATTCCTATTTGAACCTGGACTTCTCCAAGGATGTTAGCTCTGTCACCTGTGGCAGTTCGCAGTCGTAGCCTTGTTGGTAAAAGCTTCTTACGGCTATTTATAGTTGTTGGCCGTATAATCGTTCTGGTCGCTCCAGTATCCACCAATAGTGTGTACTTTTTACCGTTGACCTCACCATCTACATATACACTGTCTTCGCGGCATTTCAAAGAGGCTATTAATATGAGAGGGTCTTTGGAAACGTTCTGGGTCGAAGCTGCCCCCTCTAGGCCGGCCCGTTTTAGTTTTTCCTGTGGAGTAGTTTCTTGATTCGTAGTGACCCCAGGACGTTTACATGAATTGCGAGCATGTCCTATTTCACCACAATTCCAGCGCCTGATGGTCTTCTTCTTTTTCTTATCAGTAAAGTTCTTCATCATATTTACTAATTGGTCTAACTTATTTTCATCTTCCTCTTCCGTTACGGACCTTACTTTACTGTATCCTCCACAAGCTTTCGAAGCCGCTTCATACTCAAGCGCGGCAGACAAAATGTCCACTAATGTTTTGTGGTGGGCTAAACGGAGTGTCTTTGCCATTTCGTGGTCACGAAGTCCATCAAGAAATGCTTCAACAGCTAAACATTCCATCATTTGTTCTGGAGCTGAAGGGTAAGCAAATCTTACCAATCTGGCAATATCTACTTCGTACTCTTGAAGTGTCTCCTCTCGCTTCTGTTTTCGAGTCTTTAACTGCGATCGGTACAAGTTCTCCAAGTGTTCGTGACCATATCGCATGTTCAAGCTTTTCTTCAGTTGCTCAAAATCATCTGTGTCCTCCACTGGTATGGTCTGAAGAACATCCAAAGCGTCTCCTCTCAGAGCGATGGTGAGGTTTATTGCCTTCTCTTTTTGGGACCATCCGTTCGCTCTCGCAGCTGTTTCGAACTGTTTGAGATAATTTTCCCAAGACATCTTTCCGTCAAAGGTTGGGGCCTTAACACGAACAGAACTTCCGCTGCCTTCCAATTTCGGTTTCCGCTCCACTTTGAAGCTTCTCATTTCGTCCTCGTTTTCCTCTCTTAAATCTTCCATATCTTCTTTACCTCCTTTTTCCATCTCTTCCATTTGCTTTTCCATTTCTCTTATTTTCTCTTCAATTTTTTTTTCAAATGAAGACATTTTATTTTCCATAGAAGAAATGTCCAAAGAAACTTTGTTTTCCAAAGAAGAAATATCATTTTTTAAAGAAGACATATCATTTTTTAAAGAAGACATATCAGTAGAAACTCTTTTTTCCAAAGAAGAAATGTCAGAAGAGATATCACTCTTCAAAGAAGACATATCGGAAGAAACTTTATTTTCCAAAGAAGAAATATCACTCTTCAAAGAAGACATATCGGAAGAGATATCACTCTTCAAGGAAGACATATCGGAAGAAACTTTATTTAATGAAGAAATAATTGTAGCAGAAGAGTCGTCTACAAAAATATGATTTTCTGGATCTAAACCATCATTTTCCAATGCTTGCTTAAGTCGCTCCAACAGCTCGGTCTTCCTTCCTGTTGTTTCCAATTCACGATCCTCCAGCTCTTGACGCAATTCTGTCACTTTCAAGTCACAAAGTTTTTTCGACATATTTATTTATTTATTTTTTACCTTATTTATTTACAATATCCCACTTCTGACACCAATGTAACGTTTATTTATTTTTACTAGTCTTTTTAATTTATTTTTAAACTATTTAAATCACTAACACTATTTAATTTATATAACACAATTTATTTACAATACTTTAATTTATATAATACAATATTTCTATTCACATTTATCTAGCAACATACTACTAACTAACTAAAATATTCAAATCGGTCCTTAATATATAGGTAAGTATTGTTCCAGAACTCCAGTCTATTCTCGATCGTATCGAGTCTAGATGCTTCGCTCATCGGGCGCCGTATATTCTCGAAGACTCTCGTATCGTCTGTTTCCTTCGCGTCTGATCATAGCGCCAGGGGCGTACTCGCACAACAATATGTTACATGTTTCTTATTCTTAGTTAACTATATTTAATCAAAGAATATATAAAAAATATTAAAAGTACCAGATAGACAGTTTTAAAGATAACCTAACCATGTATCACTTACCCTATTAAATCTTTTAGCTTGGAATATGTGTCCGTTAACCCTATAGAGTTTTCTCCATCTTCGAGCCCCTCGTCTATAAATACTTCCTAAAATTAAAAATATTAAATATGAATATTGCGACTATTCAAAACATGCGAACTCAGTACGTAAAGATTTACCAATAAAGTTTGTTTTTTTAAATACCTTACTTTTTTGTAAGAAATTTGTTTTACGTCATTATTGACTAATTAATTTTACTTCAAATATTAACGTCAATGCATTTTTAATCAAGTCGTGGTTTGATTAAATTTTATAATTCATTTAAAAAAAAACTGTATTCATTTTTTCCCAGTAATTACAGTCTAGAATAAGTAAACAGTAATTAATAAGGGAGAAAAAACAAAGCCCTTTTTCTCCTCCATAAAAAAGTCAACATTAGATTAGCGACTGGGACAATTAAAATCAAATACAAAATGGTTAAGTACTGGTGAAGTTGCAGAGAATATAAATTATGTACGTAATAAGTTCATAGCAGAAATGTAGCGTATGAACTAAAAGCAAATTAAAATTAAGTTTGGCTGTTCTTTTATAACTGATTTTTCTTGGAATATCTAACAAATTGTTCGTATTATCTCTCTTTTAGATTGTTTGTCCATATCCTTTTACCGGGCGTGTGACGAACAACATTTTATTCAAGTACAGAAAGCACAAAAAAGGATTGAAAAAACAAAATATTAATATATTTATCGACGCTTTCACTCCATATAAAACTGTTAATATTAATATAAGTAGGCAATAAGTAAATTATGTTTATGGTTTTGCTGCTGAATTTCAATAAATGTATATACATACATTTTGTCAACTACATTATATCTATACAGGCTGTTTCAAAAAAAGGTAACACCATCTCTAGGATAGGTAAAAAACTGAAAAATAATTGGGGTTTGTTTAGTAAATTTTTTTTCTAACGCCATCCGTTTTCAAGATAAAGGGCGTTGAAGAAAATAAAAAATTACACATTTCTTACGATTTTGCCGAAACTACTGGAACCATTGCAATGAAATTTTATACGAATATGTTTTGGAAGCTGATATATCCCATGAATTTGTTTTTATAACTAACTCTCATAGAGGGCGCTAGTTACACGATTCATACAACGTATTATTCAACATAACTTTTTTTAGGGTAGAATTATTAGTCCAAACTCCAAGTGAATATATACATCGTTATTTTCAAATCAAAATATTCCGAAAACGGTACATAATATCGAGTTTTACCAAGAGTACCTTTTTGGTGTAGAATTAAACGATGTTTATGTTCACTTGGAGTTTTGACTAATAATTCTACCCTAAAAAAAGTTATGTTGAATAATACGTTGTATGAATCGTGTAACTAGCGCCCTCTATGAGAGTTAGTTATAAAAACAAATTCATGGGATATATCAGCTTCCGAAACATATTCGTATAAAATTTCATTGCAATGGTGCCAGTAGTTTCGGCAAAATCGTAAGAAATGTGTAATTTTTTATTTTCTTCAACGCCCTTTATCTTGAAAACGGATGGCGTTAGAAAAAAATTTTACTAAGCAAACCCCAATTATTTTTCAGTTTTTTACCTATCCTAGAGACGGTGTTACCTTTTTTTGAAACACCCTGTATACAGTGTGAAAACCACCTTATGTTGAATTTATTTATAATTCTTTCGCAGAAATTCATTCTACGATCTGGATTCTCTTTTATTATTTCTTGCACAAAAGTCAATTTATATGGATGAAGTTTTTCTTTATGGAAACACTTTAGGACAGTTGTGTCACTCACATTATTTTGACGAGAAATTTGACGTGAACTTGACGTTGGATTCTCCACGACACTTAACATAATATCTACCTTCACATCATCTTCAACGAAGTGTGATTTTCTCTTTAATGGTGTGACATGTCCAAGTTCTCTGAATTGTGCATAATTTTTAGACACAGTACCTTGTGAAATATTAGGCAATTGAGGATACCTCTGTTTAAATAAATCTGCCACTTCAACTTGACTTCTGCATTTATCGCCGTAACCAATCATCATTAAAATTTCAATCTCAGTTAAATATTTCATTATTACTTCGCAAGATATTAGTTTTCTGATTAAGAATTGACAACTACGATATTTAAATGTCAACACATCAACAACTGACAGACATTATTTACCGATTTAGTTTAATTATATTGGCATAGTTATCTATACAGTTTTTACCTATTCGTGACAAAAAATGTTAACAAAACCCAAAATATTGATACTTAGTGAAGAAATTTGAGATCTGCATTCAGCTAATTAAAAATAAAACCATTATTTAAAGTGTGAAACATTATTATTATCACAATTTTATGTATTTACTATCTTGAACAAAATTATAAATGAAAATTATATAATGAATGAAAACAAACAAATTAGTACATAGAAATAGAAAATGAAAACTTACTGTCCTCACCCTGACAGGGCATTCCAGGTTGCGACGGCACATTCGGGAAAACTGTGGACAAAACAAAATATATTAGACCGTTTTTGCCGCCGGAAGAATTTTCCCCGACAACTTTGAACATCGTATGCAAACATGCACACACCGCACAACAAAACAAATGCCACAAAGCTTGCCAATCTATTTTTGTTTGAAAATAATTTTCAAATAATACAACGGGATAATCATATTTTGTCTCACATCAAAGCAATTATTATCTATTTGATAAGATAACGTTGAACGTGGCAGCAGCAGAAACATTTGATACAAATATATTTTTAAAAAGATTTATCATCCATTCCCGTCGATTTCTACCTTGTACATTTTTTTTTAATATCATCAATGGGAGAATGTTGATTTGGCATCTGCAAAAAAATAATCATGTTGTTGTGGATCGATACGCGATTAAAAGAAATGAACAACAATTCGATGTAACACTATATTAAAACATCGTTCTAACTACATACAGATTAAATAAAAAACGCATGCCTTTATTGAGACGTCCATTGATATAAAATATATAATAATTTTAAGGAAGTTTTAGATTTTTTAACATGTAAATATCACCAGGTTAGATTATTATTAGATTATTAAGTATGTCATGAAGATGGCAGCACTCGTAAACAAAAGTTGGGAAATGTGTTTGCGCATGCATTTCAGCCATTTTGGACGCGCAGTTGTTGTTTGACAATCATTTGAGTGAGTCGATGTGAGTGTTTTTATGAAAATGGAAAAAATCGAATATCGAGCTGTCATTAAATATTTGTTTTTGAAAGGCAATACGCCTACGCAAATCAAAGACGAGTTGGACGCTGTGTACGGGGACTCTGCACCATCATTTACCACCGTGAAATTTTGGCCGTACCAGCTTGGGTGACGATGAACGTTTGGGACGTCCAAAAACTGCAACTACTGACGATAATATCGCCCAAGTTCACCAAATGGTGCTAGACAACCGTCGAATTAAAATTAGAAAGATAGCAGAGGTTATAAACATGTCCAAAGAAAGTGTTTGTCACATGTTGAATCAAGAATTAGGCATGAGAAAGCTGTCCGCGTATTGGGTGCCGCGTTTGCTCACTTTGGACCATAACGTGTTCGAATGACCATTTCCAACTCTCTGTTGGGGCAGTTTAGGCGCCGATTAATTACTGTAGATGAAACTTGGATACACCATTATACTCCAGAAACAAAAACACAGTCAAAACAATGGACTGCGAAGGGGGAATCGGCTCCAAAAAAAGCAAAGGTTGTTCCTTCGGCTGGGAAAGTGATGGCAACTGTTTTCTGGGATAGTTATGAAGTTATCTTTATTCGATTATATTCAAAAAGGAAAAAACCATTACAGGAGCATACTACGCATCATTACTTAGCAAGCTGAAGGCAAAAATTGCGGAAAAAGGCCACATTTGCAGAAAAAAACAATTCTGTTTCACCAAGACAATGCGCCGTCTCACACTTCAGCGGTTGCCATGGCGAAAATCCACGAATTACGGTTTGAACTGCTTGATCACCCTCCTTACTCACCAGATCTAGCCCCAAGCGACTTTTTTTGTTCCTGAGCTAAAAATTGCGCTCGGAGGACAGAGATTTTCGTCGAATGAGGAGACCATCACCTTCGTAAACAACTATTTTGCAGAGAAAGACGCCGAGTACTATTTGGACGGGTTGAAGAGATGAGAGCATCGCTGGGAGAAGTGTATAGACTTACAAGAAGACTATGTAGAAAAATAAAAATTAATTTGAAGAAAAAATGTCTAGTATCTTTGTTAGGTCGGAAACTTTTCAGACAAACCTCGTACATTGTTTCTGTATATTCTGGAGGATTCAGAAAAAATTCTTCATTATCACATTCACGACTTGTACCATAATGATTGTCTTTATGATCCTTATGACACAAATAACTTTGTAAGAAGTTTGGGACAGCCTGTATGTGGTCTGTATTATATAAATGTCCACTAGACTACATTTAATAGGTCACTGAATTACGGACCACAAAATAAAATCTCTTGGACGTACACTATGAGCAATATTTATATAAACCGTTGGCCTAAATAACCAACATTTTTTTCTCAGCATCCAAATATATCATCAATTAATGATAATTAATGAAAATTATATCGAAAACAAAAAAAAATTACAAAGTACAATCGGTCGATAAACCGAAAATAATTTTATTTATTATTTTTATCTGATCGACCCAATTTATGGTTGGCGGTCAAAATAAGCTGCTCCACAAAGTTAGGAATACAGTGAAATTTTTAAACAAAAGCAAATATCAATAATGAAATTAGTTTCCAATTTGTTTTTTATAAAAATCAAAACGTATAAACATATTGATAAAGAAAACCTAAACAATTTGAGTGTAGGAGGATGACTAATAGCACAGCCCAAACAAGTGGTGATAGCACTCCTCCTTGGAGGTGGAATTTGCCTACATTAGCCACTAATTTAAAAACTATTTTTGCCAGCTCAATTATTTTTCAATTTGGTATTATTAGAAATGAATCACTGCGTGCCGAGCGAAGCGAGGTTCGCAGCACCCAATTAATCTAAACTAATTTATATTATAATAAATTTATGACCTCGTGATTAAAACATGTTTAAAAATTAGTTATAATTAATTTGAATCTGAATACCTCACGATGAAGGCGGGCAACTACATAATAGTATAAATCTCACGATATGAGCCTGATCGTGGCGCAGTGGAATACGTGCTTGCCCTCACGCAGAGGGCTCGGGTTCGAATCTCAACCTTAACCTTTTTTTAAATATTTTTTGCTGTTTGGGGCCGCGGGCTGCTAATATCCACTCTCCGCATTGTGACACAATATACTATTGTCAAATACAAAGCACAAAACACAAATTTTTATTGATGTGGACTTCATCGTTCGCGTTTGGCGCCATACCGCTTCATTCAAAAACCACTACGATCGGGATCTATATTCAAACATGTCACAAATGCAACTCGAACTGCAACTCATCATTATTAACATCTGATCAACTGATCAAAAATTTAAGCTGCAGGAAAATGTGCTTGGGTAAGCAAGGTATCCTGTAGGGGCTCTGTGTAAGAGTTATCTGGCGTTTCCAGAAATCTTACTTGCCCTGTAGTACCCTCCTTTGCTAAGAATTTGTGGATTCTGGAACATTGTGGAGTCTACAAACAACTTTATCAACAAAAAAATGGACAACACTTTAAGCATTTACTGTAAAGAGAAAGTTCAATTATACAGTGCTTATACTTCAAAAATCCAAACAACAAAAAACTCTACTTTTTATTAAAGTTGGACATTGTCAACTAAAATTTGTAGTCACTATTGATAGTGTACTTTGATACATTATTTATTTTGTTTCGCTGACATGGTTTACTCTTTGCAAGAAATAATTGAAATTGTAGGTTTATACTACCAAAATAATAATTGTGCAAGAGCTGCTGCTAGAATATTTAACGAATTACATGACGGAAGACATGCAACTCATAAGTATGTAATTCAACTGATGGAAAAATTTACCACAACAGGGTCTGTTTGCCATAAAGTGCATAAGCGATAGGGACTCTTAAATAACCAAGCAATCCAAGTGGCAATTTTAGAACAAGTCATCTTAGAGGCTCAACAACCCCAATCGTTGTCAACAACAAGTAGAGCGATCGGTGTTTCATCTTCTACAGTTTTCCGAGTTCTACATAAATTCAAGTACCACCCATACAAAGTTAAGTTGGTGCGCGAGTTGAATGAAGATGATTTTGATCGTCGTCTAGAGTTTTGCGAATTAATGACGCAATTTATCAATAACAATCCACAATTGTTAAACAATATTTGCTTTTCTTTTTCTCTTCAAAAATAACCAATAGAAGTATTTGTTCTCTCGGGGAGCGACCCTTCTATCCGTACAGTGAGAGAACGAATTTCAAGAATACGGTTTTGGCATTTTCAATAGAACCACGCCCACTTTCTATTGGCTGTTCTATTCTATCACCGTCAAGAATAGGGGTCTTGTTTGTTTATTACAGATAAACACGATTTTCTCTCCTGTCATATATCTTGTCAACTGGTACAATCAGTTAGTCACAGAACACGGTGTTTTGTGCCGCCAGTTCTTTGAGAATACTTGAAACGAACGTAGCTAAAATGTGACAACGTTGACTTTTAAACACACTTCATTATTGGTTATTAAATGGCGCTACGTTTAAAACTTACTTATTATTTATTGCTAAATTTTACGAAATGAGAAAAATTACTTGCAAAATGAATACCAATATAAGTAAGTAGGTATCTTATCCTAAATAATATATATTGCTATCATTTTGATTAATATGATCCTATTAAACTAATACATTATTTGATCAATTATTTATTATTGCATCAAATTACTATTATTTTTGAAAAGAGGATGAAATAAGTCATTCGTCATAAAATTTTCCAGACACCAAACATTAATTGATCAAATACACTGGCAGGCATCAACCTGATAATGTCAAGTTATTATTTTTTAGATGTTTATTTTAAATTTTATGTCCGGCAGTATAATTATTGTACAAAGGAATTTAAACCAGTTTCATTTTTGTAAATAAACATAACTCTATCTATAACACCCAATCGAACAGTATAAACGAAAGTATCCAAAAAAAAACACGTTTTAAATACAGATTCCCAAAATATCCTACAACAAAAACAAACTCGTATAAAATCACAATGACTAACCGGCAGTGGTGTTTCCAATCAGAGACGAAGGATCGTAAGAATATACAGGATGATACGATAACAATACGGCGGCTTCGCCAAAATCGTAAAATAAACTTCTTAGCCAAGTTCTGTCGACCATATTAAGAAACGCCGCTACATTTCACATGGTAAATATGTTACACTGTAAACCACAGCACTTACTAGTGATAATACTCGATCGCAGACAACAAATTTTTTTTTAAATTCCGCTACTTAGAGGTAGGCTAGATATGCAATGTTCTAAATTAAAGACGATCGCGTTATTAGTGAAATATTAATTTCAAAATAAATACATATACGGACATAAAAATAAAAGTACAAATTTAAAATTGCCTCACTTTACGCGCCAAAATTTGTAACTACAATTATTTGGTTCTGCTATTTCAGTAAAATTGTGTAATTTGAAATCTTAGTCGTAAATATGTTGCAAGTAATGTACACTATTTCTCCTACGACCACTTATTTTATTAAACGATGTGTATGGCGAGTTGCCTGACTAATCTTACGTTTTATTTGTAAACTATTGAAATAATCTAAAAATAATTTTAACGGCGTATAATATATATAACAGGTCGGCTGAAAACTCCCCGGTCTATCATAGTAAAACACAATATTTTGACAAAATTCATTTTTTTATTCAACATAGTTGCCTTCAAGGGCGATACAGCGATTATAGCGACCTTTCGACTTTTCGATACCATTTTTGTAGTACTCCTTCGGTTTGTCCTCAAAATAGGCTTCAGTTTCGGCGATTACCTCAATATCAGAGCCAAATTTTTTTCCCGCGAGCATTCTCTTTAGGTCAGAGAAAAGGAAAAAAGTCGCTGGGGGCTAAATCTGGAGAATACGGTGGGTGAGGAAGCAATTCGAAGCCCAATTCATGCAATTTTGCCATCGTTTTCGATGATTTGTGACACGGTGCATTGTCTTGATGAAACAACACTTTTTTCTTCTTCATATGGAGCCGTTTTTTCGCGATTTCGGTCTTCCATCGCTCCAATAATGCACAGTAATAGTCGCTGTTGATTGTTTTTCCCTTTTCCAAATAGTCGATGAACAATATACCGTGTGTATCCCAAAAAACTGAGGCCATAACTTTGTCAGCTGACTGTTGAGTCTTTCCACGCTTTGGTGGCGGTTCACCGGCCGCAGTCCACTCAGGTGACTGTCGATTGGACTCAGGCGTGTAGTGATGGTGCCAAGTTTCATCCATAGTCACATATCGACGTAAAAAATCAGATTTATTACGACTTAACAGCTGCAAACACCGCTCAGAATCATCAATTCGTTGCTGTTTTTGGTCGATTGTGAGCACGCGCGGCACCCATTTCGCACAGAGCTTCCGCATACCCAAATATTCGTGAACGATATGTCCAACACGTTCCTTAGATATCTTTAGAGTGTCAGCTATCTCGATCATATTCACTTTACGGTCACTCAAAATCATTTTGTGGATTTTTTTGATATTTTCGTCGGTAACCACCTCTTTTGGGCGTCCACTGCGTTCACCGTCTTCGGTGCTCATTTCACCACGCTTGAATTTTGCGTACCAGTCAATGATTGTTGATTTTCCTGGCGCAGAGTCCGGAAACTCATTATCAAGCCAAGCTTTGCTTCAACTGTATTTTTTTCTTTCAAATAACAATATTTAATAAGCACACGAAATTCTTTTTTTCCATCTTTTTGAAAATAACAAAAGTTGCTTCACTAAAAATGCAATATCTCACAAACTAATAGTCCGACAGCTGTCAAATTTTTACACGAATCTTTTGAAGGTTGATACTATCTAAAAATGAAATGGATTTAATTCTAGTGTCGTCATCTATAGGTCAGACCGGGGACTTTTCAGCCGACCTGTTACAACAATAAAAGTATGAAGCTTTTTCGTTACAAAATAGCTTGATGCTATTTTAATAAAATGTATAGAAAATATACAGAGTATCCACCAAAATAAACCGAATATAAAAAATATATAGTATTTTTCACAGTAAATGGTATTGGCTTTTTAACTGCAATAAACTACCCGATTTAATCTCATTGTGTAGAAAAAGATGCAAATGTGCTTGCTACAGGGTCAAACTTAAGAAATTTAAATTTTGCATAATATAGGAGATATACAAGTAATTTATTTAAATGCTACAATTCTATTCTATATTTAGTTCAGTGTCGCTATCGCTAACCTCATCTAAATTAATTATAATTGGGGCAATTGATTTTACAGAAAGGTACGAGTTTTCAACATTTATAACATAACTAACAGAACTTTTCCAACTCTCGGTAGGAATGTCATTCATACAGTTCCTAATTAATTCTACCACACTACCACTTAAAGTCGGAGAAGTATTTTTTCCACGCACACTCGATTAAAGTAGGGAGGTAGTCGTAACACTGTATGTCCCAATTCTTCTGCAATCGTAAAGAAAATGACTGCAGCACTTGTAAAAGTTGTTTTTTTGTATAATTTTCCTCAAAATATATGTCATTTACAGCCATGAAGTTTTGAATCTCCAATTTCGTATTCTTTGAGCCAGGAATTTTTTGCAATTGTCGACTATGATAGCTTGCGTTGTCCATTACTATAACGCTGTTTGGCGGAATGTTGGGTAACAGGCAATTTTTAAACCAATCTTCAAAAAGCTCTGCTTGAGTCCTTAATATTTTTGGCAGAATGCCACATAATAGCGTTTGGGATCCAACCATTTTCTGATCCTGCGTGTAATATTGTGATCCTCTTCCCTTTATTTGATGGTGCTTTTGTTTTACACTTATCAGAGGAATCAGACCATCCTTTGGAAGGGGTGTCATGCGTGCCAAACCACGTCTCGTCGAGGTAGAGTATTGGGCCATTTTCAGACCAGGGCTGCCAGAACTAGTGTTTTCGTACTAGATCTAGTGTTTTTGGCCGATATTTAGTACGTTAGTGTTACATTTAATATATCTAGTACCTTTTAGCAAATTATTTAAATTTAGTACAGTTTTCAGTACAAATGTCAAAATCGTCAATTGTCACTGTCAATTGCCATATTTGAATTGTAAACAACGGTAAAAAGAGTGATATATTTGTTATATAAATTATAATAATGGAAGAGTAAGTTGTTAATTGTAAATTATAATTAATAATTATCTAAAATACGTTTTATTTTTAAAGATTTGTTATACGAGAAATAAAGCAGGATGCTATGGAAGTAGAACCGGTCGATAAAAATGAAGTTATTATTTTAGAAATTGACAGTAATATTAGCCTGGAAGGGAATGAAGTTTTTTCATCAGAATTTCAGTCTCAAAATGAAGAGCCAAGAAAAAGAAAACACATTTATAGGCAAAAGTTTCGGGAAGAATGGCGAGAAAAGTTTAAATGGATTCAATCCAAGAACGGAAAAGCTTTTTGCAGTATTTGTAAAAAACACATTAGTGGTAGTATAGTGCATCTAAGGAGACATGAAAACAGTACGCAGCATTCATCTAGAAAAAGGGCAGCTCACTCAACTCCATCCATTAAAAGTTTATTACCACAAGGAGTATCTCAAATCCGTGATGATATAAAGAGGGCAGAATTAAAAATGATAATGTTTCTAGCTGAACATAATCTTCCATTTTTACTTATGGACCATCTCCCTAAATTTGTAGCTTCCATAGGACATGACTAAAATATTTTAAAAAATGTTAAATGTGCACGTACTAAGGCAACTATGACCTTAAAAATATTTAAAAATTATTTCTCCACCCAAATTTCTGAGATTGTCCAGGGTCAGAAATTTTCTATTATTGCAGATGAAACCACTGACATATCAACAACAAAGTGTTTAGCCCTAGTAATTAGATTTTCAGATTTAAAAGCAAATGAAGTAAAAGATTGTTTTTTGGATATGGTAGAAGTAGAGCAGTGCTCTGCTGAAGCTATTACTAGTAAAATAATTGAAACATTAAAAAACTATAATCTGCAGACTTCTGACATGATAGGTTTTGCGGCAGATAACGCCTCTGTAATGTTAGGAAATCTTACTGGTGTACAAGCACGTCTCAAGCAAAAAATTAATAAAAATATTTTTGTGATTGGATGTGTTTGTCACTCAATGGCTTTATGTGCTTCAGCAGCATCATCAAAATTGCCTAAACAGATTGAAGACTTTACATGTGATCTGTATTCTTATTTTAGCCACAGTTCAAAGAGATTGAGTGAATTAAAAAACTTTCAAGAGTTTATTGATCTAAAACCAAAGAAATTATTACGTCCTAGTCAAACACGCTGGTTATCTTTAGAGCAAGTCGTTAATAGGATTTTATTATTGTGGTCATCATTAATTCCTTTTTTTACTTTAGCTGTTGTAGAAGATAATTTGCAGGCCGCAGCTACATTATTGAATGCACTTAACAATCCAGTTTACAAATTATATTTTTTGTTCTTGTCCTATGTACTACCACTCATAAAACAAGTTAATTTGGAATTTCAATCTGAAAGACCAAAATTATTTTTTTTATTTAAAAAAATTGCTAAAAATTTTATGAACCCAGGTTATGTTGATCTCTGCAATGATTTAAGGGAAATCGAACCCTCCAATATAAGTGAGCATTTATCATTAAATAAAATTTATATAGGAGCAAAATGTCAAATGTACATAGAATCATTAACAATAAATCATTTAGAGTTAAATGGGTTTCGGCAAAAATGTTTGGAATATTATATAGAACTGTGTTGCCAGATTAAAAACCGTTTTTCCACTTTTACAGAAAACTATAAAAATTTTGATGTATTAAATCCAAGACTTGTTCTTAGTGGTACACAAAGTATTGTGCCACTTTTAAACCAATTCCAATTTATAATCAAAGAAGAAGATATTGAAGAGATTAGTAATGAATTTAGGAGCATACCTGATTTACCAGTTGATATTATTGAAAAGTTACAGTCGCTAGACTTCGAAAAATTTTGGTTTCATATTTTAAACATAAGAAATGCATCTGATATAGTCATGTTTCCTCACCTATCTAAATTTATTACTGCTATACTGTCTTTTCCCCATTCTAGTGCTACTGTGGAGAGAATATTTTCACAGTTAAATAATTAAAACAAAAACAAGAAATTCCTTATCAGTGGAAAACTGCAGCTCTTTACTACACTGTAAGGCAATATTGAAGGACAGTAATTGTATAACATGGACTCCATCAGATGAATTATTAAAAACGAATGTCAGTTATTCTAATAAGGATATCTAAACTCAAATTTCATTAAAAATGTATATTTTTTACACTCCACCATACAAATATGTTTAAGTTTCTATTAAGGTGATAAATTTTTAGTTACTTAGTTTCTGCATAATTTTTTTTGTTGTTTTTATGTAAATATTAATTTTTTTTGTTTTTATACAAGAAGTATATTTACAAGTACAAGAAGTATATTTTACAAGTGCAATATATGTTCAAAGTTTTTTTTGTTACCATTGTTTTTAGTACTTATGTATTTTAGAAGATATTTTTATTTTAATAAATTTATATATTTATTTTTTTATTTATATGGGTCTACAGTTGTAAAGTTTTGTTCTTTTGTTATAAATAAATAATTTAAAATTATCGCCATTTATTTAAAGTTCCCGCCATTTATTTAGTACTTTTTGTGTTCTGTGTTGGTAATTTTTAGTCCTTTTTAGTACTTTTTGTTTTATGATTTAGTACATTATTGCGTTTTCATTCTGGCAGCCCTGTTTCAGACCGGTATTTTCTTATTGACGTTATATATTCAATATATATTGTCAATTTTGCGATATTTAAAGCCCATTGCAGACAGAGCTCGCCAAAGAGTAGTGAGGCCACAGTTGATGAGCTGCTGTTTCAGACTTTTGATTGTAAGGACACGCTGCTCATCGTACATAGTGTAGATTTTTCGCCTTATCAAATCTTTTTCCCAGTCGTCTAGACTTTTTGTGAAACCGGAATCTTAACGCTATTTTCTTGATTCCATGGAATTTTCAACAATTCGTCTAACTGAAGTAAGAGGCACCTTCGTCAAATTACTGGTTACTCTTGCTGCAGCACCCGCGTTATATCCTTGCTGAAGTAAGGAACTATACACATTTTTTATAATGATTTTCGCGTCACAAGATAAGTGATTCTTCTTTAACGAACCACTGAAAGAAGCACTATTACTTTTTATCCACGGACGCCACATACTGCTTATTCTGTACGTTGCGGTATAAAATCTTTGCTATTAATGTCTGTAATAACAAATAAATGTTATAAAATTATTGCACGCCGTAAAACAAGTGAACACTTCCAATGAAATACAAAGACAAAAACAATCCCTCTCTGAGAAACAAAGTTACCTGAATCAGGTCCTTTTACATTTATGATGTGCATCTCGGATTTTACAACTTAGGGATCTAATTGGTTTTATTATAATCCTTTTTCATAAGACGTATACAATTATAAATCATAGAGAACGTCCACTCTAATGAGTATGATAACATTTAGCGAGACGAGACGAGACCGAGACTTAAACGAGACTTATTTTTTTCAGAATTGAGGAGACCGAGGCAAGAGTCTCGTCCTATCTCGTCTCGTGTGAAGCCCTAGTGGTGTTAAATCTGGTGAAAGAGGTGGACACTCGAAATTATTCTGTTACCAAAATGTTCATGCAGCAAATTTATGGAGTGTTCCGCTATAAGACTTGAAACTATTCCTTGCGGATACAACAACCCCCATAACTGCTTCACTGGTAGATGACTTATTAAAATATTGTTGATATATTTCTGACAGTTGTTTTAAACATCCTTCCTGAAAACTCTTGGTTTACTCATTGCAGGCCTTTGTTAACATTTATCACACTTTGTTACACTTTATTTTTTATAACATATTTTACTCCAAAAGAAAACCATCGTGCTCATAAAAACACGGCTAATACTACAGGGATATGTGAACCACCAAAAAATATGACAATTGGACTCCCCAAACCCGTGAAATTTGAAAAAAAATTCCCGTTGCTTTTTGCACATGTCTTAGTCCCAAAAAAATATTTGTCAAAAAACAATCATCACACACATAAATCACAAATTATAAAAGCAAACTGAACTTGTTATAAGCATAGCCATTTTTACATTCTTGGGATAATTGTCCAAATTTTCCAAAACAAAAAAAGCCACTTTCGATAATAATTATCTAATTATAAAAATTTGAATATAGATAAACATACTGAGTAGTTCTGACTAGAGTGTTAGATACGTAAAATAAAATATCTTTTATGCTACAACAATTAGCTACGTGTATCATTCAAAGTATAAAAATCACTCGGTATGAAACAGCAAATTCCGATTTGAATAGAATCTTCGTGAAAATATTTCGTTGTTGTCTACAATCGAGATATCACTAGCACTTACTAATACATCGCCAACAGTACATTAAGAGTTAATGTCAGAAATTCGACAAGTTCGCAACAATTCCTTTGCAATCTCACGATACGCGACAGGTATACTGAGAAAACAGCAGATTTAGGCGCGATAGATAACAACTATGATATATATAAATATATCTCGGTGATAAGAAGTTATTACAAATTAAAATCGAATATTTTCGTTAAGCAGATCCGACTCAATTATAATTTAATTCATTTTCAGCATTATCTCCATAAATATATACACGTATGTCCAAAAGTTTGAAATAATGAAATATTTCATTTTTTTATTAATTTTTATAAATAATTTTTTTGATATAAGTAAACATAATTTTGCTACAACTCTAACCAATACTAAATAAATCTTGAAGTCAGATAAACATACAAAAAAAATGATTCTAAAATCATAGTGGTATATCCATCCAACTTTTGTTAAATGTTCAGGGTATTCTTAAAAAGAGAAGTTATACTATTTTCACCCATAGACCTATTATCAGAAGAGACCTTGTTCGTTTTGTCGCAATAATTACAAGAATTACATGAATTTGAGAAAGACTACCAACCGATTCTCTTTGTTCCGTCTTCGTTCTGGCAACGCTGTATCATTATTCAGGAGTTATGCTGACGCTTATAATCAGTGGCGTGCTATTTGTTAAAAATGGGAATATCTCTGTCTGGGAATATTTAGTAATTTTCGTTGGAATATATTTATGAATAGTTAATACTCAGTTTTTGACTTAAATAATATCGTTATTATTAACTGCCCAAATAAAATGTAATGCATTTTAAAGTTTAATTTTTGAAACATTAGGTTACAATTAAAATGGGAAATTATATTTATATAACAGATAACAATCAAGAAATAATAATTAAGTTATGTTAGGTTAGTTTTTATTATTCTCTCTGAACTTATAAGTCCTCACCAAGATCCACTTTTATGGTGGCGAGAAGAGAAAAACAAATATCCTCGGTTGTCAACTATGGCAAGAAGATATTTGGCGATACCTTGCACTTCTGCCGAGAGTGAGAGACTATTTTCAACAGCTGGAGATATTGTCACAGACAAACGTACGTCATTATCACCTGATTCAGTGTCTTATTTATTGTTTTTAAACAAGAATTTATAGTTATATGTTGTTAAATAAATTTGTATTTCTAATAGAATATCTTCTGCTTTAAATATACTCAACCATTACTCCGGTTAAATAAAACTACGAATAATATATTTATCTGTAATTTGTACTTTCAATATTTTTCATGATAATGCTATTATTTGTTTACGAAGTACTTAAAATGTTTAGCATGATAAATCAGAGGTTTGAACATCTCAAAATTCGAAAAATATCAAAAAAATTGACGATCGGTTCGAAAATTTTTAAATTATTCATCCGTTCACGGATCATTCGTAAATTTTTTTCATGAAAAATTTTCGAATAATTCGAATAATTCGAATATTTCGAATAATTCGTAAATTCGAATTATTCGATTCGAATGTCGAATCGAATAGTACTATTCGATTCGATTCGATTCGAACGCTATTCGCACACCCCTATTATTCTCTTTTAATTTTTTTGGAAAAAATTAATTTGGAATTATGTTTCAAAGTAGTTTGTTTAATTTAAATTAAAAATCTAAAAATAATGGACATAAATAATGAAAATAACAATGATTCTAGAAAAATCAAATAAACAAACAAAACAAAATAAAAAATTTAACATTTTGGTATCTAGTATTGCAAAGTCTCTAATAACATCTCTCACTTTCCGTGGAAGGCTTTTTATCAGGTTACTTATGTAATTTAAATCCAAATTTTCCCATTTTCTATTAAAACATTTTCCAGCTCATCAAGGTTGTCCGGAGCAACATAACGAGTTCTTATGCACCTATCCAGGTAGTACCAAACATGTTCAATTGGGTTTAGGTCTGGACTAACTGCTGGCCAATCTAAAACTTGGAAACCAACCTCTTGAAGGTATTCCATTGTTATTCTGGCAACATGCGGACGAGCGGTACGTAGAATAAAATTCTCTCCAATTATTGGAACAAATGGCACTACATTTTCCTCAAGAACAACCCTTATATACCTATCAGCTGTGAGTGGTCCCCTATAAAACACAATTAACTCCGTTAATTCAGGATAAGTACACCTGGGACGTCCTGGAAGTGGTCTTCTATTATAACTTTCAGTTTCTCTAAACCTTCTTAAGACTCTATAAACACTGGATTGGTTGATTCCCATGCCTTCAGCAACATATTACTGAGATCGTCAATCTTCAACTAAAGCCACGATTTAAGCTGCTTGTTCCGGGGTTAAATTACTGATTTTTACTTAAGATGTTTCTAGACACTTCCAAATGAAAAATTAAGCAAACGTATTGCACACAAGAAATTTTAAAATGTAAATAATACAAATAGGATTTATAAAAATTGATTCATTTTTTGTTTTTCATCAAAAAGGTGATTTAAACTATGAATATTTTGGGCTTTTATACACTCATATCAAAAAAATATTCTGAAAAATATGATATTTTATTTTACACCATAATTTAATCTTTAAAATTATGCTATACTTCTCGTATTTATTAAAATTATTTCTTATCAATATTCAAAAAATTAAACTAAATTTTCCATTACCTTTAACTTTTAACAAACCATTTAAAATTGATAAAAATTAGAAATTATGTCAAGGATAATAAAAAACTCTTCGTTTTAACAAAACTTCCAATATTTATTTAAAAATTGCTTTTTTAAAAGACTCAATGACAGCTGTTTCGCTATGAAGCATCGTCAGATTGACATTTAAGTTACATTTTGTTTGTTTGTAGCTAGGTACCTGATGTTTAGGTAGTATTAAGGCTAGACCAAGTATGGAAGTAATAAGACATAACAATATTAAAGCCTAGATGTTATTAGCCCTAAGGGATGATCCTGGATGTATTTCCCTCTAAGATCAGTATAACTGTGCAATGATATAGAAAAACCAGGAAAAAACTATATCATGCTGATCTTTACAATAACTTAATATATTTGTGTTACAATTACGTCTTATCTATGTATAAAATGAAGACTCAATCAAAGCAAACACTTTAAAAGTGGAGAACTTCCCAGATTTATTTGTTCATTAACAACTTTAAATTGTGGATCTACTAGATGTCTTTTTATTTCAAGTTCTTCAAGGAAATCTAAATTTTGTTTTTTTATTACAAGTGTGTAGTATTTGGATGTCATTGGTGTGAAAGAGTGAGGTTGGATGTTCAAGTAGGTGTTTTGCATAATTTGACTTATCTGGTTGTTTTAATCTATATGCTCTTAAATGTTCGTTAAATCTTACTTCAAAATTTCTTTGTGTTTGACCTATATATACAGCATTACACTTTGGACAATTAATTTTGTAAACACCAGATTTTTTTAATTTAGGTAATTTTGTTTTTACATTTAACAATTTTGTACCAACATTATTTTGTGTTTTAAATGATATTATTGCTGATGTTGCCGAAGATATTTTTGATATTTTATTGGAAATACTTCCACAATATGTAATATTTTTATAACTTTTAATTTCTTTAGTTTGTTTAGGAAATATTAGTTGTAGTGCCACTTTCTGTTCTTTTTTATTAATTAATGTATTTATCAAATGAATTGGGTAGCCATTAGATATAGCTATTTGTTTTATGATATAAATTTCTTTATCAAAGTTAATTTTGTCCATTGGAATTGAAAATGCCCTATGTATCATAGAATTATAAGCTGCTAATTTATGTGTTATAGGATGATTTGAATTATATGGTATGGTTACATCTGTTTGTGTTGGTTTTCTGTATATTGAATAATTTAGTAAATTATTAACTTTTTCAATTTTTAAATCTAGAAAATTAATTGAATTATTTTCTTCAACTTATAAGGTAAAATTAATTTTAGGATGCACAAGGTATTAATATAATTAAAAAATATATCTAATTGTCGTTCGCTACCTACAAATCCTGCTAACACATCATCAACATATCTATACCAAAATACAATATTGTTTTTATAACTAGAATTAAAGATTTTGTTTTCTAAATTATCCATAAAAATATTTGCTAAAATTGGAGAAATGGGACTTCCCATTGGAAGACCCTCATTTTGAATATATACTTTGTTATCAAAAGTAAAATAATTTTGACTAATGCATACATTAAATAAGTCAATTATATCTGATATTATTCCTGGATGGATATTTCTTTCATCTAATAACTTTTTAACTAGAACTATACATTCTTTAGGAGGTATTTTAGAGAACATATTAGTTACATCAAATGATACTAATTTAGTATTATTTTGTAATTTACATTTATTTAATTTATTTATAACAGCTGTCATTGAGTCTTTTAAAAAAGCAATTTTTAAATAAATATTGGAAGTTTTGTTAAAACGAAGAGTTTTTTATTATCCTTAATAAGATGGACTTCCAAAAAGTAAGGGTTAGTACAATCAATTTAGAAATTATGTCGTTAGACTTACTAAAAAATTGTTACCAACACTACACCATCCAAGTATTCTTACTAAAAATGGATGAACACTGGTAGCGAATTCAAACAAAAAACCAGATAATTTAGTTCGTTTACATTTTTGAAATCTTTACACAACCTTCACCCAATTTGCGGTTAGTTTTTCGTGTACAGATAACGCGTTAGTCGACAAAACGAAAATTTTAATCAAGTTTACGTACGTTTTTTTATGTTGAAAAGCCTGCTCGTCAATAAAAACAATTTCCTCACCGTTTTCGACATCACTTATCGACGCACAGATTACCATACTTGTATTTTCCTTCTACCGATTACTAGGTAGATCGACAAACTTAAAAATTATCTTTGATAGAAGACCGTTTACCGGTCGAAAACTACTGAGTGTAGATAATAATTAGCACAGTTAAACTGTTTAGTTTTTCATTCTATCAAACTAGTTTGAAACAGATACGGTCAATTAGTTACGAGGTGAGTTCGAGATTTCGACATGGAAAAACGAAAAATAAACATACACACGCCGGCAAATTTAAACTAATATAAAATTTATTTTTTTCTTCTATAATATATACAGGGTGGTATGAAGATTTTTAACAAATTAATATAGAAGATGAACCAGTTATAGCTGAATTATATGCTGAACCAAATAATGAGGAAATTAGACGACGAGGAATCCAGTTCCGTAAAAAAATTGCAGAACTGATGTATAGACAACGTTAAAACAAAAATTTGTTTGTTAATTTGTATTTTATTTTTTCATAAAAACCATGTACCTAAGCTCTGTGCATTATTTTGTGAACGCCTCATATAGCAGAACGAACGGAACGAAAAAATACAGTTGAAGCAAAAGCTTGGCTTGATAATGAGTTTCCGGACTCTGCGCCAGGAAAATCAACAATCATTGACTGGTACCCAAAATTCAAGCGTGGGGAAATGAGCACCGAATACGGTAAACGCAGTGGACGCCCAAAAGAGGTAGTTACCGACGAAAATATCAAAAAAATCCACAAAATGATTTTGAGTGACCGTAAAGTGAATATGATCGAGATAGCTGACACTCTAAAGATATCTAAGGAACTTGTTGGACATATCGTTCACGAATATTTGGTTATGCGGAAGCTCTGTGCAAAATGGGTGCCGTGCGTTCTCACAATCGACCAAAAACAGCAACGAATTGATGATTCTGAGCAGTGTTTGCAGCGTTAAGTCGTAATAAACCAGATTTTTTGCGTCGATATGTGACTATGGATGAAACTTGCCTCCATCACTACACGCCTGAGTCCAATCGACAGTCAGCTGAGTGGACTGCGGCCGGTGAACCGCCACCAAAGCGTGGAAAGACTCAACAGTCAGCTAGCAAAGTTATGGCCTTAGTTTTTTGGGATACACACGGTCTATTGTTCATCGACTATTTGGAAAAGGGAAAAACAATCAACAACGACTATTACTGTGCATTATTGGAGCGATTGAAGACCGAAATCGCGAAAAAACGGCCCCATATGAAGAAGAAAAAAGTGTTGTTTCATCAAGACAATGTACCGGGTCACAAATCATCGAAAACGATGGCAAAATTGCATGAATTGGGCTTCGAATTGCTTCCTCACCCACCGTATTCTCCAGATCTAGCCCCCAGCGACTTTTTCCTTTTCTCTGACCTGAAGAGAATGCTCGTCAGCTCGTGGGAAAAAAATTTGGCTCTGATACTGAGGTAATCGCCGAAACTGAAGCCTATTTTGAGGACAAACCGAAGGAGTACTACAAAAATGGTATCGAAAAGTTGGAAGGTCGCTATAATCGCTGAATCGCCCTTGAAGGCAACTATGTTGAATAAAAAAAAATGAATTTTGTCAAAATATTGTGTTTTACTATGGTAGTCCGGGGACTTTTCAGCCGACCTGTTATTATAGTCAATTAACTGCTTTAATAATTTTTTTTATGTATTCCCATCAATTAAAATTAAAAATACCTCTCTTTAACAGAAACTGTATTTCATGTTTTTAACCTCCTCTAAAATAGCTATTTTGCAGATACGACGTATTGAATTGACACTCTCGTTATATTCTTTGTGCGGTACAATATTTAAATTTTTATGTTTAAAAAAATGTTATATATAAAAAGAACATTCACCTGTACACGTCCATCCGATAAAATGTCTTCTAAACAACAAACAATAAGTAAAAAGCATCGATGTGGCAGTCTCGATAAAGTAAAAACACTCACTAAATCGTATTTATAAAATTTAAAGCGTTATACAATTAAAACCAATTAGGGTTAATCATGTTTCATGGCGATACTTTAACAGTGCAAAAATATTAATGGAACAACACCTACGTATCTTCCTGAAAAGTTATCGTCATCGATTAGAGATTCCTATTAAATTGAAAGCGATTAATCCGACGTGAATCAAATAAACGCGCGCTACCCTATTCATTATAGGGGGAATGTAAAAGAATAATAGGAAGTTATCGCACACACTTGCTTAAGGTTATACTTTTCTTTATTTTAATAAGGCAAAACCTTAATACTGTATGGCACAAAAAGAGTTATCGCCACGAAACTTCTGTAAGATAATAAGTTTACAGTTGACGCGAATACTTCGTCGGTTCCATGCCCAAACCATGAATGTGCAAAAGTATAGTTTCGAGATAATTGCTTTTAAAGTTTGTAATGACAGAGGGAAAAATAAGGTTTTTGTGCAATTTTAAATATTTTCTGCCATAAGTATTATTCATAACGAACAATTTAAGTTGTCTAACAAAATTTTGTATCTATTTTTTTTTGTGGAAAAAAGCACATTCGTGTTTTTGCCGTTGAAAGATTTTAAACAAATATGTAGTTTCACACAAACACAAAAATTAAACTCGGTAAGTTTTTGCCCACTTATTTAATGAAAATAAAACAAGGAAATAAACTCTAATACTCAGGTAATGTAGAAAAAAAATTTTAACATGATCTGTAGTAGTTATGGTTAATCTTAGGTACTGTAAGATCATTGCACATTTTTTGCAAGTCTTTAAACTTTGCATTGGAAATAGGCAACTGATCATTATAAGGCTTGTTTAATGTAACTTTTCTTGGACGTCCTATTTCGGAACAACTTACTTCCTTAAAATCTTCATCTGTGTAATTGGTTTTTAAAGAAAATTTTTGCTGGCTCATCCTTCACATATAGCGAAGCCAGCAAACTTTTCGCCATGGAATTTGAGTCATGTTGTTGTCACTGTTATTACGTTAATAAATTTAACAAATTTATATTTTGACTATACTCTACGATGGTAAAAAACATTATTAATTAATTTCAATTACTATCTTACCTATCTCTAATAGTTTAGACATTACAGATTTTAATAAATCTTTATATTATTTAAGTTACAATTAATTGATTTCTTAAAATATACATCACATTCTGACACTTCACAGAAAAAGAAGAAATTAAGGCATTTTCACTATTTTTATTTGAACCCTTAACATGACAGAAATAAAGCGTTAACTTTTTAAAGTTCCTTATTTCAAAGACCTTTATACGCAAGCGTAACTGTCAATATAAGAAAAACTTTATTAAGGCAACGCACAAAGTAGTGTGCGATAACTCCCTATTTAAAGGTGGCATTAATTTTTAAATATACCAAGTGTCGACCAATCTAAAATAATTGTTAAATCAGTCTTGACGTGTACTAGAAAATCATCTTCGAAGAAATTATATTTTTCATACCAATTATAGAGATTTAATTGGTTGTTGAATAACGTTTAGATTCACAAAAAAAAATTATCAAAAATCATGCTAACGAAAGCAGTTTAAAAGTAAAATGTTTGTAATCAATCTACACTAATTTAAAAATCTTTAGTTATAATTAGGTGGTGTGAAGAACAAATCTCGATCAACCCTAGTAGAGCAGCGTGATTAGTTTTACAAGGAGAAAAAAATTGGATAAACTCCAAATACCCGCCCTCCATGAAGAAACTAATAAGGAAGCGAATGAAGTTAAATATCTGTGGGTTAGGTTAGTAGGTTAGGTTAGATTAGAAGACACATAGAACATCTCTTTCTTCTTATGGTAATGTCTCTGTTTATTGGAAGTTAGCGACCTCTACAACAATCTTTTCTGTCTTCTGCTTTTCTTATCAGTCTTAAGCCCGTCCATGTTTCTCAACCACGAAAACGTTTTTCTTCCCAAACCACGTTGTGATGGGACAACCGGTATAACGCCTTTTCTATTATTAAAATACTCTAAGAAAATTAAGAATGTTTATTATGCACGTTTCTTACCTTGTAGTAACACGACCTGACCTCGACAATTCAGTATCACATTATAGGGTCACGAGCGGGCGTGCATTGACTGGTATGAGGTCAGTGCATCGAGAGTACCATTTTATTGTTTAATGTTATGAATACATGGATAGGATAAATACGGTACAATGTAAACAAAGCATTCACTGTTGATTCTATATAGTAAAACTGATGACTCGTTATTAGTGTAATTTTATCATCTAAATAAGTAATTAAAAAGTGACTTAAATCAAATGTGGTGTTTAACATAAAACTGCTCCTGATCAACCCTCAACACATGGCGATCCTGCCTCAACACAACGTTTTCCTAGTACATCTCTAGCAAAGTAAACCTCTCCCTTTGGACTTGTAGAGTATGCAGTTAGTCGCTGGGAATGACATCCGAAGAAATATATTGGTTATATCTGACAGGAGTAAAACCTATTATTACTCCTGGTGCGCCGGGGTGGTGGGCTAAATGTCAGCAGAAGACAGAAGCTGAGTTATGTCTACGACTTCTACTGCTGCCATTGAGGTTTTAACAGATCTTCCTCAACTCCATATTCGTTTGGAAAGAGAGGCAATGGTGGGTGTGTACAGAAGACTAGTAAAATCAAGGGTAAATCTGAACCAAAACTGTGGTAACCTAACAAAAATTTTTTAAGCAGAGGTTTTTGCAAAATATCTACTTAAGTGCGAATCGATCCACGTTTTATTAAAAAATACGCTTTTAAATTGCAATGACAGCTGTTCCCCAAGAATTAGCATCGTCAGATTGCCTGAATAGTTGCTTTTTATTCTTAGTAAGCTGAAAGAAACGAGAAAATGGACTTTAGTCATAAAAGGGCTAATGGAATATTTATAGGTTCTGAGCCATTCTTTGGCATTGTGGATAACGTAGCTTGAAGGTTTTTCAGGTCGAGTACTCACTTAGTACTTAACTAAATGTATAACAGTTTAAGACCGAATTTTTAAGAAACGGCCACTGCTAGAGGCACTCCAGTGCTTGTACTAACCTGATTTAGCACCCTGAGACTCTTTCCATAGATGAAGTCTGTCTTAAAAAGGACCTGGTATGAATCTGTAGAAGAAATGAAGAGAAATTCGAACTGTCAGCATTGTTTTTTCATAAGAAGCTTCAGTTAATACGTAAGGAGAAAAAGGACATTTGAAGGTGTTGGTTTTTGGAATTTCTTTGATGCTAAATGAAGAAATTGTGGAATATATCGTTTAAGTTTAAATCCTAGCATGAATATTTACTGTTATTGAACCAAGAAAGAACCTAATTTCTCAAAACGATTATTAAATGCATATTTGGAGCAATTTTTTCTGGTTTTTGCACCATTTTAAGAAGCTGAATTCACAGATTCAGAACCACGGCTATGAAGTGTCTCGTTTCTTTAAATAGTAGGTAGATTATTTCGTTCTTAAGAGGAAGACCTCTAATATAAAGACGAAATAACAAACTAGAACCAAAAAAAAAACGGATAAAGTTGTAAATGACAACATGAGTGCTAACGAGGTCTCAAAAATGACTACCAGGATTGAAACAAATTGTCGATTAGGGCTTGCTGAATATATGCAGAAGTAGAGGACGTTCTAAACACACTCTAAATAAATGTGAAGATCTAGAAAGTAAAAAAAATCTGGCAATTGCAAAGAAAGCCACGTTAGGGCGTCTATGAACAGTTTAATGACTATTAGAAAATGCCAAAGTAACTAAATCTTAAAATAAAACGGATAATTCATCTATATTATAATATAATATGAATTGGACTGCAGATTCTGTCAGCGGAAGATGAAACAGCGGAGCATATCTTGTGTAATTTCCGAGAACTCGAGGGAATAAGGATCAATAAATTTGGTCTGCATCAAAGACTTCATGGAAGTGTCGCCAACGACCCTGATGAGCTTCATCAGAGGCTGATAGAACGACCACTCACATGAAACCTAACCTTAAAATGAGCAAACATTGTAAGTTTTTTGGTTGAACAGTCCTGATGGAAAAATCTTGTAAAGTAAACGTAAAATTTCATGCACACACCAACCAACATTTCTAACAAAAGCAAAAAAAAAAGTTTAAAAATAGGCATGCCACTAAAATATAGTTGCAGATGTTTCAATTTCATGACAAGAGAATTCGCTAGATACACAAATCATCTAACCTGTTGCGTATCCAGGTTCAGAACTAGAATCGTCATCAGAAAAACTGAGTTGTTGTGTTTGATGGTATTCTACGCAGGCGTGGTGGTGATAATAGTGATGCGGAACTGCGTATTCTACAGCCGTATGACGACTTCCTACCCTATATAGATTAACATGTATATATTAAAAACAAATAATGCTAAGGTCTTAGAGGATGTACTTGTAAATTTTTGTCTAATTTTTAATATAAAGCTTAAAAACTCTTCGTTTTTAACATAACTTACAAGTTTATTTAAAAAAATTAGCATCTTCAGATTGACATATTCTAGCGAATCGGCTATCATTGTGATTTAAAACCAAATTTTTTCAATTAAACTTGGAAGTTGAGTTAAAAAAAAGAGTTTTTTATTATTCTTAATAAGATGAACTTCCAAAAAGTAAGGGTTAGTACAATAATGTTAATAATTTCTTTCATGTTCAAACCTACAATGGCTGTCAGTCCACTATACGAGGACAGTGGGCCAGAAGTGACCGTGAAAAGGCTGAAGTTTTTGCTAAACACCTCGATAAAGTATTTCTTTCTCAGAATGATGACCCAGATGATGAAATTCTGGAATATTTGCAATCAACAATAGCTGAAAGTCTGCCCATAGTATCAGTTACACTGAAAGAAGTAAAAGAAGAGATAAAATGCCTAAATTATAAAAAAGCTCCAGGTATGGATTTAATTACTGTAAAAATGCTAAAAGAGTTACCTACTTCTGCTAACTTACCTATTTAACGCAATATTTCTATGGCATTATTGACCTAGAAAACTAAAAAGTGCAGAAATAATCTTAATCCAAAAACCTGGTAAAAATCCCAAAAATGTTAATCTTATCGACTCTCAACAATTTCCAAACTCCTAGAAAAACTTCTATTAAAAAGAATTGATCCGGATTTAACACCTAATGATTGGATTCCACAATACCAGTTTGGATTTAGAAATGTTCACTCCACAATCCAGCAATGCCACCGCATAACAAATGTTATTAATAAAGCCTTAGAAAATAAAGAATACTGCCCTGTAGTATTTTTAGATGTGAGCCAAGCATTTGATAAGGTGTTAGCTGCTAAAACCATACTTAGACAATCGCAAATTCAGAACCAGAGTAAGCGACGAAGTTTCCTCCATGCATTGCATTAATTCAGATGTCCCCCAAGGAAGCGTTTTAGGACCGCTGTTATACTTGTTATTTACTTCAGATCTTCCTACAGCAGATAACATCGTACTGGGTACATTTGCAGACGACACTGTAATTCTTATCTTTCATACAAACATTGACGAAGCCTTGCCAAATATCCAAAAATATTTAACATTTAAGCGATGCTTCATAGCGAAACGGCTGTCATTGAGTCTTTTAAAAAAGCAGTTTTTTAAATAAATATTGGAAGTTTTGTTAAAACGAAGAGTTTTTTATTATCCTTAATAAGATGGACTTCCAAAAAGTAAGGGTTAGTACAATCAATTTAATTTAAAACAAATAGACATAAAACTAAGACAAATAAACTGGCTCATAGGGAAAAAATGGTATTTATTGACCGAAAATAAATTATTACTCCATAAAACAATAATTAAGCCGGGATGGAACTGTGGGGATGCGCCAGCAAGTCGAATATTGCAATCATGCAGAGATGCCAATCAAAAATCTTAAGATCAATTGTTGACGCTCCCTGGTATGTCACAAATGAAATGATACACAAAGATCTAGGAATCTCTACAGTGAAAGAAGTACCGGTCATCACGAGAAGCTAGAAACTCATACAAACCCTCTACTTGAACCTCTCCTACATAACAATGTAATAAGAAGACTTAAAAGAAGATGGCCAGCTGATCTCTAGTTAGGTTAAGGAGTTCTCTTCATTGGAAGAGCGCTCATCAAGTCATAATATATAAGACCTATCGTAGTTCTTGAGTAAACAGATTAGCTTATGGGGTATTTATACTCTGATTGATATCAGTATAAATAAAGCATTTAAAATCAAAACTTTGTATTACCTTTTTTCCAAAACATTATAAACACGTTTTAGTTAAATGCTTAGTAGCTGATAATGAAAATATTTAATTTTATAATAAAATAGTCTAAAATTATGACTTAAAATTTTTTTTAAAATTCCAAAATGGTTCTGTAAGCTTTACTCTTTGTTTTTAGATGTTAAAGTCTTATAAGCAAAGATCGATCTTGAATTTTTTCTGCTCTGCAATAAGCAATATGAGGTACGAGGGTTGCCTTTTATATTTTGGAATTAGAAAACAAAAACAAATAGTAATTATCGAAAATCACTTTACTGTTTTGCAAAATATTCCCACTTTTGCCACTCTGATTGAGGTATCTCCAAAACATGCATTCTGAATGCGAACGCGAACAAATTTTTTCTCACGATAGGTCACATAACGATCTTGCAATATCAGTTCGCACACAGCATCAATAGTTTTCGGAACAACAACTGATGTTGAACGACCTCCACGAATTTCGACCTGGAGTGAACCACAGCCACGATTGAATTCACCATATGTAACAGTATTTGCTAACATTGCTAACATGAATACGGTCTCTATAATTATAATTGAAAGTTCAAAGTAGCTACACTACGAGGTGTGCTAATGAGTTGCCATTATCGGGTTCAATGGTTTTAATTATCTCCAGTCTCATTTCTTCGATTAGTTTGCTGTCATATACAGGTATGTTTTTTTCCCAATTTTATAATTCCTTTTCGGGAAAATATTTATAAAACATCTAAAATTATATTATATTTTATTATATCAGATGAGAATTTCAACATAATTCTTTATTATTCGAAGAATCTTTTTATGGTAATTTAAAAGTATTAATGATAATTTTTTATAAAATGGCTAGTGAAAGTACATTTCTGGAATTTTGATTAATATGTAAGGTTGTTACAAAGTAAATTTAATGTAAGAATGTATCTTTTGTAATCTATTGTAATACGTTATCATCTAACTGTAGATTTCGGACTATGCTGATTTGTACTTTTTGTGCCAGAAAAAGTAAATGTAACACGTGTTTGACACTGGTAATTTTCAGAAAGTTGGAATATTATACAGTAAACTTGAACATCTCATCTCTTAACTTGAAGCATCATCTGAACTTGAAGATTTCGTAAACTTGAAGATCTCGTAAACTTGAACATTATTTAAACCTGAACATTTTTAACTTGATCATCTTATAGAATTGATCACCCCTCAACTCTAGATCATCCATAGACATTTTGAACCACCTAGACAGTGCCGTAACGACATCAAGGTACGGCGAAGGATCGTCAACTGGTATTAAAAGATAAGTTTTATTGTTATATATCAAGTTTACTGTTCACGTATTTTTCTTTTTTATCTAAATTTATATTTATTTATATCGTTACAACTGCATTAGAATAAGTCGTTTGAAAGAACTGTTTGGGGATTATTTTTTTTGTAACTTATTATCAACTTCATTCTTATTAGCACCAAGGAAATCTATTTATCTTTTATCGGTTGGTACATTTTTATTTAAATTTTTTTCATAGACAGTTTTTTCTGACATCTTTCTGTCATCTCATGTTACTTATTTAAACTTAACGTAAAACAACTTTCCTCAGTAGTATAAAAAATAAAAAGATTTCAGTGGCGCCCTTTTATTTCTTACAGAAACAAATATTATACTATAGTCAGAGCTAATGACCTTACTCACCCCTAGCCGAGGTATTAAACTATCATAATTTTTGCTGTGATAAACATTTATAAATTTTGTTAATTATTGAAATATCTTTTACAACTAATTAAAGAAGAAATTAAGATTAATAGTTGTTATATTGTAAATTACATTTTTTTTTGGTATATTGTTATTTAGTAAAAGTTAACTAAATATTTTTATAAATTCACTCTCAACATTTAAATATCACAAATTGACACTCAACGCATAATATTATTACAAATTGGCGCCCAACGTCATAATATTATTACATAAACACCGGTCATAGATGGAGCTTCCTCGGCAAAAATTGAATTAAGTTCATCCATGCACTGCTTTCCTATATAGAGCTGTCAGTTACCAGATTGCAACATCAGAGTTGCCAAATTCCGAAATATAAAAGGCAATCCTCGTTGATTGTGTATAGACAAAAACCAAATAAGATTTCGACAAAAACAACACCGTACAAGTTAATCTACCTAGTTAGAGTATTGCCAGCTGATAGAGTTCCACCAGGTCTGCTGCCGTGCGCTGCGCAAATTATCCCGGCTAGAGAAACTTGCGGTCCCAAATCCAACGAAGGTCTCCTCGACAATTGATGATGTACGGGAGTTATTTCTTCGAATTCGATTGTAGTAGTTTGGGTATTTGTGGCGTTATTGTTGGAATTTACAGGAACGTAAGTTTGGGACACCGAAGGTCGGTCTTCGATCGTGATCGGCATACTCTGTGCGTGATTGGTTGTGGAGGTTTGGTTGCGACGAGGACTGCGACCTCTGTCTGATACGGTGGTGGCGCTCCAATAACCCCAAGCCATCGTAAAATAGGTTATAGTATTTTTCGTAAGTTCGTTAAGGTGATATTTCTTATTTAAAAAATAATTTCATGTGTGTTTTGTTAACTTTTTTTTTAATTGTACCTATCTATTTGAATGTTTCTGAAAGAGAAATGGATATTTGAAAAATTTTAAATGCGCATTTGGTGGTTGAATCTATACAACATTTTTTTATGTAACAGGTCGGCTGAAAAGTCCCCGGTCTGACCTATAGATGACTACACTAGAATTAAATCCATTTCATTTTTAGATAGTATCAACCTTCAAAAGATTCGTGTAAAAATTTGACAGCTGTCGGACTATTAGTTTGTGAGATATTGCATTTTTAGTGAAGCAACTTTTGTTATTTTCAAAAAGATGGAAAAAAAAGAATTTCGTGTGCTTATTAAATATTGTTATTTGAAAGGAAAAAAGACAGTTGAAGCAAAAGCTTGGCTTGATAATGAGTTTCCGGACTCTGCGCCAGGAAAATCAACAATCATTGACTGGTACGCAAAATTCAAGCGTGGTGAAATGAACACCGAAGACGGTGAACGCAGTGGACGCCCAAAAGAGGTGATTACCGACGAAAATATCAAAAAAATCCACAAAATGATTTTGAGTGACCGTAAAGTGAATATGATCGAGATAGCTGACACTCTAAAAGATATCTAAGGAACGTGTTGGACATATCGTTCACGAATATTTGGGTATGCGGAAGCTCTGTGCGAAATGGATGCCGCGCGTGCTCACAATCGACCAAAAACAGCAACGAATTGATGATTCTGAGCAGTGTTTGCAGCTGTTAAGTCGTAATAAACCCGATTTTTTGCGTCGATATGTGACTATGGATGAAACTTGGCTCCATCACTACACGCCTGACTCCAATCGACAGTCAGCTGAGTGGACTGCGGCCGGTGAACCGCCACCAAAGCCAGTCAGCTGGCAAAGTTATGGCCTCAGTTTTTTGGGATACACACGGTATATTGTTCAACTACTATGTGGAAAAGGGAAAAACAATTACTGTGCATTATTGGAGCGATTGAAGACCGAAATCGCGAAAAAACGGCCCCATATGAAGAAGAAAAAAGTGTTGTTTCATCAAGACAATGCACCGTGTCACAAATCATCGAAAACGATGGCAATATTCTCCAGATCTAGCCCCCAGCGACTTTTTCCTTTTCTCTGACCTGAAGAGAATGCTCGCGGAAAAAAAAATTTGGCTCCGATACTGAGGTAATCGCCGAAACTGAAGCCTATTTTGAGGACAAACCGAAGGAGTACCTACTACAAAAATGGTATCGAAAAGTTGGAAGGTCGCTATAATCGCTGTTTCGCCCTTGAAGGCAACTGTTGTGCGAGTACGCCCCTGGCGCTATGACCCAGACGCGAAGCAGACGGAAGACGCGAGAATCTTCGAGAATATACGGCGTCCGACGAGCGAAGCATCTAGACTCGATACGATCGAGAATAGACTGGAGTATGCTGGAACAATACTTACCTATATATAAAGGACTGATTTGAATATTTGAGTTAGTTAGTTAGTAGTATGTTGTTAGATAAATGCGATTAGAAATATTCTTACATAAATTAAAGTATTGTAAATAAATTGTGTTATATAAATTAAACAGTGTTAGTGATTTAAATAGTATAAAAATAAATTAAAAGACTAGTAAAAATAAATAAACGTTACAGCAACTATGTTGAATAAAAAAAATGAATTTTGTCAAAATATTGTGTTTTACTATGGTAGACCTGGGACTTTTCAGCCGACCTGTTATTATAGTCAATTGACTGCTTTAATAATTTTGGTCCAATTAATTCACATCTACTTTATTTAGTCATAAATTTTAATACTAGTTCAGATTACAATATATTGGTAAGACTTTTGGTAAAAAATCGTAGAGATTTTCACAATTTTTTTTTGTAAATTTTACTGTTTCTGTTGGAATTACAGTTTCACGTTTCAGAAATCAATACGAAATATTCCCGGCTTTCCGTGAAATCTTGGCACCCTAAACCTCGTAAAGTTTAGTTATTTGCTCCAAATGAACGTCGAGAAATAAACGAGGCACCCCTGGGATTGTAAATAATTCCACACTTTGAGAAGTCTATAAAATAAGCAAATATAATTGGATGTTACGTAAAGGAAAATTTTGGTTTTTCCTAAGACATCAGAGGTTGAATGAATCTCTCGAAAATAAGAGTTGTAAAGTAAATAGAGAAATATACAAATGTTCCGTAAAAACTGTAAAAAAGAGGTGAGTAAAAATATACAGGGTGTTTCTTAAGTAATCTAAAATATTATATGGGGCGCTTCGTTACTCAATTTTAAGACGAAAAGTTCATATAAACATGTGTGATAGGTGTTGTCGTTTATGAGATACAGGGTGTTGTACGTGAAATTAATTTTTCTTGGTGACGCTACTGATTTATATTTTTTTATTATTTTATTACAAGTAACATGTGTTAAACATAAAGAAAAAATAATACATTTCAGAGCAAATGTTCAAAATGTCCACCTCCAGCTAAAATGCAAGAATCCGCTCGATGTCTAATGGATTGTCGAATACGTTCGAAGATACTAGGATTGTTACGAATAACATTACAGCCGTCTATGATACGATTTTGAAGATCTTGTACGTTTAATATCAGTGTTGTGTAAACAAGCGATTTCAAATATCCCCACACACAAAAATCCAGAGGATTGTGTCCAGGTGATCTAGGGGGCCACGGGTGTGGAGATCCTCGTCCGATCCAATGGCCTGGAAAAACATTATTTAAAAACTCGCGTACAATCACTGAAAAATGTGGAGGAGCTCCGTCATGCATGAACCACATGCGCCTTCTAATAATAATAGGTACATCTTCCAAAAGAAGTGGAAGTTCATTTTCTAGAAAATGTTGGTATGTCTCACCGGTTAACCGTACAGGAGGGAAAAATGGTCCAATTAAATAATCATCGATGATGCCAAGCCAAACATTGACCGAAAATGTTTGTTGAAATCGTTTTACACTTATGGTATGTGGATTTACATCTGCCCATATGTGGTCATTATGAAAATTCATAATCCCATGTCTAGAAAAGTTGGCTTCATCCGTAAATAGAATATTGGCCACAAAATTCGGATTGTTCGCGATTTCACGTAAAATCCATTGACAATACTGTATGCGTAATGGATAGTCAGTAGGTAACAAATGTTGAACACGTTGAACGTGATATGGATACAATAAATTATCTTTTAGAATATTCCAAACAGTTTTGTTACTAACATTTACTTCATCTGCAACTTTTCTTGTACTCGTTTCTGGATGTTGGTCAATAATTTGAAGAATCTGGTTTTCCAATTGGGGATTTCTCACAATTCTGGGTCGTCCAATAATATTCTTCGATTTAGCAAAAGTTCCAGTTTCTTGTAAACGAATATGTAACTTAGTAAACGTATCTGAACATGGTAAACGATTATTTGGATAACGCTAGGCATACGTACGTCTAGCTTCTAAGGCATTACCATTCGCTAATCCGTACAAAAAATGCATATTAGCCATTTCAACATTAGTAAACACTGGCATAGTTATTAACTAAACACAGAATCAATCAAATAAAAATGTACGATTTTTGCGTTGGTTTTCAAATTTGACACTTGTCAACATTATTTCAAAGGCCACTTAGAATAAGCATGTTTTTGCGTATTACTTCTAAAAACCAGTAGCGTCACCGGGAAAAATTAATTTCACGTACAATCAGAACTGACTTATTACAATAAATTCAACACCCTGTATCTCATAAACGACAACACCTATCACACATGTTTATATGAACTTTTCGTCTTAAAATTGAGTAACGAAGCGCCCCATATAATATTTTAGATTACTTAAGAAACACCCTGTATATTATTCTTCATACAGGGAGTGTCGAAATAAATTTTATTCAGAAAGAACAATAAAATTCTTTCTTTATTGAAATTGTTGAATTTTAAAAAAAACTAGATACGGCATTGGAAATTGTTATTGTCCCCGAGCCAATATTGCAATTTTGTAAAAAAAATTCAAATTGGCAACATCGCGGCCATACCGAGTTAAAAATGCAAGGTCATCGGCGAGGCATTTTAAAATCCTTTTATGTTTTGCCGATATTCACATCAAATCAATCTAAACTCATTTAAAAATCATTTTTTCCAACTCAATCAGTTTTAAAATCCATATTATTATAAATTTGTGACAGCGCGATTAAAATATGTTTTTTAAATTAGTTATAATGAATTTGGTGCTGCGAACCTCGCTTCGCTCGGCACGCAGTGATAGATTAGAATGATACCAAATCATTTTTAATTAATTTAAAAACTATTTTTATCAGCTCAATTGACAAATATCAATTGACGACTTTTTTAATCAAATTAAATTTCAATAAATGATGATAGGTATTACAAATAAAACACAAATTTAAGCAAATATTTTGTGAATATAGTCACAAACATTTAAATTTAAAAATGTGTCCAATTTACCAACGGCTGTCTTAAAAACTTCCTATTTTAAAAAGATAATTATTTAGATGACAGCAAGTCCTAATAATTTGTTCTCGCGATGCTGAGATACCTACAAGAATAATGGCAATAAAATTCCAATACTATTCGCTTAGGTATATTTAATGAACCTGTCTGCTAAAATTATTCCCGCAATATAAAACTAACAATAAATTAGTCATACTACACATCACTTAGTAATGCACCTAGATTTAATTATCATCATAATCATAAATAAATAAATGTACTTAGATTACCAGTTTTGTGTGTAAAATGAAAATGTAACACAAAACTCAACGAACATAATGATAAAAATTCAAGTAGGTATTTCGATGTTTGCAAAATTGGAACACGTAAATATTTTAAACTTTGTTGTATAGATTCAAACGAACGTACAAAATAACAGCAATTTACTATTTGAATAGAAAGAGAGAGTGAAAAAGGTAGGTGGACATGCGATTTACCAATATTTATTGTTTAAAAACCTTCCGTCAAAAACTGATCACTTGGTACACATCCTATGTGGGGTAGAAAAAAAAATAAGCCACTCACGATTTATCTACTTTGGGAAACTATCAATGACTTCGGGAGGGAAAAAGAACTGTAATCGGAATGGTAACGAACATACAGATTGTGAAAATGAACAAGAACTGACAGAAGGATAGCGGCGTTGCCAACTCTATAGGGGTGTAGGAATAAATCTTATTTTAGACGGGTAAACAGTGAACTCAAGGAAACTACTTCGAGAAAAATACAAAAAAACATTTAGATCTTTAGTGCCAGACATCGATTGTTACACCATTTCTAAATCTTATACAGTTAGTTTTAAATATTCAACTCCATTAATGGACTAGTTTAGTGATTTTTTTTTATATTTGCATCTTATAAAATAGGTTTTAGTGGTTCAAATGTACAAATAAAATTTTTATAAAATTAATCCTCCAGCCATAATCGGCTTTTGAAATTTAAATTTAATGGTTACATACGTCATAAGTGGTAAGTGACGTGTTTCAATAAGATTGGTAGAAAATTTGCGATGTTGTCGATATGCTTTAATATTAACCGAGAAACTTATCTCTATCTCTTATTTGTTGTCATTAAAAAGAGATAAACATATCGATATTTTTGTTCTCTGATTGACACTTTATCAAATAAGGAGTAAAACACTAAACAAAATATTCTGTCATTTTCGTTAGTTTAATTTGTTGTTTAGTTTATGAAAGAAATTACTTCTGTACTATTTTTGGTTCGAAAATAAAAATCCCTAACACCTTCTCTTGGTGTTATAGCGGTTCCTTCAAAAATAACCAATAGAAGTAATTGTTCTCTCACGGAGCAACCCTTCTATCGGTACAGTGAGAGAACGAATTTCAAGAATACCGTTTTGGCATCTTTAATAGAACCACGCCCACTTTCTATTGGCTGTTCTATTGTATCGCCGTCAAGAATAGGGATCTTGTTTGTTTATTACAGATAAACACGATTTTCTCTCCTGTCATATATCTTGTCAACTGGTACAATCAGTTAGTCACAGAACACGGTGTTTTGTGCTGCCAGTTCTTTGAGAATACTTGAAACGAACGTAGCTAAAATGTGACAACGTTGACTTTTAAACACATTTCATTATTGGTTATTAGTTGGCGCTACGTTTAAAACTTACTAATTATTTATTGCTAAATTTTACGAAATGAGAAAAATTAATTGCAAAATGAATACCAATATAAGTAAGTAGGTATCTTAACCTAAATATATATTGCTATCATTTTGATTAATATGATCCTACTAAACTAGTCCATTGTGAACATAATACTCCTATAATTTATTATATTATTGTTTTTTCAATGACACAATTTTTCATTATATACTAACTTCATGCAAGAGCATTGTAGATTGTAGATTGCAGAAGGGGTCGATTGGCCCAGTTGACCTTACTACACTGCGACCTATAAGATCTTTTGTGTATACCCTACATCTATATTTTAGTCCAAAAGGTCTAGGCTTCTAAGAAAGTCCATTATCCGTTTTGGAGCTAGGTTTGTAATCTGATCAGGATCAAGGAATACCTGTTCCAGATATTTATGGCGTTGCCGAACAATTACTCTGCAATTGCAGATAATATGTTCTGACGTCTCATCTGCCTCATCGCAGAATCTGCATGTCCCACTGTCCAATATGCCCATTTTGCAGAGATGGTATCTGAGTGAACAGTGTCCAGTGAGAATTCCTGTGATTACTCTGAGATCAGATTTCTGAAGCTCTAAGAGTAATTTCGCGTAGCGGGCAGAGGGTCGTAATAACCTTTTTGCCTGTCTTTGGCCTGGAACATTTTTCCAGTAGGCTGCACTGAGTTCCTTTTCATATTTTCGAACTTCTTCCATTATGCGGCTTTTTGATATGCCACAAAATGGTTCAGGTCCGATAAAAGGAGCACAAGCTCCTTCCTTTGCGAGACTATCGGCAATCTCATTTCCGACAATTCCTTTATGCCCTGGCACCCATAGCAACTTTAATTTGTTGCGACTAGCCAGTTGTTTAAGGGATTGTTTACAATTCCAGGCTATTTTTGACTCATAGGTTGTGGACTTCAGAGGCTTCAAAGCAGCCTGACTATCAGATGCAATAAATATTCTTGCTGTATTGAGGCCTTTTCTTAGGCACTCTTGGGCACAGAATTCTATTGCTAATAGTTCTGCTTGAAATATTGTTGGAGCATTTCCAAGGGCTGCGGATATCCTAATATTAGGACCTGTGATCCCTATTCCTACTCCTTCGTTTGTTTTTGACCCATCAGTATAATAAGTGAGGGCACCTTTTGTGATTTGAGCGATTTCGTTTTCTGTCAACTCGCGGTCGTTAATAATAACATCTAACGCGAGTTCAAAATCTTGTTTTGCAGGCATTACGTCTGTAGGCATCTTCATGATTTGGGTTGTTACAGCCCTTAATACCTCAAGATGTCCTGTTAAGTCACCGGGTTTCAGAGATTTGGTCTGTGTCAGCCTATAGGCATTTTCCAGAGCGATCCTCTGTACATGTAAATGTAGTGGAGGAAGGTCTAGCATTGCCTCTAAGGCTGCGGTAGGACACGATCTCATAGCACCCGTGATCCCAATACAGGCAAGTCGTTGCACTTTCTGCAACTCTTTTATTGCCTTTTGCTGCTTTGTTTTGGTCCACCAAACCATCGCAGCATAAGTGATAATGGGTCTGACAACCGTTAATGCAAGAGCATGGTGGAAGTTGTAAATTTCAATTTTACACTTTAGTTTTTAAGGTATGTACTTTGAATCATTGTTAGTCTGTAATGTTTATTATTTGTTTAACTATTTTTAGCCTGATGATGGCCTACAAATAGGCCGAAACTAGTAGCTGTCAATTAATTAATAAAAAATTTGTGACTTTGATTTTGGGATTTTTCTTCGTTTATTATGAATAAGTTATATTGTGATTATTTTTTTCACCTGTCCAAAAATCACAGCTTTGTGCTAAATGATAGCCAATCATTCCATATTTTTTATATTTTTATATATTTTATATTTTTTTTATTTAGCAATCTTAGAAATTTTACTTTTAATTTTAAAAATGTTCTAAATCGTATTTTATTCGGAATAGTCCAAATTATTTTTCTCTGTATATCTAGTTACACACGTCGTACTTGAAAAATATCCCTGAATAATCATCTAAGAGAAAGAGGCGACAATGACGCCGCCACAAAAAACCGGGTTACCGTGTTCGTAGCGCCCCCAATCGATAAAGTGTTCCGAACGAAAATCCACCAAAGGAAATGGCAAAAAAACGCAATACGCGTGGGATGCCAAAATCAAGTCCAAAAAATTATCTCCAACGTTTGTTGCCAAAAAAAAAACAATCAGATTAGTATGAAGTCGCCGGTAAGTTACAAAAAGTTAAAAAATATCTTATTTGAAGTTTCTTGTCTAGAAAACTAACCAAGTTTATTAAAACATTGCTAATTTTATACATAAATATTTCATTATTGTTGATTAGGTTTTTGTTTTTTTGTTAATAGGCATGAGAAACCATATTTTCACATTTAATTTAATTTAAAATTAATTAGTGTAAAGAATAGGTATGTATAAATAAAATACATGGGTTGAATTAAGTATACCACGAAAATATTATTTTATTAAACATAAAAAAACACCTCCCCAGCTTGTCAGATAAACACATATCCGATTTTTGTGGATTCCATTTCATACAAGAATCAAACGCAACAAAAGAGTAGACCAAATTGCAATAAATTTCAAATTTCAAATCCACTATCCCTTTAAATAGCATTAAAATGGACATAAAAGATAATACTGTTAATACCTGACAACAAATATGGCACTCAAAATTGAAAAGAATAAAACCTCAAGTGAGGTACCTCTACCATCAGGCAGAAAAAAACAATTTGTCATTAATTGTCTACATATAGGTCATACTTCTACATTGTAAGGAATATCCACCAAGATGTAACTGTAAAATTGAACTCTCAGTAAATCCTAAAAGGCTGTCCACTATTCCATCAAGCAAGAATATCTTATCGACTATCAACACAAAATCAAGAACGTTTATCTTAAAAAATTTAGGACAAACTTAATACTTAATTTTTTTAACACTGTGTTGTTTTCAATTTAGTAGTTTTACATAATAAAAAGATAATTTTTAAACAATTTAAAAAATAGTAATGAAAAACTTGTCTTTTTGATTTAGATTTTTTTTTATATTTTTTTATAACCATATAAATGGTTAAAAGAATTTATTTGTACCACAAATGTTAAGGTAGATAAACTACATATTATATGCAACTGTTATTAATTAATAATTTCTTAGAGTTAAAAAATCTTGTAAAGAAACTGCACGAATTTTATTTCTTATTATTTTGTTGTTGAATTCCAAAGATTATAAGGTTTTTACGGTTGGCTTTGCTAGTGACAGTTAGTTAGAATGTAGGAGTATATGCTGGATAAACTAACAATTAGGAATTAACAATTTTAGATGTGAAATGTTCCATTATTGACTTATAATAATGTTAAAAATGCAAAACTGGAAACCTTCTGAACTTGAACCTCACCAAATCTCACTTTTAATAGCAAAATTTACAATGACAGTGAATGGTGAGGTTGTTCTATGCATTCTGTCTCTGCAATTTCTTAATTCTTAGTTTTTAAGTTGAAAGTAGACCAACTTTTAAATTCTTAATTTAATTGACAGATGTAAGTGTATTCAACATTTTAAATTCTTAGATGTTAGTTTAATTCATAGTTTAGTTGAATCTATAAACCCAGCAATAGAAAGTAACACTTTCATAAAATTTATAATATTGTAGTTAATTAAAATTTAATTGATACTTTTTGTTATGCAAATATAATACATGGTAAATTAATGTTTAAATTAATCGTTTGCAAAGTTTTTTAGGAAAATACAGCATATTTTTATATAAAAATCCAAGTGAGTACATCAAATCCTAGGTGGTAATATATTGTTTACCAGATCCAAAAACATAATTTAATATAGTTCATAAATTAAAATGAAAGTGCACATATATGTAATGAAATAGTTCTTACCGTGAATAGTTAGTTCTGAATCTCTATTTACTTCATATAGCCTAACAGCTTCATCAAGTTCCATTTGTGAAGAAATTGTACAAGGATCTCCTTCCTCATCAACCCATTTCATAGTGAAAACTTGGTCAAATGGGAATCTGCAAATTTCTCGCATTTCTTGACATAGTTGATCTAAAGTTATAGTTTGGTCTATATAGGTTACAAGAACTTCACCATTATAGGCTATCTTTGCTCGAATTTCATTCGAATTAGCATCTACAAACTGCGTGGGCATTTTGGATGAAACTCCTGTTTTCTATGCACTTGTATTCTTCAACGTAATCTAAAAAGAATGTTAAGTATTAGTCATTCCATAAAACCAATGTTTTACATTAAATCCTATATATATATGAATAAAGATATTTAAAATTTGTATACATTTATATCTTTACAATATTGATTATGTAAGAAAATAATTGTAATTTTGATATATTACCATTAAATAAAAAAGGATTAGTGTTAAAATAATAATCATGCAAACAAATATCTACAAAACTGTTGTTAATCAACTGTCATCTGTCTATAGTAAATTGTCATATCGTTATCTGACATCTCGTCTCGAATCAAGAAATTAAAATTTTATTTGGTTTTACAGTTTTCTGCAAAAAGCTTATAAAAACTCTATGGTTTTCTGTTTGAAGTAGTCCTTAAGTTCGATACTAGATGGCATGAAATAATTCTGTCATACTGGCTGAAATCCGGAAACTATAAATAAGGTAATTTAATATATTGGAAATATCAAAAATCATCAATAATTTATCTATGTAGGTAGTAAAAACACACCCCACACTTTATTTGGATTTTTGAATCAACTGAATTTTTAAAACTTGATTCAATTTAAATATAATATCCTTTTACTTCCTGCTGAAATTCGATTGCAGTTTTCTTCAATTCGATTGTCTCTTATTTATAAATTGTATTTTTATAAATTGTATATGATTTATTGTGTGACGCTCGCTTTTAATTTAGTTTCAAGGTGATAAAATTTGCTTTTTTCTGATCAATTTTTTATAGCAACGTGAATATAGATAATTTATATTTTAATCTAATGCAAAAACTAAATAAATTTACAGGATAACATGTAAATTAAATTCGCATAATAAATAAGACGTACTTTTAGATTTTATGTTAGTATAATAGGACTTAAACGGTTTGTTTGAATTATTAAATCATCCAATGCAATTGTTATAGTAAGTAGATTATTGATCAATCAGTTTATTCATTTATAACTTTATTAACATTTTACAGTTCTATTCTAATTGTGACGTGATATGAGATGACGTTTCAGACAGTAGGTATTGTTTAACCGGTTTGCTTAATTTACACTAAACAATTTAGTTACAATATTAAATTTATTTATCAGACTCTGTTCACGTGCTTAACTTGCTTTACTTAGCATTTTGTTGAATTGATTAACATAATTAATATTATCTCAATAATAAATAAACGTCTGAGAATTTATTTCTCAAATAATTTTTTTATCATAAGTACCTAATATTTCAATAGAAAATAAAACAGCTGAGAATTTAATTGGCAATATAAAAATTTTGTTTATTTTAGTTATGGCTTTAACAATTTCTACAGTTGGCTTTAAAAATCTAGGAAGATTATCCCCACAAAAAAAATTGGTAAGTTTATTTTATATAATAGATCCAATTTAATAACAATCAATTTTTAATTCAAATTTAAATTTATGCCTAAATATGAATTGAAGTAATTAGTGTGTGTCTTATAATAGAGTATAATTTTTTGAATAAATTAAAAATTATTATAAAGTGTAATTTTTTATCATAAATAACAGTGTTATTAATGTTATTATGAAACAATAGTAGGTATATAGTTTGAGGATAGAAAATAAACAGTGCAATTGAAAATTAAAATGTAAAATTATTTTCAAATAAATTTATTATCATGCCTACAATAATCAAGTACATTAATAAATTATTTTCTTCTGAAATAGGTATGTATACTTACATAAATTACAATTTTGTATACAGGTATTATTTATAAATATATCTATAAATTTCAATTAAAAAACTGCTTTTTTCATAAACTTTACTCAATATAAAATTTTTAACCATTTTATTATCAGTAATATTACTTGTTTAAAGCTTTTGTTATATATTTAATAAACTAATTTTATAAACATTTTTGGTACTAGCATTGTTTAGATTATGGTATATTTTATTTTAACTTTTAACCAAAGGCACATTTATGTTGATTTGCTTCTATTGTAAGAAATAAAATTTATTTTATAATTTGTTAATTTGCAGACTTCAATTTTGCTGTTTTCCACACAAATGAGATTTATTTCATCTATTGAAGTGACCAAAAACATGTCAGTTATAAGTAAAGAAAAAAAAACCTCAAAAATAATCAATCTTAAGTTTGAGACACCACAAGATAAGCCCTTACTTATTATGTTAACATGGTTAATGGCAAGGAAAAAACACATTTACAAATATGCAGATATATATTTAAATCATGGGTTTGACATTTTAAATGTTAACATAAACCCTTGGCAACTTCTCTGGCCCACCAAAGGATCACAGGTAAGCAATTAAATTTTTTATTTAAAAAAGTAATAATAAATCTTTATTTTCTTTTAGTTTTGTTGATATGTAAGCATGTTTAATATTGAACAATTTGTTATTAAAATATTTTGGTACATTCCCAATAACTTGTAAATAAAATTCACATTTTTTGACAATTTCTTTTATGAATGAGCCAATTTGATAATAATTATAAACATTTTAGGTTTTATTCAGAGCAAAAAATAAAATGAAATTTTTCTATTAATTTTGACTTTGTATAAGTTCTGCATATTGTTGTACTTATCACACTAATATCTGTATAAATTATAGATTTTGTATTATAGGTTTCTTTTTCAGGTGGTAGCCAAAGATATTCTAAATTTTATAGAAATGAATTCAAGTTACAGACCTTTGGTAATACATGGATTTTCAGTAGGTGCTTATGTTTGGAGCGAGGTTCTGGTACATATGTCTGCAGAAAGACAACGTTATCAGCCCATTATAGATAAAATCGCTGGACAAATTTGGGATAGTTCAGCTGATGTAACAGAAATACCAATTGGAGTACCTGTTGCTGTTTTTCCCAAAAGCACTGTTTTACAAAATACTCTTAAAAAATATCTATTGTAAGTATGTTTACTTTTCTTACAGATTTTTTTCTTGATAATTTTCTCATGTTTTTTAGGTATCATTTAAAAACTTTTCACAAAGTGGCCACAGTCCATTATATTAGAGCCAGCCAAATGTATCATACAAATATAGTACATGCTCCTGCCCAAATATTCCTAAGTAAAACAGATCCAATTGGTACAGAGGAATCCAACAAACGTGCTAAAGACAGTTGGGAAAACATGGGGATTCAGGTAGGTGAACTGTGATATTTTTTTAATCGGAATTTGGTTTTGTTTAATGTTTTTTTATTAACTATTTTTATTTTAATGTAGGTATCGTATCTAATACCTAACCTAACCTAACTATTTTTTAACATAACCTAACTATTTTTATTTTAATGTTGGTATGCCTTTTATTTTCGCCTACAAGAAAATGTGACGATTTAGGATTTAGTTTGTTTTAAATATGTTGCTTTAAAATGGTTTTTAGGTTAATTGGAAGTGTTGGGAAAAATCACCCCATGTGGGTCATTACAGAGAGCATCCCAAAGAATATAAAGCTGAATTAGAGAGATTTTTAGAATCATTGAATATCTCCCAATTTTCCAAAGAACAAAGCACAATTAAAGCTACAACAAAACTTTGAAATGGTATATTTATCTCCGTGACAAAAACCTACATACATTTTTTTGTTTGCACATACCAAATGTGTATGTAAAAAAGAGGGTTTATTTTAAATTTTTTCCATTTTATTCCTAAAATGTGTAGCATATCATTTAAAAGTTTAAAATAATTTATAAATTTATCATCCGAACATATTTGGAGGAGTTTAAAACAAAACTATTGGAAACTATAGTTTTAAATAGGTAAATATTTTTTATATAAAAATTATACAACTTGTTATTATGATAAAATTGGAAATCCTTTGTATTTTATAAACTTCTTATATTTTAAATAGTTCTTATGTTTAGTTTTTTATTAAGAAGGCACCAAAGAAAATTTTTATAGAAAAAAGTATTACTTTTTGGAAAATAATTTCTAATTTTTCTCTTTAAATTATTTTAGATGTTTATAATAACCGTGATAAGTATTTGCTGGGTTTTTCAATATTTTCAAAAAATATAATGGAATCTATTTTTTATGTGATGCAATTTACATTTTAAGAGTTGAGTTAAATGAAAATTAAATTTGAATGTGATAATTTATTTAATTTTATTTAAGATTATTATTTTTTTTTATTACTTTAATATTTATGTTTGTAATAACCTAAAAGTATGTACCTTTCTTTAGTTTACCATCCTAAACTAAGAAATAAGGAGTAACTAGCCTAAATACTTAATACCTGTAACCAATAAACCCAGATAAACTATATAATGTAATAATAAATGATTAAATTTAAAAGAACCTAAATCTAAAAATAATAAAAATACCAAAAACTTTAGTTGAAAATACAACCAGTGTTAACAAAACCTGGTTGATTTACTTATTGTTTGACCCAGACATTCCAGGCTCCTCTTCCTTGGGTCTCAATTTTCTAGGAGTAGAAAGTGTTTGCAATATAGTGGTAGGGGCAGTGACGGAATATGAAAATGCAGTTTCTTTAGCAGACCTAATTGCCTGCAATGGGGTGACTCTAGGCATAGCCTCATATAAACTAATCAGCTTATCTGGTAATATGTCTGAAGGGACACCACCACCATGTGCATATTTGTAATACAGTTCAAATCTAGTAGCATCCCATTTTTTACCTGCAAGTAAATATTGCTTGCATATTTTCCCAATGGTGCCATTTCTTATTCCTGCATCTTTCACATTCCTTGTAGCAACTATTACTGCAACTACAGCTACATGCATTCTGCTACTACTCAAATATTCCCCTCCTACTCCACAGCTTGCGTTTATTTCATGAGCAATTTCTAAGGGTGTTGAACCTAACTCTTGTGCAATGTTCTCAATGGCATCTGTTGAGAATATGGTTCTAGCCAATGGAGTCAGGAGTATCACAGTAGGTGTTAATTTGCATGCTTGGACATTTAATTGTTCCAGCACTTCTAAGCCTAATAAACTGGCACTCTTGACAGATAGATTTATGCTATTAGAGTTTGGTCGGTAATTGTAATTATAGTTGGACCCCGCCATGTAGGTGCTTATAAATGCAACTTTATCACCTTCCTTGTACTTAAAAATAATTTTCCATGTTTTATCAACAACCTTCTTCCTTAACTGTTGACTTTGTGGCCCTATTTCATATATTATCTTAGAACAAAATTCTATAGCCTTAGATTCTGTATCTTGTCCTATAGGGTCTAAATAATCTTTGCAAATTTCCTTAAAATCAGCCTTAAGTTTGTTAAAATCTAGTGGAACCTCGAGTTGAGCTGATGTATGCAAGTTGCAAAACTCCTTGGCAGTCATTCCAAGGATAATATATTCTTTAGCAATTGAATGCTTTGAAAGTTCTGATGGCAGTAAGCCTACATTTTGGTAAGACTGCGCGTTGTCTACTATGCCCAGCTGATCTAGAGCATGTTGAATAGTCACTTCTTGGGAAGTCATGTTTACTGCTTAAAAATCTGATTTCAGCAAGCAAGGAATGGGAGATAATATCAACTGGACCTGGACCAAGTTCTAATACTTATGCAATAAAGTTATCAATACTACTGTCACCTGTTATATCTCTTTCAATTAATATATCTATACTTTTCCACGTATAACTCAACTAGTACAGGCTCTGGATATATTTATAGTCCTTCACTCACAAATACTCTACTTGACTGTGCTGTCTTTTCTTTTTTCTTTATACTTATGATATATGATACTTAACGATACGTTTATGTGTTGACAGCTGACATTTAGTTTTTCGTCAACTGTAAGATGTAAAGTACTCCAAATTCCAAATTAAAAATATCGTAAAAGGCTTCCATACTTTTCGGGTACATCATGGGTGGTAAAGGGGCCCAAAATATATAAGAAAAACCAAAAATGTATTGGAAAAACCGCTTCCTTATGGAACTAACCTTTTTCGGTATTTTTTTGTTTGTTTTGTTGACAGAACTCGTCCATTTATAGAGATGTGCTGCGATTTTACAGTAACAGGTTTTGCCACTGTTTTTTGTGTGTCACTGGAGCATCATGTTTCAGCCATTATAAAGAAGCTGTGATTTTGAATAATTTTGTAGATTGGATTTAGAATAAATACTTCAGCGATTTTTCGTAACAGATTTTTTTGGTACTCAAATTTTTGGTGGATTAGAATTCTAAAAAACTGTTTTTTGTCGGGTTTTTAGTGGAACAGTAACAGTTGTCACAGTTTTTTGAAAATCCTGCTCCAACACATCTCTATCCATTTATAAAGAGGGTTGACAATGGTTCCGTTCGTTTTAAGGGTTTTGTTTCAGGTGCGTTCTATTGTAAGGGGTACGTTTGGTAGCGTTGGTAAGGGAATGTCTAATATACTATGAGTCCGGGTTGATTTTAAGATTCGTAAGGACGGTAAACTAAAGAAAGGTAGCATGGCGATAGACATGTTACAAGTAACAGATAAATAATTATCATCATAATGTTGAAAGATTTAAAAATAATTGAAATATTTTTTATAATGTATCCAAATTTAAGAGCTTTGAAAAAATTTAATTTTTTCATTTATTAATTAAATGATTGTGTTCAATCTGGAACCGTTGGCGGTACTGATACCGAACATCTTTTGGACTACCACTACACTAATACACACTTTAAATTCTATAATAGACGTTTCGATAACTAAGTTATCTTCTTCAGAGACTGAAGGTAAACTGTTCAGTGAAAAGTCTTTGTTGGTGTAGTGGTAGTGTAAAGTTTAGAATTAGTTTGATATTTGAAGGACTAATTTATATGTACACACTTGTAGTTTGTAATTACTTGATAAGTAACTGAAAAATTATAATTTTAATTTTTTACTATTTTGTTTTACGTTTTATATTATACAATAAAATATTGGTACATGATTGCAGTTTTTTTAAGGTATTTTATTGCTAGTACAAAAAATATAGCAATACAAAACAATGAATGGAGGTTTTTAGAAGCTATAATTAAAATATTATATTCTGTAAGATTTGCCTAAACTAGAGTGGGATCGTGAATAAAAACTCCAATTAATTGGTATTTTGTTTATTTCACTTTTAAGTTCAACTTCGTTTTTGTGATCAATCGACGACTTTGTGCACTGATTATACAGTATACTATTAAATTATGAATTGGTTAACAATACAAGAAATAATTTCTATAAAGTACAGTCAATATAAAACTAAAAAACTAGAAAATTGTTTCCACCTGCACCCAGGTAAAGAAACTTAACAGTTTCTTTTTTAACAGGTAAAGAAACTTAACAGTTTCTATACCAAGCTTGACCGTTTTCCATGAAAAAATAACTACTTCCTGGGCTATATGCCCCAACGGACATTGAATTACATTCCAATAGAAAATGTGATGGCGACCGACTTCGTCGATACTTAAAACCATCTCTATCGATCAGTACGAGGTAAGTAGTTCTTTTCATCCCGCAAAGATGTTAAACAATAATGTCGAAACCGGTCTACGAGTTCTTTTCTTCCCGTTGATTTGCAAATCGACAGAGATGGTTTTAAGTATCGACGAAGTCGGTCACCATCACGTTTTCTATTGGAATGTAATTCAATGTCCGTTGGGGCATATAGCCCAGGAAGTAGTTGTTTTTTCATAGAAAACGGTCAAGCTTGGTATAGAAACTGTTAAGTGTGCAGGTGGAAACAATTTTTTACTTTTTCAGTTTTTTTGTAGATTGGTTTTATCAAATTAAAATAAAATTACCACATCCGAAAATAAAAAAAATATTAAATTTAACGAAGTTATTAAATCTTTTAAATTAATCTAAATTGTAAAATCTGATAATAACTTTTATATCGACTTCCCTATCACCATGTACAATCAATAAAGTTTAGATTATATATTTTTAAACCAGAAAAAAAATCAAGAAACTATCAAAATAATTTTAAATTATCAAAAAAAGAAGAAAAAATAAAATGGAATCATGGAATAAGAAGTAAGCAAAAATAACATACCTACCACCTATCCGAAAATTAAAAAAAATTGATTTAGTTTACTCACAGCAAAATAAAACCAATGGATATTAAAAACATACATAACAATAGATAATATAAACATAAACAATAGTACAGACTTGGTTAATTGACCCAGATTTACAATTTCCCCAAAAACAATTTAATTAGTTATTTAACTTAAGAAATAAACTTGTACTTTAATGGTTATTTACGTTACGTTAGTCCGGTAAGTTGGTTCATTTTATTTCATACTGTTCCCTAAAACAAAAAAGAACAGTGAAAAACTAAAATCTTAATATATTTATCGGAGTTCGCTATTTTTGAAATTTGGAGTCAATGCCAAGATAGCTGGCATTCACTTGGTAACCATAGAAATATATTGTTTTTAAATTATTTATAAAATGATACTGTCAGTGATTGTCATTATCTGATGATTTTCACGAAATGGCCCATTCATGGAAATATTAATTTAGACAATAAGTAAGTTATAGTAAAAGCCAAATAAAGTTATGTGCATGTCACCAAGGTCGTCATGTGTGGCTACATTTCTATAGAAAAGTGTATGTTACTTAAGTTTGCTAAATAATCACTTCTAAAAATAACCCGATCAATAAAAACACTTTTGTAACAATATAATGTATATACAATAATGCTTTTTTGGATTTAGAGGTCCCTCATTGTAAAATTTTGTGTTAATTTGAAGAGACCACCAATTAAAGACGGAATATTAGTCACTACCAGAAATATTGCCATGTTGTCGCGTCGTTTATTGAGTTCTGTGATTTTTGTACTCGTAGTCCCAGGTAACCAGCTGACTAAACATCACGTCGTGGCGACGTCCTTATTTGGTGATATTTGGTCACAGACGTCATAGGTCAGTGTATAGACGTTGGTACGACGTCGATGTAACGACGTCTTATGAATGACGTCGGTATAACGTCATTTTCGTGACTTTAATAAAAAGTTATCTTTCCAAAAAATGTTAGCCAAAGATTTGATTCGGCCTTCCAACACCGTGTGTTCACAGTATACCAGCGATAGAAATGCATATCGTAACACATACGTTCTCTTACGGATGCAGATTTCAACACACAATTTTTCCCCTACCCCGGTATATAATTGATTTAAATATGTTCCTACTACATTCTGATTGATTTGTATCTTAAATAATTTATTTTATTAGATAGTATCCACATTCGTGATTAATCCTCTATACGTATATTTTACTTTGGAATTCGGAGTGACAGATTTGTTTAAATCTCCCGCTTCATTGTATACATTCCTCGTCATTGGAGTGTTTTCCGTTTCCGTTATTTTTGACAAGTGAAACAACAGCACACATGAAACAACGACTTGATGGAAGTAGTTGTTATATGTTGTGAAGTTAACGTGAATTGTGCAAGTTGTGTTGTGGCTAGGAGAGTTATCCCAGGAAGTAGAAAGAAAAGTAAGTTTTCTAAGATTTATATTAAGAAATACAATATCAAACATTCTACTATGCTCATCCTCAATAAAATAGACAGAAATGAAAAATTATAATCACCTTTAAAAGATGGCTACCTTTTTGTTTAGATGTACAAGTTGAGGCATGTGCTTTTATTCATCTATGACCTAAGCGTGTTGTTATCGGAAAATAATTAATGTGTATTTTTTTTGTAATATCTACATTTTATGAAATATTTTTATATTTGATACTGTAATATATGTATTTTATGTGTTATGTATTTTTATTTGATTTATAATGTATGATTGTTTTATTTTTATGAGTTGAGAATAAAAATTTTTTATTTACTAATTTATTATTATTAATAACTTCTCCTATACATTTTTAAAATCCTATAAATAATTTAGAACTGTGTATATAATGTCTTAATATGACGTCGAGGAGACGTCACCAAATGTCGTCATTACGTCTAAATTATGACGTCGTGGGGACGTCACCAAATGACGTCAAAATCATGTGACTTTTTCACGTCGTGAGTACGTCATAGGTACGTCAAAAAATGACGTCATTACGTCTAAATTATGACGTCGTATGGACGTCTTTTGGTTGCTTGGGGTGTCATCGATTTTTGAGGTTATCTTGTGAAAAACATTTATAATACAAACTGTTTTTTTCAAAACAAAGACCAAACAGCTAAATATTCGATGCAAACAACTTGTAGTTAACTATTTTGAAGAATAATGGACCTTTGTTACCTTTAAACATTGAGCAAGAGGTAATATGGGAATAAAATATCATACTTTACTTTTACAAAAATACGTGTCTGAAAATACGTTAATTATTAAAAAATATTTTATTTTATTGCTTGTGGTTTTATTTTAATTATATTTATTTGTTAACTCAGTAATAACCTTACCAGTTTTATTGTAGAATTTCTTTGTGAAATCAATTCATGAATGTAATTAACAAAAACAAATGAAAAAAAAGATTGCTAGTTTTCAAGTTCCATTCAAGATATTGTGAAATTTTCTACCTTCACGTTTTTTGTTTACTTCAGTTATTTTCTGTTAATTTGCATACTTCATGAACCATCTGACAACGCTGCAAATGTTTACATAATAATGACGTGAACGCAACTTTACTTGTCTTTTACTGTACAGGGTGTACCATAGGAATTGTACAATATGGTTGTGTACAAAATGCAATTCACTGGTCGAAAACATCGACAGACACATTAAAATTGGGCAGCTTCATGTTTAACTTAAAATATCTCGAGAAATATTGACTTTATCGTTATGAAGAAAGAGTACTTTATTTACGTAAAAAGTATTGGAGCGATTCTCCAATACTTTTTCGATACTTTGTCGATACAAATTGTGCTAAAGTTTCTATTCCGCCAGTGGCGTAGAATTTGGGAACGATTAACCTGTCACTTGCCCCTGTCGTACGCCTCTGGTGGTAGCTAGAAACGTTTGTTTAATATAATTTTGTAGGGTGTATAGTGTCTACATTTTCTGCCAAATATGAAATGAATACGTAAAACAGTCTTAAAGTAATGAAACCAAATAGTTTTTAAATTTTTAAACAAAACACCCTGTAACTAAGTAAGCAGCTACATTCTATATAGGTGTTTTGGGTTAAGTCTTCATAATTTGAAGTCAGGATTCTAGTATTAAATTATTTTCAATTAGTAATGAATCACCCTGTATGTACTAATTTCTTAATTTCAGTTATTTTACTATTTTGTTGTACATTTTAATGTTGGATATTAAAGTTTGTATTTTTTACTTGCAATTGGTTGTTTTTTTTTGAAAGCTCACTGCTACTCATGTTCTCTGGTTAATACATTTTTGGGCCTTTCCCTCTCAATGGAGGGTGAATAAAGAAGGCTGGTGAAAGGGCAGATTAATAATAAAAAATCATCCTGTACAATTCGTTTATCGTCCTATTCCCAGGACTATGAATAATAGACCTATGAATGAATGAATGTATGAATGAGTTAGGGGTGATGATTACACTGCGACCCATAGGATCTATTGTGTCCCCCCTTACTTGCCATGTTCTGATGTTTTCTCAGATTTATAGCAGCTCTTCGAGTCCTATTTTCCTGAGGAAGTTTAGGACATCGTCGGGCTTCAAATCAGGTAGATCCCCTTCCTCTATTTCATGTGCTCCTAGGTATCTAGCCCTAGAATTTTGCAAGGCAGGACATTCTGAGAGTATATGTATTGAGGTTTCATCCTCTTCCTCACAGAATCTGCACTTTGCTTCATCTGCTAACCCTAGTTTCTTCATGTGGCTTCTTAACCGGCAATGCCCGGTTAATATTCCCGTTAAAATACGGAGCCTTTTTTTACTGAGGTTGAGGCAGCTAAGAGATCTCTTCTGGTCATAGTTCCCCAGTAGTATCTTAGATTGCCTCAGTCCTTCCAGCTGATTCCAGTACTCGGATTTTTCTTTCTCCATTTCCTCCCTTAGTTTTCCTAAGATTACTCTACTGCTGATCCCACAAGATGGTTCTGGTCCCAAATGTGGGGTTTCAGCTCCTTTTTTTGCCAGCTTATCTGCTGTTTCATTCCCCTCTATTCCTATGTGTCCCGGGACCCATAGGAGGGTGACAGTGTTCTTCTGGCCTAGTTCATTTAGTTTGCCTAGGCATTCCCAAACCATCTTCGAACTGATTATATTTGAACTCAGCGCTTTGATGGCTGCTTGACTATCCGACATGATCACAATCTCTTGTCTGCGATAGTTTCTTCCAATATTGAATTCCACACATCTTTCGATGGCGCGGACTTCTGCTTGAAAGATGCTCGGGTATGTGCCCAAGCTTTCTGAGTATTTGGCTCTCGGTCCAAAAACTCCTATCCCAGTTCCTTCGTCTAGCTTGGAACCGTCCGCATACCACTTTATGGTATTCTGGTTTAAATTCTGTATGGTGTCTTCATCCCATTCAGATTTATTACTCAACTTTGTGATGAATTTTCTCACAAAGTTGAGTTTCTTTGGCATATCATCTTGGGGCATTTCCCAAGTTTGATCAAAGTGAAGTGATCGAGGTTTTTCCCTGATAATTCCTTCTTTGATCATTCTATATATTGTTTTCTTCCTTACACTTTCTAGCAGAATGTGCAGTGGGGTCAAGTTTAAAATCACCTCCATTGCAGCAGTGGGGCAAGTTCCCATTGCTCCAGTGATACATGAACAGGCTAGTCTCTGAATTTTCGAGAGGTTTTTCCTCGTCGTATTCAGATTAGCCCTTACGCCCCAAGCCACTGCCCCATATGTGATTAATGGTCTCACTATTGCTGTGTACATCCATTGCAGGATACGTGGGTTACATCCCCAGTTCTTCCCTGCAATGTTCCTACACACCATGAGGGCCTTGGTTGCTTTGTGTATTACTTCGTCTTCGTGTTTGTTCCAGAGTAACCTGCTATCTAGGATTAGCCCTAGATATTTTACCTCTGTTTTCCACTCGACGATGTTCTCCCTATTTTTATGATTTTTAGATTAGGTTTCTTTTTCCTTGTAAAGGCTACTAGTGTGGTTTTGGTGGGGTTGATGCTGAGTCCCACCGAGTCACACCATTGTTCCGCAATGTTCAATCCTCTTTGAACAATATCACAGAGGACATTTTCATACTTCCCTTTTGCCAGGATAACCATGTCGTCGGAATACCCTTGACATGGTATGCCTTCCCTAGTCAATTGACAGAGCAGACTGTCCACAGTGAGACTCCACATAAGCGGGGATGCAACTCCCCCCTGTGGACAGCCTCTGGTCACATTAATGGAGATAGTGTCTTGTCCTGCCTCCATTTCTGCGATTCTTGTAGATAGCAGTTGCGACATCCAACTGGAAGTCGTTCTATTTACTCCTTTCTCAATCAATGCTCTTTTGACTGCCTCATGTGGCGTATTGTCAAAGGCCCCTTCTATGTCTAGAAAGGCACATACCACGGTTTCTTTTTTGTTCAGTGCGTCTTGGATTTCGTCCGTCAACTGTGTTAAAGCGGTTTCCGTGGACTTTCCCGCTTGGTACGCATGTTGACGAGGGTGCAATGGCACCTGTTCCAAGATTTCTGTTCTAATGTAGTTGTCTACAGCTTTTTCCATCGTTTTTAGAACAAACGATGTGAGGCTGATCGGTCTAAGGGATTTCGGGTGCGTATTGTCCCGTTTCCCTACTTTTGGGATGAAGGTGATTTTGGCCCTTCTCCACGCTTCTGGTATGTATCCCAGTTCAAGACTGCTCCGACTAATTCGGATCAAGTGTGGCATTATTGCCTCTTGGCCCTGTTGGAGTAGGGCAGGAAATATTCCGTCCGTTCCAGGGGTTTTGAACGGCTGGAAGGTGTTCATAGCCCATAATAGACCTAACTAGTAAAAAAAGAAACAAAATACTAGGGAACGGTATTTAATATATACGCCCATATCTAGATCATATTAAAGGTTTTCAAAATAAACTTATCTTTTTAATTGAAAAAAATTGTTACCCTATTAATATAGGTAACAGATTGTAAACAATATCGATAAAACTAATAAGACTATCGTCTTATCTTTGCGTTATCACAGATATAAAAATGACTACATTGTTTTATGGATTTATGCAGTTTGATAAAAATTACGAACAATATTTGGTGAAAGTTATATTCGACAAAAGGTAGGTAAGTTAATATTTTACATGCATTTGTTATAAGTAGATGTCTACTAAAATAAATTTAAGATCCGTATGTACCTAATACACACTTTTTTATACGAGTTACAAAATTGATAGATTTGTTAACTCAAACCATAAGATATGTCTTAAGAGTATGAGTATCTACTTTCCGGAAAGTCGGAAAATTGACATCATTAAAGTTCATGATATATAAAATAATTATAAATTTAACCTTCTTTTAAATTAAAGAGACGTTGTTCATATAATGATGTAATTTATATAATATTCTGATAAAGTTATAGTCCAGTCACTGAATGTTAAAAACTAACGGAAAAATAATTTCAAAAGTAGGTAAATTAGTTTATTCCTTCTTTATATGAAAAAAAAATATAATAAATGTATAGAATAATAAACGAATTAAAGAACAAAAACAACATCTATAAACAACCAACACAATAACAATAGAGATTTAATTTATTCATAATAATAAATTATACAAAGTAACATAAAAATCCGAGCACCCAGTTTAAATGATTTTATTTTTATAAAATTTTGTACTTACTGAAGAATAATAAGTAAATGATAAAAATTTCAAAATAATTGCATTGCTTTAAAGCCCTTTTACCTTTAATAATGTGTGGATGCATTCTCCAACGCGCCTAGGCATGCTTCTGATCAGGTGGACAATGTCCTTCTGTAGTATCTCATTCCAGGCAACCACCAACTCCTCTCGAAGTTCTTCTAGAGTCTAAGGAGGACACGTGCTCAATTGGGGATAAGTCGGGATATCTTGGTGGCTAAGGTAACAAAATGACATCATTATGTTGAAAGAAGTCTATTGTGACTCTTGCGACATGTGGTCCGGCATTATCTTGTTGGATATGCCAGGGTGTCAAGATAGGGTAAAAGATGGGATTCTAAAACTTCTTGGATACAACGCTGCGCGTTCATGTTACCTCTGATGAAGATTAAAGGTGATCTCAAACCATCAGCTATAGCACCCCAAACCATAACTCCAACAGTTTGATATGACTCAATGTTTATTATCCCTATTATATTCAGTTCTCCATACATCGGGTCTAATTCTGCATTTGATATTTTTATCCATATTTTGCAATGCAAATTATGGAAGTGGCAAAATTTATTCGAGGTTTACTTTGTAGTTCTTTTACATACCTATTGAGATTTTGTTGCTCTGTACCTTTTTTTAAACAGATTCCCATGGTTTGGTAAACAAAAAGGTTGAAAGTCATACGGAACTAATGCTGTCACACTTCTAGCAGGTCGGCTGAAAAGTCCCCGGTCTGACCTATAGATGACGACACTAGAATTAAATCCATTTCATTTTTAGATAGTATCAACCTTCAAAAGATTCGTGTAAAAATTTGACAGCTGTCGGACTATTAGTTTGCGAGATATTGCATTTTTAGTAAAGCAACTTTTGTTATTTTCAAAAAGATGGAAAAAAAGAATTTCGTGTGATTATTAAATGTTGGTATTTGAAAGGAAAAAATACAATTGAAGCTTGGCTTGATAATGAGTTTCCGGACTCTGCGCCAGGAAAATCAACAATCATTGACTGGTACGCAAAGTTCAAGCGTGGTGCAATGAGCACCAAAGACGGTGAACGCAGTGGACGCCCAAAAGAGGTGGTTACCGAAGAAAATATCAAAAAAATACATAAAATGATTTTGAGTAACCGTAAAGTGAATATGATCGAGATAGCTGACACTCTAAAGATATCTAAGGAACGTGTTGGACATATCGTTCACGAATATTTGGGTATGCGGAAGTTCTGTGCGAAATGGGTGCCGCGCGTGCTCACAATCGACCAAAAACAGCAACGAATTGATGATTCTGAGCAGTGTTTGCAGCTGTTAAGTCGTAATAAACCCGATTTTTTGCGTCGATATGTGACTATGGATGAAACTTGGCTCCATCACTACACGCCAGAGTCCAATCGACAGTCAGCTGAGTGGACTGCGGCCGGTGAACCGCCACCAAAGCGTGGAAAGACTCAACAGTCAGCTGGCAAAGTTATGGCCTCAGTTTTTTGGGATACACACGGTATATTGTTCATCGACTATTTGGAAAAGGGAAAAACAATCAACAGCGACTATTAATGTGCATTATTGGAGCGATTGAAAACCGAAATCGCGAAAAAACGGCCCCATATGAAGAAGAAAAAAGTGTTGTTTCATCAAGACAATGCACCGTGTCACAAATCAATGAAAACGATGGCAAAATTGCATGAATTGGGCTTCGAATTGCTTCCTCACCCACCGTATTCTCCAGATCTAGCCCCCAGCGACTTTTTCCTTTTCTCTGACCTGAATAGAATGCTCGCGGGAAAAAAATTTGGCTCTGATACTGAGGGACTTTTCAGCCGACCTGTTAATATCAAGGTACATACGCCTCCCCGAAAGCTATTTGGACCATTTCCCTGATAATCTTGGTGATCCTAGTGAAGAATAAGAAGAACTAGCTAATTTATGTTAATTGTGTGCTCAAAATCCATAATTTATCTTTTCTTCGAATTGTTATCGGCATTTTATCAATTTTAAATTGAATTGTATAATATTAAAATGCCTGTTTCATCCCTTATCCGTTAAAAGTTATTAGAAAATAATGACATTTTTGCCACGCCTTGATAAAACGAATATCTTTATTGGATAATTTCTTTATTTTTTTGCAGAAAAATATGAATTCAGAAGAAATAAAACCAACAATCAACGTACAGAAATTAATATCAGTGTTCGAAAACAGAGACACCGAAACGCAGCCATATTTTCGCCCTAGAACCAGATCGTTGGGACATTTGTTAGCAAAAGATGTAATTGTTCAAGTAAACGATTATAAAACACTGGAAGATGTAGAAAAAGTTTTAGATACGGTGGAAAAAGACCTCGACAATTACCAAGTGTATAATAAAGCAAAACATGTGGCTTTTCAAGAAGAATTATTCAACACCTTAACCAGCATAATCAATATCGATACAGACGATCAAAATAAAGCCAATAATCTAATCAAAAAAACAAAAATGTTAGTTTCAATTTTAAACAATAAGCTACCCTCTATTAGTACAACTACAAATAAAGTTACCAAGCTGCAGAAATCTGACGGAATCACGAACAATACAAAGCTTCAAGAAGCAAATACAAAAATAATAGATGACATAGATGGAGTTGTAAAAGTATCGGTTAAAGATTTGAAAGAAAAATTTCAAATTGTTCACAAGCAAGACGATTCAAAGAAACGTAACCTAAAAACAGAAACAATATACAGTAAAAAAATCTCCACTCAAGTAGAAAAAGTCACAAACGGTCAACCCAGTATTTCAATCTCAGAAAAAACAGAACCTACTTCTAGATCAAATCCTCCTTTCCCAGCCGATGAAGACTATTATGATCCAGAACCTCAAAAAATCAACAAAGTTCAAGTAAGTCAACTACGTAGTTTATTCGAAGCCAAGTCCCAAGAAGGAGCTACCGGTCTTCCTCTTATACTCAAAGAAAATAAACCTCCCATTACCAGATTCGATTATAAATCAAACCAGAATACACAGCCTGAAATAACCAACAGTTATTTACCCACCCAACCAGAATCCAGTAGGCTACTATCACTCTTAGAAAAAGATAACAAACATTTTAAACACGAGTTAATTATCAGCGAGAAAAACGAGGACGGCCGAATCGTTCAAGTGGCATCCAAATACAACTCGCTTAGTTCTCAACTTGAAGTCATGGAGAATTTAGAACCTGTAGAAGACGATAGTACAAGTGATATTTCAACCGACAGTTTACTTAGTAATGAGAGTTTGAAAACAGTTGAAGATTTAAAATCGGTTGATACCGTTAACGACGAAAGCGGTACCGAAGGAGAAGAAGCAAAAGAAGACAATACAAAAAAGGAACAAGTTAGAGAGACAGAAGATGTTGCAGATACATATACTACATACAGTTCGCTTGATTTAAAATCAAGTAGTAGGGTTGACAATGAAAGTAATACTAATGCAGAAACAAACAATACAAATGAGAATACAGAAGGTATTAGTAGGGAAATTTTAGAACCAGCTTATACGATTAACGATGAAGAAGCATCTAAAGACGGAAATAATAATGAAGATGTCAAGGAAATAGAAGCAAACCATTCAGAATCGTTATCTATGGAATCAGAATATAATTCTGTAAACAACTTTGATAGTTTGGAAGGCAAGGAAGATATGAGTTCGTTTGGATCAGCTGTAACGAATTTTCGTTCTTCAGAAGCCTAAAATGCGAATTTACTTTATGATATGTATTTCTTTTATCTGACCATAGACATTAAATTATTTTCTGAGATACACTGATTTGGCATTTGGATTCTGGATGCTAAATATTAATCTCAAGTAGATTTTAAGTATTTTATTTGTTTTTCAAAGAGTAGATATAAAATCCATGGTATCTTCTTATTGCTGTAGCCAATACTTTGCATGTATTAACCCTCTATAGTTTTTACTATTTCCTTTGCCTACTTTATTTTAGATTGGCTTCATTTCAAACTTCCGGTGTATTTTGATTTTCCTAAATTTGTAGGTATGTCATCTCACAGATTTCATTCCTACCATCTTATTGGTTTTGAACTCCTTCTCACGTCCACCTTCCTAGTTCTTGTAAATCGTTTAAAAAATACCTATCTAATAGAATTAATAGAATTTAACCGAAAAAAATGAATTTTTCACTGAAAGTGGCATTACAAAGAACGGATCCATACTAAAACCAATAATGATTGAGAGTAAAACGCGTTGTCATATCTAAATTTTACACTGTACGCAACGATATTTCTATCTTTGTCACTTAACCGTAAATTCCATTACATCGTCGCAGGCTACAGTAATGTAAATGCAAGCAAGAGCGTATCTTGGGTTGTAAATTATACAGTATGAATTGTACCTACGTTTTACAGGTAAGTTAGTCAGCATCGATGTGTTGTTTTACAATTGGTGAGAGTAATAGTGATAATGACTACAACGATTAGGTAAATTACGATGTTGCAAAGTTTTGATGAAATTAATAAAAAATGTGTTTGAATATTTGAAATAATTGTACCAAGAAGTTTTCTTTTATTTTTAACCCTCTCAAAAATTAATAAGCACGCCCCCGATTTGCTGTCAACTGGGCCTACTTCTACTCTTAATCATAATTGGTTTTAATATAGATATTCATAAATAGGAAATACTCGTTGAGCGAATTCCTAGGGATAAATACACGCCTCATGTAGACAGCCTTATTTTAAAATTAAGAGATTGATGTATATGCTCATTTCCCTTTAGAATGGACTAGTTTAGTGATTTTTTTTTATATTTGAATCTTATAAAATAGGTTTTTGAGGTTCAACTGTAGAAATAAAATTTTTATAAAATTAATCCTCTAGCCATAATCGGCTTTTGAAATTTATATTTAATGGTTACATACGTCATAAGTGGTAAGTGACGTGTTTCAATAAGATTGGTAGAAAATTTGCGATGTTGTCGATATGCTTTAATATTAACCGAGAAACTTATCTCTCTCTCTTATTTGTTGTCATTAAAAAGAGATAAACATATTGATATTTTTGTTCTCTGATTGACACTTTATCAAATAAGGAGTAAAACACTAAACAAAATATTCTGTCATTTTCGTTAGTTTAATTTGTTGTTTGGTTATGTTTGGTTTATGAAAGAAATTACTTCTATATTATTTTTGGTTCGAAAATAAAAATCCCTAACACCTTCTCTTGGTGTTATAGCGGTTCCTTCAAAAATAACCAATAGAAGTAATTGTTCTCTCGGGGAGCAACCCTTCTATCGGTACAGTGATTTCAAGAATACGGTTTTGGCTTTTTCCATAGAACCACGCCCACTTTCTATTGGCTGTTCAATTCTATCACCGTCAAGAATAGGGGTCTTGTTTGTTTATTACAGATAAACACGATTTTCTCTCCTGTCATATATCTTGTCAACTACTACAATCAGTTAGTCACAGAACACGGTGTTTTGTGCCGCCAGTTCTTTGAGAATACTTGAAACGAACGTAGCTAAACTGTGACAACGTTGACTTTTAAACACACTTCATTATTGGTTATTAGTTGGCGCTAGGTTTAAAACTTACTAATTATTTATTGCTAAATTTTACGAAATGAGAAAAATTACTTGCAAAATGAATACCAATATAAGTAAGTAGGTATCTTATCCTAAATATATATTGCTATCATTTTGATTAATATGATCCTACTAAACTAGTCCATTATTTGTCAGAAGTCACTGTCTGTAAAATATACTAAGGTTGTCTCGTAAATTTTAGCCATATGATCGTGGAGAACTATCGATAGTCGTGACTATCGATAATGCTATCCACCTATCAGGACACGGCGTGTCGTGACGTCAAAAGTATGCCGATGTCGAATTTGCAGCCTCTGAATTACAATAATTACTGGAAAAAGTTTAATAAAATAGAGAAAATAAGGTAAATAAAACAATCGAACATTTTTAATTCAATTTATTTCCAAAAAATGTAACTTGCCACTCGTTTGATTTTTCTTAGTGGCATACATATAAACAAAGAATAAATTTTTCAAAAATTAAAAATAAATTTCGAGTCTCGTAATCATTGAGAAGGAAACAAAGTTCACGAAAAAATGCCCCACTCGTTTACAGAACTACACCGATCTTACAAGTCCCTGCACATCGTAAATAAAAAACGTTAATACATAGTATATATCGAAAATGCAAAAATCGTTATGAATATTTTTAATATAAAAACATTAAAAATTAGATTTTCGACATCAGATTGTCTAAGTTTTCAAAATAAAAGCAAGACGAACATTTTCGGTATAGTTTTCATAAGGTGAGTGTAGTTGTTTTTTAATATTTAAACGTTCAGGGCAAATTCCAGGTTCGAAACAAATAAAAAACGTTAAAAATCCCCATTATGTTCGTCTTTCATAAACTATCATACACATCGGTTTTATTGACTTATAATAACTAATAAATTTTTTACTAAAGTATAATACAAAGAGATAGTTAGATGCAATTTACAAAATTTTACAATTTGGCACAATATTGTTTAATTGAAGCAACTGTTTACTATATATCTTAACGAAAAACGCATTTTACAGGATTCTAAAAATAATCAACAAGTAAATCAAATGCAATCAACTATTTCTTTCGCCAGGGTTTGGCAAATGCAAAGAACATTAACTATTATTTATTTAAATATCGTTCAGTATTTAAAACAGTAGTAAAAAAGTAGCTAAATGTTCATTCAGGAATGGAAATTTTGTTTTCTATAGGTGTAGATAAAAGCAATATACAGGGTGATAAGTTAAGGGTAGCGAGTGGCCATATAGAGTTTGTCAACGTACGCTAGAGGGCGTAACAACTAACACCAAGTAGAAAAATAGGATTTGTATAGAATTTTGCATTATGAAAGTATATCGATGATATCATTTTCATATTTACTGACCATTTCCCCATATTTTTTGTCCAAAACGTTTTGTTCTATCTATCAAAATAAAGCGGTGGTGGAAGTTCAATTTTTTTTATAAACAAACTAAGATTTCTCCCGTTTCTTTTGACCGATTTTAGCAAACTTAGGCTCATATGAAAGAGCATAATTTGCACTATAAAACGCTTATTTGGTTTTGAATTTTTGACTTTTGCTGTCGCCGCTAGATGGCGTTAACTGAATTGGTAGAAAATTTTTGAGTTTCTTTCAAAAAAAAAAACAAATGTAATGGTATATTAATTTTTATATACCGTTAAACGGGGTAAAGCGGATCAATTTTTTAGGTTTTTTTAAGTTTTCAACATCAAACAGTGAAACAAAAAAATCGTAAAAAATATATAATATTCTGCAACATATCATGGGTTATTTACGTTCCATTTTGAGCATCAGGACTAACTGACAACTCCAATTTTTTTTATCAAAAGGTGATCCGTTTTACCCCATACAATGGGTTAAAGTGGATCACTGGTTATTTTTGCTCGTAAAAGCACTTTAGGATATAAATGGTGTAACATGTTCATTGCCATGTTCCGAGCGTAAAATCAATTTAATCACACGTATAATTAAATCCTGCACTTAATCATAAATGATAAAACATTTTTCACTATCCCACGACTTCAAACCATTAAAAAAATACCTTTCGGACGACCAATAGACACAACCGTTTTTGAACGTTGAGAACCCGTTAAAAACTAACCAATCAGAACGCTCGAATTCCTCCCCTAACGAAAATGAACCGTTAATATAATTGTAACGCAGAGAGAACTATTCCCTTTAGCATTCTGCCTTCAAAGAATGAACATCATTTTGCGTATTAACGAATTCTTACCTTAGCCGTTATTTATACGGCTCCAAGTTACCGTTGAAACTATCGCAAACTATTAGCTCCAAGTTACCGTCAATGTAACTCCAAGTTACCGTTGAAAGTACCGCAAATTATTAACCCCAAGTTACCGTTAAAAATATCGCAAATTATTAGCTCCAAGTCACCGTTCAATGTAACCCCAAGTTACCGTCAAATGTAACTCCAGATTACCTCAAAAATAATTCCAAGTTACCGTTGAAACTATCGCAAACTATTAGCTCCAAGTTACCGTTGAAACTATCGCAAACTATTAGCTCCAAGTTACCGTTGAAACTATCGCAAATTATTAGCAAGTTACCGATAAAGCACCGATCCAGCTGACTACACCTGAAGTTCTAACTCTCCGGAGATGTCCCCCAAGTCTGCCTTCCTGTAAAAGTCGTCAACATCTGTAACCAACCGAAGCCGTACACATACCGCTGTGGGAGAAATCCGAAACCCTAAGCTAAGTACCTAACCTTTTGTGGCAAAATAAATTTGAATTTCTTACTTGAGTGTTTGTTTTAAACCCACAGATTTGCTGTGTGTGGCTGCCTATCGGTATCAGTATTTTAGTTTTTTATTGTTGTGTTAAAGTAGTCAAAATATTTTTAATATTCATTTTTTCTTTCTAGTTAAACTCTAAATTAAATAAGGTGTTCTGCTTTACACCTAGTTATTAAATTTTGTCGAATTTAAAGCAGTGGCGCCCTCACCCATCAATCATATCCTATATACAGAGTGTCGCTAAGCTGGAGCGTACCCACTCCTGAGTTAAAAGTTCTCATAAGCCGGGACAGCTCTCGAGGGAGTAATTAGTGTTACAAATTGGCTTCCTGCCTTTTTGGGACATATATTGCTACAAATTGGCGCCCTGCCTTTTTGGAGGAATATGGTCACAAATCGGCTTCCTGCCTTTTTGGGACCAATTATGGTTACAATGGGTAAAGCGGATCTAAGTGCAAGTTTTAAAAAATAAAACTGATACTAAAAAAAAATAAAAAACAAAGGGTTGTCTAAAGGTAGTATTGAATAAAATAAGGTAAAGAATTTGTTTTAAAGTTTTAACATTCTTTGGTAAATACGGCAAATTTAAACGATATAAAAAATAAATCACAATTCTTTGGTCATACTTTGGTCAAAAATGTTATTCATTCAAGAGAAAACTCGTCAATGTTATTGAAAATAAGTTGTCCTCTTCTGTTAGCATGTCCAAAAGCTTTCCTTACGCACTGAGACTTTTTTATAGTTGTAATGTCTGAGACATTGCGGGGTAGATAAAAACAGTCTGCGTTGAACCTGCTTTTTTTCTCAGTGTGTTAACTTATATTCACTGATATTTTCGGATTCTACTTTAGCGATGTATAATCGATCTCTCTTATGAAATCTCCTACATTAATAACATCTAAGTCATCTTTTTTGAAGTCGATGGCATGTCGTTGGAATTTGAGCAATAATTTTCTTTATTTTCAACAATTAATAAGATCAAAGTGATCCCCTTTACCCCACAGAGTTACAATATTTTAACAAATAATTAGTGTACGCATAAATAACCGGTAAATATTAAAAGTAAGGTTATAAACTCATTTAGTAAGAAATATCAAACAAATCTAAATACTTACCAAATCTCAATTTAGTTCTACTTAACTTGTATAATAGTTTGTTGTTCAACGACGAAAATACCGCAAAAAAAAACCGATAAACTTTAAAGAGCATATCCCAAACATACAGGGCACGTGTATTATTTTGATCGACATAACATTATGACTGAAAGAGTTCATTCGACAATCTATGTACTTGCAGGAGGTTCAGCAGCGGAACATAAGGTAGATCGAATTTTAAATGAAAAATTTTCTGAATGATCCGTTTTACCCCGTTTGACGGTATTTTAAAAGAGGATAAATTTCTCTATAATTAAAAGAACAGAATTGATCATCTACCTTTTTTTGAACCAAAATATAATTTTATTACTATAAAAAAGGGCACGCCACTGTTTTTTATCAAAATAAAAATCAGCTTTTTAATCTCTTATTAGTTGCTAACAAAAAGAATCTCTTGACTTTTTTTCGTTAGACAAACGGTTTTGGATTGAAAAAATAAAATAAAAATAAATAAATTAGTATGTTTCGAGATATGGGCGCCCCATGAAACCCCATGTAAACTGGTCACT